>OX578155.1:58737303-59937303 GCA_951213105.1 Amaurobius ferox | reverse complement strand
TATGCTGCAATATAAGTTGTACAATTGTGGTCGGTTTTTACTTTTTGACGGCTGTACTTCTGTATCACTACAACCTGGGTTCATCTGCAGATCACGTAACAAAACAACTACCATTGGAAAGTACGATATTTGAAAATGGTGATGTTGTACTTTTATAGATCAAATTGAATTCTGTATAAGTGGAGAGCAAGTTAAACGCAGAGGTTTCATTGCATTCTTTATAATATCGATAGTGTAAACTCGCTAATATACTACATTCTACGGAAGACAAACATTTAAAATAGATTTTTTAAAATGTTAGGTTAATGCATTATGAGAGTGGTAATAAATAAAGCTTACATTTTAATCACCTCTAAAAAACCACTGGTTCAACCAGTTTTCTGGATTTGATCTGCAAATAATATTTTACTACAGATTTTGAATCATTTTCTATATAAAGTACAACTTTTAAATATTACTGGAGCATATGAACAGTGTGCTAAAATATTTCAATTTCAAAATTTCGTAATTTCATTCTTTATGGGGAGATAGAATGAAATTAACCATTTTAGGTTTAATGAAAGGCTTTCCAAATGGCTACAATAAAAAAAAAATACTTACAATTTGATTCGCTTTAAATAAAAGAAAATGAAATTTAGATTTAAAATAGCAGAATTAGTGTGTATATGAAATCTGCAGCCAAAAGTGAATTCAGTTCCAGCATTTTTCCTTCTTCACTTTAACACCTTCGGAAACAGTTATTTGAATAGAAATGTCTAATTAAACATTTACACCCCCCCCCTCCCTTTTTACTTTCTCTTTTTACTTTCAAGCATCCTGAATCGTGAAGCATCGTGAACTGATCACGAATCGAACATTTTTGAGGTGGTGTCTGTGTGTATGTGTGTGGTGACAGTAACTGACGACCGGCTTCATTTTTTTTCTTTTGGTTCTGCACATATGATGCCATTGGGAGTGAAAACGCACGCATTTTGCCCTCGAGCTCTAAAGGGGGGGGGGGTAGAACTTGGTAATTACGACTGTCATTCTACACCACCGACTTCATCTCCTTGGACGTCACTGAGTCCTGTCTCCATAGCACAATTCAAAATCTCTACAAGTTATTTACGTCTAGATATTGCCACCTGACAAGGGATTTCTTAACCGTAATAAAACGAAAACTTTCTGTGTTCGGGTAACTCATCTCAAAGTTTACTCTGCATCGTAAAACCACGAATGATGCCACGACGAACTTCATGACGTCCGGCAGACAACACTTTTGATTCGTTGACGGACTAAATGCCCAAACTTATATTAAAGAACCTAGCCCTACACATAGGCGGATTCTGACTGATCGAATTTGTCTGTGTCTACAGAGGTTCACAAAAATATATTCCACAGAATTTTCTCACTGTTCGTTACTTCGTGTTGAAAAGCATGAAACATGCTCAAGGAAGCTTGCAACAACATTTGAAGCATGACACACATAATTTTGTTATAACAATATAACTGCACCCATTTGTCGGAACAGATTACGCGATTTTTAAAATCCAAGCGTATTAGAACTCGCAGCGTATACGTAGTGTCGTACAAGACAGAGCACCAGGCGCGAAGCGCCTTTAATCTCCAGTTTCAATATGTGGTTCTTATCGTCAAACTGTGACATTAATTCAGTGACCCTAATTGGAGGTTCGAGGTTTTTATTTACTTTTTTTTATTATTTATCCTAGCTCCTAGTGTGGCAGTTTGTTGCACATTTAGAGTTTAAGCAGTTTGGGGGGTTGATGCAGATCTAAGGGTTACCTAGCGTTTTGGCAGTTTAGTGTTTAGAATATTTTTTTTTTTTTTTTTTTTTTTTTATAAAATAATAGTCGCGAGTTTTATTTTAAAATCAGATGTTTGAGGTGAGATCATTTAATTCCGATTATCGATGTTTAGAACAGCGCGGGGTCTCTTACGAGATTTGGCCTTGCGATGATCATAGTCATGCAGATTGAATAACAGTTCGTTTGGAACGGATGGCAAATTTCTGTAAAATTTGAGCGCTAGCTTTTTAATTTGGGCTCTAACAGTTTTTATTTTGAAGTCATTCCTAATTACCGAGTTTCTTAAGTACCTGGGAGCTTTCCTGATAATCCGTAGGATTTTGTTTTGTTTTGTCTCTAGGAGGTCTATTGTAGTTTTACAGGCATATCCCCATACGGGTGCTGCATACAACATTCCCGGGCGGATGACCGATTTATAAATTAGGAGTTTATTTTGATAACTTAGATTTCCGTTTCCTATCATTGGGTATAAGGCTCCTGTGGCCATATACGCTTTTTTGATTAAGTTCGTTACGTGCTGTTTCCAGGTTAGGTGGGAATCTATCGTTACACCTAGGTATTTAGTAGATTTTTCCGCTTTTAGGGCATGGTTGTTTATGTACAGAGGCGGCGGAGGTTTACGTTTTCTTGAGAAATAAATCCAATGACATTTATTGGGGTTTAATTTTATTCGCCATTTTTCCAGCCAAGTTTGGAGTATGTCTAAGTGTTGTTGTAGCTGTCTGTGCATTACTGAGACATAGGGGTGTTTTGCAAGTATCGCACTGTCGTCTGCATAGAGTGCCAGCTCTGTGTTTGGAGTCCTAGGGATGTCGTTCAGGTATATGTTAAAGAGTGTCGGGCCCAGGATAGAACCTTGCGGTACACTACTTTTAATGAGCTTGGGTGTAGATAAGTTACCTCCTACTCTGACTTGAAAGTGTCTGTTATTTAAGTATGAGATTAAAAGTTTGACAATAGCGTCAGGGACTTTTAAAGTGATCAATTTGTACGCTAATCCACAGTGCCATACTTTATCAAAGGCTTTTTGTATGTCCAGAAAAATCGCAGCTGTGGGTGTCTTGTTATTGAGACCAGAAGATATGTACTCTACCACTCTCAGCAATTGATGAGTGGTGGAGTGCTTTGGCCGAAATCCAAACTGCTCCGGAATGATAATGTCATTCTCACTAAGGTGCGTGTTCAGTCTCTTAAGAATAATTTTCTCAGTAATTTTACTAAGTGTCGGTAGCAAGCTAATTGGTGGAACTCGCAGCGTAAAAATATTATAAAATTATCAATAATTTAAATTAAAATAATTTTTGGTAGACAAATGAAAAATAAAACCTATTTAGATTTTTTTTTGCCTTTTTTTCCCAAAAGAGGGCTAGAGCAATCTTGCTGTATTTGACAAGTCCTCCCTAAACCGTGACGTTACGAATGGTGAAATTCCAGGGATGGCAGGACGATATTAAAATAGCGACCATGGTTAAGTAATAGGGGTCAACACAATTTAGTAAATGGCCGATACAGCACCTGATTTTCCAGTGAAAGTTTCAAATATTTTCTGTATAAATAATAAATAAAAACATTATAAAATTTTTACACCTCCTGTTTCCAATTTTCCCAGTTTATATTGAGAGAGAGAGGCAGGTGGGAGAGAGGGAGAGAGAGAGAGGGATTGTTCAGGTGGGACTTTCAAAGCGTCTTGCCCCCCCCCCCTCCCCCGTCAATCTACTCAGAGCTGCAAGATAATACGGGCCTCAATTCTACTCTGGCTACAACAATTATAGCGCATATCTATTTTCTACTTTCATTACACACATTTGTCGCGTTTTAAAATTCTAAGGTCCTAACTAACCACGATTCACTATTCATTGAGACTTTAAATTTGGCATGTCGTGTTTTATATTTTTTTTCCGTGGTACATTTTAATTCTTCGAATTTTGAATATTAGCTGTGCACCCAGTCTTTCGTCAGCAGTAAAATGAATGTATGTTTCTTAAGGGATAACTCGTGAATCGGAGCAGCTGGAAAGCATAAATAAGGCATATCGTTGTCTTCCGTGGTATATTTTAATTCTCTTGATTTTGAACTTTAATAATCCAGCCCTTTCTGGACCCTTCAATCGAAACATTTAAATTTGATATTCGTTGTCTTTCGTGATATGTTTTAGTTCTTTGGATTTTGAACATTCCGCGTCCATTCCCAAGACGTTTACTTTATTTTATTTGCGTTGCATTTTACGTAGTGATTTAGTTCATTATAGACAAAGGCTCATCACAGAATTTTGCTTTTTTAAAATCCTTATTTAAATATTTTCATAAATCTAGAATAACGATATTTCCACCTGTTTATCATTTACTTAAATTAGAAACCATGTGTATCGTTACGAACATTTAAAATGCCTTCAATATGCTTTGCTCATTTGCAAGGAAAAACACCCTTTACAGGCGACCATTGCAATTATGTGAATGTAGAATTTCCATACTTTCACTTTACGAGTCATGGTTGCCAGTTTTGGTGGTATATCGCCAACTTGGCGAGCTTTCGAATCAGCTGAAATTTATAAAAATACCTACTAGTTCCTTAAGATACGAGCATTTTCTAGAAATGTCTATGGAGGGTATATTAAGGGATCATCAGCCAGTTGGAAAGAGTTTGACGTAATACGAGTAAAAGTGAATTGTGAGATACGTCAATGTTTTGAGAATATTATCGGCTATTTTGTGAATTTGTTAAGCCTTTAATTGCTGTTTTACTGTTCTTGACAGTTCTTTAATGATCTTCTAAGACATATATTGAGCTACTAGAATATTATTCGCTATTTTGTGAATTAGTTGAGCCTTTAATTGCTGTTTTATTGTCCATGAGAGTTCTTTAATGACCTTCTAAGACATATATTGAGCTACTAGCATATTATCCGCTATTTTGTGAATTAGTTGAGCCTTTAATTGCTGTTTTATTGTCACTGACAGTTCTTTAATGATCTTCTAAGACATATATTGAACTGCTCGCTGTATATTGTTCCTGTTTTTGCTTATTAATGATTTTAAGTAAAAGCGTTAGTCATTCAAAGATGTGGAATAGTTTTAATAGGGGATGGGGTTCTCACAATTCAATACGATACGACGTACCAGTATGTTTATATTTATTGCAAAATTGCTCGAATATAAGAAAATAAATTTTGCATGAAAAGTTCAACTCGCGTAGTTTTTACATAGTCGAATTTTTCACAGTCGAATTTTACACTGTCGAATTTTTCCACGACCACAAAATACACGAAAAAATATTCCAGCATCTCAAAGATTTCTTCTTCTATAAAATATAAAACGGTTCTTGGTGCGGTTTTCTTCGCGCCATTTTTTATTCATGACATTTGAGCCAGTTCCAAAAAACAAAGTATCCAGTTCGACGATGAAAAATGAGTGATGTAGATACTAAAACGGAGAAGCAAACACTTAGTGTAATTTGTCCTCATCTTTCCCGGATCAAATGTTGATGGAAGACAGTCTTGCTGGGCAATTATCTAAAACATGCATGGGAAAAGACATTTCTTTTTCATAAAAGTAAAATATGAGATTGATGTGTCAAAAAGAAATAAAGTAGACAAAAGAAAATATAATGCTTTGCTGCCATTATTAATTAATCGACGTATTTCACACTCTATAACAGAAAAATCGACGCACCAAGAAGAAGTTGTCCGATTATAATAAAAATTAGTGGATGTGAAGGACATACATAGAAAAAGAAACGATTAAAATTTCAGAACAATTTAATGAGAGTTTGACCGTATACAAAGAGAAGAAGTCAATAAGGCGTTGGTCCACCTCTGGCCTGATTGCAAGATGCCACCCGGCGTGGCATAGACTGATAATGTTCACGGATGGTGTACTGCGAAATGTCTTACCAAATTGTCTCCAACTGCCGGGCTAAATCGTCAACATTCCGGGATGGTTGCAATCGCCTTTCCATAAAGTCCCAAATGTGCTCTATGGAAGAGAGATCAGGAGACCTAACTGGCCAAGGAAGTGTTGGGCAAGCTTCAATACAATTCATAGCAACACGTGCCGTATGCGGCCGGGCATTATCTTGTTGAAAAGTATGTCCGGAGTCCCGCAAAAGTAACGGTAACACAACCGGTCGTAGAATGTACCGGTCAGTAAGATATCCGCAATCGAAATGCAACAGAAATTTTGACCACAGATTCAGAATCGCTCCTTATATACACCTGCTGAATGCGCAGTTCCGATGCGCTGGAGCTCCCACTATTTATTCATTGGACACCCAATTTTATTCATTTGCATGTTCGCCCAAAATGTAATTGCATAAGAAATTTCATTACAATCGGACAACTCCTTCTTGGTTCAACGATTTTTTTGTTATAGAGTATATATAACACATTGCGATGTATTGAAATTATATTAAATTAAACTAATATCAGAGCAACTGTAATTTTATTTCAACCAGAAGCTCTATTCAAAGTTTGTTGGACATAATTCTGCTTATAACAGATTTGGTATCAATTTCTACCGATTAGATAATACTCTACAACTTGAAAATGGCATTTCTCGTCTATGTGGCTTTGTTGATGAGTTCATCTTTTGAACTTCTTCAGTTCCCCAGAACGAACTCCACAATCACCTTTATTCCATGGGGTATTATGTATCCCATTGTACATTTTAATATAGTATAGACCTAATGCATACTTTTAGAGACATTTCATTCTAAAGTTAATTGGCTGTTTATACACTTTCCTCGAAACCTCATATACGCTATTTATAAAAGAATTAGTCTCCCTATTTGTTGGTCTATCTAAACACACACACACATACATATATGCATGCATATATATATATATGTGTGAGTGTGTGTAAGTATGTGTGTGTGTGTGTGTTGTTCAGTAATTGCCCTGTAATTTCCGAGGGTACACTGAGAATATATGAATTCAGTAAATGGTCATAAACCAAATTGAATGTAATATCCTCTTAAACAAACTTTTAGGCTAATCTGCAAGTCGGTACATTTCGTTTAAGAATAAACGCAAAAAATTAATTGACTATTTAGAATACGTTCAGGGAACGCTAGATATAGTAAACCATATAAATTATATATATATATATATACCCGTCCATACATGTTGTCATCTGCAAAAGCAGTGTATTTCAAAGTTTTAGCAGCGCCCCCTACAGGCAGGTTTTGTAACCATAAATAGATATAACGTTCATGATTTTATCCATTTATCTTCCAAGTAAGAAAATTTTAAACAGGTAAAGTTAAACAAATATGTTGTTGATTGTTTAATGTATGTTATTGGCTCAAAGTTGCCAATTTAGTCATCTACGGCTAAATTTAGCCATTTTTTGAAGAGTTTTGTACAAAAAAAAAATGCTTAAATACAGCTCTAAGTTAGTTATATATAGCTCTAAAATGATTATATATGCTTTAATATAGCTTAAGTATACGACTGCTTATAAGTAAAGTCTATCAATAAAATCTAAACATTTTTTACTTTGATTCTAGCCATAATTTTTATCCAAGCGTTGGCAACACTGATTGCGACAAACCGTCGAACTTTAACTAGTAAAAGTTAGATTTTCAATACAGCACAACCACTTTTTTGCGGTCACGCTATTCGAAAGATATTTCAGGGCTTATTTGCATTACAACAGCCAATGTTCGAAAAATATATAATATATGCTTATATTTATTATTTTTTCTGAAGTTTATTAAAATAGGTATTTTTTGCCCTAAATTTTATTCTAATATTCCGAAATTAAATTGGCTCTGATTACATAACAAAGAGAAGCCTAGGATACATCAGGTTATTCGTTAAATAACATTCTAAAATTCAAATTTCGGTTTACCTCATTTCCGCACCTTTCCTATCCACCCATTGCAGGAAAATAAAAAAGTTGAGCCAAAAAAACTTCCGTAAAAATCTAAATTAGTCCACGAAGCCCTATTTTGATTCGACATTTAACTCCTCAAGTATGAAAAGAAAATATTTATCTCAACTGCAAATCTGATGCCAGAAATCTAAATCATCAAAGATAAACTTTAAGTTACACCACCTCTGATAAGGTTTCAGAAAGAAAAGAAAAGTTTGATGAATAATTTTTCTTTGGCCGGGGGTTTCGGCAGACGAGTAAGAAGAGACCATGGAGGTCAGTGAATGAGACTGTGTTTAATGTGCATTGGAGTGGAAGGGGATTTTTGTAGGTTTCCGTTCCGTCAATTTTCCCTACGCCATTTGGACCGAAGCCAAAAAAAGTTGGGAAGAACTAGCAACAAGAAAAAATAAATAAATAAAACGGCATTTGAAAAGGGGTTGAAGAAAAGGTTACTTTCAGGAGTATTCTAAAATGCAAAACACATGTGCTTGCAATACATGGTAACATGGTAATGTATAGGGAAAGTATTGGAAGCATCTCAAAATCGCAACTCGAGTTTTCGGCGCATTTACACGTTTCGGGACCTCTAGAACACGAAAAATCTATTTTTAGTGTGACGTATGTGTGTGTGTCTGTCTGTGCAGTGTATGTATCCACTCTAACTCAAACACTAATGGAGCGAATTTCATAAAATTTGGTAGGTGAGTCACTTGTGGTTTTCCCTGGTGCTGATTAAATTTTGGTACGTTTGAGATAAAAGAACCAGCTTTTTTTTGCGAAATGGCCCACAAAAGTGGTATGTCTCCACTCTAGCTACAAAGTTAATTGACCAAATTTCACAAAATTTTGTATATACTTCATTTGTAGGTTTCTTTTGTCCTGATTAGATTTTGGTGCGATTTGGAAAAAAAATCCTACCTGTTTTTGCGAAATGGCCCTTAAAAATCGTCAAAATCTAAAGTAAAAGACTACGTATGCTTAAATATATGAATTAAACATTTGTTTTAAACGTAATTCTTGATGACAAAAATAATAAGACCAATCCGTGAGTCTCTCTGTGTGTATGTTAGTATGTGTATCCATGAGTCTATGTGTGTGTATGTTACTATGTGTATCCGTGTATCTCTGCGTATATGTTAGTATGTGTATCCATGAGTCTGTGTGTGTATATGTTACTATGTGTATCTTTGAGTCTGTGTGTTTGTATGTTAGAATGTGTATCCGTGAGTCTGTGTATGTGTTCATGTTAGTGTGCGTATCCAAGAGTCTGTGTATGTTAGTATGTGTATCCGTGAGTCTGTATGCATCTATGCTAGTATGTTTTTCCGTGAGTCTGTGTGTGTATGTTAGTATGTGTATCCGTCAGTAGCTGTGTGTATATGTTAGAAAGTGAATCTCTGAGTCTTTGAATGCTATGTCTCACGAACGAGTAGAGTGTTTCGAATGAATTTTTTTACAAATATTATCATAGGTGAATTCTGGAACCCTGCTGATTTTAAACGCAATCAAATACGCGGAAGAACTCCATATTTTCGAATGAAATTTTGAAAAATTCATTAAGAATCCGAACCTTCATTAATGTAACGTAAATGAAAATTTCTTATGTAACTTTTTTATTGGAAAACGCATGACACAAACTTTAGAATGGTAGCATGAACCATTCTCGAGATATTACACGTTGCTTAAATACATTTATAAAACGCTGTATAAAATTAAAAAAAATAATAAATATTGTGAAATGTCGCATAATAATGAATTCTTTTCGTATTCAATATTATGTGACTTTTTTTTAACATCATTGTCGTGAATGTAGTTCGTTCCATTCGCGAAAACAGACACTTTGTGCGATAGTTTTGTGTATTGACATCCAACAATTCGTCAATAGTCCTTTATTTATATATATAATATGGTCTTCTATTCGTCTGTCTGTAACGCTTGCAGATAAATTTGGCAAACTTCACGAAATATCGTAAAATTGACGATATTTCGTCTCAGATTGATAACAATATCGTCAAAATTGCAAAAATGACGCTAAATTAAAGAAAATGACCCCAAATTAAGGCATTCACTATTAAAATATTTTAATATATGGAGTCTATTACTTATTGCGAATGCTATCAATATTGATCATTGTCAAATTAAAGTTGTGCGAAATATAAGTTAATTGGGTGCTACAAAATAGTTTTACATATTGTCATCCAAAAAAACACCCATTCTAAAATTCAACATTGCAAACATTGTGCCATAGATCTTATGCATCAGTTTTGCACAGTGAAAGAAGTAAATTTGCATACACAGGGTGTGAAATAAAATAAATTTGCATACACAGGGTGTATATAAACTGATGGCAAAAACTATAAGGGGTTGTAGAACACACCGAAATAAACAACTTTCACAATACAATGTGGAATGGGAAAGCAACGGGCGAGCCGCGAGAGGGCGTTTTCTCTGGAGTGGATGAAACGTCGTGTCAAAATGGTGAACACAGTAAATCCCCATGATTCACATTTCAGATGCCACCAGCAAAGTTCTCATTGAATGTTTGTGCAAGGATTATCTACGAATTGACTCGTATCTGGTACCAGATCGCCTAGACGGACAGAAGTACCTCACCATCCCCCAGCAGGTGCTGCCCGATTTACTACGTGTTGTACCAGCAAATCATCGAGTGATTGTGTGGTTCCAGTATGACGGAGCGCCAGCACATTGCACCAGGATTGTGCTGAACTACCTGGACATTGCGTTTCCGAACAGATGGATTAGTCGTGGTTATTCCGTCGTGTGCTTCCCAGATCATGCGATCTGCTCCGCCTAGATTTTT
The DNA here is from genome assembly GCA_951213105.1 of Amaurobius ferox. Classification (NCBI taxonomy): domain Eukaryota; kingdom Metazoa; phylum Arthropoda; class Arachnida; order Araneae; family Amaurobiidae; genus Amaurobius; species Amaurobius ferox. Next base: position 59,926,804 of record OX578155.1, on the reverse strand, counting down.
TCCTCTGGGGACATCTAAACAGCGCCGTTTACGAGACGCCTATCAAGTCACCAGAGGACCTTGTCGGCCGAAATAGCGTCGCAGCTGCAGACGATTGTGAAATGCTAGGAATCTTCCAAAGTGTACGCTATTCACTCCGTCGCCGCTATGACGCCTCTCTTGCAGTTGGTGGTTGTTCATTTGAGCATTTGTTCTAAACATTTTGTCGATAAATTTCCTTTATTCGTCTTCACTGTCTTCGTCTTCACTCCATTTTGACGTGACGTTTCATCCACTCCCAGAGAAAACGCCCTCTCGTGGCTCGCAGGTTGGTTTCCGACCCCACATTGTATTGTGAAAGTTGTGTGTTTTGGTGAGTTCTATAACCCCTTACAGTTCTGACCATCAGTTCATATACACCCTGTATAGGGAAATTCATGTGCTGCACATATCACATTTTTTTAAATATGCAAATCAATCAAATAGTGACAAATATGCCGTGATATAGAATTTTCGTTATATCGAATATTATTATAATGATCTTTGACTGTGCGTTGCTTGATTATACTTAAAATAAAACTATTTGCTGAATTTATTTGAATTTCCACATATCCCCTAAGTATTTATTCTGATAAAAAATAATATATTGGCTGCAGATATCTTTTTAAGAAGTGACAACTTAATGGATGATGATGGAACAGTGGCACACATTCCTTACTGGCCATATTCTTAAGCGAAGATCAATTTTACATGCTATAACAATTACGATACTTTTAAGAAGGAGTCAAAATATATTTCAGAAAAGTTGTACTGACTGTACTACTCACCATCTGTTAAAATAGTTATATATGTTTTTATTAAAAATGTTAAAGTGTTAAAATGTTAATACTAAACAAAATGTATGTTATAATTATTAACATACATTCTGTTTAGTATTAAAAATGTATGTAAGTGTTAAAACTGTTGTATGTGTTGGTATTAAAAATGGTAAAGTGTTAAAATGTTAATACTAAACAAAATGTATGGTATAATTATTAACATGCATTATGTTTAGTATTAAAACATATGTTAGAGTTAAAATGGTTGTATATGTTAGTATTAAAAATGTTAAAGTATTAAAATATTAATATTAAAAATGTTACAAACAAAATGTGTGTTATAATTATTAACATGCATTCCGTTTAGTATTAAAAATGTATGTTTGTGTTTTTAAACAATAATTGTGTTTTTAAACAATTTCGTTAATACTAAACAAAATGTATGTTATAATTATTAACATACATTCTGTTTAGTATTAAAAATGTATGTAAGTGTAAAAATTGTTGCATGTGTTATTATTATAAATGTTAAAGTGTTAAAATATTAATACTAAACAAAATGTATGGTATAATTATTAACATACATTATGTTTAGTATTAGAAATGTATGTTAGTGTTTAAAATGTTAATACTAAACAAATTGTATGTTATAATTATTGACGTACATTCTGTTTAGTATTAAAAATGTATGTTAGTGTTAAAATAGTTGTATGTGTTATTATTATAAATGTTAAAGTGTTAAAATATTAATACTAAACAAAATGTATGGTATAATTATTAACATACATTCTGTTTAGTATCAAAAATGTATGTTAGTGTTAAAATAGTTGTATGTGTTAGTATTAAAAATGTTAAAGTGTTAAAATGTTAATACTAAACAAAATATATGGTATAATTATTAACATACATTATGTTTAGTATTAAAACATATGTTAGTGTTAAAATGGTTGTATATGTTAGTATTAAAAATGTTACAAACAAAATGTATGTTATAATTATTAACATGCATTCTGTTTAGTATTAAAAATGTATGTTAGTGTTAAAATAGTTGTATGTGTTATTATTATAAATGTTAAAGTGTTAAAATATTAATACTAAACAAAATGTATGGTATAATTATTAACATACATTATGTTTAGTATGAAAAATATATGTTAGTTATAAAATAGTTGTATGTGTTTGTATTAAAAATGTTAAAGCGTTAAAATGTTAATACAAAATGCATGTTATAATTATTAACATACATTCTGTTTATACTGAAATACGGAAAATATTTCAAAAATTAGGTCCCATAGGATTCAATGTATTTCACTTTTTCAACCCGGGTTGAACCCAAAACTAATTGGATGCTATTATTCATTTACATTCCCACATATCCCACAGACCGTCTCAACAACATACTAAAATTTCATTTTGATAAAGTCATTTATACGGTAGTTATCTTGCGAACGGACAGACAGACAAATAGACAGAATGAACAAAATCATAAACACCTTTCAACTACGTTGGGAAGTGTCAAAAACAAAGTTTGATCAATTTTCTCTGCCAAGACTTAAAATTGGAAAAGAGAAACAACTTTATAAATGTAACACTAAATGAATATATGTGATAAAATTTGTTTGTCACACGCAGAAATAAGATTCAATACCTCGAGTTTATGAAATTTTACGTCAGCCTCTTCGAATGTCTGACTCTGTCAGCCGCCATTGATTGGCAAGAAAACCTGGCATTAAAACATTCTAAAATTGTGGAGAATTGTAAATTTTCTTGCTGCCATTAGAGACATCGGTTATTTTATTGTGAGGAGCGCATAAAGAGTGCAAAATGGACTAATGGATGCTGTTATTTGTAATGAGAGCGCGATCCACAAAATTTTATTCTTATATGCGCTTTCGTTTTGATAGACACAACTCACATATGCGAGCAAATTCAAATATCTTAAAGTTGAGCAAATTCTAAAACGTTCGCCTCTCGTACAGGAGGATAAAATCTGATGTGAGCAGCATATGACTTTCCTTATATTATGCAATGGATTTACTACTTTTAGAATAAAAAATAGATTATTTCTATAGTAGATATTTATATTCTTTCCAAGATATTGAATTTTCGTCAATGAGTCGTGATTTTCATTGATTTAGCGACATTTTTATCCATTTGGCGAGTTTTTCGTTAATTTAGCAACATTTAAAAAAGTTGCCAAGTTGGCGACATTCCACTAAATTAGTCGGCAAAATCTCGCCAAGCGTTATGGACGGAGAAATAAGTTATTCTTTCAGCAGATAAATGACTATTGGCGTTCAAATACAGAAGTAATACTCAAAGTATCTTTTTTCATGAATGGAACGAGCTAAATCCACTAGAATGATGTCACCCAATTTATCGCATAGTATTACATACGAAAAGTGAACATGTTTCTCAATAGGAAATATTTTTTGTTATTTTATATGATTTTTTTTATAATTTTTTTGAAAAATGTGCAATATCGCGAGAACGGTTCATGTTAGCGTTCTAAAATTTATGTCAATCGTTTTGTAATGATAAAGTACATAAGAAATGTCTATTTGCGTAAATTTTTGAGGTTTTGATTTTTTGACGATTTTTTCAAAATTTCACTCGAAAATTTAGGTGGATTCTGAACATTCGATTGCGTATAAAAACAATAGGCTTCCAGTGTTTACAGATTGTAATTTTTGTACCAAATTTCTATCAAATCGGTCTATTCGTTTGTCAGTTATCGTCTCCACAGACTCACTGACGCACACAAACACATACACACACACAGACATCACTTCAGAAATGTTCGATTCGTGATCAGGTATGCTTGAAAGGTGCTCTCCAGTCGAAAACTCGAATTCGAAAATTCGACCCCGTCACAATACTTTCCTTATATATTATTGTATATATGGAAAGTAATAAAACGAGTAATATAACTTTCTGATACTTCTTTAAAGAAAGCAGCGATATAGGAAAATTAGGTAAATACAATTGTTTCAAAGACGTTTTGATTCCTCTTTCTCGAATCCAAAGCAGTATGTTCTTCATAGCCGAAGTCCAAAAGCGGAATGGGCCCACTTTTCTTTTGGTTTGTTGGTTCTCTTACATGGATGAAGGGGATCCAGCGTATCCTCGAAACAGCTGTATCCTGCATTGATACAGATGTCGTATAATCCCTTTATCATTCTTTTCGATTCTGTCAATCCATGCCAGGATTCGAGAATATTCCATTCTGGCAACCCTTTCTGCGTCTTTTGTCCCCCTTTTGTCGCCGAGGTAAAAATCGCAGCATTCTATTCTGGATACCCTTTCTGTGCCTTTTGTCATCCTTCCTGTCGTTTTCTGCCGCCGGTTTGTCGCCAAGGTGAAATTCGCCTATTTGTTACCAATGTAAAAATCAGGAAATTTAACATTTTTCTGATTTTCATGTTGTCCTCTATGAGCCACAGCGGAACCAAATTCTGTGATGTTTTTTTTAGCAAGTGAACGTAGCGAGTTAACCCCGCGAAACGGCACTAGTCCCATGTTTGAATTACCACAGATCAACTGTTGCGGAGCGCCTCAGCCCAGTGGTTAGCGAGCGGGAATTGCACTCGGTCAGTCCGGAGTCCGGGTTCGATTCCCGCCACTGCCAAAACTGCCGCCGTGTTCACCCAGAGTACGATCACGTTAAACATGTGGGTCCGTATGTCCTTCCGAGAGGTTGGTGGTAGGAGAAAAAGGGTGTAGTCTCTGTGGATGCCTCTCCCATTGGGTTCCGGTCTAAATCTGGTAGGTCAAACGGTCTGGATCAAAGAAGAAGAAGAAAAAGATCAAATGTTGCACAAATGGCGGTAAAAGGGCGATTTTCACCTTGGCGACAAAAAAACACGGAAAGGTTGCCAGAATGGAATGTAGCTAATTTTACCTTTGCAACAAAAGGGCGATAAAAGACGCGGAAAGGGTTTCCAGAATAGAACGTTCTCCAAATCATAACAGGGATTGCCAGAATCTTACCTAAGACTGCCAAGAATGAAAAATAGATCAAACTTCATCTGTTCTCCTGCATTATTTTATTATTTCTGATTTTATATGCTGCTCAAATTTTTCTTATCCTTCTCACAAAGAGCAATATACTTATTAAACATTCTTTTGGTTAACTGTTTTGATTTTATTGTCATTTTGCCAGTTTTATTTTAATTAAAAAATTAATGCTGTCTTTCAGTCCCACCTCCTTCGGTTTCATTTGCAAGGGTTAAGGCCACTTTATCGGCCTGAGTTAAAATGTTTATGGTGAGGTTTAGATAGCAAATTCTGAACTTTGAGTCTTCTAGATCTGTCCATCTGTTCAAATGACTCTCTGCCTGCCATGACGCAGTTGTTTCTTAGCGGTTGTTAAAAGCACGCTATTATTGGCCCGAAGAAAAGGGCTCTTAATGTCTTCGAAAGAATTGTAGTTACCTAATTTTCATATGACTACTTTCTTCAAGGAAATATTAGAAAATTATATATTTCACAAGCAGCAGTTTTATTTATTGGGATAAGTACCGGTAATTTTTCCAAATAAATTTAAATATAAAACTTTCCCAATAAACGTTGCGATCTCTTTGCTGAAATATAAAAATGTAAGCATGTTACATCTTCCGTGAAACTTTTTGCTCAGGATATTTGAATATCCGCTTATCCCCCCCCCCCCACAAAGTATTTAATCGCATAAAAAGAATATATTGTTCAAGTTATCTTTTTCTACGGTGTGACAACATAATGGATGATGATGGAACAGTGGCACACTTCACTGTTTGCACTATTTTTGTTCAGCAAATAAATATGCGCAAAGATAAATGCTATGTATTAAAATAATTACTATACTTTTAGAAATAGATTAAAATATACTTTAAAAAATCCAATGTAACCATGCTCACAAACTGATAAAATATTATACATGAGATATATACACCCTACAACAAAAAAATCGACGCACCAAGAAAGAGTTGTCCGATTGTAATGAAATTGCATATGCAAAGACATTTTGAACGAACATGCAAATGAATAAAATTTGATGTCCAATGAATAAATAGTGGGAGCTCCAGCGCATCGGAACTGCGCATTCAGCAGGTATACATAAGGAGCGATTTTGAATTTGTGGTCAAAATTTCTGTTGCATTTCAACTGCGGATATCTTACGTCTTTGGTAGTCATTTCTGGCCCACTGACAGCCAGCGGTACGTAGACAACATTCTACGACCGGTTGTGTTACCGTTACTTTTGCGACACCCCGGACTTACTTTTCAACAAGATAATGCCCGGTCGCACACGACACGTGTTGCTATGAATTGTCTTCAAGCTTGCCCAAGACTTCCTTGGCCAGCTAGGTCTCCTAATCTCTCTCCCATGGAGCGCATTTGGGATGTTATGGGACGTTTTGTATGTATGTTCTTCACATCCACCAATGTTTATCACAATCGGGCAACTCCTTCTTGGTGCGTCGATTTTTTTGTTATAGAGTGTATATATACAAGGCTCCTAAATATTACGGCTGAAACAACCGCCATTTTGACTCCAAGTTCGGGCGTAATATTTAGCCCTTGGCTCCCACCCTTTATCTTCTTTAGATTATATTTTAAATCTCGGGCAGCGTCGTGCACATTTTCTAGTTTTAAATTAACGAATCTAAGTGCATTTCACATATTATTTGGCGATATGCAACAGAAATTATTATATACAACGAAAACAAAATGCATTCGATAATCTACGGAAATCCAAGCAGGTTTCTACATTCTACTTCTCTATATTCTAATTTCGAGCATTATCCTTATCTCAATCCATGGGCGTATGTACGGTTTTCTTCAGGGCGTGCTAAAATTGATTGCATTCAAAATGTAACGATTACTATCAACCTTGAAATATGTGATGTTACAAAGTAAGTTCGAATGGATTGTATGAGCATTACATTTTAAAAATTAGTGTGTATAGCACTTTTAAAAATTAGTGTGTATAGCACTTTTAAAAATTAATATGCACCAATTTTTAAAAATTAGTGTGTACCACCATTAAATAATATTTTCCCTTTCATAACTTCCTTCTAACCTTCCTGGAGACAGAGCAACTACACTAACAAATTAGACATACATAAACAAACCAAATGCAATAAGACTAAGTTTTCCATTTAGGTATAATTTTAAATTGTGTTTATTAATATACACATGAAGGACAATACACAGTTTCTGTTGAATGTTTTAAATCAAAAGCGTGCTCATCCGGTGGTCGAGCGGTCAGGGGCATGCGTTTCCGTCTGATCGCTGGATTGCCGGGTTGCGGGTTCAAATCCCGCCAGCGGGTATGGATGTTATCATGTCGATGCCAAGTCAGACTTCCGCCCTTCCGGGAGCCTCTATAAAAGTGAAACTGCAAATATCCTCCCCTTCGCCATGGGATACCCTGGAAGGTCTTGTGGACGTGATGCGTAGGCGCTCCTTCACGATGAGGGAATTAGTAACAAACGAATTCCAAAAAGTATTTTTCGAATTTTTTCTCTCATATTGGCTTTAATAAAATTAACAATTTCCCAGGGTGGTGCTTTGGCACACATACACCCTGACCCCTCCTAAATACGCCTATGATTGCATCTTAAATCACGATATATTTTCTAAACAACATGTTTATAAGCAAATCCAAGTGCATTTTACGTGTTATTTGTTGGTATAAAACATAAATTAATATATACACAGAAAACAAGATGCATTAGATCATCTGGGGAAAACCATGTGCTGGCCAAAGTAGATTTTTACATTCTAAGCCTCCATATATTCTAATTCCGAGCATTGTCCTTATCACAATCTGACACAAAACTCTCATTTTTCTCTGTGAGAACCTGCACATCTGGGTCCCATTGTGTTCTGAAAAGAACATCGACGAACAGCGCGCTCTATTTACATAAAACATTGTTAAAAAAGAATAAACAGGAGCAACAGGGAGATAGATCTCTTTGTCTTGGGAAAATGAAAATGGTTTAAAAGCGAACGCATCGATTAAACTGTCAGATAAAGCTCCGAAAAACATTTCAGACGCAGAACAAAGATATTGTCAGGGAAATTTTAATTATGCTGGTCCATAAAATGCGATCAATTATTTGGAAGGATGTTTATGAAATTATCTTGTCATTTAAAAACAGTAATCGTTAATGGAATTGTATAAATGCTATGTCTGTGCATATGAATTTGTGCCCAGTGTTCCTTTCAGAGCTTCTTCGCAGGGGGTGTGAATGAAATTTTAAGGAGGCAAGTTTTCTATTTGCCCTATATAAATGTATCTAACTGCCGTGTCACATAAATAGAAACTAAGTTAACATAAAAAGTCTCCAGGGGGGGCGAATACTCGTCTCTGAGGGGGGGGGGGGGGGTAGACGCACCTCCGAAGGTATGACTAACAGAAACACTGCCTGTGCTATTGCAGCCTTGTTTTACTCTCCCTACATAGGGAAGGTATTAGAATCGCATCGAAAATCGCAACTCAAATTTTCGACGGATCTACATGTTTACAGCATTCTAGAACCCGAGAACATAATTTTAGCGTAAAGTCTGTGTGTGTGTCTGTCTGTCTCTCTGTATGTCTGTGTGCCTGTCTGTGCAATGTACGTATCCACTCTATCTCAAATACTAATAGACCAAATTTCTTAAAATTTGGTAAGTTACTTGTATATGACCCTGGTGCTGATTAGATTTTAGTACGATTCGGGATAAAAGAATCCGCCTGTTTTAGCAAAATGGCCATCAAAAAATGGCTATATCCACTCTATTTGAAAAACTAATGGACTGAATTTCGCAAAATTCGGTAGATAAGTCGCTTATGGGTTACCCTGGTGCTGATTAGATTTTAGTATGATTCGGAAAAAATAACCTGCTTTCTTTAGCAAAATGGCCAGAAAAAATCGTCAAAATCTAAAATAAAAAACTACGTATGCTTCAATCTATCCATTAAATGCTTGTTTTATACGTAATTTTTAAAGACGAAAAGAATAAGACCAACCCCATTACACTAGGACTAGCCCTTCTCGAGGTATTTTAGTTTTTTCGTATTTTCTCTACGCCACAATTGAAAATCAGTCGAGTTGCCAAATAAGAACGAAAATTGAATTAAAAGTAAATTAAATTTAATTAAAATAAAGAGAATGTGTGTATAAGTCGTCTACAGGGAAAGTCATGTACGGCCCACATCAGATTTTTATTTTCCCTGCAATACATGGTAATGTATAGGGAAAGTCATGGAATCATGCCGAAAATCACAACTCGAATTTTCGTCGGATCTACACGTTTTGGGACCTCTGGAACACGAAAAAACTATTTTTTGCGTGACGTCTGTGTGTCTGTCTGTCTGTCTGTCTGTCTGTGCAGATTTTGTATCCACTGTAACTAAAAAACTTATTGACCGAAATTCACAAAATTTGGTAGGTAAGTCGCTTGTGGGCGACTCTGGTGCTGATTAGTTTTGGGTACCATTCGATAAAAGAACCCGCCTATTTTTTATGTCGTCTATCTGTGCAATGTATGTATACACTCTAACTCTAAAACTAATAGACCAAATTTCTTAAAATTTGGTAGGTAAGTCACTTGTCTGTGACCCTGGTGTTGATTAGCTTGGGGGAGTGACTCGGAATAAAATAACCTGCCTCTCTTTACGAAATAGCCCTCAGAAATCGACAAAATCTGAAAGAAAATAATTAAATGCTTGTTTTATACGTAATTATTGACAAGGAAAAGAATATGACCAACCCCATTCCTTTAGAAGAAAATTAACTGTCCTTGAGATATTTTAGTTTTTGTCACATTTTTATGGCACCGTCTTTGAAAAAAATATCCAGTTATAAAATAAAAATTCAAATTGAATTAAAAGTGCAATTTTGTGCAATTAAACTCAATTTAATAAATTATTAAAGAAGTAAAGAGAAAATATATTTGAAACTGCAGGAAAAGTCATGTGCTGCCCACATCAGATTTTTACTTTTCCTGCAATACATGGTAATATTTAGGAAAAGTATTGGAATCATGTCGAAAATCGTAACTCGAGTTTTGGACGGATCTACACGTTTCAAGACGTCTAGAATACGAAAAAACTATTTTTAGCGTCATGTCTGTGTGTCTGTGTGTTTGTGTGTCTATGCAATGCATGTATCCACTTTAACTCAAAAACTAATTAACCGAATTTCATAAAATGTGGTAAGTAAATTACTTGGGTGTGACGCTGGTGCTGATTAGTTTTTACTGCGATTCGTAGAAACAGAACCCGCCTTTTATTTACAAAATAGCCCATAAAAATTTCATCTATCCACTCTAGCTAAAATACTAATTGACCAAATTTCACAAAATTTGGTATATAAGTTACTCGCCGGATTCTCTGTTGCTGATTAGATTTTGGTACGATTCGGAAAAAAGCAACCTGCCTTCTTTTATGAAATAGCCCGTAAAAATCTAAAAAAAAGGAAAACTACGTATGCTCAAATGTATCAATTAAATTCTTGTTTTATACGCAATTTTTCACGAGGAAAAGAATATAACACACTTCATTATATTTAAGACTAACCGTTGTCAACCGTTCATTGCATTTAAGACAACCGTTCATTAAGACAACCGTTCATTATATTTAAGACAACCATAGTCAATCTAATGAATAATTAAAGAAATAAAGAAAAGTGGAATTTGAGTCTGCAGGGAAAGTCATGTGCTGCCAACATCAGATTTTCACTTATCCTGCAATCCATGGTAATGTTTAGGGAAAGAATTCAAATAATGTAGAAAATCGCAACTCGAGTTTTCGACTGATCTACACGTTTTAGGACCTCTAGAACACGAAAAATATAGTTTTAGAGTGACGTCTGTGCGTGCGTCTATGTGTCTGTCTGTGCAATGTATGTATCCACTCAAGCTAAAAATGATTAGACCAAATTTCAAAAAATCAAGGACAAAAGACTACATATGCTCAAATGTACCGATTAATGCTTGTTTAATACGTAATTTGACGCCAGATAGAAAAATCTGATGTGGTCAGCACATGGCTTTCCCCGCAGACTTATACCCACGTTCTCTTTATTTTAATTAAGTCTAATTCACTTTTAATTCAATTTTCGTTCTCATTTCGTAACTGGACTTATTTTCAAAGGTGGCGTAGAGAAAATGCGAAAAAACTAATATATCTCGAGAACGGCCAGTCCTAGTGTAATGGGGTTGGTCTTATTCTTTTCTTCGTTAAAAATTATGTATAAAACAAGCCTTTAATGGATATATTTCAGCATACGTAGGTTTTATTTTAGATTTTGACGATTTTTGCGGACCACTTTGCAAAAAAAGAGCAGGTTATTTCTTTTCGAATCGTACCAAAGTCTAATCAGCACCAGGGTCACGCACAAGCAATTTATCTACCGAATTTCGAGAAATTCGGTCCATTAGTTTTTCAGTTTGAGTGGATAAAATCTTTTGCGGGCTATTTCGCAAAAAAAAAGTTGAGTTCTGTTATCCCGAATCGTAACCAAAACTAATCAGCACCAGATTCGTCCACATGTGATTTACCTACCAAATTTTATGAAATTCGATCAATTAGTTTTTTAGTTAGAGTGGATACAAAATCTGCGCAGACAGACACACAGACACACACACAGACGTCACGCTAAAGATAGATTTTTCGTATTCTAGAGATCTCGAAACTCGTAGATACGTCGAAAACTGGAGTCGATTTTCGGCATGATTCCAATACTTTCCCTATACATTACCATGTATTGCAGGGAAAGTAATAAGACCAACCCCATTGCTCTAAGCAGCAATATTCCCGAAATACTTAAATTTTAAATATTGAAGAACTAAAGACGTTTTTGGCTGCAGTTAAAACACTAATGAAATTTCTGGGAAACTTACAGGTTAAGTCTGGTGCTGATTAGATTTTAATACGATTCGAAAAAAAATATAACCGACCTTTTTTTCGAAATGCACCGCAAAGAAAGAAAAAATCTGATATAAATAATTAAAATTGTTGAAATATATATATTAATTAAATACTTGTTCATCAGGTAAATTTTAACAACGAAGGGAATAAGACTGGACCCAGGACTGTAGGATGAACCGTTCTCGAGAAATTTTATTTTTTAACACTTTGCAACATAGTCGAAAAGTGACTTTGTTCATTTCGCCTGTCTGTCTGTCCGCTTGCACGATAAATGCCGTAAAAATGACTTTATCAAACTGAAATTTTAGTACGTCGTTCAGACGGTCTGTGGGATATATGGGAATATAAATGAATAATATCACCCAACTAGTTTTGGATTAAACCCGGGTTGAAAAAATGAAATAAATTGAACCCTATGAGACCTAATTTTCAAACATTTTTAAGCGAAATTAAAATTCAACAAATTGCTTCAAAAATTTTAGGAAATATTCAAATTATACCATAACAATATGAAAAGATGTTGAGCAAATATATTCCGAAGTTTTTAAAATAAAATTTAAAATAATAATTATACCCATATTGTATGAAGAGATCACGTATCCCACTTCAAAATAAAATATGGCATCCACATTGCGTCAAAATCGTGATTTTTAAAGTTCTTTTCATTTTTTATTTAATGTTGTATCCGTCCTAAAACCGCTTTATTTTTGTTTAATTTCTATGCATCTATCTATATTCTGAAACAATGTAATTAAAATATATTTGAGTTTAAATGATCATCACACTTTGATTCTTTCTACAACGAAGCTTAATTTTTACTTATGGAGAGTGTAAACACATCAAGCTCTAAGATGAATTGTTTAAGAATTGCTGAATTTCTTTAACGCAAGATTATTTAGCTCTGGAGTCTGCAATATAGTTGATATGAATGAAACATTCGTTGATTTTACTTAGAGAAGAAAACGATATTATAGCAGATTTCCCGATGAAGTTTTAAGGAGTTTTTAAGTTTTTAAGTAAAATAAATTATTGTAGCATTGTAATGAATGAATAGGAATGGAATAAAAGTGTATGAATGAAATATTTACTGCTTTTACATAGAGAGACAGCGATATATATTTCAATGACGTCATTTGAATAAAGTTTTTCAAATATAATAAATGATAGTATTGTGATAATTTTAAAAATATTACTGCTGAATGTACCGCAGTTTAGAGATGTTTAAATAAAACTGCATTGCAGTTGGAAAATGTTTCATAATCAGTGCTTTATGCATGATTGATCTTTCTTGTTTTGATTTTTTTTTATGTTGAGGAGCTGAGGAATGTAAAGTGAATTAAGTGGCCAAATGACACGAAGATACATTAAAAAGGCAACAGGTTATATTATTTTCTGCAATTAAACTCAATTTAATGCATAATAAAATAAAAATGTCAAAATGAATTTGCATCTGCAGCGAAAGTCGGGTACTGCCCACATAGGATTTTTATTTTCCCTTCAATACACGGTAATGTATAAGGAAAATATTGGAATCATACCTAAAATCGCAACTCGAGCTTTCGACGGATCTATAGAATACGAAAAAAACTATTTTTAGCTTGACGTCTGTGTGTGTGTGTATGTCTGTATGTCTGTCTGTGTGTCGGTGTGTCTGTCTGTCTGTGAAATGTACGTATTCACTCTAACTCAAAAACTAATGCACCGAATTTCATAAAATTTAGTAAGTAAGTCACTTGGGTGTGACCCTGGTGCTGATTAGCTATTAGTACGATTCGGAAAAAAATAACCTGCCCTTTTTTGCGAAATGGCCCGCAAAAATCGTCAAAATCTAAAATAAAAAACTACGTATGCTGAAATATATCCATTAAATGCTTGTTGTATACGTAATTTTTAACGATGAATAGAACAAGACCAACTCCATTACACTAGGACTTCCCGTTCTCGAGATATTTTAGTTTTTTCGTATTTTCTCTACGCCACCTTTGAATATAAGTCCGGTTACCAAATGAGAACGAAAATTGAATTAAAAGTGAATTAAATTTAATTAAAATAAAGAGAACGTGGATATAAGTTTGCAGCGAGAGTCATGTGCTGTCCACATCAGATTTTTTACTTTCCTCTCAATACATGGTAATGCACAGGGAAAATATTGGAATCGTGTCGAAAATCGCAAATCGAGTTTTCGACGGTTCTACACTTTTCGAACACTCTAAAATCGGAAAAACTATTTCTCGCTTGACAACTGTGTGGTGTGTGTCGGTCTGTCTGTGCAATGTATGTAACCATTTAACTCAAAAGCCAATTAACCAAATTTCATAAAATTTTATAAGTACGTCGCTTGTGGGTCACTCTGGTACTGTTTAGATTTTGGTACGGTTCGCGATAAAAAAAACTGCCTTTTTTTTAGAAATGGCCCGCAAAAATTGCATATATCTACTAATTGACTAAATTTCATAAAAGTTGGCAGATTAGACACTTATGAGTTACTTATTAGATTTTGGTACGATTCTGGTAAAAAGAACCTGCCTTTTCTTGCGAAATGGCTCGCAAAAATCATGAGAATCTAAAATAGAAGCCCACTTATGATGAAATGTATGAAGTAAATGCTTGTTTTATACGTAATTTTTAACAATGAAAAGAACGAGACCAACCCCTTTACTTCAGACGCAGCCGTTCTCGAGTTATTTTAGTTTTCTCGTATATTTTCTAAGCCACCTTTTAAAATATGTCTTCTTATCAAATGAAAACGAAAATGGGGTGAAAAATGCAAATTCAGTGATATTTCAAATAATTATGCGTCTTATGCCGTGCAATTAAACTCAATTTAATGAATTATTAAAGAAATAAAGAAAAATGAATTTGAGTCTATAGGGAAAATCATGTGCTGTCCACATCAGATTTTTTTAAAAGTGAAATCTTACCTCAAATAGTTTCCGTGAAATACGACAGACCTCCGCGCTTAACCAGGACAGATCGAAGGGGAGTCAGAACTAGAATTTCGTCGGGATGTGCTGATGGTGGCGACACCTGGGACAAAAGCGTGATCGGCAAGCATTATAGCATTTAGGTTAAGATATATCTTGCTCGAGGCATTTAATACTGCTTTATGAGCAATCACTGCAAATAAAACTGCATTATTTAAATATCGCACTTGGGGCTAACATCTGGCGTGATTGGTATGAAGACGGTAGATGCCACCTTCAGCCCTCTTTTGGAAATATATTTTTTAGGAAAATCCCTAGATAAATGGAAAGGTGTAGTTCCTAGCATAGGCGTAGGCATGGGCGCCCATAGGGGAGAACAAGATGGAGTACTTGTTCTCCCCCTGGACGTTCAAGGTCACAAAGATGGACATGAAACTAGTCGATGATGTTGTTCGATCCAGACATTTTGATCTACCCGAAGGTTAAGGTACCTATTTTAGTGCAATTGAGTGCAATACCCAAGCGCTAACCACTGAGCTAGTCGATTTTGTACATCTTATCCTTGAGTTTGCCCGCTGACGTCAGTGGTTTTCCCCTTCCTGGGAAAAGTTCTATGGGCGCCCTTATGGGCCCCTACTCGCAGATAGGATAAAGGGGATCTCAGTAAATCCGTTTAATTCAATAAATCCGTTTTCTAGTGCAGACTATATGGAGATCTAATATAATGTTTCCACCAATCAGTGGAAGAATGACCACCAATATCTCCTTCTTGTCCACCTCTATCAATAGCATACATGGGAGCAATTCGAGCCACTCGTTGATTTCATGTACCATTTCCAGTATTTGGGTGTTTCATGTTTCGTACAGTAATTATCACTAATACAGTAGAAAACGTACGAACGGTGACGCAAGAACTAAGTAAATCCTTCAAATTTTCTAACATCATAATAATAAATCATCAAAAATTTCGTTCCCGTCAAAAACGTGTACCGAATCTGAAAGATTGATGACGGGAATCTGAAAGGGCTAATTTTCAGAAAATTGACATCACAATTTGTACACAGAATAGTTTGTATTTGGTGGTGGTGCTGTTCGCAATGTCTGAGTATTTAGCGATGTCCGTCCATTCAATAACGTGATGTTAAAGCGAATTGCTATATTTTATTTGTATTAATTAATATTTTAATTGTCTGATATTTTATTTCTATACAGTAATTCCCAAAATTAAAAAAAAGCTCTCAATTTAGCACTAGATGTTCTATTTTCGCAAAGAAAATCAAGCACACTATTACATAAAATTAAAAATAGCCAAACGCATAACCCCAATTATCAACCAGATGCACAATTATTAAACACTAAATATGTAATTGTCAGACACACATTCATAATTAAAATGCACTCATGCATAATTAAACATCCATACATCGTTAATCAAATTGCGATAACTTATCAAAATATAGCGTGAACTAAAAATACAGAATATTTTAAACGAGAGGGCAACTGAAATTCATTTAGTCTTGGAAGTGTGCAAGAGATGGCAGCAGCATCGTTACGGTCTCTAATGTGCAGAAGCAATTGGCCATTTCAAAATATGCAGTTTTCCCTCCTACCCTCTACCTTTAGGAATACATTGAGAAAGTTACACTTCACAACTGGTGCCATCCACGAGCTCTATAAAATACAGAACCTGGAACATTAATATGCAATTAACATAATTTATATCTAGTTTCGGTAATAACTCTGGGAAATGTGGTTGACGTTTTACAATAAACAAGCCTTCTGCAGTGTGGGAACGCGCGCATCTGGATCCCATTGTGTTCGGAAAACATTCAAGTAATAAAACGTTCGATTTACACAAAATATTATTAAAAACTGGGTAAACAGAAAGATGAAAACGAGCTTATTGTGTTGGAAACTGGTGAAATGAAAAGGGTTTTTATACGAACATAATCGATCAGCGTCAGACAATACACCGTAAAGTAATGTAGATAGAACGAAGTAAATGGCGGGAAAATTTTCAATCAATGGGTCTTAGAAACGTTCGCTTATTTGAAAATACATTATCGTCTGAAAACTATAATCTTTAATTGATTGGTGTCAATACAGATAAGTGAAAGTGTTTGTTAAAGTCATAGTCAAAAGTTTTAATAATATTCTTAATAATCACTTTCCCTACAATACATGATATGTATAAGGAAAGTATTCGAATAGAATTGAAAGTCGGAATTTTGGTTTTCTACGAATCTACATGTATCAGACATTCTAGATCACGAATTTACAATTTTAAAAGTGACGTCTGAATGTGTGTTTGTATATGTTTGTCTGTTCAATATGTGTATCCAGTCTAGCTCAAAAACTACTCTACGAAATTTCAAAAAATTTGATATGTAAGTCATTTATGGTTTACCCTGGTGCCTAATCTTCTTTTTATAGACCCAGACCATTCAACCTACCCGAAGGTGTAAGGTATCTATCTAGACGGCCGGAAAATGCCACCAAATTTGTACCGGATTCTATTCATAACCCAGATTGCACAGCTCTCCAAGAAGGCTTAGAGAAAGCCGGAAAAGGGTAACCCCCATCACGAAGAAGGCTCAGCAGGCCATCCGTGCCCGATGGACATACAATCCTGCCGATCCCATCACGCAGCACGCGACCCCAGGAGCACCAAGGGGACAGCAGACCTTCTGACGCGGTGAAATTTCACATATACAACTAACACGTACCAAAGTGTACGTACCAAAGTACACGTACCAAAGTACGTACCAAAGTGCCCCAGTTTGCTCAGAGATCATTAGCGGCGACAAGCTGAAAATTTAAATGCATTGAGTTCATTTATATAAGAAACCCAGGTGATTTGGGGACCACTAAACTTCTAATGTCAGATTGGCGTGCACCTGACAATTTGACTGACCACCTCCTGCTATTTTTACCTCAGGTCGGCCTGTCGCTGCTGTTTTTATCCTCCAGGTTAGCTTCTTACGGGGTCTTTATCCTCTCGATTTGAAATCGACATTCCATAACCCACACTTCACCGAATCCTTGCTAGTCGTGATAGGGTCACTTTCAAACCTACGACATCTTTACACTAACTTACAGGGTTGATTTGTTCGGACGCCATTGTAAAGAATCTTGCTGCATCAACCGGGAATTGAACCCGAATCTTCTAGCTATCCAGCCGATGCTCTACCGTTGGGCTATTGGGACGAAATTACAAGATCTTATCGTCAAAGTGGACTCTGGAAACTCGGTGGGAGTCAAGTCAAGGAACACGTTTTATATACTGATGATGTTCTAATTATATCCGGATGCATTATGTTATTCTTTACCATTTAGGTGTGGCGGCAGAAATATTCGATGAATCGGAATTAATGAACAGTTCTAGTCTTCAGTATAGAAAATAATAGAAATATCACGAACACATATCGATATCGATCGGCCTTTTCCAGCTTGTCTGTGATACGTTTACCTCAAGGGTCCTATGTAGAGAAACTATTCAAAGAAATTCTACATAGTTTGGCGACGGGGGTGATGGATGGTTACGCCTCCTGGTGAGACAAAGTGCAATACGTTTCTTATACTAAAATGAACTGTTACTTTGAGACCGTAGCACAATTTGTTTTTCTCAAAATGTATTAATGAATATGAAATTGGTTACTAATATTTCTTCTTCAATATATTTAATCTTCTTTATAAAAATATTGTCTTATATTCTACAACTTCAATATTTACTCCATTCATTAAATTATAAAAACAGCCACTGTAATAATAATATTCTAAATCAACGATCTCCCTTCTTTGCAAAGCATCCCGTTCTGTGAGTCAGTTGGAACGAAAATGCATCCAAGGTTCTTTAACATGAGGTTGGACTATCATCCCTGCAACCAATCAAAATTTTGTAAACCTGACCTCGGTGAGGTTAGTATTTCGTCATTCGTGACGCCACGAGCCAGGAGAGTTGTTGCCAAAACACAGCAAATTTTCCCATTATTATAATTTAAAATTGTTTGTTAATTTTGAAATGGCAAATATCCAGACGTAAACAATCTGCGCAGAGAGTTTTAAGTGTGCTGTGCACACCTTCCTCAGTGACTTGCAAAGTAATTCTCAATATCTTCAGTGAACCTTAGAAAAAAGGCTCACGTTTGCTTTTCCAGTTATATCATATGCGCAGAGCCAGAATAAGAAAAATCTGATGTGGGCAGCACATGACTTTCCCTGCAGACTCAAATTCATTTTCTCTTTATTTCTTTAATAATTCATTAAATTGAGTTTAATTGCACAAATTGTTTGTTAATTTTGAAATGGCAAATATCCAGACGTAAACAATCTGCGCAGAGATTTTTAAGTGCGCTGTGCACACCTTCCTCAGTTACTTACAAAGTAATTCTCAATATCTTCAGTGAACCTTAGAAAAAAGGCTCACGTTTGCTTTTCCAGTTATATCATATGCGCAGAGCCAGAATAAGAAAAATCTGATGTGGGCAGCACATGACTTTCCCTGCAGACTCAAATTCATTTTCTCTTTATTTCTTTAATAATTCATTAAATTGAGTTTAATTGCACAAATTGTTTGTTAATTTTGAAATGGCAAATATCCAGACGTAAACAATCTGCGCAGAGATTTTTAAGTGCGCTGTGCACACCTTCCTCAGTTACTTACAAAGTAATTCTCAATATCTTCAGTGAACCTTAGAAAAAAGGCTCACGTTTGCTTTTCCAGTTATATCATATGCGCAGAGCCAGAATAAGAAAAATCTGATGTGGGCAGCACATGACTTTCCCTGCAGACTCAAATTCATTTTCTCTTTATTTCTTTAATAATTCATTAAATTGAGTTTAATTGCACAAATTGTTTGTTAATTTTGAAATGGCAAATATCCAGACGTAAACAATCTGCGCAGAGATTTTTAAGTGCGCTGTGCACACCTTCCTCAGTTACTTACAAAGTAATTCTCAATATCTTCAGTGAACCTTAGAAAAAAGGCTCACGTTTGCTTTTCCAGTTATATCATATGCGCAGAGCCAGAATAAGAAAAATCTGATGTGGGCAGCACATGACTTTCCCTGCAGACTCAAATTCATTTTCTCTTTATTTCTTTAATAATTCATTAAATTGAGTTTAATTGCACAAATTGTTTGTTAATTTTGAAATGGCAAATATCCAGACGTAAACAATCTGCGCAGAGAGTTTTAAGTGTGCTGTGCACACCTTCCTCAGTGACTTGCAAAGTAATTCTCAATATCTTCAGTGAACCTTAGAAAAAAGGCTCACGTTTGCTTTTCCAGTTATATCATATGCGCAGAGCCAGAATAAGAAAAATCTGATGTGGGCAGCACATGACTTTCCCTGCAGACTCAAATTCATTTTCTCTTTATTTCTTTAATAATTCATTAAATTGAGTTTAATTGCACAAATTGTTTGTTAATTTTGAAATGGCAAATATCCAGACGTAAACAATCTGCGCAGAGATTTTTAAGTGCGCTGTGCACACCTTCCTCAGTTACTTACAAAGTAATTCTCAATATCTTCAGTGAACCTTAGAAAAAAGGCTCACGTTTGCTTTTCCAGTTATATCATATGCGCAGAGCCAGAATAAGAAAAATCTGATGTGGGCAGCACATGACTTTCCCTGCAGACTCAAATTCATTTTCTCTTTATTTCTTTAATAATTCATTAAATTGAGTTTAATTGCACAAATTGTTTGTTAATTTTGAAATGGCAAATATCCAGACGTAAACAATCTGCGCAGAGATTTTTAAGTGCGCTGTGCACACCTTCCTCAGTTACTTACAAAGTAATTCTCAATATCTTCAGTGAACCTTAGAAAAAAGGCTCACGTTTGCTTTTCCAGTTATATCATATGCGCAGAGCCAGAATAAGAAAAATCTGATGTGGGCAGCACATGACTTTCCCTGCAGACTCAAATTCATTTTCTCTTTATTTCTTTAATAATTCATTAAATTGAGTTTAATTGCACAAATTGTTTGTTAATTTTGAAATGGCAAATATCCAGACGTAAACAATCTGCGCAGAGAGTTTTAAGTGTGCTGTGCACACCTTCCTCAGTGACTTGCAAAGTAATTCTCAATATCTTCAGTGAACCTTAGAAAAAAGGCTCACGTTTGCTTTTCCAGTTATATCATATGCGCAGAGCCAGAATAAGAAAAATCTGATGTGGGCAGCACATGACTTTCCCTGCAGACTCAAATTCATTTTCTCTTTATTTCTTTAATAATTCATTAAATTGAGTTTAATTGCACAAATTGTTTGTTAATTTTGAAATGGCAAATATCCAGACGTAAACAATCTGCGCAGAGATTTTTAAGTGCGCTGTGCACACCTTCCTCAGTTACTTACAAAGTAATTCTCAATATCTTCAGTGAACCTTAGAAAAAAGGCTCACGTTTGCTTTTCCAGTTATATCATATGCGCAGAGACAGAATAAGAAAAATCTGATGTGGGCAGCACATGACTTTCCCTGCAGACTCAAATTCATTTTCTCTTTATTTCTTTAATAATTCATTAAATTGAGTTTAATTGCACAAATTGTTTGTTAATTTTGAAATGGCAAATATCCAGACGTAAACAATCTGCGCAGAGATTTTTAAGTGCGCTGTGCACACCTTCCTCAGTTACTTACAAAGTAATTCTCAATATCTTCAGTGAACCTTAGAAAAAAGGCTCACGTTTGCTTTTCCAGTTATATCATATGCGCAGAGCCAGAATAAGAAAAATCTGATGTGGGCAGCACATGACTTTCCCTGCAGACTCAAATTCATTTTCTCTTTATTTCTTTAATAATTCATTAAATTGAGTTTAATTGCACAAATTGTTTGTTAATTTTGAAATGGCAAATATCCAGACGTAAACAATCTGCGCAGAGATTTTTAAGTGCGCTGTGCACACCTTCCTCAGTTACTTACAAAGTAATTCTCAATATCTTCAGTGAACCTTAGAAAAAAGGCTCACGTTTGCTTTTCCAGTTATATCATATGCGCAGAGCCAGAATAAGAAAAATCTGATGTGGGCAGCACATGACTTTCCCTGCAGACTCAAATTCATTTTCTCTTTATTTCTTTAATAATTCATTAAATTGAGTTTAATTGCACAAATTGTTTGTTAATTTTGAAATGGCAAATATCCAGACGTAAACAATCTGCGCAGAGAGTTTTAAGTGTGCTGTGCACACCTTCCTCAGTGACTTGCAAAGTAATTCTCAATATCTTCAGTGAACCTTAGAAAAAAGGCTCACGTTTGCTTTTCCAGTTATATCATATGCGCAGAGCCAGAATAAGAAAAATCTGATGTGGGCAGCACATGACTTTCCCTGCAGACTCAAATTCATTTTCTCTTTATTTCTTTAATAATTCATTAAATTGAGTTTAATTGCACAAATTGTTTGTTAATTTTGAAATGGCAAATATCCAGACGTAAACAATCTGCGCAGAGATTTTTAAGTGCGCTGTGCACACCTTCCTCAGTTACTTACAAAGTAATTCTCAATATCTTCAGTGAACCTTAGAAAAAAGGCTCACGTTTGCTTTTCCAGTTATATCATATGCGCAGAGACAGAATAAGAAAAATCTGATGTGGGCAGCACATGACTTTCCCTGCAGACTCAAATTCATTTTCTCTTTATTTCTTTAATAATTCATTAAATTGAGTTTAATTGCACAAATTGTTTGTTAATTTTGAAATGGCAAATATCCAGACGTAAACAATCTGCGCAGAGATTTTTAAGTGCGCTGTGCACACCTTCCTCAGTTACTTACAAAGTAATTCTCAATATCTTCAGTGAACCTTAGAAAAAAGGCTCACGTTTGCTTTTCCAGTTATATCATATGCGCAGAGCCAGAATAAGAAAAATCTGATGTGGGCAGCACATGACTTTCCCTGCAGACTCAAATTCATTTTCTCTTTATTTCTTTAATAATTCATTAAATTGAGTTTAATTGCACAAATTGTTTGTTAATTTTGAAATGGCAAATATCCAGACGTAAACAATCTGCGCAGAGATTTTTAAGTGCGCTGTGCACACCTTCCTCAGTTACTTACAAAGTAATTCTCAATATCTTCAGTGAACCTTAGAAAAAAGGCTCACGTTTGCTTTTCCAGTTATATCATATGCGCAGAGACAGAATAAGAAAAATCTGATGTGGGCAGCACATGACTTTCCCTGCAGACTCAAATTCATTTTTTCTTTATTGGTTTAATAATTCATTAAATTGAGTAATTGCACGAAATAACAATACATTTGCATTTTTAATTCAATTTCCGTTTTTATTTGGTAATTGGACATTTTTTCAAAAGTGGCATAGCTAAATGCGAAGAATCTCCACTCGAGAACGGTTAGTCATAGAGAAATAGATTTGTTCTTATTCCTCATCAAATTCTTTCCTCATCAAAAATGACGTATAAAACAATCATTTAATTGATATATTTGAACATACGTGGCTTTTTTTCAGATTTTGGCGATTTTTGACGGCCATTTCGTAAAAAAAGGCAGGTTGTTCTTTTCCGAATATTACTAAAATCTAATCAGTACCAGAGAATCCCACAAATAACTTACCTACCAAATTTTGTGAAATTTGGTCAATTAGCATCTTAGCAAGTGTGAATACATGGCCTTTTTGTGGGCCATTTAGTAAAAAAAGGCAGGTTGTCCTTTTCCGATTAATACCAAAATTTAATCAGCACCAGAGTATGGTACAAGTAACTTATCTACCACATTTTGTGAACTTTCGTCAATTAATATTTTAGCTAGAGTGGATACATGAAATTTTTACGGGCCATTTCGCAAAAAAAGGCGGGTTCTGTTTTTACGAATCGTACCAAAAGCTAATCAGCACCAGAGTCATACCCAAGTGACTTACCAAATTTTATGAAATTCGGTCTATAAGTTTCTGAGTTAGAGTGGATACATACATTGCACAGACACAAGACACACAGACAGACACACACACACACACACAGACGTCATGCTAAAAATAGTTTTTTCGTATTCTAGAAGTCTCGAAACGTGTGGATCCGTCGAAAACTCGAGTTGCGAAGTTCGACATGATTCCAATACTTTACCTATGCATTACCATGTATTGCAGAGAAAGTAAAAATGCAGTCATGCCCGGAATGATGATAAAGTGACATGTATATAATAAGGTGTACATTTTGTATACTACATTGTACGTTTACAGTGTACTTTATCTCTCTCTGTCATGCGTATGAAAGTGAGTGACTCTGATGTTTGAGCCAAATCCTCAAAAACAATAGAATACAGAAAAAAAATACAGTACACTTGTACTGTGCAGTATCATATACAGTTTCAAAGGAATGGCAAACCAATAAATCGCATTCATTTCCAACAAAACGCAGAATGAGCAATGAAGAACATGTTATTGTTACATATTTTGAAATGCATATCCAACTTAAGTACCTGTACATAAACCGTGATATGAACATAAACCTGTACATAAACCGTTATTTTTAAAAAAAAATGCCCACCTCAAGCAACGTTAGAGAAATGCAAAAAAAATCTGATGTGGGCAGCACATGACTTTCTTTATATAATACAATGAATTTACTACTTTTACAGCAAAAATATATAGGTTATTCTTATAGTACGTACTTTTATTCTTTCCAAGATATTGAATTTTCGTCAATGAGTCGTCATTTTCATTGATTTAGCGTCATTTTTATCTATTTGGCGAGATTTTCGTTAATTTGGCAACGTTTAAAAAGTCGCCTAATTGGCGACATTCCGCTAAAATCTCGCCAAGCGTTATGGACGGAGAAAAAGCTATTCTTATATCAGATAAATTACTATTGGCGCTCAAATACAAAAGTATTACTTAAAGTATATTTTCTCATGAATGGAACGAGCTAGATTCACGACAATGATGTCACCCAATTTATCGCATGATATTACATATGAAAAGTGAACATGTTTCTTAACAGTTAATATATTTTTTTAATTTATAGTATTTTTTGAGAAATTTATTTGAAGAATGTGCAATATTTCGAGAACGGTTCGTGGTAGCGTTCTAAAGTTTATGTCAATCGTTTTCTAAGGAAAAATTACATAGGAAATGTATATTTGCGTAACTTTATTAAAGGTTTTTGATTTTTTGATGATTTTTGCAAAATTTCACTCCAAAATTTAGGTAAGTTCTGAACATTCGATTGCGTTTAGAGACAACAGACTTCCAGTATTCACAGATTGTGATTTTTGTACCAAATTTCATTCGAATCGCTCCATTCGTTCTTGAGATATCGTCTCCACAGATGCACTGACACACACACACACACACACACACACTTTCACACACACACATACACTTTCACACACACACAAACATTACCTCAAAAATGTTCGATTCGTGGTCAGGGATGCTTGAAACGTGCTCTCTCGTCGAAAACTCGAATTCGAATTTTCCACCCGTCACAATACTTTCCTTACACATTATGTATATAAGGAAAGTAATACTGCTGCTCAAAGAAAGTGGTACAACTGACTAAACTAATTTCACTTAGTTATATATCCAATTCCAAACTTCGATTATAAATCTTGCTTCGATAGACAGAGGGCGCTAGCTACAAACGATATCGTGTTGGCCATGGAGTTAAAAAGAAGGAGATAAAACTTCTGTGGATGAAACGCCTGAAAATGCAGTAATGCTTTGAGAAATATATCTAAAGTGTCGATAGTGTTAGTAAATTAGTCGTATTGTTAGGTGACACAACAGTCTGGCATAGTATTTAGTATAGGTATATTTTTGATTATTTTTATATTAAGGCTTCCCAAATCATGAATATAATTTACCACTGATTTTTACTTTCCCTACAATACATGGTAATGTATAGGGAAAGTATTGGAATCATGCTGAAAATCGCAACTCGAGTTTTCGACGGATCTACACGTTTCGCGACCTCTAGAATACGAAAAAACTATTTTTAGCGTGACGTCTGTGTGTGTGTCTGTGTGTCTGCCTGTCTGTGTGTTTGTCTGTCTGTGCAGATTTTATATCCACTTCAACTAAAAAACTAATGGACCGAATTTCACAAAATTTGGTAGGTAAGTTACTAGTGTGCGAGTCTGGTGCTGATTAGATTTGGGTACAATTCGGGATAAAAGAACCCGCCTTTTTTTTGCGAAATGGCCCGCAAAAGCTTGTATCCACTCTAACTAAAAAACTAATGGACCGAATTTCACAAAATTCGATAGATGAGTCACTTGTGTATTACCCTGGTGCTGATTAGATTTTAGTACGATTTGGAAAAAAATAACCAGCCTTTTTTTGCAAAATGGCCCGCAAAAATCGTCCAAATCTAAACTAAAGAACTGGGTATGCTCAATATATCCATTAAATGCTGATTTAATACGTAATTTTTAACAACGAAAAGAATAAGACCAACCCCATTACACTAGGACTAGCCGTTCTCGAGATATTTTAGTTTTTCTTACTTTCCCTACGCCACCTTTGAAAATAAGCCCGGTTACCAAATGAGAAAGAAAATTGAATTAAAAGTGAAATAAATTTAATTAAAATAAAGAGAACATTAATATAAGTCTGCAGGGAAAGTCATGTGCTGCTCACATCAGATTTTTACTTTCCCTGCTATACATGGTAATGTATAGGGGAAGTATTGGAATCATGTCGAAAATCGCAACTCGAGTTTTCGACGGATCTACACGTTTCGAGACTTCTAGAATACGAAAAAACTATTTTTAGCGTGACGTCTGTGTGTGTGTCTGTGTGTCTGTCTTGTGTGTCTGTCTGTGTGTTTGTGTGCCTGTGTGTCTATCTGTTTGTCTGTGCAGATATTGTATCCACTCTAACTAAAAAACTAATTGACCGAATTTCATAAAATTTAGTAGGTATCTCACTTGTGGGAGGATCTGGTGCTGATTAGTTTTAGGTACGATTCGGGATAAAAGAAACCGCCTTTTTTTGCGAAATGGCCCTCAAAGGACCGAATTTTACAAAATTTAGTAAATAAGACGTTTGTGGGTCACGCTGGTGCTGATTAGATTTTGGTACGATTCGGAAAAAAATAACCTGCCTTTTTTTGCAAAATGGCCCGCAAAAATCTAAAATAAAAAACTACGTATGCTCAAATATATCCATAAAATGCTTGTTTAATACGTAATTTTTAACGAAGAAAAGAATAAGACCAACCCCATTACACTAGGACTAGCCGTCCTCGAGATATTTTAGTTTTTTCGTATTTTCTCTACGCCACCTTTGAAAATAAGTCCAGTTATCAAATGAGAACGAAAATTGAATTAAATTTAATTAAAATAAAGAGAACGTGAATATAACTCTGCAGGAAAAGTCATGTTCTGCCCACATCATATTTTTCATAGTTGTGGGATAGAGTACAAAATATATTGAGATCAAAATAAATTGAAGGGTAAAATAATTTTAAATAGGTAGGAATATTACTTATTATTTCAGTTCTTATTTGCATCATACTACAAATTTATTTCTACAAAATTGACAGTTTAAAAAACTGTTTCGCCATAGAAATGTATACAATGCTGGATTACTTATCTTACCTCAGCGCCACCTAAATTATTGTCTCAAACGATATTAGTGCTTTGTTAATATGAAGTTCTAACTCCTTACTATTTCCTGTATGGTGTTGGTTGTATATTTTGTAGCTCCGCCATAGGAGACCCTTCTATCAATCGACGTGAAACTACAAACGACAATCTTTGAATAGGGTAAAAAAAAATTAAAAACATTTTAAAATTTTCGAGCATTTAAGGAAAATGTAATGGGTCCCTGAAGTTAATTGGTTGAAATAACCATTCCAAATGTCATTTGATTTGCTCGAGAGGTATCACTCACACAAATAGACATCGTGGCTAACGGCCCTACCGTGCTGAAAACGCCTTTTCTCGTTAGATCACCGAAGTCAAGCAGCATCGGACGCGGTTAGTACTGGGGTGGGTGACCACCTGGGAACACCGCGTGCTGTTGGTACATCTCGGTCGCGGTAGCCCGGTGGTTTGCGCGCTCGGTTTGCACTCTGCTACAACTGCCGCTGTGTTCATGCAGAGTACGATCACGTTAAACATGTGGGTCCGTAAGTCCTTCCGAGAGGGTGGTGGTAGGGGAGGAGGGTACGGTCCCTGTGGATGCCTCCCCCACTGGGTTCCGGCCTAAATTAGGTGGCACTTCCCGGCCGTCCAAACGGTTACCTTACACCTTTCTGGTAGGTCGGACGGTCTGGGTCTCAACACAATTAGACATCACAAAGAATTGTTAATCCGTATTTAGAAATGCTCAATCTTTGTAGATCCATCAAAATCACTGAATCAGACTTTTGACCCTATCACAATATTTTTCCTTTGCATACTGTAGGAAAAATAAAAATTATTTCATATCACATTTGTAATATTCTTTTGCATATTACAGGGAAAGTAAAAATCTGATGTGGGCAGCACATGACTTTCCCTGCAGACATATATCTACTTTCTATTTATTTTAACTAAATTTAATTCTCTTTTAATACAACTTTCGTTCTCATTTGGTAACTGGACTTATTTTCAAAGGTGGCGTAGCGAAATTACGAAAGAACTAAAATGTCTGGAAAACGGCAGGTCCTAGTATAATGGGTTTGGTCTTATTCTTTTCTTCGTTAAAAATTACGTATAAAACAAGCATTTAATGGATATATTTGAGCAGACGTAGTTTTTAACACTTTACAACAAAGTTGAAAAGTGTTTATGACTTTGTTCATCCTGTCTGTCTGTCTGTCTGTCTGTCCGTTAGCACGATAACTGCCGTAAAAATGACTTAATCAAAATGAAATTTTAGTATGTTGTTCAGACGGTCTATAGGACCTATGGGAATATAAATGAATAATATCACCCAATTAATTTTGGATTGAACCCGGGTTGAAAAAATGGAATACATTGAGCCCTATGGGACCTAATTTTTCAAGCATTTTTTAAGCGAATTTAAAATTCACAAATTGCTTCGAAAATTTTAGGCAATATTCAAATTGTTCCATAAAGTATATAAAAAAAAATTCAGCGAAATATATTCAGTAGTTTTTTAAATAAAAATTAAAATAATAATAACACCTCTTATATGAAGCGATCACGTGTCCATGATATGAAACGATCACATGACCCACTTCAAAATGATATATGGCATCCATCTTGTGTCAAAATCGTGATTTTTAAAGTTCTTCTTAATTCATATTGAGTGTTGTATCCATCCTAAAACTACTTTATTTTGGCCTAAATTCTGTGCATCTACATACTTTAACAACGCAATGACAATATATTTCAGTTTAAATGCTCATACAAATTTGATTATTTCTACTATTAAGCCTATTTTTCCCCTATGTAAAATGTAAACAGCAAAATATGTAGAATGAGTTGTATTAGAATCGCTGTAATTCTTTAACACAAAATCATTTAG
Organism: Amaurobius ferox; assembly: GCA_951213105.1. Lineage (NCBI taxonomy): Eukaryota > Metazoa > Arthropoda > Arachnida > Araneae > Amaurobiidae > Amaurobius > Amaurobius ferox. Next base: position 59,897,745 of record OX578155.1, on the reverse strand, counting down.
TCCATGGAGTCTGCATGGCTGATATGATTGAAATATTCATTGATTTTAGAAAGAGAAGGACGATAATTTTCGATGAAGTTTTACGCATAGAGTTTTACTTACTTGTAGCTCCATGGTCTTAATTTTTAAATAATATAAATTACTATAGTATTGTGATGAATGACATGAATGGGGGAATTATTTATGAATTAAATGTTGCTTTTATAGAGAGAGCCAGGCGTGTTATTTTTTCTATGACGTCATTTGAATGGATTTCAGTTGTTTCCGATGAAGTTTTCAAATATAATAAATTATCGTAGTATTATGATAATTCTAAAATTATTACCGAGGAATGTATCACATTTTAGAGATGTTTAAACCAGGCAATTTATATTTTAATGCCGTCATTTGAATGAAGTTAATTTTTTTCGATGAAGGTTTAAGGTTTCAAATATAATAAATTAATGTAGTATTGTGATAAGTTTTAAAATATTACCGAGGAATGTATTGCATTTTAGACATGTTTAAATAAAATTGCATTGAAGTTGGAAAGTGTTTCATAATCAATGCTTTAAGCATGATTGATCTTTCTTGCTTATTTTAGATTTTGACGATTTTTCGGGCCATTTTGCAGAAAAAAGCAGGTTATTTTTTTCCGAATCGTACTAAATCTAATCCAGGTTGACCCACAAGCTACTTATCTAGAATTTTGTGAAATTTGGTCCATTAATTTTTCAGCAAGAGCCGATACAGGCAATTTTTGCTGGCCATTTCGCAAAAAAATGCGAATTTTATCCCGAATCGTACAAAAAACTGATCAGAACCAGGGTGGGTCACACACAAGTGACTTACCTACCAAATTTTATGAAATTCGGTTCATTAGTTTTTGAGTTAGAGTGGATACATACATTGCACAGACACACAGGCACAAAGGCAGACAGACAGACACACAGATACAAAGGCAGACAGGCACACACACAGACGTCACGCTAAAAATAGTTTTTTCGTATTCTAGAGGTCTCGAAACGTGTAGATCCGTCGAAAACTGGAGTTGCAATTTTCGGCATGATTCCAATACTTTCCCTATACATTACCATGTATTGCAGGGAAAGTAAAAATAATTTCCTATCACATTTGTTGTATTCTTTTACAATGCTTCCGGAATACAAGATTATTAATCTAGCATGTTTCTTAATTAAAATAAGGATTCAAAGAACTGCCATAATTAATATTTATCATTGCGGTTTCCCTTTTCCTCAGAAAAATATTTATTCTACTAATTAAGTTTTACGAAAGTTCGTATTTAGCTCATGACGATAAAAGATGTTTTTCTGCGTCATTTCTCTGAAATACAAAGCACAAAAGTTTCGCCATTTTGATTCTATAACTTGAGCATGTTTTTAATATATCTGCATCTTTCATAATAAAATATGTTTGTTTGAGTGTGTGTGTGTGTGTGTGTGTGTGTTTGTCGTCGGTAATGAAAAATCTAAGCGTTGGACAGCGGCAAAATTTGTTATAGAGGTGCCTTAGGTCCACGAACGATGCACCTTGTGAAGAATTTCTTTGTTTTATATTAGAAATAGGTTTTTAGTTATTTTATAGTAAACCACTACTTTGAGCAATTCTTACAGAAATCGGTTCTTTAGAGGTCGAAAATATTATCACAAAGTTTTCATCTTCACATCATCGAAAATATCAAAAAGCGTGCTTTCTAACGATCTATGAACCACATCCCGAGGACAATTCCTTCCCCTCCCATCATATTTATTTATTTTCTTTTAAATGCATCGAAATATCTATGTTTTAAGGTATCTGATCGTCATATCCAAAAATGGTAGATTAGCACAATTCTACAGCTTGGAGAAAATACGGTTTACTCTTATCTTTAGATTTTCCGTAAACGTTCGAACCAAATCGTAAAAAATCTGATGTGGGCAGCACATGACTTTCCCTGCAGATTTATATCCACGTTCTCTTTATTTCAATTAAATTTAATTCACTTTTAATTCAATTTTCGTTCTCATTTGGTAACTGGACTTATTTTCAAAGGTGGAGTGGAGAAAATACGAAAAAAACTAATATATCTCGAGAACGGCTAGCCCTAGTGTAATGGGGTTGGTCTTATTCTATTCTTCGCTAAAAAATTACGTATTAAACAAGCATTTAATGGATATATTTGAGCATACGTAGCTTTTTAGTTTAGATTTTGACAATTTTTGCGGGCCATTCTGCAAAACATGGCAGGTTATTTTTTTCTGAATCGTCCCAAAATCTAATCAGGAGCAGGGTGACCTATACGTGACTCATCTATACAATTCTGTGAAATTCGGTCCATTAGTTTATTAGCTAGAGTGGATACAAGCTTTAGCGGGCCATTTCGCAAAAAAAGGCGGGTTCCTTTATCCCGAATCGTACCCAAAACTAATCAGCACCAGACCCGCAAACAAGTGACTTATCTACAAAATTTTGTGAAATTCGGTGTTTTAGTTTTTTAGTTAGAGTGGATACAAAATCTGCACAGACAGACAGACACACACACAGACATCACGCTAAAAATGGTTTTTCGTATTCTAGAGATCTCGAAACGTGTAGATCCGTCGAAAACTCGAGTTACGATTTTCGACATGATTCCAATACTTTCCTTATACATTACCATGTATTGCAGAGAAAGTAAAATTGATATTTTCAATTCCACTGGCGGTAGGCTTCATTTGAGGGTTCGCCTGTTGCTATGCACTAGACTGCTTTGCAATAAAAAAATTAAATTAATTAAATTCGTCATTTCTATATTATCACTTTTATTATTCCCTTAAATTCTGCTAATCTATATAAATAAAATTGAAAATCTGGCTGTTTGTATAAGTGTGCGTGTGTTTGTATGTTTGTCGCATCATCACCGGAGAATTGCATGAAATTTCGTGGATAGACTTGGGATAGCCGTACTTAAAATTTAGCCCATTTTTCAAGTTTCTAGTATCAGGGTTTATCTAGATACTAATAAAAAACGCAAAATTAAATCTTCCACAGACATAGCACGCAGACGATATTTTTTCAGCAAATTTATTTGAAGAAAAGGATGTCATGTTGCTGAGCAAAGGAATTAAATCCGATGAGAATATATAGCAGACAATTTTTATTACTTTCCCTGCGATACATGGTAATGTATAGGGAAAGTATTGGAATCATACCGAAAATCACAATTCGAGTTTTCGACGGATCTACACGTTTCGACACCTCTAGAATACGAAAAACTATTTTTAGCATGACGTCTGTGGGTGTGTCTGTTTGTCTGTCCAATGTATGTATCCACTCTAACTAAAAAAACTAATTGACCGAAATTCATAAAATTTGGTAGATAAGTCACTTGTAGGCGTCTCTGATGCTGATTAGTTTTGTGTATAATTCGGGATAAAAGAACCCGCCTTTTTCTCCGAAATGGCCGGCAAAAATTGCCTTTATCCACTCTAGCTGAAAAACTAATGGATCGAATTTCACAAAATTCGGTAGATAAGTCGATTGTGGGTCACCCTGGTGCTGATTACATTTTGGTACGATTCGGAACAAAAATAAACTGCCTTATTTGCAAAATAGCCCGCAAAAATTGTCAACATCTAAAATAAAAAACTACGTATGCTCAAATATGCCCATTAAATGCTTGTTTTATACGTAATTTTTAGCGAAGAAAAGAATAAAACCAACCCCATTAGACTACGACTAGCCGTTCTCGAGATATTTTAGTTTTTTCGTATTTTCTCTAAGCCACCTCTGAAAAAAATCTGATGTAGGAATCACATGACTTTCCTTATATAATGCAATGTATTTACTACTTTTACAGTAAAACTAATATAGGTTATTCTTATAGTATATTTTTTCCAAGCTATTGAATTTTCGTCAAATAGTCATTATTTTCATTGTTTTAACTTTATTTTTATCCATTTGGCGAGATTTTCTTTGATTTGGTAACATTTAACAAGTCGTCAGGTTGGCGACATTCCGTCAAATTCATCGCCAAAATCTCGCCAAGCGACATGGAAGGAGAAATAATTTATTCTTATAGCAGATAATTGACTAGTGGATATCAAAAACAAAAGTATTACTCAAAGTATCTTTTTCATGAATGGAACGAGCTAGATCCACGAGAATGATGTCACTAAATTCATCGCATGACATTACATATAAAAAGTGAACATGTTTCCCAAAAGGATTTTTTTTTATTTTATATAATTTTTTTATATTTTTTTGAAAAATGTGCAATATCTCGAGAACGGTTCGTGCTAGCGTTCTAAAATTTATGTTAATCGTTTTCTAATGAAAAATTATATAAAAAATGTGTATTTATGTAACTTTATTAGATGTTTTGATTTTTTGATGATTTCTTCAAAATTTCACTCGAAAATTTATGGGGGGGAGGGTGTCTGAACATTCGATTGCGTATAAAAACAACAGACTTCCAGTATTCACTGATTGTAATTTTTGTACCAAATTTCGTTCGAATCGGTCCATTTGTTCATTAGTTATCGTCTCCACAGGCTCACTGGCACACACGCACACACACATACATACTTTCACACACATACATACTTTCACACACATACATACTTTCACACACATACATACATACTTTCACACACACACACGCAGACATCACCTCAAAAATTCGAATCGTGATCAGGGGTGCTTGAAACGTACTCTTCCGTCGAAAACTCGAATTCTAATTTTCGACCCCATCACAATACTACATTATTGTATATAAGGAAAGTAATAAGTCCAGTTACTAAAAGAAAACGAAAATTGAATTAAAAGTGAATTAAAATAAAGAGAACGTGGATATAAGTCTGCAAGGAAAGTCATGTGTTGCCCACATCAGATTTTTTAAATCTTTTCCGATTTAAATAATGTCTTCCGCGCTGAAAGGATAAGGAGATAACTGCTATTTTCACTTTCTTGAATCGTCTGCTTTAGTTTGGTAAATATTTTTTAAACACATATAATTTGTTTAGCTGATTATGGTAACTGAATAAAGATGGTACGTGTATATCTTCTAACAGCATTTTAGCGGCTTCATTTTGGCATATACTGATCCCATTTCACAGCGCTTTCATTTTGGCATAAATTGATCCAGTTTTATAGTTTTTGTAAATTTAATTACACACGGGATCAATGTTTTATTCTTCAGATCTGCCTGTGAAGGTAAATGTGTATAGCGAGAACATATATTCTTATATTTCTTTTTAGGAAAACTAAATTAAGAATTCTAATAGAATGTTTTGAATAGCTATATCACTTAGGATAAATACTATAGGAATTTGTTAATTTTAAGTAATAATAATAATAATTGTGAATAGTAATATTAATTGTGAATTTTAAGTTTCTTTTTATTATATATTCTGTACGAATAACGGGTACTACTTGTGTTCAAATACAATTATTTTAAGAATGCCCCACGATTTTATTTTTCTTTCCATACGGCCAAGAATATTGTGATAGCTAAAAATTATTTTTACTTTCCTTATATACATAATGTATAAGAAAAGTATTGTGACGGGGTCGAAAATTTGAATTCGAGTTTTCGACGGGAGAGCACGTTTCAAGCATCCCTGATCACGAATCAAACATTTTTGAAGTGATGTATGTGTGTGTGTGTGTGTGTGAAAGTATGTGTGTGTATACGTGTATCAGTGAGTCTGTGGAGACGATATCTCACGAAAGAATGGAGCGATTCGAATGAAATTTGGTGCAAAATCACAATCCGTGAATACTGGAAGTCTATGGTTTTTAAACGCTATCGAATGTTCAGAACCCCCTAAATTTTCGAGTGAAATTTTGAAAAAATCATGAAAAAATCGAAAGCTTCAATAAAGTTGTGCAAATAGACATTTCTTATATAATGTTTTCTTAGAAAACGATTGACATAAACTTCAGAACGCTATCATGAACCGTTCTCGAGATATTGCACATTTTTAAAATAAATTTATCAAAAAATCCCACAAATTGAAAAATATATATATTTACTGTTGAGAAACCTTTTCACTTTTCATATTCGATAAATTTTTATAATGCGATAAATTGGGTGACATCATTCTCGTGGAACTAGCTCGTTCCATTCAGGAAAAAAGATACTTTGAGTAATACTTTTGTATTTGAACTCCAATAGTCATTTATCTGCTGTAAGAATAACTTATTTCTCCGTCCATAACGCTTGGCGAGATTTTGGCGACGAATTTGGTGGAATGTCGCCAACTTGGCGACATTTTTAATTGTTGCCAAATTAACAAAAATCTCGCCAAATGGATAAAAATGACGCTAAATCAATGAAAATGACGACTAATTGAAGAAAATTCAATATTTTGGAAAGAATATAGGTATCTACTATAAGAATAACATTTTTTTTAACTGTAGAAATAGTAAATTCATTGTATTATATAAGGAAAGTCATGTGTTGCCCACATCAGATTTTTTTACTTTTACGTGCATATTAATAAAACATTGCAACTTAAAAAGATATTTTTTACAATATTTTATTTTGTGCTTTATAGTCTTTTGTGATTTTATAATAAGTTTTTTAACACTTTCCAACGCAGTTGAAAAGTGTTTTGTGACTTTGTTTATTCTGTCTGTCTGTCTGTCCGTTCGCACGATAACTGCTGTAAATAATAACTTTATGGAAATTAAATTTTGGGATGTTACTGAGAAAGTCTGTGGGATATACAAGAATTTAAATGAATAACATCACTATTTACTTTCCTTATATACATAATGTATAAGGAAAGTATTGTGACTGGGTAAAAAATTCGAATTTGAGTTTTCGACGGGAGAACACGTTTCAAGCATCCCTGATCACGAATCAAACATTTTTTAGGTGATGCCTGTGTGTGTGTGTCAGTGAGTCTGTGGAGACGATATCTCACGAACAAATGGAGCGATTCGAATGAAATTTGGTACAAAATCACAATCCGTGAATACTGGAAGCCTATGGTTTTTAAACGCTATCGAATGTTCAGAACCCCTAAATTTTCGAGTGAAATTTTGAAAAAATCATAAAAAAATCGAAAGCTTCAATAAAGTTGTGCAAATAGCCATTTCTTATATAATTTTTCCTTAGAAAACGATTGACACAAACTTTAGAACGCTATCATGAACCATTCTCGAGATATTGCACATTTTTAAAATAAATTTATCAAAAAATCCCATAAATTAAAAAATATATATATTTACTGTTGAGAAACCTTTTCACTTTTCATATGTAATATCATGCGATAAATTGGGTGACATCATTCTCGTGGATCTAGCTCGCTCCATTCATGAGAAAATATACTTTGAGTAATACTTTTGTATTTGAACGCCAATAGTCATTTATCTGCTATAAGAATAACGTATTTCTCCATCCATAACGCTTGGCGAGATTTTGGCGTCGAATTTGGCGGAATGTCGCCAACTTGGCGACTTTTTGAGATGTTGCCAAATCAACGAAAATCTCGCCAAATGGATAAAAATGACGCTAAATCAAAGAAAATGATAACAAATTGTCGAAAATTTAATATCTTGGCAAGAATATAAGTATCTACTATAAGAAAAACCTTTTTTTTTACTGTAAAAGTAGTAAATCCATTGCATTATATACGGAAAGTCATATGTTGCCCACATCAGATTTTTTTTAATTGATCCCGGGTTAAAAAAGTGAAATACATTGGACCCCATCAGACTTAATTTTTCAAACATTTTTAAGCAAAATTAAAATTTATACATTGTTTCGAAAATTTTAGGAAATATTCAAATTATCCCATAAAATATATAAAAAAAATTTCATCCATATCTATATGTATGGTAGTTTTTTAAATAAAAATTAAGATATTAATTACACACATATTATATGAAGAGATCACGTGGTCCACTTCGAAATAAAATATGGTATCCATCGTTTTTCCTAGTGTAAAAATCGTGATTTTTAACTTGCTTTTAAATTTATATTTAGTGTTGCATCCGCCCTAAAACCGCTTTAATTTTGCGTATTTTTGGTACATTTATATTCTGCACCAACACATTTACAATATTCTTGAGTTTAAGTGATCATCAAACTTTGATTATTTCTACAACGAAGCCTTATTTTAATGGATGCAGAATGTAAACAAGGGATTGTACGATGCGTTTTATAAGAAATGACTTTTTTCACTCAAAATGATTAACTCTGGAGTCTGGTATTAAAGTGATATGAATATCATTGTTTATACATAGAGAGCCAGATGATTTATATTTCGATGACGTCATTTGAATGCAGTTCACTTTTTTTCGATGAAGTTTGAAGTTTTCAGATATAATAAATTACTGTAGTACTGTGATAATTTAAAATATATCAGCGCTGAATGTATCACATTTTTTAGACGTTTAGATAAAATTGCATTTCAGTTGGAAAGTGTTTCATAATCAGTGTTTTATGCATGATTGATCTTTCTTGTTTAATAATGTTTTCAAACATTTATACTTAAATTGTGTAATTTCCTGTGAACTGCTCGTGTTACCGTGTTTTGTATCATTCGTTTTTCAAGAACAAAATACATTCGCAATGATTATTTATTTATCATTAATGAATGTTCCGACATTGTGATGATCTTTTCAAACTTTTGATCGGAAATTGATTATCTATCGATCATTGGATTGCGTTTAAATTCAGTAAGGTTCCAGTTTTCACTGATTACAAGAATCCTACCATAATAGTTTCGAAACAGTTAATTCGTTCTTCCGACATCGAGTCCAAGGACTTACAGACATACACATACTAACATGCATAGACCCCACACTAACATATATACACACTTACTAACATGCATACACACACCTACATACATACACACACTAACATACACATCTACATGCATATACACAGTAACATACACCACACACTAACACATACACACTGTACTTACTAGCACACATACACACTACACTCACTAACATCCATACACACACTAACATACATACACCACACACTAACATATATACGCACTTACTAACATACATACACAAACTAACATACATACGCATATTAGCATGCACACAACACACACTAATATATATACGCACTTAATATCCCATATTCACACACTAACATACATACACACACTCACATATATACGCATTTACTAACATACATACACATTCTAACATATATGCACATATTAACATACATACACCACACACTAACATATATACGCACTTACTAACATACATACACACACCTACATACATACACACACACCTGCATACATACACACACTAACATACATACACACATCTACATGCATATACACAGTAACATACACCACACACTAACATAAATACGCACTTACTAGCACACATACACACCACACACACTAACATACATACATCACACACTAACATACATACACATATTAGTATACATACACCACACACAACTGTATATATGCACTTACACTAACATACATACACACACTCACATATATACGCACTTACTAACATACATACACATTCTAACATGCATGCACACACTAACATACACCACAGACTAACATATATACGCACTTACTAACATACATATTTCCACACAGATATCAGCAAGAAAATGCTTAAAGCGTGCTTTCGCATCAAAAACTCGAATTCGAAATTTTATTCCGTCACACGTTTTTACATATACATTATACAATGTATGGAAAGTAAAAAACTGATGTGGCCAGCACATGACTTACAGACTCAAATTAATTTTCTCTTTATTTCTTTAATAATTCCTTAAATTGGATTTAATTGCACAAAACAATACTCATACTTATCTGAAATTACACTGAATTTGCACTATTAATTGTGTTTTCGTTTATATTTGTTATCGGGAAGTATTTTCAAAGACGACGTAGCAATAATGCGAGAAAAATAAAATATCTCGGGAACTGCTAGTTCTATTCTAATGAGGTTAGTCTCCTTCTTTAAATCGTCAAAAATTATGTATAAAACAAACATTTAATTGATACATTTGAGCATACGTAGACTTTTTTTTTTTAGATTTTAATAATTTTTACGGGCCATTTCGCAAAAAAGCAGATTCTTTTTTTTTCAAATCGTACCAAAATCTAATCAGCATCAGATTAACCCACAACCTATGAAATTTTATGAAATTCGGTCAATTAGTTTTTGAATTAGTGTATACACATCCGTTTCACAGACAGACACACAAATAGACAAACACACACACACAGACATCAAACTAAAATGATTTTTCGTTTTCTAGAAATTCAAGACGTGTAGATTCATCAAAAACTCGAGTTGAGATTTTCGCCATGACTACAATACTTCCTCTATACATTACCATGTATTGTAAAAAAAAGTAAAAGTTCTGTAAGTACTAAAAGTAAAGCAAAAGTTAGTAAGAAAACAATTACATACACAATACTTCTACCACTTTTGATAACCACTCATATTGCAAACTCCAACACGAATTATTAAATCATGTACTTTCCATAATTATAACAACACAAACGAAAATTCCAACTGCCATAATTAATATTTACTATTGCCATTTCTATTTCATCCAGAAAAAACTGTTTATTCTTCTAATTAAGTTTACGTAATTTCACGTTTTGCTCATATCGATACAACATCTAATTTTGCATCAATTATTCGAAACACTCAGCTAAAAACTTCGCCATTTTGTTTCCATCGCAAGTTCCGTCATTCTGTTTCTATTACGTAATATTTTGTGTATATAGCACCGCCTGCCTAAAATCATAAAATAATAAAAAATCTGATGTGGGCAGCATATGTCTTTTTCTACAGACTCACATTGATTTTCTTTTTATTTCTTTAATAATTCTTTAAACTGAGTTTAATTGCACAAAATAATATACATAATTATTTGAAATGGCTCTGAATTTGCACTTTAAATTCAATTTTCGTTTCCATTTGGTAAATGGAAGTATTTTCAAAGACGGCGTAGTAATAATACAAAAAATAACTAAAATAATCTCGAGAACCGCTAGTCCTAGATTAATGGGAATGGGTTTAAGCTTTGCATCGTCAAAAATCACGTATGAAACAAGCATTTGGTTGACACATTTGAGCATATCTTTTGTTTTAGATTTTGATGATTTCTGCGGGAAATTTCGCAAAATGAAGCAGGTTCTTTTTTATCAAACCGAATCAAAATCTAATCAGCACAAGAATCACCGACAAGTGACTTATCAATAAAATTTTTTGAAATGTGGTCCATTAGTTTTTGAGTTAGAGTTAATACAAATATTGCATAGACTTACAGGCACACATAGAGAGAAAGAGAGAAAGGGGGTAGACTGAGGGAGAGAAAGAGGGGGAAGAGAGGGAGAGAGGGAAAGAGAGACAGAGAGGGAGAGAGAAAGAGGGGATGGGAGGAAGAGAGATGGGAAGAGGGGAACTGGAGGGAGAGAGAGAAAAAGAGGGAGGGGATAGAGAGAAAGAGAGGGAGGGAGAGAGAAAGAGAGGGAGGGGAGGAAGAGAGATAGTAAAGGAGAGAGAGAGAGAGGTCGCGCTAAAAATAATTATTTCGTGTTCTAGAAGTTCCAAAATGTGTAGATCTATTGAAAACTCGAGTTGTGCATTTCTACAGGATCCCAATACTTTCCCTTTACATTACCATGTATTTCAGATAAAGTAAAATATACCTATAACATGAAGTCCAGATATTTAAAAAAAATGTATGTTGTATTGAAAATATTCTTTTTTAAAATTACGTCTATCTCAAGATGCTATTTCCTACAAGATTTATTGAATAAGATTGCATTATGCGCATCAATTACTTTTCAATGAAATTCTTGGAGGTTAAAAAAGCATATTGAAGGTGACATGCCGACATTAATGCCTTATTATTGGAAATATATTGAGGCATAAATTGAAATTTCGAATATTGTTTGTTTGAAATTAATTTTTATATCCTCTTTGTCCTTGAGCATACCGTTTCTCTTCAAAAAACAATTTGTCTTTTTACTGTTTAGGTTGTGTGAATAAATTCAAATAGATTATTATTAATACTATACGATCGGAGTTCGATATGGAATATATATATATATATATATATATATATATATATATATATATATATATATATATATATATATATATATATATATATATATATATATATATATAAATATATATATATATATATATAAATATATATATATATATATATATATATATATATATATATATATATATATATATAAATATATATATATATATATATATATATATATATATATATATGAACTACTTTTAGTTATCTTACAGCAGCAATAGGATTATGTGAAACGTATACGATTTTTTGCAGGCTATTTCACAATAGAAAATCGCGAAAGACTAAACAGTATAAAATAAATTGCTATAAGCAAATAATTTTTAAGTTACACTACCGCAGTAAAATGCACTTTAAAGTGAAATATAATTTTTAGCTATCACAGCATTATTGGTCATATGTGACGAAAAATAAAATCGTACAGCGCCCATAAATGAATTGTATTTGGGCATTAAGAGAATTTCAGGGAATAATAGAAGTGATAACATAGAAATGACAAATATAAGAATAATGGATTTTTAAATTGAAATCGCAAGAAAAATTTCGATGAATTGAATAAAGTCATTCTTATATATATGTTTTCATTAGCACTTTCCAGCATAGTTAAAAAAAATTTATAACTTTGTCCATTCTGTCTGTCTATCTCTCCGTTCACACGATAACTGCTGTAAAAATGTTCTCAAAATTAAATTTTAGTATATTATTGAGAGGGTCTGGAGGACATATGGGAATGTAAATGAATAATATCACCTAATTAGTTTCGTATTAAACTTGGGTTGAAAAAGTGAAATACATTGAACCCTATGGGACCTAATTTTTCAAGCAAAATTAAAACTCATTAATTACTTCAAAAATTTTAGCAATTATTCAAATTATCCCATAAAATATATAAATCAATGTCAGCAAAATATGTTCGGTAGTTTTTAAATAAAAATTAAAATAATGATTACACCCATATTATATGGTTTCCCGGCCGCCCACTTTTTCTGTTCTATGTCTTCGGATGAGTCGGACGGCCTGGGTTTTCGACCCATATTATATGAAGAGTTCACGTGACCCACTAAAAAATAAAATATGCATCCATATTTTTTTCCTAGTGTAAAAATGGGTTTTTTTAAAGTTTTCTAAATTCATAATTATATTGCATCCGTGCTAAACCCGTTTTAGTTTTACTTATTTTCTGAGCATCTATATTCTATGCCAACGCAATTACAATATTTTTTAGTTGAAGTAATCATCACTTTGATTATTATGGATGCAGAATATAAACAAGTGATTTCAAGATAAGTTGTATAAGAACTGCTGATTTTTTAAAGCAAAATTATTTAGATCTAGAGTCTGGAATATAAGTGATATGAATGAAATATTCATTGCTTTTACGTAGAGAGCCAGACGATTTCTATTTCGATGACGGCATTTGAATAAAGTTCATTTTTTTTTAATCAAGTTTTAAGTTTTCAAATATAATAAATTATTGTAGTACTGTGATAATTTAAAAAATATTACCACTGAATGTATCGCAGTTTAGAGATGTTTAAATAAAATTACATTTAAGTTGAAAAGTGTTTTCTATTCAATGTCTTATACATGATTAATCAATCTTGTTTTTATTAGTATGATATTTAATACTTCGGTAAATAAGCTATTAGTGAATTCCTCAGAATTAATTGATATTTAAACAAAAGTTGAAAGATTCACTTCAAATATAGGAAAAACATTATCGTTGTGGTTTGATAGACTGGGTGCAGTTCGGACACAGAATGTATATGGATCAAATCTCGGTTCAGTAACAAATTCTTCATAACAGTGCCCGAGCAATTTAACCGTGCATGTTAGATGCAGCAGATTGCTGAGCTTCTGGAAATATTGAGTTTTTAATATTAATAATTACGATTATAATATTGAGAGTCGAACGATTTTCAATGTACCAGTCACAACGAACTGGGTGATAGTTCTATAAAGGATGTTGGTCGAGGAATGAAGAAGTCGCTCAAATCTGAAGTTTCTCTTCAATCTGAAATGCAAAGTTGGAGAACGTATGATCTATTTCAATTATGAGGGTAAGTTTTATCATCAAGGTCGCTTAGATCTGAAATAAGAAGGAATAAATTGAAGGGTCTATTTCAATTATAAGAAAAAATATTATAGGCCCATTAGCTCGAGGAATATCGTATAGCCAATCAAAAACAATGATTGAAATCCTAGTTGGGAAATAAGTTATTTATATATATATATATGTGTGTGTGTGCATGTATGTATGTATGAATGTATATACATCTACGTATATATATATATATATAAATATATATATATATATATATATATATATATATAAATATATATATATATATATATATATATATATATATATATAAATATATATATATATATATATATATATATATATATATATATATATATATAAGGGGGTAATTTAGCCCCATTGCGGTTAAGTTCACCTTCATTTTCCTACAAAATAAAATTCAATTTAAAATTATATTAATATACAGGTATTATATGGATGAGAAATTGGAGTATATTGCTATATATAAGTCATAAATTCGCTAGATCAAAAGCAATTTCATATACTATATTATTACAGCTTAGTGATATTTTACATACAGCTGTTTGCTGAGTTCCATGTGATACTAGAATAAAAATTTATCATCTTCTGCTTTTACGGTATTAAACAAATCAAAAGAAAAGGAAATTCAATTTTAAATTTAATATTATAAAATTCATTTATGTGCCGTAGATAAAATCTAAATTTTAGATTATTTCACATAAAATTCGTCCATCAGACAAAAAATAATATATATGTCAGATAAAAAAATATAAACATACCTTAATTTTAGCACTTAACAATCCATAATTCACGCAACACTGTAAACACACAAAAGTCCATCAAAACCATAGGTTCCACTCAAGAACTGTGAGAGTTCTAAATAATTCTAATCCACACAGTAACACAGAACATCCAACTCGCACTGTACTGTTATGAGCTATGAACCAGAGCCCTTACAGCCTGTCCACTTCTGTCCTTTAAATTCGCATCTGCGCCTATGTAGTTCGCTCTCGAGAGTAGCAGATGATAAAATGAAACGTGGACGTAGCGCGCCATCTATTAGTGATTTGTGGCATTATTTCTCTTTAAGTCGGGTCACGTCTTTGGGGAGAACTGTGCTTGGTTATAGAATTTTTTTTTTTTCTCCTTCAGAATACGGGAGGAGGTTTTATGCCTGCTAAGTCAACACACTTTAGGATATATAAAAGACAGAAAAGAAATTTCAGCGTCGTAAAAGATACGTGTCTGATTTTTAAGTTTTTAATATTCGATTGAAATTTTCAATTTCGGAGAAATGTTGAAAGCAATTAGTACACATTCGAAAGAAAGTTTAAGGGGATTTTTCAGCTATAAAATCGATAGTATAGTGTGCTGTTTTCAATGTAATAATCAATTATCCATATTTTGCTCCAGACGTATTATAGCATGTATCCGGAAGTGTACATATTATAAGAACAATTTAATTTAATTTATATATATAATAATTTATTAATCTCAATTAACATAAATAAGAAAAAACTAAATTAACAATAACAACACCAATAACAACGAAAAAACTAATAACAATCATGAGTATTCGTAAGATAAGTTTTTAAAATAGGACACCATTAAGTAAATATTTTTGCTATTTGAAGCCAACATCTGTCTTTATGCTGTGAACCAAAATTGAGGAAGGGGAAACACATATTTATATATTAGAAAAATGTAATAATAAAAATTTCAAGTAATATTAACATCACCATAGAAGCAAAACCACGGCCATAATGCCGATAAGAGAAAAGAACAGCACCGGTCCAAATTCGATGATTAATCAGAATTAAATTCATCTTCAGGTCTGAGTATTTAGTTCTAATTAACCCAAACAAATGCCTATTTCAAATTGAGCAATAATACATTACTATAAATGCTTAAACTCAGACTACAGGCATCAAAAGATGAAAACATGAATATAAGAAAATTTTTATTACCATATGGCATGAACCCTTCTTCTTTCATCACGTTATATAATTAATAAGTAATTGTATATGTATATATATATTATATATATATATATATATATATATATATATATATATATATATATATATATATATATATATATATATATATATATATATATATATATATATATATATATATATATATATATATATGAATAAATTTTAAATTATCATAATTTAGCGTATCTACTTCGTGATTTACATGAAAAGTATCCATCCTAGTAGCAAAATCATGGTTCAAAGAATAAAAACTTACTAACTAAACTCGCATTCATCGGTTTCAATGCTTCTATCATTGATAAAGCTTCGGTAAAATTTACCAGACTGGGTCCACTATCCACTTTTTCTTTTGATAATGTTTTCGTTCTAAAACCTTCGATAATTTTGCCTTTTGTACGCTCCTTTACGCTTGAAAATTTCCAAAGTTTTGTCAAGATTCAATTTTAAAGGTATTTTTTAGACCAGTTATTAAATTCCAATTTCCATCAGTTAACACTGTCATTCCGCACTTTCGTAAAAGTGGCATTTACTTTGTTAGATGTCAGTGTAACTTAGGCCCACATTGGACAAAGAGGGCTCTCAAGGAAAAATCTAGGATGATCGTTAAGCAAGAAACATTTAATCAGTAAATAAAATATATTTTCTGCGAAGGATGGGGAAAACTTGGGAGACGTAAATAAACACAAATAACGCAATAATGCAGCATACAACTGTTTCGAGGATACACTGAATCCCCTTCGTCAGACTTCGGAATTATTGGTTCTCTTGCACCGGCGAAGGAGGTCTAGTGTATCTCCAAAACAACTATATGTTGCATTATTGTGTTATTTGTGCTTATTTACGTTGCTCTAATTATCATTATTCTTTGCACAAAGTATATTTTACGTATTAATTTTCCTTTATGTATGATCATGTCAAATTTTATACTATGCTCCCACGTTAAAAAAATATAAAATTTCGAAGTTTTAATTCGAATTTTAAAACATTCTATTCAGTTCTAGATTTTTTTATAACAAAGCCGGATATGCAGTTTCGTGAAAATGTATTATTATTTGTGGCCGCTTTCGTGTGCACAAGAAATCGACCACAGACATACAGACAGACAGACATCACTCCAAAAATAGTCAAAACGTGTTCAGGAGGTCCTATTCCTCTTCTGGACTTCGGATTTATTGGTTCTATTGCGCTGTGGCGAAGGGAACCCAGCGTATCTTCGAAACAACTGCATGCTACAATATTGTGTTATTTGTGCTTATTTATGCTGCTCTAGTTTTCCTCAAAAACATCTACAATTTCCCAACATTGCTGTTCCGAAAATCATTCATTTCAATTTTCTAAAACAAAAAATCATCCCGCCTGTCCATACTACATCTGAACTTTATTTGTTGGAAGGAGATTTTATTTACTTGAATATCTAACGAAGCGTCGTCCTCGCAGTCTTCTGGTCGGCCATCTAAAGGTCGCCAGGAAAAAACCGAGATTTGACAAACCACAGCTGCGCCTGTTACCCTGCGCCATTAGATCGAAATCCACTGACATGGCACGATTGCTTATTAGCTAGCAGTTTTTTTGACGCCAGCTCGCTTGTAATCCATTTTAATTGCTTCCTTCAACTTTTAAATTTTATTACTTCTTCTAGGCTGTCGGCCAATACCTAGACGACATCACCATCCAGCATCATCGTCAATACCAGTCTATTACATTCTGAACAGGGATGAGGACAGACCTTCAATTACGTGAACATTACAAAATTGCACAATTAATTATTTTCGATGTGGGTATAAGTGCTGGCCCACAGGCGCCCCTAAATGTATCGTTTTGGCTTGTCTTTACTTGAACCTGGTAATCTTGTTAATGATAAACCAGCAGTTCCCTACGTCTCCTTAGCATGGAAAAATATCTCTTCTTACTTCATATATTAACTCATACAGCTTCCATTGTTCATTGATTTTTACTTTCCTTATATACACTAATGTATAAGGAAAGTACTGTGATGGTGTCAAAAATTCAAATTCACACGTTTCAAACATCCCTGACCACGAGTCAAACATTTTTGAGGTGATGTCTGTGTATGTGTGTGTGTGTGTGTGTCAGTGAGTCTGTGGAGACGATATCTGACGAACAAATAGAGCGATGCGAATGAAATTTTGTACAAAAATCACAATTCGTGAATACTGGAAACCTATTGTTTTTAAACGTAATTGAATGTTCAGAACCCGAAGAAATTTTCGAGTGAAATTTTGAAAATATCATCCTAAAATGAAACCCTTTAATAAACTCTCGCAAATAGACATTTCTTATGTAATTTTTCCTTAAAAAACAATTGACATAAACTTTAAAACGCTAGCATGAAAAGTTCTCGAGATATTTCACATTTTTTAAATAAATTTATCAGAAATTCCATAAATTAAAAAAAATATATTAACTGTTGACAAACATGTTCACTTTTCATATGTAACATCATGCGATAAATTGAGTTACATCATTCTCGTGAATCTAGCTCATTCCATTCATGAGAAAAGGTACTTTGAGTAATACTTTTATATTTGAACACCAATAGTTATTTATCTTCTATAAGAATAACTTATTTCTTGATCCATAACGCTTGGCGAGATTTTGGCGCCGAATTTGGCGGAATGTCGCTAACTTGGCGAATTTTTTAAATGTTGCCAAAATTAACAAAAATCTCGCCAAACGGATAAAACTAACTCTAAATCAATGAAAATGACGACTAATTGACGAAAACTCAATGTCTTGGAAAGAATATAAATATCTACTATAAGAAAAACCTATTACTTTCCTTATATACATAATGTATAAGGAAAGTATTGTGACGGGGTCGAAAATTCGAATTCGAGTTTTCGACGGGAGAGCACGTTTCAAGCATCCCTGATCACGAATCAAATTTTTTTGAAGTGATGTCTGTGTGTGTGTGTGTGTGTGTGTGTGTGTGTGTGTGAAAGTATGTGTGTGTGTGTGTGTGTGTGTGTGTGTGCGTGTGTGTGTGTGTGTGAAATTATGTGTGTGTGTGTGTGTGTGCGTGTGTGTGTGTGTGTGTGAAATTATGTGTGTGTGTGTGTGCGTCAGTGAATCTGTGGAGACGATAACTGAAGAACGAATGGACCGATTCGAACAAAATTTGGTACAAAAATCACAATCCGTAAACACTGGAAGCCTATTGTTTTATATGCAATCGAATGTTCAGAACCACCCTAAATTTTCGAATGAAATTTTGAAAAAATCGTCAAAAAATTAAAACCACTAATAAAGTTACGCAAATAGACATTTCTTATGTAATTTTTCATTAGAAAACGATTGGCATAAATTTTAGAACGCTAACATGAACCGTTCTTGAGATATTGAACATTTTTTAAAAAAATTATCAAAAAGTCATATAAAATAAAAAAAAATATTTCCTATTGAGAAACATGTTTACTTTTCATATGTAATACCATACGATAAATTGAGTAACATCATTCTCGTGGATCTAGCTCGTTCCATTCATGAAAAAAGATACTTTGAGTAATACGTTTGTATTTGAACGACAATAGTTATTTGTCTGCTGTAAGAATAACTTATTTCTTCGTCCATAACGCTTGGCGAGATTTTGGCGACGAATTTGGCGGAATGTCGCCAACTTGGCGAATTTTAGAAATGTTGCTAAATTAACGAAAATCTCGCCAAATGGATAAAAATGACGTTAAATCAATGAAAATGTCGACTAATTGTCGAAAATACAATATCTTGGAAAGAATATATGTATCTACTATAAGAAAAACCTATTTTTTACTGTAAATGTAGTAAATTAATTCATTATATAAAGAAAGTCATGTGTTGCCCACATCAGATTTTTTTTATTGTAAAAGTAGTGAATTCATTGCATTATATAAGGAAAATCATGTTTTGCCCACATCAAATTCTTCTTAATATAGTTGATGAAGTCTATTGTAGCTCTTCAAAACAGATTGTTTCTCCACACTACTTCTATATTTGTTTTAAAAAAGGAGTTTTTAATTTATTCGAACTTAAATAATCTTATTATTGATAAATATGCATCGCCTTGTATTTTTGTAACAAGAAAAACATTCTCTATGTTTATTTATGACTTTAAAAGTTAGCTCATATAGCATCCAATACCGGCTGTTTTATTTGTTTGTTTTTCAATTTGTTTATATCCTTCTTACTTCCAGTCTCATTCACGGATATTTTAGAGGAGAAATTTTTTGATTGGAAATTCAATTGAATAAAGTTTTTGGTGGAACATTTTAAATGAGTAGAAATTTTGATGACTATTTTTGCTATTTTTGATTAGAAAGTAATTAATAATTAGCGATTGATATTTTTAGTTGATGAAGGTAGCTCATATTACTTCAAAAACCATATTTTCCTTTATATAATGATTTTTATTTTTCGTGGTTATGGTTTCTATATTTAAGTGCAGATACCATACACACACACACACTAACATACACACACATGCACTAATATCCACACACATGCACTAACATACACACACATGCACCCACATACACACACACTAACATACACACAAACTAACATATACATACACTAACATTACACACACTAACATATCCACACACTAACATACATACACACACTAATATACATACACATACACACACTAACATACATACACACACTAATATATATACGCATACACACACTAACATGCATACACACACTAATATACATACACATACACACACTAACATACATACATACACACACAATAACATACATACACACACACGCGCACACACAAACATCCCCTCGAAAACGTTCTATTCGAGCTCAGAGATGCTTGAAACGTGCTGCCCGTAGAAAACTCACATTTGAGTATTCGACTCCATCACAAGAAAAAGAGGTTCTTCTCTACGGAATCATACCAAAATCTAATCAGCACCAGAGTATCCTACAAGTGTCTTATTTACTTTCTTTTACAAGTGTATTATTTTGTAAAATTTGGTTAGTTAGTTTTTAGATAGAATGGATACATGAGATTTTTGAGTGCAATTTATCGAAAAAAGGCTGGTTGATTTATCCCGAATAGTACCAAAATTTAATCAGCACCAGGATCACATGCAAGTGACTTACCAATAAAATGTATAAAAGAAGCATTTAATCGATACATTTGAGCATAAGAAGTCCTTTTTTTTAAATTTTGGCGATTTTTGATGACAAATTCATCCCTTCTGAAATCCACGGTGGAACTAATGACGAGTGCGACAATATACGCTTAATGCGTTTTATATAAATATATTTTTCAGTAAGTATAAGTTATCTCAAGAACAACAGATTGTGCACCAATAGTTAGAGTGGATACATATATTGCACAAACAGACATATCGACACACACACACACACACATACACAGACGTAACTCTAAAAATATTTCTTTCGAGTTCTGGATGTCCCAAAACGTCTTGAGCTGTGCAAATTCTAGTTTCGATTTTCGACACCAATTCCAATACTTCCCTTATACATTACCATGTATTGCAGGAAAAGTAAATATTCCGCGTTTCATAAATTTTTAGAGTAAAATTGCAAGACTTTAAATTTTTCTCAATATTTATAGATCAAATCCCACATACATCCCAAATTTCAAGTTTCTATCTTCAACATTTTCGACTTTGTAATTAATTCCTTAATCAACCCGTCTCACTCTGTATGATATAGATTCTGGGAAAACTTCATTTTACAAACATATATATATGTACTCTATATTACGGTATATCATATTTTATACTGTATATTAATTATATTACTGTACCCTATACAGGGTGTCCCAAAAACATTGACCTTGGCTTTTATTCCTTAGATACTGATCTTAGACATATATAGTAAATTACAAAGTTGCGTAAAAAAAGGTACAGAATTCTGTGAAATCCATAAAAATTTTCATGGGATTAAATTTGAAGAAATAGAAAATTCAAATTATTATGATGCCCCCGTACAAAACATTTCTAATTAGTAAAATGTGTCCCATACACTAATAAGGTGATGTACAAAATTTCAGCATTTTATCATAAAAAGTCCCACAGATATATTTAAGCAAAAATGGTGAGAGATTAATCACAAAAATAAAATGTAAATGTGCAAGAGTGCAAATGACGCAATACAGAAATGCATCATAGGCAAATAATATCTGCTTCATATCTTTAATGGATCTTTGGCATGGATGGAAAACATTTTGAGCAAACTTTGTAATCTTTGTGTAAAGTTATTATTTCTACACAGCGTAGATACTTTTGTACCAATAAATAGCAAAATTATTATTTATTTATGTAATCACTGTTTTCTTTCGTAATTTGTGTATGACCCCTGAAACGCGATATGTCAACATGGTTTTTCCCCTCTGAGAACCCATGTCGACGCATCGAAAAGTGGTTTAAGTCAGCATTTTTGGCTTTTCATATCTCTGAGACTTTTTATGATAAAATGCTGGCATTTTGTGTATGTGACACATTTTACTCGTTGGAAATACTTTTGTACGGGAACCGTATAAAAATTTATATTTTGTATGTCTTAAAATTTAATTCTCTTGAAAATTTTAATCGATTTCATAAAATTCTGTACCTTTTTTTACGCAACTTATTAATTTATTATATATGTCTAAGATCAATATTTAAAGAATAAAAGCCGAGGTCAATGTTTTTGGGACACCCTGTATGGTGTATATTACTGTATATCACTTGATTTATATCTAGATAAAAAGTCACTTTCAAATTTAAAAAACTTTAAGAGACAATTTCGAATTTTTAGATAGTACATTATTATCACGGAGTTTTGTAGTGTCAGTTCTTTATTTCAGAATGTTTTTTCAATCATTTCAATCGCACACAAAAATGCTTTTCCGTGAGAGAAAATATTTGCAACTTACCGTTATATTAGCCCTTTTAAGAATCCATAACACACCAACCACATATAAACCGATAAAAGCATAACACTTCAAGCCAGGGCGAAACCTAGCTTGGGAGAACAAAACACCAGCTTCGCTCCCAATGTTATGAGATATGAATAAGAAACTCGGTATATTTCAATCCTTTTAAATAATGAATCCGCGCCTGTATAGTTCGCTGACTGGAGTAGCAGCTGGTGACGTTTTATGCGCGCAATACGAGCGCCATCTATTGAAGAATTGTAAGATTAGCTCTAATTTTTGTGTTAGGTCATCTGCGAAAAGAGAAATGTGTTTGGTAATTCAGTTATAAGATTATTTACTGGGTACTTACTATACATGGGGAAAGGGTATAGGGAAAGTATTGGAATCGTATCCAAAATCGAAACTTGAGTTTTCGACGGATCTACATGTTTTAAGACCCCTAGAATACGAAGTAACTATTTTAGCAAATCGTATGTGTGGGGGGGTGGGGGTGGGGGGTGGGGGTGAAGTGTATATATCCACTCTAACTGAAAAAAATTATTGTCCACATTTTATAAATTTTGATAGGTATGTAAGTCACTTGTGGCTGAAATGGTGCTGATTAGATTTTGGTACGATTCGGGATAAAAGAGCTTGCCTTTTTTTGCAAAATGATCTGCAAAATGACACGAAAAACTATTGTTAACGCGACGTCTATGTGTGTGTGTGTGTGTGTGTGTGCGTGAACTCTAACTAAAAAAAATTATTGACCAAATTCTATAAAATTTGACAGAAAAATCACTTATAGGTTACACTGGTGCTGATTAGATATTGGTATGGTCCGGTAAAAAGAACCTGCCTTTTTTTAGAAATGATCCTCAAAAATCGTCAAATTCCAAAATAAAAGACTCCGTATGCTCAAATATATCTATTAAATACTTGTTTAATAAGTAATTTTTTAGGATAAAAAGCATAAGATCAACCCCATATACTCTAGACCTAGCCGTTCCCGAGATATTTTAGTTTTTTCGCATTTTTACTACGCCACCTTTGAAAATAAGTTCAGTTGCCAAATGGAAACAACAATTGGTTTAAAAGTGCTAATTTAGTGTAATTTCACATAATTATGCGTGTTATTTTGTGCAGTTAATCCAAATTAATGAATTGTTAAAGCAATAAAGAGAAAATGCATTTGAGTCTATAGGAAAAGACATGTGCTGACCACATCATATTTTGTCATCAGTTTTGATATGAGAAGACAGTTAAGGCGACACACTTAACTATATTTAGAAGAAGGATAGGTCTTCAAAATATAATGTGCAATTATAATTGTTATCCGACAAGTTCAACAACTAGTTCAGCTTGTAAATCATATTTTCAAATTTAAAAGAAATCGATTAAGTTTTTAATAAGTTATCATTATCTTTGGACGAAATATGAAATTAGACAAACAGACACAATAGAATATGAGAAAATACAAGTTTTTCCATGTTCTTCCATTCATAACAATGGGGCACAGATAAGTAGAAAATAAATTTTAATCATACACGACATTGAACCAAATTGATGGCGTAGGCAGATTCAATTCAAAACAATACTACATAAACCTTATCATTATCAAAAATTGATATTAAGTAAAATTGTCAAAGAGATATAATGGAGTATATATATATATATATATATATATATATATATATATATATATATATATATATATATATATATATATATATATATATATATATATATATATATATATATATATATATAACTTATAAGAAATATAAGTTTAATAGATTTTTCATATTAATAGAAATTATTTTTTTAATTATAATTTTAAAAAATCTGATGTGGGCAGCACATGAATTTCCCTGTAGACATCTATTCACGTTGCTTTTATTTTAATTAAATTTTATTCACTTTTAATTCAATTTTCGTTCTCATTTGATAACTGGACTTAATTTCAGAGGTGGCGTAGAGAAAATACGAAAAACTAAAATATCTCGAGAACGACTAGTCCTAGTGTAATGGGGTTGGTCTTATTCTTTCCTCCGTTAAAAATTACGTAATAAACAAGCATTTAATGGATATATTTGAGCCTACGTAGTTTTTTATTTCAGATTTTGGGGATGTTTGCGGGTATTTTTGCAAGAAAAGGCAGGTTATTTTTTTCCGAATCGTACCAAAATCTAATCAGCACCAGAGTGTCCTACAAGTGACTTATCTAACGAATTTTGTGAAATTCAGTTTTTTATCTAGAGTGAATACAAACTTTTGCGGGCCATTTCTCAAAAATAGGCGGATTATTTTATCCCGAATCGTACTCAAAACTAATCTGCACCAAATTCTCCCACAAGTGCCTACCAAATTTTATGAAACCTACGCCTATTCGCCTACCAAATTTTATGAATTTCGGTCCATTAGTTTTTTAGTTAGAATGGATACAAAATCTGCACAGATAGGCAGACACACAGACAAAGTGAGAGTCACACCCAAGTGACTTACCTTCCAAATTTTACGAAATTCGGTCCATTAGTTAGATTGGATACATACATTGCACATATAGACACACAGACATACAGACAGACGCACACACAGACGTCAAGTTAAAAATAGTTTTTTCGTATTCTAGAGTTATCGAAACGTGTAGATCCGTCGAAAACACTCGAGTTGCGATTTTCGACACGATTCCAACACTTTCCCTATACATTACCATGTATTGCAGGGAAAGTAAAAATATACTAAAAACATTTTTGTCAAAGCATCCGAGGGCCAGATAAACCCATTACGCTATCCGAATCTGGCCCTCGGGTAGTAGTTTGAAGACCCCTGGCGCATAAAAGCGGCAAAAGCATAAAATCATAAAATATAAAGCAAAAGCATAAAAGCTCCTTGTGTCATAAAAGCTTAAAAAAGCTTCACTTTAATGAAATTTACTGGAGTGGGGTTCAACTCGCCTTTCTCATACTACAATCCTTTTTAATCAGCTTGAGATTCTCTTTTTCAAATTTTACAGGAAAAAAAATTGAATTATATGTACTGTCGTTCCAAACGACTGCATTTTTATCTATCTATCATTTTAAAGGGTTTGAAAACATGTTTTAATTGATACCAATTTGGAGAATATCACTACCTAAAATGGCTAACAATGCCACGAACTAAAATTGCTAACAATGTCAGGAACACAAAAATATTATCGCGACTACTGTTCACTACAATTGTTGAAACTGTCAAGTTTTGTGATCACTGAGA
Organism: Amaurobius ferox; assembly: GCA_951213105.1. Lineage (NCBI taxonomy): Eukaryota > Metazoa > Arthropoda > Arachnida > Araneae > Amaurobiidae > Amaurobius > Amaurobius ferox. Next base: position 59,871,493 of record OX578155.1, on the reverse strand, counting down.
CATATATAAAAATTTTCTCCTATGCTGCTATGTTATGGAAATATAAAATTTCAAAGTTTTAACTCGAATTTTTAGAAAATGCTATCTAGATCTAGAATTTTTGTTAACACAGCAGAATATAAAGGTTTCGTGAAGATTTTTAATATTTGTATGCAGCTACCATGTGGACAAGAAATCGATCACAGATATACGGACAGACGGGCATCACTCCAAAAATAGTGAGAATGTATTCAAGAGGTCCTAGCACATAGGTTGGCATCAAAATCTCATATTCGAAAATTTTAGAGAAAAAACTGTCCTTTCTCAATACTACGTATGAGGAAGCAAAGATTGTTTCCTGTAACTTTCATTAGAAAATAATATTCCGAATAGTTAATTATTAGTTATTTTTTTAACAATGATCTTCGAAATCTTGCGTTTAAAAACCAGCCAAGATATGTATTAATAAAACAGTGATATTACTTTCCCTGCAATACATGGTAATGTATAGGGAAAGTATTGGAATCATGCCGAAAATCACAACTCGAGTTTTCGACGGATCTACGTGTTTCGAGACCTCTAGAATACGAAAAAACTATTTTTAGCGTGACGTCTGTGTGCGTGTCTGTGCGTGTGTGTCTGTGTATCTGTCTGTCTGTCTGTGCAGATTTTGTATCCACTCTAACTAAAAAACTAATGGACCGAATTTCATAAAATATGGCAGGTAAATCACTTGTCGGCGAATCTGGTGCTGATTAGTTTTGGGTATGCTTTTGGATAAAAGAACCCGCCTTTCTTTGCAAAATGGCCCGCAAAAGACTGTATCCACTCTAGTAGAAAAACTAATGAACCGAATTTCACAAAATTCGGTAGATAAGTCTTTGCTGGTGCTGATTTGCTGGTGACCCTGGTGCTGATTAGATTTTAGTACGATTTGGAAAAGAATAACCTGCCTTTCTTTGCAAAATGGCCCTCAAAAATCGACCAAATCTAATATGAAAAACTACGTATGCAAAATATATCCATTAAATGCTTGTTCTATACGTAATTTTTAACTATGAAAGGAATAAGACCAACCCCATTGCACTAGGACTATCCGTTCTGGAGATATTTTAGATTTTTCGTATTTTCTACACGCCACCTTTGAAAATAAGTCCAGTTACCAAATGAGAACGAAAATTGAATTAAAAGTGAATTAAAATTGAATTAAAAGCGAATTAAATTGAATTAAAATAAGGATAACGTGGATATAAGCATGCAGGGAAAGTCATGTGCTGCCACACCAGTTTTTCCATATTAAGGACATGCATGTGGGGAGTTATGAAATTTCCATTTAAAGAACGTGAAGAACCTGTTTCTATAATCAAAATCAAAGTCATGGCAAAACATATGCAATTTTTTTCCTCGAAAATGACTTTCTCCCTTAAAAATATTACCTAAGATGCAGTCAATCCTCCAATAACTTCCTGTAGCTTCCTATAACTTCCTCGAAAACTACTTCCTACCTTAAAAATATTAACTCAGATACAGTCAACCCTCCTATAACTCGATTAATTCGAACCACGTTATATGGAAACCGCGTTATATGAAACTCAGATTAGTGCAAATTCAATTAATTCGGAACGTCCTATATAGAAACCGCATACCGTGTTGCATGGAAGCCGCGTTATAAGAAACTATTAGTAAAAAATCTGATGTGGGCAACACATGACTTTCCTTCTATAATGTAATGAATTTACTACTTTTACAGTGAAAAAAATAGGTTCTTCTTATAGTAGATACTTATATTCTTTCCAAGATATTGAATTTTCGACAATTAGTCGTCATTTCCATTGATTTATCGCCATTGCTATCCATTTGGCGAGATTTTCGTTAATTTGGCAACATTTCAAGAAGTCGCCAAGTTGGCGACATTCCGCCAAAATCGTCGCCAAAATCTCGCAAAGCGTTATGGACGAAGAAATAAGTTATTCTTACAGCAGATAAATGACTATTGGCGATCAAATACAAAAGTATTACTCAAAGTATCTTTTTTCATGGATGGAACGAGCTAGATCCACGAGAATAATATTACCCAATTTATCGCATGGTATTACATATGAAAAGTAAACATGTTTCTCAATAGGAAATATTTTTTTTTATTTTATATGACTTTTTGATAATTTTTTTCAAAAATGTGCAATATCTCGAGAACGGTTCATGTTAGCATTCTAAAATTTATGTCAATCGTTTTCTAATGAAAAATTACATAAGAAATGTCTACTTGCGTAACTTTATTAGCGGTTTTGATTTTTTGACGATTTTTTCAAAATTTCACTCGAAAATTTAGGGGGTTCTGAACATTCGATTGCGTATAAAAACAATAAGCTTCCAGTGTTTACAGATTGTGACTTTTGTACCAAATTTCGTTCAAATTTCTATTCGTTCGTCAATTATCTTCTCCACAGACTCACTGCACACACACACACACACACACACACACACACATACTTTCACACACACACACACAGACATCACTTCAAAAATGTTCGATTCGTGATCAGGGATGCTTGAAACGTGCTCTCCCGTCGAAAACTCGAATTCGAATTTTCGACCCCGTCACAATACTTTCCTTATACATTATGTATATAAGGAAAGTAAAAAACTGAACAATTCGTACCGCGTTATATGGAAACCGCGTTAAGTGTAACTCAAAACATATAAATCAGGCTGATTCGTTCTATGTTATATAAAACTGCATTTTTAGACCAGCATGTTATGATGTGAATAAGGTTATGAAACATAAGTTTATAGATGAAAAGGCAATAAATATATGTTTACATATATCGAATAATTTTTATTGATTTTAAGACTTCATATAAAAATATCTGATGTGGCAACACATGACTTTCCTTATATAATGCAATGAATTTGCTACTTTTACAGTAAAAAAGATAGGTTTTTCTTTTAGTAGATACTAATATTCTTTCCAAGATATTGAATTTTCGTCAATTAGTCGTCATTTTCATTGATTTAGCGTCATTTGTACCCATTTGGCGAGATTTTCGTTAATTTGGCAACATATGAAAAAGTCGCCAAGTTTGTGATATTCCGCCAAATTCGTCTCCTAAATCTCGTAAATTGTTATGTACGGAGAAATAAGTTATTCTTATAGCAGATAAATAACTATTGGTGTTCAAATACAAAAGTATTTCTCAAAGTATCCTTTCTCATGAATGGAACGAGCTAGATCTACGAGAATAAGATCCCCAAATTTAGTGCATGATATTACATATGAAAAGTGAACATGTTTCTCAACAGTTAATATATTTTTTTAATTTATGGGATTTTTTTATAGCAGATAAATAACTATTGGTGTTCAAATACAAAAATATTACTCAAAGTATCCTTTCTCATGAATGGAACGAGCTAGATCTACGAGAATAAGATCCCCAAATTTAGTGCATGATATTACATATGAAAAGTGAACATGTTTCTCAACAGTTAATATATTTTTTTAATTTATGGGATTTTTTGATAAATTTATTTTAAAAATGTACAATATCTCGAGAACGGTTCGTGCTAGCGTTCTAAGGCTTATGTCAATCGTTTTCTAAGGAAAAATTACATAAGAAATGTCTATTTGCGTAACTTTATTAAACGTTTTGATTTTTTGATGATTTTTTTAATTTCACTCGAAAATTTAAGAGGGTTCTGAACATTCGATTACGTTTAAAAACAATAGACTTCTAGTATTCACGGATTGTGATTTTTCTACCAAATTTCATTTGAATCGCTCCATTCTTTCGTGAGATATCGTCTACAAACACATATAGACACACACACATACACACACACACACTCACACACACACGCACACACACGCACACACACACACACACACACACACACACACACACACACACACACACACACACACAAACATCACCTCAAAAATGTTTGATTCGTGATCAGGAATGCTTGAAACGTGCTCTCCCGTCGAAAACTTAATTTCGAATTTTCGACCCCGTCACAATACTTTCCTCATACATTATTGTATATAAGGAAGGTAAAAATTAAAATACAACATGAAATATAAACTTAATAACTTTTTCCAACAAAAATCCTGTTAACATTCATCATCGCTCTTAAATATTAATGGCCTTATTCTTCTTCTTTTAATGTCCTGTTCACTTTACATATCTTTATTCTCGTTTTCAAATGTAGTTTTATTTTGTAACTCTACCAAAATCTCTCTATAAGGAGCTAAGCAATTTTGTAATTCTCTTTTAAACTTTGCACTTCGCACTGTTGAAGGATAATTTTCAATAAAGAAATTTTCTAATTGTTTACCAAAATCCAGTTCCCTTTCCACATCATTTAAATTGAGATGTGCAACCCATTCTTTATCCTTATTTTCGTCTAACAATGCATTTGAGGTAAATGTGTTATTTTTTTTTTTACAGGGGATTTAACCTTATAACTGAAATTGACAAATGTTGATGTACGTGGATAAAAAAAAACGGAATTCCCCATTAATTTAAACGTAAAGCGGTAATAGAAAAATTCATACTATAAAGAAACTCCTTAAGCTAATTGAGTTGTTCTATAGAAAAACGCGTTATAAGACCGAATGTGGGAACCGAATTTTATGAGTACAATTTTATGAGAGGACTGTGGCAAGGGAAACTGCGTTATAAGATTACAGAGTTATAGGAGGATTGATTGTACTTTGTTACTTTCCTTATATACATAATGTATAAGGAAAGTATTGTGACGGGGTCGAAAATTCGAATTCGATTTTTCGATGGGAGAGCACGTTTCAAGCATACATGATCACGAATCAAACATTTTTGAGGTGATGTCTGTGTGTGTGTGTGTGTGTGAAGGTGTGTGTGTGTGTGTCAGTGAGCCTTTGGAGACGATATCTCACGAACGAATGGAGCGATTCGAATGAAAGTTGGTACAGAATTCACATTCCGTGAATACTGGAAGTCTATTGTTTTTAAACGCAATCGCATATTCAGAACTCGCCCCCCCTAAATTGTCGCGTGAAATTTTGAAAAAATCATCAAAAAATCAAAACCTTCAATAAAGTTACGCAAATAGACATTTCTTATATTTCTTATGTAATTTTTCCTTAGAAAACGATTGACATAAACTTTAGAACGCTAGCATGAACCGTTTTTGAGATATTGCACAATTTTCAAATAAATTTATAAAAAAAATTCCATAAAACAAAAAAAAATATATTAAATGTTGAGAAAAATGTTCCCTTTTCATATGTAATATCCTGCTATAAATTTGGTGACATCATTCTCGTGTATCTAGCTCGTTCCATTCATAAGAAAAGATACTTTGAGTAATACATTTGTATTTGAATACCAATGGTCATTTATCTGCTATAAGAATAACTTATTTCTCCGTCCATAACACTTGGCGAGATTTTGGCGATGAATTTGGCGGAATGTCGTCAACTTGGCGACTTTTTGGATGTTGCCAAATTAAGGAAAATCTCGCCAAATGGATAAAAATGACGACTAATTAACAAAAATTCACTATCTTGGAAGGAATATAAGCATCTAAGAATATTTTTTTTTGCTGTGAAAGTAGTAAATTCATTGCACTATATAAGGAAAGTCATGTTTTGCCCACATCAGATTTTTTTCAGTTGTAGCCTGTGTCTGTTGCAAGTATTTTAAATAAAACTTTTAAAAAGAAATTGAATATTAATTTTCTTGTTTGAAAAAATTGCAATAGCCTATCATTATAAGTAGGAAACGTTATTAAACATTCTTTTAACTTCCAAATAATTTGCGTTGATTGCTTAGGAAATACATATAATTGATAGAACAGAAAGTTTCTATTTTTAAATTAATTTTCCGTGGCATTTTCATATTTGCATGCATAGGTTATAAATTGCTTACTTCATCTTTTACTTTCTTTGCCATATTTCTTTAGGGGAAAAGAAATGTATTTTTTCCCCATCAAGCGATGTTTGAACTTTTGTTACAGGTTTTTATTTTAGGATACATTTATTTTATTTTTATTTCTTTATCGATATATTTAATTTACAATTTGTATTATCCGGAAAGGAAATAAAATTTGATTTCGTTTTTACTTTCCTTATATACATAATGTATACGGAAAGTATTGTGACGGGGACGAAAATTCAAATTCAAGTTTTCAACGGGAAAGCACGTTTCAAGCATCCCTGACTACGAATCAAGCATTTTTTAAGTGATCTCTGTGTATGTGTGTGTGTGTGTGAAAATATGTGTGTGCGTGTGTGTCAGTGAGTCTGTGGAGACGATATCTCACGAACGAAAGGAGCAATTCGAATGAAATTTGGTACAAAAATCACAATCCATAAATCCTGGAAGCTTATTGTTTTAAAACACAATCAAATGTTCAGTACCCCCTAAATTTTCGAGTGAAATATTGAAAAAATCATCAAAAAATCAAAACCTAAACAATAAAATTACGCAAATAGACATTTCTTATGTAATTTTTCCTTAAAAAGTGATTGAAATAAATTTTAGAACGTTAGCATGAAGCGTTCTCGTAATATTGCACATTTTTCAAATAAATTTATCAAAAAATTCCATAAATTAAAAAAAAAATATTAACTGTTAAGAAACATGTTTACTTTTCATATGTAATATGATGCGATAACTTTGGTGACATTGGATTTAAGACTCGTGGATTTAAGACGTTCCATTCATGAGAAAAGATAATTTGAGTAATACCTTTGTATTTGAACGCCAATTGTCATTTTTCGGCTGTAAAAATAACTCATTTCTCCGTCCATAACGCTTGGCGAGATTTTGGCGACTAATTTAGCGGAATATCGCCAACTTGGCGACACTTTTAAACGTTGCCCAATTAACGAAAATCTCGTCAAATGGATAAAAATGACGTTAAATCAATGAAAACGTCGACAAATTGAAGAAAATTCAATATCTTGGAAAGAATTTAAGCATATAAGAATAACAATTTTTTAACTGTAAAAGTAGTAAATTCATTGCATTATATAAGGAAAGTCATATGGTGCCCACATCAGATTTTTTTTATTGATATTGTGTAAATCATTTGGTAGCATGCCAATACTAAGCTGATAATAGTATGCATCAAAATTTGTCAGTCATAATGGACCAATTATGCGGCCAATTATCGTAGTTATGGCAAATATGCGATGTCTGAGAAGGACATAAATAAAATACAACTTTATTTACAAAACATAACTTATTTATACGGTGCTGCTTATAAGCGCGCTGAGAGTGTAGCTACCAAAACATTAATGGATCAATCATTGAGTTGATATTTTGGCGACGAATTTGGCGGAATGTCGCCAACTTGGCGACTTTTTTAAATGTTGCCAACTTACTGCGCTGAGAGTGCAGCTACCAAAACATTAATGGATCAATCATTGAGTTGAGATTTTGGCGACGAATTTGGCGGAATGTCGCCAACTTGGCGACTTTTTTAAATGTTGCCAACTTACTGCGCTGAGAGTGTAGCTACCAAAACATTAATGGATCAATCATTGAGTTGAGATTTTGGCGACGAATTTGGCGGAATGTCGCCAACTTGGCGACTTTTTTAAATGTTGCCAACTTACTGCGCTGAGAGTGTAGCTACCAAAACATTAATGGATCAATCATGCAGCTAATAATTGTAGTTATGGCAAATATGTGATGTGTAAATATAGCTAAGAAGGATATAGATAAAATATAACTTTATTTACAAAAACATAACTTAAATATACAGCTGTGTTTGCAACAGAGCGGAGAGAGTAGCTACCAAAACAAGAATGTTCTTAATCGTTCTGAGCTTGCTTGCCTACGCTGACGGATAGCGGATTCGTCGTATGCAAATAGTGGAAGCTTTGCCACTACACAAACAAATTTATATATAACTCAATATTCTGTGACTTATCTGAAAGAGTGTCTCCGAATTATCAGTCATTATGGAATGGGGCAGCCCAGTGGTTAGCGCGCAGCGCAGGCATTGCACTACGCAATTTCGATTCTCGGCTCTTCTTAAACTGTCTCCGTATTCACTCAGAGTACGGGCACGTTAAATATGTGGGTCCGTAAGCCCTTTCCAGAGGTTGGTGGTAAGGGAGGGAGGGTACCCTTCCTATGCATGCCACTCCCTCTGGGTTCCCACTAGGCTACCTTAAGTGGCACTTCCTGGCCGTCCAAGCAGCAACCTTACACCTTCGGGCAGTTCGGGCGGTCTGGGTCAAAGAAGAATAAGACATTGTCATTCATTAATAAGCCAATTATGCAGAGGATAATAGTAGTCAATATTGCGTCATTATAAGAATGTGAACATTTTAAGGGCTGTTAAGATATACCTAATATGGTCAGGCCAAGACTTAGCCAATTTTAGATAAATTTCATCTTATAATATGACTTAAATATTTTTAACATTATTTTAGATGCAGGTTTAGATTATTTAGAATATTAGCCGCCAATATCAAGATTTTTACAGTATTGAATAATTTACTGCTTAAAATATTAAATAATAGTTATAATCATTCTTTCAGATCCAATTCTGTATTTTTACTGAAAAGTGTAGTTTTTTCTAAAAACGATAAAGAAAACAAAAATGTTATTAAACATTCATATAACTACAAAATCAGCTATTTCAATTGCTTTAGAAACACTTATAATTTATCACCGAGAAAGTTCCAATCTTTAAATTAATTTTCCGTAACATTTCCATATTTGCAACCAATGCTTATAAAGTGCTTACTTCATCTTGTGCTTTCTTTGCCATATTTCATAAGGGGGTGGAAATGTATTGCTTCCCATCAAGCGATCCTTGAACTTTTGCCACATGTTTTTATCACGGGATGCAACTTTTTTATTCTTCTTTCTTTATCGATATAATATATTTGCGGATAATATATATTTTGAAATTAAGTGAAATTCGATTTGGGGATTTTGATTGATACGGTTGCAATTACATGGCAGCATGCTAATAATAACAGTCAATTTTAGCAGTTCCTAAACTAATTCGTCCATTGGCCAGTCAATATCAGACCATTATGAGAATGATGACATGTTACAACTAATGGGCCAATAATATTGGTTGCTAAAATATACCCATTATTGGCTAGTGGAGATTTAGCCAGTATTTAGAAAATTATAACTTAAAATATTACTTAACCGTTTTTAATCATTGTTTTAGACGTCTTTTTACATAAATGGCAGTCAACATTGGTCCAATATGAGATTAAGGACAGTTTGCCAATATTTGGACAATATTTCGTTCGAATCCATCCATTCGCTCGTGAGATATCGTCTCCACAGACACACACACACACACACACACACACACATACTTTCACACACACATGCTTTCACACACACATATATTCACACACACACATACTTTCTCACACACACACACATACTTTCACACACACACACACACACACAGGCATCCCTCCGGCCGTCCAAATAGCTGCTCTTAGTCCCCTGGACGAGTCGGACGGTCTGGGTCTTCTACACACAGGCATCCCCTCAAAAATGTTTGATTCGTGATTAGGGATGCTTGAAACGTGCTCTCCGGTCGAAAACTCGAATTCGAATTTTCGACCCCGTGTAAAATAATTTCCTTATACATTATACTATGTATATAAGGAGAGTAAAAATTTAACTTCTTCCCAAAACTTCTTCAAACTTTCGAGTAAGCACTTCGTTCTGTGGCAGGTGTAGTCTGGCATACACTTTAGAATAGAAAACTTTATTCAAAGTTCTTTTGTCCCATCTTCTCTCAAGTTATTGAAATTCCAAACACATGCAAATGGAACATTTTCCTTCAGAGAACAGAATATAGGGAAGTTCTTCATTCCGTTCAATCTCAGATAAAGTAGAATGAATGAAAAATAACTTACATTAGTTGGTACTTGCTCTAAAATTATTTTAATTTAAAATATTTTTTTTTGTTTTAAACAAAACACGAAAGAAATAGAAAGAAATCTAGGAAAGAATCCAGAAAGAATAGGCAGCACATGACTTTCCTTATATAATGCAATGAATTTACTAGTTTACAGTAAAAAAATTTGATGTGGGCAGCACATGACTTTCCTTATATAATGCATTGAATTTACTACTTGCACAGTAAAAAAAATCTGATGTGGGCAACACATGACTTTCCTTATATAATGCAATGAATTTTCTGCTCTTACAGTAAAAAAAATCTGATGTGGACAGCATATGACTTTCCCTATATAATGCAATGAATTTACTACTTTTGCAGTAAAAAAATAGATTATTTTTATAGAAGGTATTTATATTCTTTCCAAGATATTGAATTTTCGTCAATGAGTCGTCATTTTCCATGTCGTCATCATCAATGAGTCGTCATTGATTTAGCGTCATTTTTATCCATTTGGCGAATTTTTAGTTAATTTAGCAACATTTAAAGAAGTCGCCAAGTTGGCAACATTCCACCAAATTATTCGCAAATGATGAATTCTTCGCACGAGAATGATGTCACCAAATTTATCGCATGGTATTACATATGAGAAGTGAACATGTTTCTCAATAGGAAATATTTTTTTTTTATTTTATATGACTTTTTAATAATTTGTTTTGGAAAATGTGCACTATCTCAAGAACGGTTCATGTTATCGTTCTAAAATTTATGTCAATCGCTTTCTAATGAAAAATTACATAAGAAATGTCTACTTGCGTAACTTTATTAACGGTTTTGATTTTTTGACGATTTTTTCAAAATTTCACTCGAAAATTTAAGCGGGTTCTGAACATTCGATTGCGTATAAAAACAATAGGCTTCCAGTGTTTACGGATTGTGATTTTTGTGCCAAATTTCGTTCGAATCAGTCCATTCGATCGTCAGTTATCGTCTCCACAGATTCCCCTACACACAAACACACACACACACACACACACACACACACACACACACACACACACACACATACTTTCACACACACATACTTTTACACACACATAAATTCACACACACACATACTTTCACACACACACACATACTTTCACACACACATACTTTCATACACACACACAGACATCACTTCAAAAATGTTTGATTCGTGATCAGGGATGTTTGAAACGTGCTCTTCTGTCGAAAACTCGAATTCGAATTTTCGACCCCGTCACAATACTTTCCTTATACATTATACTATGTATATAAGGAAAGTAAAAATTTAACTTCTTCCCAAAACTTCTTCAAACTTTCGAGTAAGCACTTTGTTCTGTGGCAGGTGTAGTCTGACATACACTTTAGAATAGAAAACTTTATTCAAAGCTCTTTTATCCCATCTTCTTCTCAAGTTATTGAAATTCCAAACACATGCAAATGGAGCATTTTCCTTCAGAGAACAGAATATAGGGAAGTTCTTCATTCCTTTCAATCTCAGATAAAGCAGAATGAATGAAAAAAAGCTTACATTAGTTGGTATTTGCTCTAAAATTATTTTAATTTAAAACATTTTTGAAGTTTTAAACAAAACACGAAAGAAATTGAAAAAAATCTGATGTGGGCAGCACATGACTTTCCTCATATAATGCAATGAATTTACTACTTTTACAGTCAAAACATAATGTATAAGATCCACTGCACTGTGTTTTTATCGTTGAATTGTACATTTGACGATTTTCTGGATGACAACATGTAAAACTATTTCAAAATACTCAATTACCTTATACTTTGAGCAGCTCTAAATAAATAGTCATCAATATTGATAGCATCATCAATAAGCGATATAGTCCATATATTAAAATACCTTAATTACGTCATCAATTAGGCGATATTTTCATTAATTTAACGTCATTTTTGCAGTTTAGACGATATTTTTATCAATCTGGGGCGAAATATCGCCAAGTTGCAAATACTTTGCTAAATTATTCGCAAAGTTTGCTAAATGCATCACCAAATGTTACACAGCATTTCTTATATACTAGAAGATAAGCCCGTCGTATGATGGAGATCAGAATTTGCAAGATATTACTTCCCATTTGGCGTTATTTTTATCAATTTGGCGACATTTTTGTCATTTTAGCAACATTTAAAATAGTCCCTAAATTGGCGACATCCCGCTAAATTTCTCGCCAAGCGTTGCGGACGGACGGACGGAGAAATGTGTTATTCATATAGTCTACGCTTATGGTCCTTCTAAGATATTGAACTTTCATCATATAGTCGTCATTTTCCTTGATTAGCATCATTTTTATTAATTTGGCGACATTTTCGTTAATTTGTCAACATTTAAAAAAATCGTCAAGTTGGCGATATTCCACCAAAATTCTGCCAAGCGTTATGGACGGAGATATAAGTTATTCTTGTAGCATATAAATGACTATCAGTGTCCAAATACAAAAGTATTACTTAAAATATCTTTTCACATGAAAGGAACTATCCATGAGAATGATGTCACTAAATTTATCGCATAATACTACTTATGTAAAGTGAACATATTTCATAATAGGTAATATTTTTTTTATTTAATATGGTTTTTTGATAATTGTTTTTTGAAAAATGGGAAATATCTGGAGAACGGTTCATGCTAGCGTTCTAAAATTTATCGCAATCGTTTTCCAATAAAATATTACATAAGAAAGGACTATTTGCGTATCTTTAATAAAGGCTTCGATTTTTTGATGATTTTTTCAAAATTCCACTTGAAAATTTAGTTCTAAACATTCGATTGTATATAAAAAAATAGGCTTCCAGTATTCAAGGATTGTAATTTTTATACCAAATTTCGTTCGAGTCGGTCCATTTGTTCGTCAGTTTTCGTCTCCACAGACACACTGACACACACACACACTCACATACTTTTACATACACACACTTTCACACACACCCATATTTTACATACACACACTTTCACACACACAGAGAGAGAGAGAGAGAGAGAGACATCATCTCAAAAAGGCCTGATTCGTGTTCAGGGACGCTTGAAACGTGCTCTTCCGCCGAAAACTCGAATTCAAATTTTCAACCCCGTCACAATACTTTCCTTATACTTTATACGTATATAAGGAAAGTAATAAAATGAATCTTTTTTTTCTTACATATTACTTTCCTTATATAACATAGTATAATGTATAAGGAAAATATTGTGACGGGGTCAAAAATTCGAATTCGAGTTTTCGACGAAAGCACGTTACAAGCACGTTACAAGCGTTACTGATCACGAATCGAACATTTTTGAGGTGCTGTGTATGTGTGTGTGTGTGTGTGTGTGTGTGTGTGTGTGTGTGTGTGTGTGTGTGTGTGTCAGTGAGTCTGTGGAAACGATATCTCACGGACGAATGAAGCGATTCGAATGAAATTTTGTACAAAATTACAATCCATGATTACTGAAAGTCTTTTGTTTTTAAAGACAATTGAATGATCAGAACCCCCCCTCCCCCCCCCCGCCTAAATTTTCGAGTGAAATTCTGAAAAAATCATCAAAAAGTCAAAATCTTTAATAAAGTTACTCAAATAGACATTTCTTATATAATTTGTCCTTAGGAATCGATTGACATAAACTTTAAAGCGCTAGCATCAACCGTTCTCGAGATATTGCACATTTTTCAAATAAATTTATCAAAAAATCCCATAAATTAAAAAAATATATAAATTGTTGAGAAATATGTTCGTTTTCCTTACGTAATATCATGCGATAAATTTGGTGACATCATTCTTGTGGATCTTGCTCTTTCCATTCATGAGGAAAAATACTATGAGTAATACTTTTGTATTTGAACGCCAATAGTCATTTATCTGCTATAAGAATAACATTTTTCCGTCCATAGCACTTGGCGAAATTTTGGCATCGAATTTGGCGGAATGTCGCCAACTTGGCTGCATTTTTAGATGTTGCCAAATTAACGAAAATATCACCAAATGGATAAAAATGACGCTAAATCAATGAAAATGACGACTAATTGACGAAAATTCAATATCTTAAAAAAATATATCTACTATAAGAATAACCTATTTTTTTTACTGTAAAAGCAGTAAATTCATCACATTATATAAGGAAAGTCATGTACTGCCCACATCAGATTTTTTTTTTTATTATGAACGAGCAAAGTCCGTTTTCCATTGCCAAGGAAGCAAAATCAACATTTGCCTAAATTTTATTATCCCTTTTACTCGAAACTACAATAGGTATGAAGAAGAAATTTTGCATACATATGTGAAATTGCATGCAGATTTGCAGGATTACAATTTTAAATATTTAAGAGACCTGTAACAGAGTGAAACGTCCATTTTTAAACCGCGCATGCGCACTACCCTTCATACAAATAAAAAGTGAATAAAAAAGCTTCTAAACAGCTAATCAAAGCATGTGCACTTGCATACATTGTAATTTAAACATGCTTCTGCAAATTAAATAAGTTTTTGAGATTTAAATGTATTACGTTGATTTCATTTTTTTCCTGTATTCTAATTTGCTTAATTTAATATTTAAGTTCTAAAAACTCATATGCTCTTTTGTGTTAGGATTCCTAAATATTAAAATTCATATATGAAATTCATATATGTTCGATGTGCAAGCATAACGTATTTTATATGCTTGAATAAATTTCACCTAACGCTAAAAATTCTCTATATATTACGAATTTGTGATTTATTTTCGCATAGTACAAAGTTATACAGAAAGAATCATCCACGTTTAAAAGATTGTATTTTTAAAACTTATATACACAGAGTGACATTTTGTGCAATACAGATAGAATCATCCAAGTTCAAAACATTGTATTTTTAAAATTTATACACACAGAGTGACAATTAGAGTGACATTTAGAGTAATACAGAAAGAATCCTCCAAGTTCAAAACATTGTATTTTTGAAACTTATATACACAGAGTGACAATTAGAGTGACATTTAGAGTAATACAGAAAGAATCATACAAGTTCAAAAGATTGTATTTTTAAAACTTATACACACAGAGTAACAATTAGAGTGACATTTAGAGTAATACAGAAAGAATCAGCCAAGTTCAAAACATTGTATTTTTGAAACTTATATACACAGAGTGACAATTAGAGTGACATTTAGAGTAATACAGAAAGAATCAGCCAAGTTCAAAACATTGTATTTTTGAAACTTATATACACATAGTGACAATTAAAGTGACATTTAGAGTAATACAGAAAGAATCATCCACGTTCAGAACATTGTATTTTTAAAACTTATATACACAGAGTGACAATTAGTACATAAACTTTCAGAGAAAATGGCTATATTTGATTTGCAAGTGTTCTATATGCTTCCTTTAGTTAGTTATACGTATGTCAGGACGATATGCAAATTTTTGCCAAACATACTTCCTCATATTCGTGGCAACGGTCTCTAAAGCTGTAAAAAGGCGTATTAGGCCGCCCAGGCAGGGAAGTGGATAGCGTCTCCGGCTGCTGTCTAGTGGGCTTGGGTTCGAATCCCGAGTAAGGCATGGATGTTTTCATGAGGATGAAGTCAGTCTTCCGCCTTCTGGGTCCTCGCCAAATGTGAAGCTGCACTCCCCCCCCCCCCAGATCTTCGTCAGTGATGCTCGTTTGTGTTAATAAAAACTTTGTGATCTCGTCTTGTGTCATTCTTTGTCCTTCTTCTTCTGGCATCACTGGTCCTGTTTGAGGCTCGACCGAAACAGGAGGTGACACAACAACAACAAGGCGTATTAGACTTCATGATGGCGTGTGGGCTGAGGTTTGCAGGGCACAAGGACATGATCTTTTATATATCACCATCGGAAGTAATCACAGGGGATAAGATCTGGAGACTTGTGAGGGTAGCTGTGTAACAAAAAATCGTCGGATCCCCTGTCACCAATCCAACGTTGGGGTAACACTTTATTAAAAAAACGACGAATCCCATATATTGTTCCCAATTTAATACTTTAAACGGGAACATGACATTGCCTCCTTAAATTCATGTATTGTTAAATAGCCGAATTGTAGTTTTCATGTAATTATATCGATTAATCAGCCAGTCTCACTATATGGTATAATTTTATTCAATAAACAATCTGAAAATTTACATTTTTTTTTAGATGAAGTTCTTTAACAAGGGCCTAGACGAGAATGAAATCTATATAAATAAAATTAAAAATCCGTCTGTCTGTGTGTATGTATGTATGTTTCTCTCATCATCAAGAGAGAACGGCTGAACCAAATTTGATGAACTTTGGTGGATGGCCTTGAAATAGCCCCACTTAAAGTTTAGTCCATGTTTGGAGTTTATAAGGCCAAGGATTGTCTAGATATTAATAAAAACCGAACAATTAAACCTTCCATAGATATAACATTATGCAGACGATATTTTTTCCGCCAATTTATTTGAAGAAAATTATATAATGTCGCTTAGCAGCGGATATAAATCCAATGTGTTTATGCGGCAGACGACTTTTATTAAATCTTTTCCGATTTAAATAATAAAGATATGTATATCAAATAACTTTCACTGATATTGCATTTTTGGCTGGATTATATTAATTATAATCCTCAAGTTTGAATGCTATTATTATTGATATTTTTGGGGATTACTGGTTCTAGGATTATTGATATTTTCAACTTATTACGTCATTGTTTCATTTTGGCAAAAATTGGTAAAACTCATTGTACGTAGTACGGGTAATCTTCTACAAATGCACAGATATATCTTCTAATCTACGAGAAAATAAGTAGCACAGGTATATTGACATATATTTTGACATATATTGGCATATACTGGAATGAATTATGGCCTTTAGGTTCAAAGATTACAGGATTATTGATATTTTCAATTTATTAAGTCATCTGTTTTATTTTGGCAAAGATTAGAAGCTCATATGTTGTAGTACGTGTTATCTTCTACTAATACATGGGTATATCTTCTAATATTCACGAATATAAGTAGTACGGGTCCTATACAATTTAATATATTTTGTACATTTGTTTACAAACGGGACCAGGATGCCCGTGAAGATAATTTTGCTTAACGATAATAGATATTCTCAAACTTATTTTTAGGAGCATTAAATTAAATATTTTAATAGAATATTTTAATTAACAATGCCATTTAATGTGCTATAGGAATTTGCACGTGATTGTGAATTTCAAGTTTATTTATATACTCCGCACGAAGAACGGGTATACTGCTAGTATTTTCTAAATATGTCAAAAGAATTCATCAAGGTGTATAGCAAAAGTCATGTGCTGCCCACTTCAGATATTTTAGATCTAAGTGAAATGTCATGAAAGGTCTCATATAAATTCCCAACAAGCGGCCTCTTTCTAAAGAGTTTCTTGGGTTGGCATCTGCGTGAAGACAAGGCCTCAGTTGCAATTCAGTAAAATTTCTGCAAAAGTAGTTGTTAAAAAAGTTTGGAGAACTTTCTATGAACTCGTTCAAGTGCGTCTCTTTAGAAGGTATTTTTAGAATGCAAATATGAGAGGAAACTCCCAAACTTCCAGGAATGAATTCTTTTCAAAAGGAGAATTTGCCTTTCGAGTATATAAGATACGAGAATAATGCAAAGGTGAGCAATTTTTATTACTTTCCCTGCAATACAGGTAATGTATATGGAAAGTATTGGAATCATGCCGAAAATCACAACTCAAGTTTTCGACGGATCTACACGTTTCGAGATCTCTAGAATACGACAACACTATTTTTAGCATGACGTATGTGTGTGTGTCTGTGTGTGTGTCGGTCTGTGCAATGTATGTATCCACTCTAACTGAAAAACTACTGGACCGAATTTCATAAAATTTGGTAGGTAAGTCACTTGGGTGAGACCCTGATGCTGATTAGTTTTTGGTAGGATTCGTAAAAACAGAACCCGCCTGTTTTTGCTGAATGGCCTGCAAAAATTTGATGTATCTACCCTAGCTAAAATACTAATTGACCAAATTTCGCAGAATTTGGTAGATAAGTTACTTGTGGGATACTCTGATGCTGATTAGATTTTGGTATGATTCGGAAAGAGCAACCTGCCTTTTTTTACGAAATGGCCCGCAAAAATCTAAAATAAAAAGGCTACGTATGTGCAAGTATATGAATTAAATGCTTGTTTTATACGCAATTTTTGAAGAGATATATATATATAGGGAGGATCCATTATAACACACTCCATTATACTCCGGGCGTCTAATTTGCTGCTCTGTGTCCTCGGATGAGCCAGACGGTTTGGGCTTTCGACACCCCATTATACTTTAGCACTAACCGTTCTCAAGATATTTGAGATTTCTTGTATTTTTTACGCCGCTTTTGGAAAAATGTCCAATTACCAAATAAAAACAAAAATTGAATTAAAAATTCAAATTTAGTGTCATTTTGTGCAATAAACTCAATCTAATGAATTGTTAAAGAAATAAGGAAAATATGAATTTGAGCCTGCAGGGAAAGTCATGTGCTGCCCACATCAGATTTTCTTCTTCTGGTTAATGAAACTTTTGTATAAAGGAATTTGAAAAGCAAGTAATTTAAAATAATAATTAGTTTTGAATTTTTCTATGATACAAAATGTATGTACTACATGGAAAGCATCGTAATGACAAAAAAATCAAAGTCTAATATTAAAAGAATGTACGGGATTGTGGGATAAGAATTAACGAAATTTTCTCAATCTTTTTATGTGCCTATACGTATGCGTCGTATGTGTGTCTGTGTGTGTAAATGTATTAAGTTTGTGTATAAATATATAGTGTGTGTTTAAAGATTTTAAGTTTGTGTGTAAGTATATAATGTGTATGTAAATATATGAAGTTTGTGTGTAAGTATGTAATGTGTGTGTAAGTGATATAATGTTACACCGTATAAGTTTATTGGGTCATGTTCTAAAGTTCTAAAACCCATTGGGTAAATATAGTAATACAATACTCAGTTAAAATTTAAAATTTAATATTTACTTGGTTAGAAAATTGAACATAAAATCAACTGGCGAAATCAACATTTGCCTACATTTTATTATCCGTTTCACTCGAAAAATACTATAGGTAAAAAGATGAAATTTTGCCTATATACTTGAATTTGCATGCAGATTTATAGAATCTCAATTTCAATTATCAAAACGAACTCAAATAGAGTGTAACAAATACATTTTTACACTCTGTTTGTGATGAGTTTAAAATGAGTTCAATATTAAGCTTTACAATCTCATTTTATTTTTACACGTTTACAAAAAAACATGATGAAATAAAATACATAACATGGAGTTAGAAAGTTATCCTTTGCCTCCATGATACAGTAACAACACACAAATCTTTTGAAATACGATTTAGAGATTTAAATGTGTCACTTTGATACCATTGTTTTCTTGTATTTTAATTTGTTAGACTTAAACACATATTTGACAAACTTATGCTGTTTTGTATTAGGACTCTCAAATACTGAAAATGTTTTCCTCTGCTCCAAATTTCATAACTTATTTGTTAACTTAAGTTTTCATTTGAAATCTTCCGTAGCTCGCAAATTTCTTACGTGAATGTACATTCAAAGTCCGGCTTTTGCTATCTGAAATATAATGTTTCAATATTTATGAAAATTTTGTTATCTCAGCATCTCATTATGCTAAACACTTGGATCAAAATTCATTTTGATTAAAATCATTGATCAAATCATTTTATCAAAATCATTCATTATAAATGAGCAAAAAATTTGTATATTGCAAAAAATATCGCTAATGTTAAATTTCTATACCTAAAATTGAATTTGACACTACTTAAAATGTTTTATCAAAGCATAAATTTCCGTAATCTTGAAAGGAACGTTGTTAACACTTACCAACATAGTTAAAAAGTGGTTATGACTTTGTTCATTCTGTCTGTCTGTCTATCCATTCGCACTATAACTGCCGTAAAAATGGCTTTATCAAAACGAAATTTTAGTATGTTATTAAGACGGTCTGTGAGACATATAGGAATGTAAATGAATAATATCAACCAATTTGTTTTGGACTGAACCCGGGTTGAAAAATTTAAATACATTGTACGCTATGGGACCTAATTTTTCAAACATTTTTTAAGCGAAGTTAAAATTCTCAAATTGCTTCGAATATTTTACTATTCAAAGTATCCCATAAAATGTATAAAAAAAAATTCAGTGAAATATGTTCGGTAGTTTTATATAAAAATAAAAATAATAATTACACTCATATTATAAGAAGAGATCACGTGACCATTTCAAAATAAAATATAGCATCCGTCTTTTTTTCTAGTGTAAAAATCGTGATTTTTAAAGTATTTTTAAATTTATATTTAGTGTTGCATCCGTCCTAAATCCGCTCTTTTTTGCGTATTTTCTGGGCATCTACATTCTTGGCCAACGTCATTACAATATTTTTGAGCTTAAATGATCATCGAACTTTGATTATTTCTACAACGAAGCCTAAGTTTAATAGATGCAGAATGTAAGCAAGTGATTTTAAAATGAATTGCATAAGAATTGCTGAATTTTTTCACACCAAATTATTTAGCTCTGGAGTTGGAATAAAAGTCATACGCTTTTACATAGAGAGCCAGACGATTTACATTTCAGTGACGTCATTTGAATAAATATCATTTGTTTTCAATGAAGTTTTATTGTAGCACTATGATAATTTAAAATATATCAGAGCTGAATGTACCGCAATTTAGAGATGTTTAAATAAAATTTCATTTCATTTAGAAAGAGTCGAATCAATTCTTTATGCGTGATTGATATTTCTTGTATAAGTAATGTTTGTGTGCCTATGTATCTATATGTGTGTACACAAACGAATGAAATCGTTTCGGATATACGTTGGTGTGATTTTTACAATCACTGATTACTGGAATGCTATTGTATTTAACTGATAATAATTCATTTTAATCAGTTATTATTGATTGCGTTGGAATTCGATTGATTGTCATGGATTGTAATCAATTTTAATAAGTTATATACAATAGTATTTAACTGGTTATAATAGATTATAATCGATAATTATTGATTGCATTGCATTGCAATTGATTGTAATCGACTTGCTATTTGGAAACCATTCAATATTTCGAATGATTAAAAAATATATATATTGTAAAAAAACAGAACAGTCGACCATGTTTATTAAGAGGACGGTAGATGTTGAAATTGTTTTTTATTTATTTATTGACATAGAAACGTGAAAATTTGTATAAATATTCCTCTTAATATTATTGTATAAAATACCATTAAATTTTTTTGAATTTTGTTATAATTTTGTACTTTTTTTTTAATTTAATTTTTTTTAACAATAATTTGAAAATGCTCCTTGCGTGCCATTTGTTCACATTTCTGATAAGTTTCACATTATGATTACTCAAGAACACATTATGAACAAATGTAGGTACTCATTTTTAAATCCCTTAGAAAGTTAATTTTTTAAAAATATTTTTTTGCATTAAAACTTAACTTTCATCATTTAATTAGGTTTTTATTCACTTTTAATTACCTGAATTACCTATGAAATGCATACCCAGTTTCATTAAATGTATAGAAGGTGTTTTCTTGCCAAATTTCATGCATCTCAAACAAAAATTTAGACTCATGTCGCCTTTTAATAATGTAAAACCTTTGAAAATTCCGTTTCGAAAGAAATGCATTTAACCTTTTGTTTACGGGTGGGACAGCTTAAATCCCAAACGAAGAACCGCCCAAAAAGACAGGCATTTGACATACCTGTAAGAATATGTTTTAAATTATATATGAAAATATCCTAAAGAGGATCATACAACTTTAATTCTTACACATTAAACTTTAATGATGATTGTTTTTGAGTTGTAATTAATTCAAAGATTTTATCTGTAATTTTTTGCTTATATTCATTTACCTTTTTAATAAAAAACTCACCTGTAAATTAGATTTCTTTCTGAAACACAAATTATTATTATAAACAAAAACCAATTCTCTGAATGGGTACCAAAATTGAAATTTATTAAAGCATTCACATTTAAATATATATATATCTCAATAACAATATGCCTTTGTTTCCAATACACCATTTCTTCTTGTTCTACTATATCAGTATTTTAAAATATCTCAAGTTTTATGCATTATATTTTTTATCTTATAAGACACATATTTGTCATACATAATTCTAATCTTTAATCAAATTCCTCATTGTATTAATTCTTACCATAAATCACATTTTCAACTAGCCAAATTCATACATTCAATAACTTCATTGTATTACTTATGTTCCTCTAAAAACTCAATCAAAAATCTCATGTTTTATTATTTGTCATTTCTCAAATGTAGATCATATCATCCATATTAAAATTTTAATCCAACAATTTCATTTTGGAATTGTGTCGGAATACTAAGAGATCCCTTCCTAGCACTGAGGCTAAATAATTATTAAAATTATAGCAAAATTATTTTGCATTAAAGGTGACCTGTTCTCCCGCTCTATTAAAACTCAAAATGTATAATGCTGCAATTAGAATCTTAATGTTATTATGTACTCTATATCAATTTTAAGTTTCCCAAGTAAGAAAATCAGCAGGCATAATATATATATATCTCCAATTATAGTGGACAGCTATAATTATAACTTCTGTCAGGACTTCTACCCGATATGAGGCTAGCTCACGTCAGAAGTGAACATATTGTGTCAATACCTACTGGTGTCAAACTTATTCAACCAAATATCTATAATAATTCTCTTCTATCTCCTTCATCTATACTAGATCATTTCATCACAATTTCAACCTGTCAAATTATGTGTCTAAATTTTCTCAATGTGAATATGTATATTAAATTTATCCAGAAACCAAATATTTCATATATAAAATTAAATTAGAGCATGTGTATCAAAATTACTATATATAATTCATTATTATGTGTTTCAAAACTCAATATCAATTATTTTCCTATGATTCAATTATATGTATAGAGTATACTCATCAATTCAACTTCGTCTCATTAATAAGATCCCAAGTATTCAAGATCGTTACATTTTAGATCCTTTTGATAGGATATTATATTTCACATGTTATCAAATTATTCAATTAAAATACTTTCATACAAATACCATTAAATACACTATATACAAAATTAAATACTACGTTTCTCCTTCTTCTCCTACGCTCATAAAATTTTACATCTGTTATATCAAACAGTATTAAATTTGTTGATCTTGTCATCTCTTAAATTATATTCAAAAGAAACTCACCCAGTATATCTCCTGATATATTACTGTAATAATCACAAAAAAAATTGTTTCAATTGCACTAGGAGATTTTTTATATTACGTTCACCCTGCTTGAAATCGCTGACACACTCACAAACGAATTTGTACCTCGTTGGGTAAGTCGGTGTTGCACACTTTTTTTTTTATCAGATCAGGCACTATTTCGTAGACAACTTGGGTCATGCTATTAGGATTATCTGGCTACTCCTTGGACAAAGAATGGTGTCTCTCCTCCGAATTCTGCTGGATCATCCCATTCGCATTCTTCCACTACAAATGCCTCGAGCACCCTCAAAGGACGGTAATGGCATTCCGTTCCTTATTTCGGGCCGGCAAACTTATATCATCAGCTTCCAGTCGTAGCAGGTTACCTATGATTTTCGCCATCTTGCTAGTACATCATTCTCAAAATAAAATGGCTACGAAGGGTGTCTGTCCTCTTACGCTTTGTCTCACTGCATCCTCCGCCATCATTTCTTTTCTCGTGCTTACGCTTATCTCGAACAGAAGATCAGAATATAAAATTCTAAATTTCATAAAATATGTAACTATTTCATGAATTGGACTTTTCGATACTTTTGAAATAAAACATATTCCTCGGTTCCAGCAGATAGCACGAGGCTACCGCCTTCCCCGAGAATCAAAAATTTGCGCACGTAAATCTGTGACCTTGCACTGTCGCGTCCACCGATCGAGAGAGGGCCGATGTCATCCTCGGCTCTCCGTTGCTAGGTCAAAGGTCGCGTGTGATTGGCTAGTTCGCTTCTTTCTGACCCCTGACAACAACCTTGGAGAGCAGAGAAAGTACTGGAACTTTCTGGAAAAAGTGGTAGCTCGCGCTATGAACTGCACCTTCGTGCATGGCGGCAATATCCGATGTAAGGCTTGCTTGTGAATAAAATGTCTGATAACTCTTTATCATGACATATCCCTCGGACACCGGAAAAACAAAACAGAAAACGAAGCACTGATGTCCGTCCGAAATCTCTTAATGTTTCATCGTGAATTTTCTAAGTGCACTCATCCTTGAACAGAGTCATAGTCTTTAAAATAAGCAAATGTCTGGTACTATTTGTGCCATGACATACCCTATCCCAAATAGTTCGACCCCCCCCCTTTGCAGGCATTGGCGTTTCCCTTTGAAAGCATTACAGCAAGTGCAATGCCTGGGTCGGCGATTTCCATGGACGCCAATGCCTGCAAAGGGAGGTCGAACTGTTTGGGATAGGGTATGTCACATACCTATCTTTTTGGGAGGTTCTTCGTTTGAGATTGACGCTATTCCACCCGCAAGCAAAAGGTTAAACGTGTAAAATAATGTTAAATATTAAAAAAAAATTATTTAGTCGATTTTTGTTAATTTCAACGTCCACCATCCCCTTAAACAATTATTTTATACGTAATTCATCATTACAAATGAATGACATTCATTAAACAACGCCGGCATTGACCGTCCTCAAAGTATTACACATATATGGTCCTGGGCCAACGGCCGTAGCGTGCTGAAAACACCGGTTCTCGTTAGATCACCGAAGTGAAGCAGCATCGGGCGCGGTTAGTACTTGGTGGGTGACCACCTCGGAACGCCGCGTGCTGTTGGCCATCTCGGGTGCGGTATCCCCGTGGTTTGCGCGCTAGATTTGCACGCTGCCACAAATGCCTCCGTGTTCATGCGGAGTACGATCACGTTAAACATGTGGGTCCGTAAGTCCTTCCGAGAGGTTGGTGGTAGGGGAAGGAGGGTACGGTCCCTGTGGATGCCTCCCCCACTGGGTTCCGGTTTAAATTGGGTGGCACTTCCCGGCCGTCCATACAGTTACCTTACACCTTTCTGGTAGGTCGGACGGTCTGGGTCTCAACAACAACATATATGGTCCTTCCCGGTCGTCCATTCTGTTGCTCTAAGTCCTCTGGACGAGCCGGACGGCCTGGGGCTTTCACATATATGGAATAAAATTATAAAAAAAATTGCGTGAAATTAAAATTCATTGCAATCAATTCTTATTGATTGCATTGGATTGCAATTGCGTGTAATCCTTTGCTAATTCGGAAACCGTCCAACATTTCGAATGATTTTTTAAAAAATGTATTGTTACGAACTTAAAGAAAGCTCTGGCCTCTTTTTCCCCTTCTCACTTTCGTCTCTTTCAAAGACCAGAACAGAGAAAACTCCCATAGAAACAGCCTTTCCCATGACGTGATTCTAGGATTGACACATCTCGAAGTTCAAAGAGTTATTGCCATATTTGGCAATTTATCTCAAATTCGTCGATATTTAGTGTATTTTCGAAACGTCTAGACCCATCTCGAAATAACCAGTATCAATCCAAATGTGAGGCATTTTCAGAAGTTTCTACAGAGAGGCTATAAAAGGAGTCATCACTCAATTGGAGAGTAGTTGACAAGATGCAAGCTATATTGCACTGTGACTTACGTCAAGTTTTACTTTCCCTGCAATACATGGTACTGTATAGGGAAAGTATTGGAATCATGTCGAAAATCGCAACTCGAGTTTTCGACGGATCTACACGTTTCGAGACCTCTAGAATACGAAAAAACCATTTATAGCGTGACGTCTGTGTGTGTGTCTATGTGTCTGTCTGTCTGTGTGTCTGTCCGTGGGTCTGTCTGTCTGTGCAGATTTTGTATTCACTCTAACTAAAAAACTAATACACTGAATTTCACAAAATTTTGTAGGTAAGTCACTTGTGGGCGGGTCTGGTGCTGATTAGTTTTGGGTACGATTCGGTATAAAAGAACCCGCCTTTTTTTTGCGAAATGGCCCCCAAAATTTTGTATCCACTCTGGCTGAAATACTAATGGACCGAATTTCACGAAATTCGGCAGATAAGTCACGTATGGGTTATCCTGGTGCTGATTAGAATTTTGTACGATTCAGAAAAAAATAACCTGCCTTTTTTGCAGAATGGCCCTCAAAACTTGTCAAAATCTAAACTAAAAAGCTACGTATGCTCAAATAATATCCATTAAATGCTTGTTTAATACGTAATTTTTAACGAAGAAAAGAATAAGACCAACCCCATTACACTAGGACTAGCCATTCTCGAGATATATTAGTTTATTTTTGTATTTTCTTCACGCCACCTTTGAAAATAAGTCCAGTTATCAAATGAGAACGGAAATTGAATTAAAATTGAATTAAATTTAATTGAAATAAAGAGAACGTGAATATAAGTCTGCAGGGAAAGTCATGTGGTGCCCACATCAGAATTTTACTTTTCCTGCAATACAGGGTAATGTATAGGGAAAGTATTGGAATTATGTCGAAAATCGTAACTGGAGTTTTCGACGGATCTACACATTTCAAGACCTCTAGAATACGAAAAACAATTTTTAGCGTGACGTCTGTGTGTCTGTCTGTGCAGATTTTGTATCCACTCTAACTAAAAAACTAATTGACCGAATTTCATAAAATTTGGTAGGTAAGTCACTTGTGGGCGAGTCTGGAGCTGTTTAGTATTGGATACGATTCGAGATAAAAGAACCCGCCTTTTTCTGCGAAATTGCCCGCAAATGCTTGTATCCACTCTAGCTGTAAAACTAATGAACCGAATTTCACAAAATTTGGTAGAAAAGTCACTTGTGGGTCACCCTGGTGCTGATTAGATTTTGGTAGGATTGAGAAAAAAATAATCTGCCTTTTTTGCAAAATGGCCCACAAAAATCAGCAAAATCTAAAATAAAAAACTGCGTATAATAAAATGTATCTTATAAATGCTTGTTTAATATGTAATTTTTAACGAAGAAAAGAATAAGACCAACCCCATTACACTAGGACTAGCCGTTTTCGAGATATTTTAGTTTTTTTGTATTTTCTCTACGCCACCTATGAAAATAAGTCTAGTTATCAAATGAGAACGAAAATCGAATTAAAAGTGAATTAAATTTAATTAAAATAAAGAGAACGTCGATATCAGTCTGCAGGGAAAGTCGTGTGCTGCCAACATCAGAGTTTTACTTTCCCTGCAATACATGGTAATATATAGGTAAAGTATTTGAATCATGCCGAAAATCGCAACTCGAGTTTTCGACGGTACTACACGTTTCGAGACCTCTAGAATACGAAAAAACTATTTTTAGCGTGACGTCTGTGTGTGTGTCTGTGTGTCTCTCCATGCAGATTTTGTATCCTCTCTAACTAAAAAAGTAATTGACCGAATTTCATAAAATTTGGTTGATAAGTCACTTGGATGTGATCCTGGTGTTAATTACTTTTTGGTACAATTCGTAAAAACAGAACCCGCCTTTTTTAGCGAAATGGCCAGTAAAAATTTAATTTATCCGCTCTAGCTGAAATACTAATTGACCAAATTTCACAATATTTGGTAGATAAGTTACTTTTGTAGATAAGATACGCTGGTGGTGATTAGATTTTGGTACGATTCGGAAAAGAACAACCTGCCTTTTTTTACGAAATGGCCCGCAAAAATCGCCAAATTCTAAAAAAAAAATAATAATTACTACGTATGCTCAAATGTATTAATTAAATTATTGTTTTTTACGCAATTTCTGACAAGGAAAAGAATATCACAAACTCCATTATACATTAGGACTAACCGTTCTCAAGATATTTGGGATTTCTTGCATTACGCCGCTAGAGAGAGAGAGAGAGAGAGAGAGAGAGAGAGAGAGAGAGAGAGAGCCGAAAAATGTCCAATTAGTAAATAAAACCAAATATTGTATTAAAAATTCAAATTTAGTGGTATTTGGTGCAATTAAACTAAATCTAATGAATTATTAAAAAAATAAAGAAAATATTAATTTAAGTCTGCAGGGAAAGTCATGTGCTGCCCACATCAGATTTTTACTTTCCCTGCAATACATGGTAATGTATAGGGAAAATATTGAAATCATGCCGAAAATCGAAACTCGAGTTTTCGACGAATCTACACGTTTCAAGACCTCTAGAATACGAAAAAACTATTTTTAGCATGAGTTCTGTGTGTGTGTCTGTGTGTCCGTCTGTCTGTTTGTGTGTCTGTCTGTCTGTGTGTCTGTCCGTCTGTCTGTCTGTCTGTGTGTTTGTGTGTCTGTGCAATGGTATGTATCCACTCTAACTCAAAAAACTTATGAACCGAATTTTATAAAGTTTGGTAGGTAAGTCACATGGGTATGTCCCTGGTGCTGATTAGTTTTATGGTACGATTCGTAAAATAAGAACCCGCTTTTTTTTGCGAAATGGCCTGTAAAAATGTCATGTATCCACTCTAGCTAAAATACTAATGGATCAAATTTCACAAAATTTGGTAGATAAGTTACTTGTACGATACTTGTGATTAGATTTTTATATTAATCGATAGAGAACAAACAACCTGCCTTTTTTTACGAAATGACCCTCAAAAATCGCCAAAATCTAAAAAAAAGCTGCGTATGTTCAAATATATCAATTAAATGCTTGTTTTATACGTAATTTTTGATCAGGAAAAGAATAAGAGCAACTCTATTACCTAGGACTAACCGTTCTCGTGATATTTATGATTTTTCGCATTTAATTATTAGGCTTTTGGAAAAATGTCCAATTACCAAATAAAAACAGAAATTGAATTAAAAAGGCAAATTTAGTGTGAATTTGTGTAATTAAACTCAATTTAATGAATTCTTAAAGAAATAAAGAAGAAATGAATTTGAGTCTGCAGGGAAAGTCAAGTGCTACCAACATCAGATTTTTACTTTCCCTGCAATACATGGTAATGTATAGGGAAAGTATTGGAATCATGCCGAAAATCGCAACTCGAGTTTTCCTCGGATCTGCACGTTTCGAGACCTCTGGAATACGAAATAACTACTTTAGCGTGATGACTGTCTGTCTGTCTGTGTGTCTGTCTGTGCAGATTTTATATCCATTTTAACTAAAAAACGAAATGACAGAATTTCATAAAATTTGGTAGGTAAGTCTCTTGTGGGCGGATCTGATGCTCATTCGTTTTGGGTCCGATTCCGGATTAAAAAAAAACCCGCCGCGAAATGGCCCGCAAAAGATTGTATCCACTCTAGCTGAAAAACTAATGGACCGAATTCCACAAAATTTGGTAGATAAATCATTTGGGGGACACCCTGGTGCTGATTAGATTTTGGTATGATTCGGAAAAAAATAAAATGTCTTTTTTTGCAAAATGGCCCGCAAAAATTGTCAAAATCTAAAATAAAAATCTAGGTAAGCTCAAATATATCCATTAAATGCATATTTTATACGTAATTTTAACGAAGAAAAGAATAAGACCAACCCCATTACACTAGGACTAGCTGTTTTCGAGATATTTTTAGTTTTTTCATATCTCCTTTACGTCACCTTTGAAAAGAATTCCAGTTATCAAATAACAACGAAAATTGAATTAAACGTGAATTAAATTTAATTAAAATAAAGAGAACGACTGCAGGGAAAGTCATGTGCTGCCCACATCAGATTTTCACTT
Organism: Amaurobius ferox; assembly: GCA_951213105.1. Classification (NCBI taxonomy): domain Eukaryota; kingdom Metazoa; phylum Arthropoda; class Arachnida; order Araneae; family Amaurobiidae; genus Amaurobius; species Amaurobius ferox. Next base: position 59,841,939 of record OX578155.1, on the reverse strand, counting down.
TCCCTGCAATACATGGTAATGTATAGGAAAGTATTGGAATGGTCGTATTTTCTCTATGCCGCCTTTGAAAAAAATCTGATGTATATAGGCAACACATGACTTTCCCTGCAGACTCAAATTCATTTTTTCTTCAAGAATTCATTAAATTGAGTTTAACTGCACAAAATGAAACAAAATTTGCATTTTTAATTCAATATCTGCTTTTGTTTGGTAATTGGCCATTTTCCCAAAAGCGGCATAAATAAATGCAAAAAATCTCAAATATCTCGAGAAGGTTAGTCCTAGAGTAATGGAATAGTTCTTATTCTTTTGCTCGTCAAAAGTTACGTATAAAACAAGCATTTAATTGATACATTTGAACATACTTAGTCTTTTTTTAGATATTGACGATTTTTGTGGACCATTTCGTAAAAAAAGACAGTTTGTTCTTTTCCGAATCGTACAATAATCTAATCAGCACCAGAGCGTCCCACATGGGATTTATCTACCAAATTTTGTGAAATTTGTTCAATTTGTATTTCATCTAGAATGAATGAGATTTTTGCGGGCCATTTCTCAAAAAAAGGCGATGTTTTTTCCCCCGAATTATACCAGAAACTAATCAGCACCAGGGTCACACCCACCAAATTTGATGAAATTCGGTCTATTAGTTTTTGAGTTAGAGTGGATATATTCACTGAACAGACACACAGACAGACACACTGACAGACACACAGACAGACACACTGATAGACCCACAGACAGACACACTGATAGACCCACAGACAGACACTCAAACAGATAGACAGACACACACACACAGACGTCAGGCTAAAAATAGTTTTTTCGTATTCTGGAGGTCTCGAAACGTGTAGATCCGTCGAAAACTCCTGTTCCGATTTTCGACATGATTCCAATACTTTCCCTATACATTATTATGTATTGCAGTGAAATTAGTAAATCCAGTTTCCAAATGAGAACGGAAATTGAATTAAAAGTAAATTAAATTTAATTAAAATAAAGAGAATTGAATATAAATCTGCAGGGAAAGTCATGTACTGCCCACATCAATTCTTTACTTTCCCTGCAATACATGGTAATGTATAGGGAAAGTATTGGAATGAAGCCGAAAATCGCAATTAGAGTTTTCGACGGATCTACACGTTTCGAGACATCTAGAACACGAAAAAACTATTTTTAGAGTGACATATGTGTATGTGTGTGTGGGGGGGGGGAGTCTGTCTGTGTGTCTGTGTAGATTTTGTATCCACTCTAACTCAAAAACTAATGGACCGAATTTCATAACATTTGGTATGTAACCTTTTTTTAGCGAAATGGCCTGCAAAAGTTTGTATTCACTCTAGCTGAAAAACTAATAGACCGAATTTCCCAAACTTCGGTAGATAAGTCAGTTGTGGAACACACTGGTGCTGATTGGATTTTGGTACGATTCGAAAAAATATAACCTGCCTATTTTTGCAAAATGGCGTGCAAAAATCGCTAAAATCTAAAATAAAAAACTACGTATGCTATATATCCTTTAAATGCTTGTTTAATACGTTATTTCGAACGAAGAAAAGAATAATATCAACCCCATTACACTAGTACTAGCCGTTCTCCAGATATTTTAGTTTTTTTGTATTTGCTCTACGCCACCTTTGAAAATATTCCAGTTATCAAATGAGAACAAAGATGTAATTAAAAGTAATTAAATTTAATTAAAATAACGAAAACGTGAATATAAGCCTGCAGGGAAAGTCATGTGCTGCCCACATCAGATTTTTACTTTCCCAGCAATACATAGTAATGTATAGGGAAAGTATTGGAATCATGCCGAAAATCACGACGGATCTACACGGATTGAGACCTCTAGAATACGAAAAACTATTTTTGTTTGATGTCTGTGTCTGTGTCTGTGTGTGTGTCTGTGTGTCTGTCTGTGTGTCTGTCTGTGTGTCTGTCTGTCTGTGCGTCTGTCTGTTTGTCCGTCTGTCTGTGTGGCTGTCTGTGTGTCTGTTCAATGTATGTATCCACTCTAACTCAAAAACGTATGGACTGAATTTCATAACATTTGTCACGTAAGTTAATTGGATATGACCCTGATGCTGATTAGATGTTGGTATTAATTGGAAATGAACAACTTGCCTTTTTTTACGAAATGGTCCTCAAAAGTGTCTTGTATCCACCAGCTAAAATACTATATGACCAAATTTCACAACATTTGGTAGATAAAAAACTTGTGGGACACTCTAGTGCTGATTAGATTTTGGTACGATTCGGAAAAACATAACCTGCCTTTTTTTCCAAAATGGCCAGCAAAAATCGTTAAAATCTAAAATAAAAAAACTCGGTATGCTCAAATATATCCATTAAATACTTGTTTTATATGTAATTTTTACCGATGAAAATAATAAGACCAACCCCATTACACTAGGACCAGCCGTTCTCGAGATATTTTAGTTTTTTAGTATTTTCTCTACGCCACCTTTGAAAATAAGTCCATTTACCAAATGAGAACGAAAATTGAATTAAAAGTGAATTAAATTTAATTAAAATAAAAAGAACGTGAATATAAGTCTGCAGGGAAAGTCATGTGCTGCCCACATCAGAATTTTAAGAGTAGTAGCCGCTGCTTTGTGAAAAATCTTTCGCCAAAATTTAAGAACAGTATCAGTTAGTTTGCGAAATTAGTGGAGCATTTATTTGTTGTTTTATTATATATTGTTCCTGTTTACGCTGTGTTCGTGAATAAACTTGTTAGTTATGCAGCAATTTGGTCTTATTCTTATATCTCACATCTACGATTCTAGAGGAAATGCCAAACCCACCAAACCCACCGATATTTAATTTATACCTATTTCTACCACAGCTGGTCAAATGGTCCGACTTCAAAAAGTCATATATTTTACGATGTATGTATAGCAAAATCATACCATTTAGAGCAGTTTTTTGGGTGAATAAAACAATGTTGTCCAAATAATGGTTCTAATTTGTTTATTTATTCAATTAAAAAAATCTCATGTTGGCAGCACTTAACTGTCCCCGCAATTTTTAATTCATATTTTCTTTATTTCTTTAATACTTCATTAGATTGCGTTTAATTGCACCAAATAGCACTAAATTTGCATTTTTAATTTAATTTTTGTTTTTATTTGGTAATTCGGCATTTTTCCGATAGCGGCGTAACAAAAATGCAAGAAATCTCAAATATCTTGAGAACGGTTAGTCCTAAAGTATAATGGAGAGTGTTATATTCTTTTCCTCGTCAAAAATTGCGTATGAAAGAAGAATTTAATTGATACATTTCATCATACGTAGTCTTTGTTTTTATATTTTGGCGATATTTGCGGGCCATTTCGTAAAAAAAGGCAGGTTGTTCTTTTCCGAATCGTACCAAAATCTAATCAGCACCAGAGTGTCCCAAAAGTAACTTATCTAGCAAATATTGTGAAATTTGGTCAATTAGTATTTTAGCTAAGGTGGATATATGAAATTTTTGAGGGTCATTTCGTAAAAACGGCGGGTTCTACTTTTCCGATTAGTCCCAAATTCTAATCAGCACCAGAGAATCCAACAAGTAACTTATCTACCAAAGTTTGTGAAATTTGGTCAATTAGTATTTTAGCTAGAGCGGAGAAATGAAATTTTTATGAGCCATTTGGCAAAAAAAGACGGGTTCTGTTTTTACGAATCATACCAAAAACTAATCAGCACCAGGTTCACATCCAAGTGACTTGCCTTCCAAATTTTATGAAATTCGGTCTATTAGTTTTTGAGCACAGAAAGACAGACAGACACACACACACAGACAGACACACACAGAGACGTCACGTTAAAAATAGTTTTTTCGTATTCTAGAGGTCTCGAAACGTGTAGATCCGTCAAAAACTCAAGTTGCAATTTTCGGCATGATACCAATACTTTCCCTAAACATTACCGTGTATTGCAGGGAAAGTATTAAAATGAAAAATCTGTTGTGGGCAACATATGACTTTCCTTATATAATGGCATGAATTTACTACTTTTACAGTTAAAAAAAATGTTATTCTTATAGTAGATACGCATATTCTTTCCATGATATAGAATTTATTTCAATTAGTCGTCATTTTCATTGATTTAGCGTCATTTTTATCAATTTGGCGAGATTTTTGTTAATTTGGCAACAATTAAAAATGTCGTCAAAATGGTGACATTCCGCTAAATTCGTCGCCAAAATCTCGCCAAGCGTTATGGACGTAGAAATAAGTTATTCTTACAGCAGATAAATGACTATTGGCGTTCAAATACAAAAGTATTACTCAACTCAAAATATCTTTTTTCATGAATGGAACGAGCCAAATCCACGAGAATGATGTCACCCAATTTATCGCATGATATTACATATGGAAAGTGAACAAGTTTATCAACAGTTAATATATTTTTTTAATTTATGGAATTTTTTTAAACATTCTTTTAAAAAATGTGCAATATCTTGAGAACGGTTCATGCTAGCGTTTTAATGTTTATGTCAATATTTTTCTAATGAAAAATTTCATAAGAAATGTCTATTTGCGTAACTTTATTAGCGGTTTTGATTTTTTGACAATTTTTTCAAAATTTCACTCGAAAATTAGGGGGTTCTGAACATTCGAATTAGTATAAAAACAATAGGCTTCCAGTGTTTACGGATTGTGATTTTTGTATCAAATTTCGTTCGAATCGGTCCATTCGTTCGTCAGTTATCGTCTCCACAGACTCACTGACACACACACACACACACACACACACATACTTTCATACACACACACACACACACACACACACACATACAGAGAGAGAGACATCACATCATAAATGTTTGATTCGTGATCAGGGATGCTTGAAACGTGCTCTCCCGTCGAAAACTCGAATTCAAATTTTCGACAATACTTTCACAATATTCAAATTTTTCACAATACTTTCCTTATACATTATGTATATAAGGAAAGTAATAAAAAGAAGAGAATGTAAAAAATTTTGCCAGAAAGTTAAAAAATCTGATGTGGGCAGCACATGACTTTCCCTGCAGACTAATATTCACGTTCTCTTTATTTTAATTAAATTTAATTCACGTTTAATTCAATTTGATAACTGGACTTATTTTCAAAGGTGGCGTAGGGAAAATACGAAAAAAATAAAATATCTCGAGAACTGCTAGTCCTAGTGTAATGGGGTTGGTCTTATTTTTTTCTTCGTTAAATATTACCTATTAAACAAGCATTTAATGGATATATTTGAGCATGCGTAGTTTTTTATTTTAGATTTTTGCGATTTTTGCGGGCCATTTTCCAAAAAAAAGGCAGGTTATTTTTTTCCGAATCGTACCAAAATCTAATCAGCACCAGGGTGTCCCACGAGTGACTTATTAACCAATTTTTAGCACCAGGGTGGCCTACTAGCGACTTATCTACCAAATGTTGTGAAATTCGGCCCATCAGTTTTTCAGCTAGAGTGGATACAAGCTTTTGCGGGCCATTTCGCAAAAAAAGGCGGGTTCTTTTAACCCGAGTGGTACCCAAAACTTATCAGCACCAGATTCGTGCACAAGTGACTTACCTACCAAATTTTATGAAATTCGGTCAATTAGTTTTTTAGTTAGAGTGGATACAAAATCTGCAAAGACTGACAGACAGACACACAGACAGACACACAGACAGACAGACACACAGACACACACACAGACGTCACGCTAAAAATAGTTTTTTCGTATTCTAGAGGTCTCGAAACGTGTAGATCCGTCGAAAACTCGAGTTGCGATTTTCGACATGATTCCAATACTTTCCCTATACATTACCATTTATTGCAGGGAAAGTAAAAAGGGTCATTTGACCCGTCGTGGGTATGTTTAGTGTTAAACAACTATTATTTTCCTTATATACATAATGTATAAGGAAATTATTGTGATGGATCGAAAATTCAAATTCGTTTTCGACAGGAGAGCACGTTTCAAGCATCCCTGATCAAAAATCAGACATTTTTGAAGTGATGTCTGTGTGTGTGTGTGTGTGTGAAAGTATGTGTGTGTGTCAGTAAGCCTGTGTAGAACGACTGGACCGATTCGATAGAAATTTGGTACAAAAATCACAATTCGTAAACACTAGAAGCCTATCGTTTTTATACGGAATCGAATGTTCAGAACTCCCCTAAATTTTAGAGTGAAATTTTGATAAAATCGTCAAAAAATCAACACCGCTAATAAAGTTACTTAAATAGACATTTCTTATGTAATTTTTTATTAGAAAACGATTGACATAAATTTTAGAACGCCAACATGTTCCGTTCTTGAGATATTGGTCATTTTTAAAAAAAATTATCAAAAAGTCTTATAAAATAAAAAAAAAATATTTCCCGTTGAGAAACATGTCCACTTTTCATATGTAATACCATGCGATAAATGTGGTGACATCATTCTCGTGGATCTAGCTCGTTCCATTCATGAGAAAAAACTTTGAGTAATACTTTTGAATTTGAACGCCAATAGTCATTTATCTGCTCTAAGAATATTTATTTCTCCTTCCATAAAACTTGGCTAGATTTTGGGGAAGAATTTGAAGGAATGTCGCCAACTTGGCGACTTTTTAAAATGTCGCCAAATTAAGGAAAATCTCGCCAAATGGTTAAAAATTACCCTAAATCAATGAAAATGCCGACTGATTGACGAACATTCAATATCTTAAAAAGAATATAAGTATCTACTATAAGAATAAGCTATTTTTTTGCTGTAAAAGTACTAAATTCATAACATTATATAAGGAAAGTCATGTGCTGCCCACATCAGATTTTTTTATACGTAATTCATTATTAAAAATGAACTGCACTCGTTTTGGAATGCCAGCATGTATCGTCCTTGAAATATTTCGTATTTTTGGAATAAATTTATAAAAACTTTTACGTGAAATTTAAGACGCAATGAATATCGTTTAAAATCTTGGCTCTTTGTGTGATTAACATCATGCAAATGGATTTAACAAGATGCATTTTTGATGAAAAAAAAATCAAATACTACTTTTGTATTTCCAATCAAACATATTGCCAAATTTTATTTACTTCATTTAATATTAATAAAATACCAATCTCATTCTGAGTTCCTTTTTGAACGTGTATATATATAAATAAAGTGGTCATTTTTCGCTCCCTTCTGCGTTTGTAAAATGGCTATTGATCACCAAATGTGACGCCTTCACACAATAAATATTTTGAATATAAAAAACTGTATTATAAAAACCCTTATTATAAAAATGGTGCCCAACTCATAGTTTTCTTAAAGTGGAAATTGTGGCATGAATACAATCTTTCATCTCCGCTCACTGTACGTTACCATATTTTAATATTTTCCAGATATTTTTACTTCAAAATCAATTATTAATGAAACATATTTTCAATAGTTTAATTTGCAGAATAATCAGCAGATGATTTCGTTTTTTCAAGAGTAACTGATAAGACGATTATATCAAAATCTGTATAAAAGCTGAATTATAAATTGTAATAAAGAATCGTCTGCAATAAATATAAACTAAAATATATCTGAGAAACAGTTCTTTGTATACCAATAGAATTAATTAAGAATATTTAAATTGACTTATCCTGCGAAATATGGTATGAAAAAGATTTTTTTTTTCAGCAGTTCTGGGAGTATAGCTAAAAGAATGTTACATTCTAAATTTAAAATTTTCAAAAAAAAAAAAAAAACAGTATCATAAACGATTTGTTACAACATCAGATTACAGGTTGACGCCATTGGAATGGCCAGGATTTGAAAGTGGGAGTACGAAATTCGATATAAATTGATAATATGTTAATTTCTTGTTAGAAATTTTATCAAAATGAATTTTCAGTACAAAACTCAAATAGATTTATTTATCTCTCAAAAGATTGTCAGAAGGGTGAGAGCGAACTTCAGTGAAATGCGCTTTCTACTCTTTAAATGCTTCAAAATAATAACCACGCCCACTGAATTTCATTGGAATTTGCATCTTCAGAGAGAAATTAAGATTTTGATTTTTTATTGCAGTCAAGAAAATGAATAGTGAACTTCAGTAGGAGAAAATAAAACGGTTTTATCCTTTACATATAAAATGGGCATTCGGGAGTAGTTTGGTAGAATAGTAACCACGCCCACTAAATTTCTACAAGATTATTTCAGAGAAATAAAATTACATTTAAGTTTTTATTAACACTTTACAACATAGTTGAAAAGTGTTTATGACTTTGTTCATTCTGTCTGTCTGTCCGTTAGCACGATAACTGCCGTGAAAATGACTTTATCAAAGTGAAATTTTAGTATGTTGTTCAGACGGTCTGTGGGATCTACTAGAATATAAATGAATAATAACACCCAATTAGTTTTGGATTGAATCCGGGTTGAAAAAATGAAATACATTGAACCCTATGGGACCTAATTTTAGAAACATTTTTTAAGCGAATTTGAAACTCACAAATTTTTTGAAAAGTTTTAGGAAATATTTAAATTATCCCATATAATATATGAAAAAATTTGAGCAAAATATTAAATTATTCAGTAGTTATTATTTAGTTCATTTAAAAATTATTTTCATTAAATTATTCAGTAGCAGTTAAGCAAAAAATTAATATTATTCAGTAGTAATTTAGTTCATTTAAACATTATTTTTAAAATTATTTTCATTAAATTATTCAGTTGTTAAATTTTTCAGTAGTAGTTGAGCAAAAAATCGATATTATTCAGTAGTTTTTAAGTAAAAATTAAAATAATAATTACACCCTTCGTAGGAAGATATCACATGACCATTATATGAAAAGATTTTATGACCCACTTCAAAATAAAATATGGCATGCATCTTGTGTCAAAATCGTGATTCGAAGTTCTTTTTAATTCATATTTAGTGTTGTATCCGTCCTAAAACCACTTTATTTTTGCTTAAATTCTGTGCATCTACATACTGAAACAAAGCAATTACAATATATTGGAATTTAAATGATCATCAAACTATGATTACTTCTTCAACGAAACCTAATTTTCACTTATGGAATGGTAAATGGAAAATGTAAACACCAAAAGATGTAGAATGAGTTATATAAGAATTGTTGCATTTCTTTAACGCAAAATAATTTAGCTCATGGAGTCTGCAATATAGCTGATATGAATGAAATATTCATTGATTTTACACAGAGGACCAGACGATTTTTTCGATGAAGTTGTAAGCATAGAGTTAAATTACTTGTACCTCCATAATTTTAAGTTGTTAAATAAAATAAATTATTATAGTATTGTGATGAATGAAAGGAATAGAAAAATGTTTATGAATGAAATGCTGCTGTTACAGTATATAGGCGATTTATATTTTACGTCATTTGAATATAAAGTTCATTGGTTTTCGTTGAAGTTTTCCAATATAATAAATTATTGTAGTATTATGATAATTTTAAAAATATTACCAAGGAATGTATCGCATTTTAGAGATGTTTAAACCAGGCAATTCATATTTCAATACCATCCTTTGCATGAAATGAAGTTCATTTTTTCGATAAAGTTTTAAGTTTTCAAATATAATAAATTAATGTAGTATTGTGATAATTTTAAAAAAATTACCGAGGAATGTATCGCATTTTAGAGATATTTATATAAAACTGAATTGAAGATGGAAAATGTTTTATAATCAAATCTTTATGCATGATTGATCTTTCTTGTTTTCCTTGATGGCGTATATTCTTTGACTAGATATTCCAGTCACTATAGTTCTGGTAAATTTGTGAAAGAAGAACTGTTTCGTTCGGGTTCAAATAATGTTATATTAACGAAATGCATTTGTGAAAACTGTTACTGACCATATCAAGTGCACTAAATCTGAAAATGGTTAATACTAGGGGAGCACGGCAAAATCTGGACTCAAATGCCTGTATATATTAGTCTGTGTTTAACATTACGGCTCTATGCATACGCTTTTGTAACTAGTAAACCGCCATCATTAAGGGCAGTATATTTTCCTGACGACCAATTACAAAGTATCATCCATCCGTTTAACAAAATTTTACATTTTAAAATATATTACTAAATGAATTTTGTGGTAGATGAATTTTCTATTTTAAAACTTTATATTAAAGTTATGAGACAGAGTAGGCAATGTTGTTAAATATCTGCCGAAGAAGAAAGGCATCTGCTTCTAACAATATTTCTCCGTATATATATATTATAATTAATATATATAAAAATACGCATATATATAAGTATATGCATATATATATAAATATGCATGCATATAAATATTCAAATTATCTCACAAAATATATAAAGAAAATTTTAGCAAAATATACAGTAGTTTTTAAATAAAAATTAAAATAATAATTACACCCTTTATATGAAGAGATCACTGGACCCACTTCAAAATAAAATATGGCATCCATCTTGTGTAAAAATCGTGATTTTTAAAGTTCTTTTTAATTCATATTTAGTGTTGTATCCGTCCTAAAACCGCTAAATTCTGTACATCTACATACTGAAACAACGCAATTACAATATATTTGAGTTTAAATGATCATCAAACGCCTAATTTTCAACTTATGGAGAATGTAAACAGCAAAATATTGCAAAATGAGTCGTATAATAATTGCTGCATTTCTTTAATGCAAAATTATTTAGCTCATGGACTCTGCAATATAGCTCATATGAATGAACAGCTGATATGAATGAACAGCTGCTATGAATGAATTATTGTAGTATTGTGACGAATGAAAGGAATGGAAAAGCGTTTATGAATGAAATGCTGCTTTTATATTGAGAACCAGACGATTTATATTTCGATGACGTCATTGGAATAAAGTTCATTAGTTTTCGATGAAGTTTTCAAATATAATAAATTATTGTAGTATTATGATAATTTTACAAACATTACCGAGGAATGCATCGCATTTTAGAGATGTTTAAACCAGACAATTTGTATTTCAATGCCTGCATTTGAATTAAGTTCATTTTTTTCAATGAAGTCTTAAGTTTTCAAATATAATAAATTAATGTAGTATTGTGATAATCTTAAAACTATTACCGATGAATGTATTGCATTTTAGAGATGTTTACATAAAACTGCATTAAAGTTCGGGTGCTTCGGCCTTTGTTTGAAGCCACTCACTAACCACGGTAACTCGCTTTGCGAGCTCTTTGCATCCGCCTGGTACGCAGATGTATCACGCCTGTTGGGTTTGCTATAGATCTTCAACCCCCGGATCTTGCTTCCGGAAATCTTTTGCCCATATTACATATCGTCCTAAAAACGGGATAGTACACATAAGTGGTCTTTATATAGATTCATTTGCATATTTGAATTCAATTTAAAGGCATTTAAAGACATTTGTGTAAAAATCATTAACTATATATTTGTCTTTGTCGTAAGTTTAAGATAATGTTGGATATTTTTAATTAATTTTTACTTTCCTTATATACATAATGTATAAGGAAAGTATTGTGACGGAGTCGAAAATTCGAATTCGAGATTTCGACGGGAGAGCACATTTCAAGCATCCCTGATCACGAATCGAACATTTTCGAAGTGATGTCTGTGTGTGTGTGTGTGTGTGTGTGTGTGTGTGTGTGTGTGTGTGTCAGTGAGTCTGTGGAGACGATAACTGACGAACGATTGGACCGATTCGAACAAAATTTGGAACAAAAATCACAATCCGTAAACAATGGAAGCCTATTGTTTTTATACGCAATCCAATGTTCAGAACCCCCTTAAAATTTTCGAATGAAATTTCGAAAAAATCGTCAAAAAATCCAAACCGCTAATAAAGTTACGCAAATAGACATTTCTTATATAATTTTTCATTAGAAAACGATTGACATAGATTTTAGAACGCTTACATGGACCGGTCTCGAGATATTGTAGATTTTTCAAAAAAGTTATCAAAAAGTCATATAAAATAAAAAATATATATATTTCCTATTGAGAAACATGTTCACTTTTCATATATAATACCATGCGATAAATTGGGTGACATCATTCTTGTGGATCTAGCTCGTTCCATTCATGAAAAAACATACTTTAAGTAATACTTTTGTATTTGAACGCCAATAGTCATTTATCTGCTGTAAGAATGACTTATTTCTTCGTCCATAACGCTTGGCGAGATTTTGGCGACGAATTAGGCGAAATATCGCCATCTTGGCGACTTCTTGAAATGTTGCCAAATTAACGAAAATCTCGTCAAATGGATAAAAATGACGCTAAATCAATAACGACTCATTGTCGAAAATTCAATATCTTGGAAAGAATATTAGTATCTACAATAAGAAAAACCTATTTATTTACTGTAAAAGTAGTAAAATCATTACATTATATAAGGAAAGTCACGTATTGCCCACATCAGATTTTTTGAAATATCGATTCCTTCAGGATTTTTTTTTTTTTTTTTTACATTTTCAACAGAGAAATTTTTTAAAGTTTTGAGCTCCAAGACAAAAAAAGCATATACATTTATTACAGTAATATTCCATACTTTTATACCAGTAAAAAACGATTTTCAAAAAAAAAAAAAATATCTAGAGGATTATCCTATAGGATATATATCTAGAGGATGGACCATTGTCCTATTTTTAAGACAGCCTGTACCGATCAAAGTAATTAAAGTTTGGTAAGTTTTTTTTATTTTATTTGTATACATAGACTTAGAGAAACACACATTTAAAATTTCATAAAGAAATATTAATTTTTTCAATGCTTGGTACAATATGGGTTAATCTCACTAGCACTCGCCAACACAGAGAGCTCTAGAGCATCACCACCAGTCCGCTGTTGCTCACTAACCGCCGGAACTTATCTCGTTAGCTTTTTTTATCGCCAGCTATGCAAGCGTAATACGCCCTTTGGACTCCGTCTTTTATTCGTTGAAGCTCAGCGACCTACGGATCTCGCTTCGATAACCCCATAAACAAAAAAATCTGATGTGGGCAACACACAACTTTCTTTATAAAATGCAATGAATTTACTACTTTTACAGTTAAAAAAAATGTTATTCTTATAGTAGATACTTATATTCTTTCCAAGATATTGAATTTTCTTCAATTAGTTGTCATTTTCATTGATTTGGAATCATTTTCATTGATTTGGAGTCATTTTTATTCATTTGGCGAGATTTTCGTTAATTTGGCAACATTTTAAAATGTCGCCAAGTTGGAGACATCTCGCTAAATTCTTCGCCAAAATCTCGCCACGCATTATGGACGGAGAAATAAGTTATTCTTACAGCAGATAAATGACTATTGGCGTTCAAATACAAAAGTATTACTCAAAGTATTTTTTCTCGTGAGTAGAACGAGTTAAATCCCACCAAATTTATCGCATGATATTACATGTTTCTCAACAATTAATATTTTTTTTTAATTTATGGGATTTTTTTGATAAATTTAACTGAAAAATGTGCAAAATCTCGAGAACGGTTCATGCTAGCGTTCTAAAGTTTATGTCAATCGTTTTCTAAAGGAAAATTACATAAATGTCTATATACTTAACTATATTAAAGGTTTTGATTTTAGATGACTTTTTTTTAATTTCACTCGAAAATTTAGGGGGGGTCTGAACATTCGATTGTGTTTAAAAACAATAGGCTTCCAGTATTCACGGATTGAGATTTTTGTACCAAATTTCATTCGAATCGCTTCATTCGTTCGTGAGATATCTCACTGACACACACACCCACACACACATATATACTTTCACACCCACACACACAGAGAGATCACCTCAAAAATACTCGATTCGTGATCAGGGATGCTTGAAACGTGCTCTCCCGTCGAAAACTCGAATTCGAATTTTCGACCCCGTCACAATACTTTCCTTATACATTATGTATATAAGGAAAGTAATATAAGTATTAGTAAGGTCAATAAAGTAGCATTTAATATTGGTACAATATTTGACCAACATTGTATATCTTGGCACTACATTGGCCTCCAATATTGTCTACTATTTGCATTACAATATTACGCCTACGCCAATACTGGTGTTACATTGGAAATACTGGCTTAATATTGACCCCATATTCTAAGCCAATATTGAGCCAATTCCGGCAAAATGTCCACTTTTTCAGGGCCAATATTGGACCAATATTCGATGATTACTAGGGGCATATCATTGAAAAAATTGCGCCAAGTATACTAACTAACGTAGCCTACCAGTATTCTTTTTCTTGTTTTTTATATAGACGAGAGGTTTTAGTAATAAGCCAATCACAAGTCAACGGCAACGGTACCTTAACACAGAGATATACAGCAATTTTAAAACGTTAGGATTATTGTAAGCACAGACTAATATATACAGACATTTCAGTCGCTATCGCAGCGCCTTCCAGCTTCGACCTAATTCAAATAAAATTCAAAGTTGGCGCTCTTGACGATGGTCGAAAAATGGTCAGGGATGGTTTTCGCCAAGACGTTCTGTTAATATAACCCTATTTGGCCTCAAATGAAACATTTGGGCACAGACTTGCAGCCACACTTTTTTGTACAATGTTTTAGTAGCGTGCAAAAAGATTATTTGTTAAGGGAATCGATTATTTCAAGAGATGGATTAGCAAAAGAAAAGTGATTACGTTACAAGGTATGTAATTTATTTTTATTTAAATAAAAAGAATATTTGTTATGCATGCCATGTTCCATCCTATGTACGGATTAGATAACTTATCTTTGAAACATTTTTATAAAATGTATAAAAATTGATATTTGGATAGCTTTTTCTTAGAGCTATTTAATTTATATGTGTATATATTTTGTATACCTTTTACTAAGTGATGTAATGTGGAAAATCACCCCCCCCCCCTTGTGATTAACGATTGAGTTCCACACCTTTGATAGTGCATTTATGTAAATTTGTTATTATTTATTATAAGAATATTAGTATATTTAAATATATATATATATATATATATATATATATATATATATATATATATATATATATATATTATCAGCATCCCAGAATAAAATAAGAACCAAGCAATTTAACAACCAACATTATTTATTTAAATTTACTTAAACTAGTAAACGTATTTGTTACAGATAAAAGCATTTTTAAATGTTGCTCATGTTTACAGTTTAAAAAATTATAAATGTACAGTCCCGTACTTTTTTTTACACGCATTAATATAAAATCGCCAAGAGAACGATACTGGTCAAATCTAGCAATCGAGCTTTTGTATATTGTAGTTCCGATAGTTGGCTCCCCAAACGCTAGAATCTATGTGAAAACCCACGTTTAAGATGTTGCCATGGATTCCTATGGAAATGAACCTTCTGAATATACAGGGTGAGTTGGAATTGTTTTTACAAAAGCAGAGATGTGGTAGTACCCCACCAGGCGAGGAATAATTACCATGGAACGTAGGGTCGCATTGCACTCAGAGAGACAGAAACGAGTAAAATTAGAATACGAACCTGCACGTACACCAGTGTTGGGAAAGCGAATGAACGATACCAAACGTTACACAAACAGATTTATTGTGCAGCGACAAACTCACAGCAGGTGCTCAAAGTGGCGACCACGCGTGTCGTTACACCGTTCACACAAGGCTATCTAAAACAAGGCTCGAACATCTAGGAATCATGGGATACGTGACGTCAGCCGCGGGGGGATCTGCAATCACTCCGCGTGTACGAAAGTGTATTGAAGTTTCAGGAGTGATTTTCAAAAATGCATATTTTTAAATAAAAAAAATAATTTAAATACGTACCCACTAGGATTATAGTGTCTACTGAAAACAGGACTTCATAAATGGTGAGTTATTTTTTATTTTGTCTTATTTTATGCATGCAATTTTAACATTTTTGTAACACATAGCACGTGTAGCGCCGAATGTTGCTATATCTGTACGAATAGTTTTATATCTTGAGAAAAGTACTCTTAATTCATGTTTAATATTGCCTGAATGACTTGTTATTCATCACTGAACCTTGCATTTTAAGCATAATTTTATTACAGACTTTTGTGAAGTAAATATTTGCCTTTTTTGTTGAGATCGTGATTCGTACATTTTTTAGACGTTAGAAAACAAAATCTGTTATAAATTACTCCTTACATGATATGTTATTTTAAGTTAATCTAAAGTATCAATGAATCAAATTGCAGCCTTGCTAAATCATAGAATTATCGAAATAGCCATAATAAATCATAGAATTATCGAAATAGCCTTGATAAATCACAGAACATAGAAACTGTATTACAAATGAAATATGCGCAATATGCCTTTGTATAATATAATTGTTTCGTACCGTTGCACATAGTATACCATTCCCGAAAAAATTATTAAATATATGCAGTAAGTTTCATTTCAACACATGCTATGTAAATAAAGTTTATTCAAGCTTATTTAAATGTTTTGATTTTACTTGGGGGGGGATCTCAGAGTATGTGTAAATAAAGTTTATTGAAGCTTATTTAGATGTTTTGATTTTACTTGTGGGGGGGGGGGGGATCCCAGAGTTGTAATGAAGTTTATTGAAGCTTATTTAAATGTTTTGATGTTACCTGGGGGAGGGGGCGGAATCCCAGATATGCTCTTCCAAAGGAAAATGCAGTGAAACTCGATATGTTTGTAAAACTTGAGTACCGTTGCACATAGGTAAATGCTTTACAGTACACCGTTCCCGAAAAAATTATTAAATATATGCAGTAAGTTTCATTTCAACACATGCTGTGAAAATAAAGTTTATTCAAGCTTATTTAGATGTTTTGATTTTACTTGGGAGGGGGGATCTCAGAGTATGTGTAAATAAAGTTTATTGAAGCTTATTTAGATGTTTTGATGTTACTTGGGGGGGGGGGGAGGAATCCCAGACTATGTAGAGTATGCTCTTCCGAAGGAAAGTGCAGCGAAACTCGATATGTTTATAAAACTTGTGTATCATTGCACGTAGGTAAATCCTGAAAAAAATATTAAATATGTGTAGTAAATTTCAAAGTTATTAAATATGTGTAGTAATCAAAGTATTTAATGTGTCATTTAGATTTAAATGATTAAATAGTTTTTGTATCTAATGAAAATGTCCTAATCCGTAGAGTAAAAATGTTTTTCAGAACTCAATTGGGGGGGGATGCAAATGTCAAATTTTCTTTGGATTTAATATAAATGCTTTTACTGTAAATTAGTAGTATTGATTTATAATCCATACTTTATGTACATCATTTAATATATGTCAGGTTGGTATTCAGTAGATATAAATGGGGGGGGGAGGGTAACTTTTGTTTGAGTGTGACATATGATATGCAGGTACTTTTCAGACAAAATATGGATCTAGCTTTTGCGGCAGATACATTTTATTTTTATGTAACTTTGTTAACTCCAACTACTTGTATTAATAAATTTGTTGTAATAAAGTTTTTATATGCTCATAAAAAGCTCTTCTTTTTTGTATTTTATTTACTTGCTTCAAGAAAAACTTGATAACTTCACATTTCAACAAGAATAATAAATAATTTCACATTTCAACACAATATTAATGGTGTGTACTAGTTAAAACATATACACATACATGGTACTCAGATACTCAGAAAATTTGAGTTAATTTTGAATATACTTTTTTCAGACAAAATACAAATCTAGCTATTTATTGCTACATATACAGTATGATATATTTTAATATAAATTTGATGTCACTTAATTAGGTTTGTAAGATAAAATGTTTTTACAACTCATAAAAGCCCTGTTTTTGTATTTTACTTCCTTATTTGAAGAAATGCTGTGACATTTTTTGATGGATTTAATAATTTAAATAGTTTCATTGCATGTAGAAAGACGACGGTTTTCTACTTAGTGTGGTAACCTAACTTATGGATAATTAAAATTTGTACATATATTACATGTCATTACAAGTTAAGGTAATTTACATTTCAAGAAGGAAAAAATGATTTAAATTTCATGAAGATATAAATCAATAAATGGTGTGTACTAGCATATAGCATGCAAACTGAGGTGTAACTATTGTGGTGATTGTCATTACTAAATTAAAAGCTTTATATTTAGTCAGAAAGTTAAAATTATAATACATTTCTACTAAGTTATTTTCCTATATAAAGTCCGACAGAAAATTATGCGCAAATTTGTTTGAATTTTCAGATTTTTTAAACAGGCTTGTTTCTTCGCATATTTTATGTATTCTAGATTTACAGTATGAAATGTTGTTCAAGTTAAATAGGTAGGTATCAAGAGTTTTTGAAATATAGTATTAATGTAAAAGTAATAATGTAGCAAAAGTTACTGTCACAAAATAGAAAAGTTAAATTTAGAAATTTATATTCATAACTATTTCACTGCGTGTTATGTTGCTTATATTTTAAAACTAAATGCTAAATCTGGAGATATATATATATATATATATATATATATATATATATATATATATATATATATATATATATATATATATATATATATATATACATATAAATATTACATCTATCACATCTAAAAACAGACAACTGAAAATATACTCAAAGGCGCCAAGCTGCTCAGACAAGTACATTTCTATACAACTCAATAATTAGAAAAAGAAAAAAGAAGAATGACATTGTATCAAAATTTCGCCGGGGGGGATTGTGACCCCCACTTCCCGGTTTAGCCAGCTTTATATCATGACGACACTCCCGGAAGCGGATACAATGTCGCCAACCAAGTACATATACTAATACTTTAAATGTAAAAAAGAAAAAAGTTGAAAAACCTATACATTCCCTAACCTATACAAAGACTACGCGTTTTACTACATCCAAACAGAAACACAAAATACTACAAAAATGACCCACATCCAATACCAATATATCAAGAAAAACAAGCCACGCATACACCTCACCGAAATGTAAAAGACACTTACTTTGTACCTAATGATCTCCCTCATACAGTCAACCATGACCTTCACAATGCAGCCGCTGTCCAATACTATCTCAGACAGAAAGCTCTCTTCCACTCAAATACAAGCCGTAACACTCGGTTACGGTTATGCCGTAAAATTTACACAATATATCACAGAGAAAACGTAGAGGGTAACCCATTACGATTGCTTCTTCTAGATAACCCAGATCACTTATATAACGATTTTCAACACTGCTATTTAAACGTTTGCTTCTTGTTAAAAAATTTATGATAATGTTCCTAAAAACATTTCTATGCAAACAAGAATGCCAATTAATAATGTAATTTATTTTAAAATTAAATGCTTTTCTTTTATCATATAATTTAAAACCTACTTTACCATTAGAAAGTTTATATAATGTTAAATCTAAAAAATTAATACTATTATCAATGTTACGGGAAGTTTCTGTTAATGTCAAATTTGAAGGAAAAAAAGTAAAATCTAAGTGATCCCGGTCATCGTGGCATGCATATAATATGTCATCCACATATCGTATGTATACTATTTCGTTTAAAATATGAGTTCCCTCCTCGTATTTGTTCAAGTATATATCGGCCGGAATAGATGAACAAGCGCCCCCCATCGGAATGCCATTACGCTGTCTGTAGAAATCAGTTCCATCGTAAAGCACAGTTTCAAACAAGACCATTTCGACTAGACATTTGTATATATGTTGTTTAATGAGGTTTTGCATCTCATACTTATCATACATCTCCATCAATATTTGAATCAGATCCTTTATATCTATATTGCAAAAAAGGTCATTGAAATCACAACTCCTATACTGTAAATCGTCAGATATGTTTTTAAGTTTTTCAATTACTTCACTACTATTATTAATGAAAAATACACCAGAATTTTTTATTTTTTTCAATATATTTTTTAAAAGTTTTAATAATCTTGTATTTGCAAAAGTTAAGTATGTTTTAAAACCATTAGTAACAGGTCTAAATTTAATGGGGTTTTTATGAAGTTTAGGTATAAGAGTTATATATGGGAATTTGATGGTATTTAGGTTGTAACTCAAAATTTTATATTTTGCCTTAATACGATTTACGATTTCTGTTTTAGACTGATTGAGTTTTTTATATGCATTAATATCAAGGTAACATTCAATTAGTTTTTTATTGTAAAAATGTTGGCATAATAAAATATTATTTGCATTTCTAAGGTTTATAAGTTTTGTTTTTTGATATATTTTAAATATTATTTAAATATTAATATAGTTGTTTATTATATTAATATAACTTTAACATAAATGTTTACAGAAGAGAGTGAAAAAATATTTGTTCTCAATGTAGATCATTTTTTATTTTAGAATCACAGTTTGAAGTTCATTCTAAATTACTTGTTAGTAAACTAACAAGTATAGATATATTTTTTCATATTAGTCTTATTTATTACTGTAGAAATTCATCTGTGTCAGATCCCGTACGTGTTACGCACGGGAGATACGTTCCCTCCGTTGCTGCGGTTGAGTTGCCAATGTCCGGGCCTGTTATTCTAGGTGGCCTTGGTTCACACCGGCGAAGGAATGACTGACGCACCGTGTCGAAGAAGCCGGTTGTGCTAATGTGGATTAAAGGTAGGATGACTGGGAATACGACGCGTTGGAAACCGCTGCTCGTACAATCTTCGTGCTGCGGAACTTACTAGGAGTCAGTTATGCTGAGTCTGCTCCCTGGACATTTGCATACGGTAACTGCGTTCGTGTCTGGCTTAGGAGATACTGCGTAGCCAGGTGCACAATGACGTCCGAGGCGCTGCTGCGTCATACTCGACGCCGGTCGACATGCCTCTTTTCTGCCTCTCAGAGTGCAATGCGACCCTATGTTCCATGGTAATTATTGCTCGTTTGGTGGGATACTATCACCCCTCTGCTTTTGTAAAAACAATTCCGACTTACCCTGTATAGTATTGCTGACTAGTATCTCTACGTTGCGTTGAATTGCTGTGGAGGGAGCTTTCCTATTCAAATCTTTTCTAGCAACCCGATACTTAGCACTTCGGCGATATTTTATGGTTTGGGACTGCCTTAAATTGGCATTGCCTATTGTCAGCGTATACTTATATAGGGCACATGCTTTTTCATATAGAGCATATTTTTTTAAGTTACTTTTAATTTTTCACATCCCATCTTCAGTTTGTCAGATTCTTCTTTTCCTGATAAATGTTGAATATATAATGTCAGAAAACAATAAGTAAGATCAAGACGACAATAATATCATTTGCAAATACTATGGAAAGTTTACTCTGCGGAAGAATATGAATGATCATATTAGGAAATTTCATCCTTGCGAAAAATAGATTTTCTACAGAAAACAACGAACATTGTTACTTTAACCACAATACATTCATGTATAGGGAAAGTATTGGAATTATGTCGAAAATCGCAACTCGAGTTTCCGACTGATCTCTACGTTTTGGGACCTTTCGAACACGAAAAAACTATTTTTAGCGAAACGCCTGTGCAATGTATGTATCCACTGTAACTTAAAAACTAATGACCCAAATTTCATAAAATTTGGTAGGTAAGTCACTAAGGAGTTACTCTGGTTCTTATTAAATTTTGGTTCCATTCGGGAAAAAGAAACCTGCCCTTCTTTTGCGAAATAGTCTACTAAAACCGTATATATCCACGCTAACTGGCAAACTAATCGATAAAATTGCACGAAATTTTGTGTTCCAGTCGCTTGTGAAATAATACCGTGGTGCTGGTTAGATTTTGGTACGATTCGTAAAATAGAATCTGCCTTTTTTTTGCGAAATGGCCCTTAAATCTAAAATATCCGATATAAAATAAAAGACTACATATGCTCAAATGTATCAGATAAATGCTTGTTTTATAAGTAATTTTGGACAACAAAAAGAATGAAACCAACCTCATTACTCTAAGATGGACCATTCTCAAGATACTTAAATTTCTGATTTTGAGGAACTGAAGACGTTTTTCACAGTAATTAAAAAATCTGTGGGCAACACATGACTTTCCCTGCAGACTTAAACTCATATTTTCTTTATTTCTTTTATAATTCATTAGATTGAGTTTAATTGCACCAAATAACACTAAATTTGCATTTTTAATTCAAATTTTATTTTTATTTGGTCATTGGACATTTTTCCGATAGCGGCGTAACACATATGTAAGAAATCTCAAATATCTTGAGAACGATTAGTCCTAAAGTATAATGGAGTGTGTTATTTTCTTTCCTCGTCAAAAATTGCGTACAAAACAAGAATTTAATTGATACATTTCGGAATACGTAGTATTTTTTTTTTAGATTTTGGCGATTTCTGAGGGCCATTTCATAAAAAAGGCAGGTTGTTCATTTCCGAATCGTACCAACATCTACTCAGCACCAGAGTATCCCATAAGTAACTTATCTACCAAATATTGTGAAATTTGGTCAATTAGTATTTTAGCTAGGGTGGATACATGAAATTTTTGCGGGCCATTTCGTAAAAAAAGGCGGGTTTTTCTTTTCCGAATCGTGCCAAATTTTAATCAGCACTAGAGCATCCGACAAGTATCTTATCTGCCAAATTTTATGAAATTTGGTAAATTAGTATTTTAACTAGAGCGGATAAATGAAATTTTTACAGGCCATTTCGCAAAAAAAGGCGGGTTCTGTTTTTAGGAATCATACCAAAAACTAATCAGCACCACGGTCCCATCCAAGTGAATTACCTACCAAATTTTATGAAATTCGGTCTATTAGTTTTTGAGTTAGAGTGGATACATACATTGTACAGACACACAGATAGACGCACTTACAGACGTCAAGCTAAAAATAGTTTTTTCGTATTCTAGAGGTTTCGAAACATGTAGATCCGTCGAAAACTCGAGTTGCGATTTTTGGCATGATTCCAATACTTTCCCTATACATTAATTACCACGTATTGCAGAGAATGTAATAACTATTAAATGCCATTTCTTGAAATTTAGTTACGTCTCTTGATGATTATTTTGATACTGAATATACTAGAATTTAATATGATTTGGAAAAATATAATCGATTTTTTTTCGGTTTGCAGGGGATGTGCCGGCAAGATATAGTTTTATAGGTAAGTCAATAGCGAAAATCTGAAATAAATGACTAAAAGTGTTGAAAAGTATTAATTAAACACTTGTTATTCAGGTAAGTTTCGACAACAAAGCGAATAAGACTGCCCCATGACTATAGGATAAACCGTTCGCGCGATATTTCAGTTTTCTGGAACTTTGAGAAGCTGAAGAATGTAAAGCAAATTAATTTGTCAAATAACACGAAGCAGAAAAATATCTATGTTATTTTCTGCATTTTAAATCCATTTAATGCATGATGAAATGAGAAAATGAATTTGAATTTGCAGAGAAATGATGTGCTGCCCACATCAGATTCTTTTTTTTTTTTTTTTTTTGCAAGATTCACAAATGATGCCGGAGTATCCTGGAATATCTGACAGACTAACAATCACGTACTGTGGAATGTTCAAAATCCTTCACAGTGTATACCGTACAGTACAACATACAAATAGCATACAGACAGCAATTAAAACATGCATCGCCAAATAAGCGTTTACATACCAAATATGTTTTCCCACCTGCAAACGTTCTTTTGTTCCAACTTCATGAGCATGCGCAGTAAAGGTTTTCATTTCCACCATAGCAAATTTGTTTATTCAAATACTCTTTTTACTTTCCCTGCAATACATGGTAATGTATAGGGAAAGTATTGGAATCATACTGAAAATCACAACTCGAGTTTTCGACGGATCTACACGTTTCAGGACCTCCAGTATACGATAAAACTATTTATAGCGTGAAGTCTATGTGTGTGTTTGTGTGTCTGTATGTATGCGTGTCGGTCTGTCCGTGCAATGTATATATCAACTCTAACTCAAAAACTAAAGGAACGAAATTCATAAATCTTGGTAAGTATATTACTTGGGTGTGACCCTGGTGCTGATTAGATTTTAGAACAATTCGGAATGAAAGAACCCACTTTCTTTTTGAAAAATGGACCGCAAACATTGCCTTTATCCACTCTAGCTAAAAAACTAATAGACCGAATTTCTCTAAATTCGGTAGATCAGTCGCTTGCGGTTTACCCAGGTGCTGATTAGATTTTGGTACGATTCCTGAAATAATAACCTGCCTTTTTTTCTAAAATAGCCCGCAAAAATCGTCAAAATGTAAAATAAAAATTTATGTATGCTCAAATATATCTAATAACTGCTTGTTTTATACGTATGTTTTAACGAAGAAAAGAATAAAACCAACCCCATTACACTAGGACTAGCCGTTCTCGAGATATTTTAGTTTTTTCGTATTTTCCCTACGCCACCTTTGAAAATAAATCAAGTTACCAAATGAGAACGAAAATTGACTTAAAAGTGAATTGAATTTAATTAAAATACAGAGAACATGGATATAAGTCTGTAGGGAATGCCATGTGCTGCCCACATCAGATTTTTACTTTTCCTGCAATACATGATAAAGTATAGGGAAAGTATTGGAATCATGCCGAAAATCGCAACTCGAGTTTTCGACGAATCTACACGTTTCGAGACATCTAGAACACGAAAAACTATTTTTAGCTTGACGTGCCTGCCTATCTGTCTGTGCAATGTATGTATCCACTCCAACTAAAAAAACTAATGGACCGAATTTCCTAAAATTTGGTAGGTAAGTCACTTGGGTGTGAACCTAGTGCTGATTAGTTTTTAGTACGATTCAGGATAAAGTAACCCTCCCTTTTTTACGAAATGGGCAGCAAAAATTGGCTGTATTCACTCTAGCTGAAAACCTAATGGACAGAATTTCACAAAATTCGGTAGATAAGTAGCTTGTGGGTTACCCTGGTGCTGATTAAGTTTTTACGATTCGGTAAAAAATAATCAGCCTTTTTCTGCGAAATGACCGGCAAAAATCATCAAAATCTAAAATAAATACTACGTATTCTCAAATATATCCATTAAATGTCTGTTTTATACGTAATTGTTAACGATAAAAAGAATAAGACCATCCACATTACACTCGGACTAGCCGTTCTCGAGATAATTTAGATTTTTCGTATTTTCTCTACGCCACCTTTGAAAATACGTCCAGTTGCCAAATGAGAACGAAAATTGAATTAAAAGTGAATTAAATTGAATTAAAATAAAGAGAAAGTGAATATAAGTCTGCAGGGAAAGTCATGTGCTGCCCACAACAAAATTTTTACTTTCCCTACACTACATGGTAATGTATAAGGAAAGTATTGGAATCATGACGAAAATCAGCACTCGAGTTTCAACGTATCACCACGTTTCAGAACCTCTATAATACGAAAAATCTATTTTTAGACTGACGTCTGTGTGTGGGTCTGTCTGTGTGTGTGTCTGTCTGTCTGTGTGTCTGTGAGTCTGTCTGTCTGTGCAATGTATGTATCTACTCTAACTCAAAAACTAAGGGATAGAATTTCATAAAATTTGGTAAGTCACTTGGGTGTGATCCTGGTGCTGATAAGTTTTTGGTAAAATTCGGAAAAAAAACCACCTTTTTTTACGAAATGGCCTTCAAAAATTTCATGTATCCACTCTAGTGAAAATACTAATTTAAAAAATTTTACAAAATTTGGTAGATAAGTTACTTGTGGGATACTCTGATGCTGATTAGATTTTGGTACGATTCGGAAAAGGACAACTTGCCTTTTTTTTGCGAAATGGCCCACAAAATTCTTAAAGAAATGTCTACGTATGATCAAATGTATCAATTAAATGCTTGTTGTATACGTAATTTTTGACGTGGAAAAAAATAAGAACAACTCCATTACTCTAGAACTCACCGTTCTCGAAATATTTGAGATTTTTCGCATTTTTGTTATGCCGCCTTTGGGAAAATGTCCAATAACCAAATAAAAACAAAAATTGAATTAAAAATGCACATTTAGTGTTATTTTTGCTATTAAGTTCAATTTAATGAATTATTAAAGAATTAATGAATAAATGAATTTGGTATGCAAAAAAAGTCATGTGCTGACCATATTAGAATTTTTTTTCTAGAGTGTTGGTATATATTCAAAAATGTTTTAAATGTGCTTTCTAAAATGACTATCCAAGAAAAAAACATTGTCCCGGATGGCAAAGGTAATGCGACGTTGGAATCTACATTACATACGAGAGTCACACTGAATTTTTTTAAATACAGCTAAGTGGTGCAAGTTAAACTTACAAACTCTTAGGACTGTTCAAAGTACTCCCCTCCAACATCAATGCACTTTTGTAGGCAAATTTTCCAAAGATTAAATGCTTCAAGCCATCCATTTCTTAGAAACGATTAAAAATATGCTTTTATAGCCTCATCAATCTCATCTTCAAAATGAAAACGAAGCCAACTCAATTTTTTTTAGATTAAAAGGTAGCCAAAAGTCATACATATCAAGATCAGGAGAATTGGTTGGATGTTCTAGCACGTTGATGTTATTTTGCTCAAGAAATTCGATTGTCAATCTTGCTGAATGAGAAGATGCATTGTCATGGTGAAGCATGACCTAACATTCACTTCCTAACATTCACTTCCTGAAGAATTTTTGGAAAATACTTTGTGGTGTACCAGTTAGCTGTAACGGTCTACTGTCCCTCTAGCTTTATGGCTTTGAACAGACCTGTACTTTTGAAGAACACGGCATACATTACTTTTTGTATTGCTAGTTGTCTTTTCACCATTGTTGATTTGGGATCATCGTCAAAGACCCATACTTTACTTTTTTGACGTGTTAGAAAGTAGAAAACAGTATGTACGTTTCATCATCAGATATGATTTTAGAAATAATGCGATGTCCACCATCATTAAGTAATTTTAGGGTTTCTTTACTGATTCTGACACGCTCCGCTTTTAGGTGTTCTGTTAAATTATGGGGGACCCAACGACAAAATAATTTTTTCATATGCAGTTCTTCATGACTAATTTTATATATAGCTGCGGATTCAATGTTTAGTTCCTTCTGTATCATTTGGTAGGTTAAGATTTTTCGAATGGTCGACACATTTTCCGGAACTACAGCTGACAAAGGTCTTTCTTCATCCAGGAGAGAATTTCGACCTCTACCAAACCCTTTAAACCATCTAAATACAGAGGCACGAGATGGGACATCATTTCCATATGCTAATTGTAGACGTTGAAGACATTCTTCTTGATTTAGCTCCACTTTAACATCATAGAAAATCATAGCTCAATAATGCTGTCGCGTCAACTCCATTTTTTTTCCTTTCAAGATTTATTCTACGATATCTGAATTGTAATTGTTGCCACAAATTATCGTCTGCAGACATAAAAGAGTTCAAATTTAAATATCTGATCCATCATTTTGCCTAGCTCATATCGTCTGCCCCTGTGACAAAAATTTCCCTCGTATTAACTGCTCAGAACAGTTGTTTTAAAATGAAGTGAAGAAAATACAAGAGCAATGAAAGGAAATCGTATTTTATTAATAACTCATATCTTGAAATATTTCCGGTTTATTAGCAAATGTATTTTAAATTTTTGTTATACAAATTTTTTTTTGTTGTTGTTTTGGAGAAGAAAGAGATACATTCAAATATGATTTAAATATACTGTCTAAATGACTGTCCAAGAAAAAAAAATTGTGCCGTAAGGCAAAGAGGATGCGACTTTGAAATCTAAATTACATACTAACATTAGACGATTTCAACTTCAACGCTCATTTACGTGTTTCCACATGCAATTAATTTTGCTGCAAATCACATTTGTAACAATAACATTATAAATACCGAATATCTCTTAACTTTTACCACACTGTTTTGAGAGATGACAGAAAGTGCGGTAAAGTTAGCGGATAGTTGATTGCTGCAAGACTGATTCGATGATATAGACTTGAACTCCACAAATGGAGTATCAGGAAATCATCTGCTCGAGATATTTTTAATAAAGTAATTGAGTATAAAGGAGGAATAAATTAATTTGCAAGTTCGTGATTTCTTTTACCCTAAAATTGGATTTTTTTTTAATTCAAATCAATTATTTTTATTATCTAAATACCCATTTTGTGAATTTTGGAAGTAGTTTCAGAAAAATTAAGTCAATTTTGAAAACGAATAAAGGGTTTTTCTCATTAGTAAACCATATATTTTTTTACATAGTCATGTAATGAATCTTATTTATTGCACATTATGCATAGCAGTCACATTATTGTGACCGCCACTTGATATTCGGAATAACCGTCGTGTCCAATGCGGACTATAGCTCGATGGACTGGGAGTAACTCAATAAAATGCTGGAAGGTGTTCACAGGTATATGGAGCCATGCTGACTGTAGTACATCTGACAGCTGTTGGAGGATGTGTGGTGCAGAATCCATAGAACGAACAATCCGATCGAAGTGGTCCAACAGATGCTCCGGCCAACGGCCCTACCGTGCTGAAAACACCGGTTCTCGTTACATCACCGAAGTCAAGCAGCATCGAGCGCGGTTAGTACTTGGATGAGTGACCACCTGGGAACACCGCGTGCTGTTGGCACATTTCGGGCGTGGTTGTCCGGTGGTTTGCGCGCTGGATTTGCACACTGTCACAACTGCCGCCGTGTTCATGCGGAGTACGAGCACATTAAACATGTGGGTCCGTAAGTCCTTCCGAAAGGTTGGTGATAGGGGAAGGAAGGTACGGTCCCTGTGGATGCCTCCCCACTGGGTTCCGGTCTAAATTGGGTGGCACTTCCCGGCCGTTCAAACGGTTACCTTACACCTTTCTGGTAGGTCGGACGGTTTGGGTCTCAACAACAACAGATGCTCAATTGGGTTTATGTGTGGAGAATTAGGAGCCAGGGAAGTACTTTGAAGCCTTTATCGTGCTTCTCCAATCATTCTCGGACAATTGCCGTTGTGTGACATGTCGCATTGCGATGCTGGGAGATCCCATCCACCCCAGGGAAGACAATTAGCATGTATGAATGTACGCGGTCCGTAAGGATGAATTCATGACGAATTCTTTTCATAGTACCTTCCACGGGTATGAGTGAACCCAGCGAATGCCATGATAAAATTCCTTAGACCATAACGCTGCTCCCACACCCTTGTGTTCTTCCAGCAATAGTTGATGGTGCTTGTTCTCCGTCCTTATACACGGCAATCTTTCGCCAATCAGCGGAGATCCAATTCCGATACGGGCATGCAAATGTAAGCATATTCTGCCGATACACCTCGGTTAGCATAAGTGCAGTGACCATCCGTTTGCTTCGGAATCCCTCACGCAGCAAGCGTCCCTCAATTGACGTTTGAAACACACTTTCGGCAGCTCCTGGTACATTCAACCAGTGAATTACTCCACTGTAGCGCAGCGATCAGCCCTCACGAACTTTCAGAGCCGACGGTCACCCCTCACATCAATCACGTGTAGTGCTCCACATTTTTCACGTCGCTTATTCGCAATGTTGCCATTTTATCGTTGACAATACACTTTAACCACAGCAGCACGCGGACAGTTCACAAACTGCACTGTTTCGGAAATGCTGCCACCCTTGGCCATAAAACCCGATAATCATTCCTTTTTCCAAATCTGATAAATCGCTCATTTTAGCAATGACAGCAACGACTGATACGTTTTTAAAATGCATACACCACAACTTATGTACATATATATTTACAGGGTGTCCTAAAAACATTGACCTCGGCTTTTATTCCTTAAATATCGATCTTAAACATATATAATAAATTACAAAGTTGCGTGAAAAAAGGTACAGAATTTTATGAAATCGATAAAAATTTTTAGGGGATTAAATTTGAAGAAATAGAAAATTTAAATTTCTATACGGCCCTCCCGTACAAAAACATTTCCAATGAGTAAAATGTGCCCCATACACTAATAAGGTGATGTACAAAATTTCAGCATTGTAACTCGGGTCGTCCAAGGTTTGGTCGTCCAAATGCAATCCCTGCGCGCAAAATACTGCCCTTGTAGCATTCAATATTGGTTCAATATTTGACCATATTGTACATCTTGGTATTACATTGAAAATATTTCCTATGTAATCCCAATGTTGGGAAAATATTGGAGTTACAATGGCCTCCAATATTTTCATTACAATATTACGCCGATATTGGTGTGACATTGGAAATATTTGCGTATTATTGTCCCCATACTTTAAGTCAATATTGGGCCAATTCTGTCAAATTGTCCACTTTTTACTTTCCCTGCAATACATAGTAATGTATAGGGAAAGTATTGGAATCATGTCGAAAATCGCAACTCGAGTTTTCGACGGATCTACACGTTTCGAGACCTCTAGAATACGAAAAATCTATTTTTAGCGTGACGTCTGTGTGTGTATCTGTGTGTCTGTCTGTCTGCGTGTCTGTCTGTCTATCTGTGCAGATTTTGTATCCACTCTAACTAAAAAACTTATTGACCGAATTTCATAAAATTTGGTAGGTATATCCCTTGTAAGCGGATCTGGTGCTGATTAGTTTTGGGTACGATTCGGGATGAAAGAACCAGCCTTTTTTTGCGAGATGGCCTTTTTTATCCATTTTTCCCATCCACCAGCCTTTTTTATCCACTCTAGCTAAAAATCTAATGGACCGAATTTCACAAAATTTGGTAGATAAGTCGCTTGTGGGTCACGCTGGTGCTGATTAGATTTTGGTACGATTCGGGAAAAAAATAAACTGCCGTTTTTTGCAAAATGGCCCGCAAAAATTGTCAAAATTTAAAATAAAAAACTACGTATGCTCAAATATATCCATTAAATACTCGTTTAATACGTAATGTTTAACGAAGAAAATAATAAGACCAACCCTATTAAACTAGGACTAGCCGTTCTCGAGATATTTTAGTATTTTCGTATTTTCTCTACACCATCTTTGAAAATAAGTCCAGTTATCAAATGAGAACGAAAACTGTCTGGTGCTGATTTGAATTCAAATAAAGAGAACGTGGATATAAGTCTGCAGGGAAAGTCATGTACTGCCCACATCAGATTTTTACTTTCCCTGCAATACATGGTAATGTACAGGGAAAGTATTGGAGTCATGTCGAAAATCGCAACTCGAGTTTTCGGCGGATCTACACGTTTCGAGACCTCTAGAATACGAAAAACTATTTTTAGCGTGACGTCTGTGTGTGTGTCTGTGTGTCTGTGTGTTTGTCTCTCTGTGCAGATTTTATATCCACTCTAACTAAAATACTAAGAGACCGAATTTCACAAAATTTGGTAGGTTAGTCACTTGTGGACGAGTCTGGTGCTGATTAGTTTTGAGTATGATTCGGGATAAAAGAACCCGCCATTTTTTGTGAAATGGCCCGCAAAAGTTTGTATCCACTCTAGCTGAAAAACTAATGGGCCGAATTTCAAAAAACTCGGTAGATGAGTCACTTATAGGTCTTCCTGGTGCTGATTAAATTTTGATACGATTCGGAAAAAAATAACATACCTTTTTCTGCAAAATGGGCCGCAAAAATTGTCAAATTCTAATCTGAAAAGCTACGTATGCTTAAATATATCCATTAAATGCTTGTTTAATACATCTTTTTTAACGAAGAAAAGAATAAGACCAACCCCATTACACTAGGAAAAGATCAAAAATCTTAAATTCTAAAAAAAAGCTACGCATGTTCAAATATATCAATTAAATGTTTGTTTTATACGTAATTTTTGATGAGGAAAATAATAAGAAGAACTCTATTACTCTAGGGCTAACTATTCTCGATATATTTGCGATTTTTCGCGTTAGTTATGCCACTTTTAGAAAAATATCTAATTACCAAATAAAAACAGAAATTGAATTAAAAATGCAAATTTAGAATTATTTTGTGCAGTTAAACTCAATTTAATGAATTATTAAAGAAATTAAAAAATAATGAATTTCAGTCTGCACGGAAAGTCATGTGCTGCTCACATCAGATTTTTACTTTCCCTGCAATACATGGTAATGTATAGGGAAAGTATTGGAATCATGTGGAAAATCGCAACTTGAGTTTTCGACGGATCTACACGTTTCTAGACCTCTAGAATACGACAAATCCATTTTAGCGTGACGTCTGTGTGTGTGTCTGTGTGTCTGTCTGTCTGTGTGTCTGTCTGTCTGTGTAGATTTCTGTCTGTCTGTCTGTTAATCACTCTAACTAAAAAAAATAATTGACCGAATTTCATAAAATTTGGTAGGTAAATCACTTGTGGGCGATTCTGGTGCTGATTAGTTTTGGGTACGATTCGGGATAAAAGAACCCGCCTATTTTTGCGAAATGACCTGCAAAAGCTTGTATCCACTCTAACTAAAAAACTAATGGACAGAATTTCACAATATTCGGCAGATGAGTCACTTGTGAGTCACCCTGGTGCAGATTAGATTTTGGTATAATTCGGAAAAAAATAACCTGTCTTTTTTTGCAAAATGGCCCACAGAAATCGTCAAAATCTAAACTACAGAACTGCGTATGCTCAAATATATCCATTAAATGCTTGTTTAATACGTAATTTTTAGCGAAGAAAAGAATAAGACCAACCCCATTTCACGAGGGCTAGCCGTTCTCGAGATATTTTAATTTCTCGTATTTTCTCTACGCCACCTTTGAAATTAAGTCCGGTTACCGAATGGCAACGAAAATTGAATTAAAAGTGAAATAAATTTAATTCAAATGAAGAGAACGTGGATATAAGTCTGCAGGGAAAGTCATGTGCTGCCCACATCAGATTTTTACTTTCCCTGCAATACATGGTAATGTATAGGGAAAGTATTAGAATCATGCCGAAAATCGCAACTCGAGTTTTCGGCGGATCTACACGTTTCGAGACCTCTAGAATACGAAAAACTATTT
Organism: Amaurobius ferox; assembly: GCA_951213105.1. NCBI lineage: Eukaryota > Metazoa > Arthropoda > Arachnida > Araneae > Amaurobiidae > Amaurobius > Amaurobius ferox. The sequence goes on along the minus strand of OX578155.1, from coordinate 59,809,280 downwards.
TTAGCGTGACGTCTGTGTGTGTGTCTGTCTGTCTGTGCAGATTTTATATCTACTCTAACTAAAAAACTAATGGACCGAATTTCACAAAACTCGATAGATGAGTCACTTATAGGTCATCCTGGAACTGATTAAATTTTGATATGATTCGGAAAAAAATAACATGCCTTTTTTTGCAAAATGACCAGCAAAAATTGTCAAAATCTAATCTGAAAAGCTACGTATGCTTAAATATATCCATTAAATGCTTGTTTAATACATATTTTTTAACGAAAAAAAGTATAAGACCAACCCCATTACACTAGGACAAGTCGTTTTTGAGATATTTTAGTTTTTTTCGTATTTTCTCTACGCCTCTTTTGAAAATAAGTCCAGTTACCAAATGAGAACGAAAACTGTATTAAAAGTGAATAAAATTTAATTAAAATAAAGAGAACGTGAATATAAGTCTGCAGGGAAAGTCGTGTGCTGCCCACTTCAGGTTTTTCATATTGGTTCAGTATTGGAGCCAATATATAAGCCAATAGTGGGCCAATATCAGATTACTACTAGGGTGGGTTGTCCTTCCAACGTATGGAATAGTCGATTTATGAAGTGACAGCAAGAAAATTTATTATGGGTCACAATATTGCGAGCCTCTGTGTAGATCTACAAATTATGCGTTACCACGCAGCCTACTTCAAATTTCTTAACTATTTAATCCAAGGCACGAGGCTGTTTATTCGCAAGTTAATTTTCAGAGAATCTGTTTAATTTTAACAAGTTCTCTACCAGAAATTACGTCAGTGAATAAAAACAAATTGCTTCTTTATAGAACTTTCTATTTTCCTCATTTCAGAAAGGACAGAAGCATCCGTCTATAAAAGAGCGCATTCTTATAAATTCGGAATTCACCTGCAGGTATTTGCCTTAAAAGAGCACGGTCTAAAGAAAGAAATCCCCAAATTCATTCAACATCTGTTCTAGCTCTTTCAACATTTCGAGCAGCCAACTTTTGCAAAACTTTACTACAATTGAAGAGGAGCCTTTATATCTTCACACCTGCCACCTACAGTGTTAGAAACTTTTTCGATAGCAATCGCTTTGTGCTAGGGGTACAGCCGCACTTGCAAATATTTTCTATCATTGTTAAAAGGGAGACAAAGAGCAATGCGAGCATGAATTGAGTTCAACTTTATTCAGCTAAATTAAAAGGAAACTTCTGTGTTATAAAGGGAAATACTGTAGAAGTTTTTATTTGATATTTATCGTTTAGAAGTTCTGATTTGAAACTGGTAATAATGCGTTGTAGAATATAGTAAAAATGATTTATAATTTGTGGGATTAATCGTTACGGTACCTACAGCAAATAGTCACTCGTTTCGTACTTACAGCTACCGATAGACTCCTGGGTTGTTGAAATGGGACTTATAGGATTAAAAATATAGATAAAACGGCATTCGCTATGCGATTTAATAGGTCGTTGCATCGATAGATAAACGCACACATAGTCAAGCCACTCTGACGACAAACGCTACGGTAGTAGACGAAGGAGAGTTTTAGGGGGGGGGGAGGGCGGATCCGCCACCAAAGACAATCTTGGATTTTTGATCTTGTAGGAGAGGAGGGGGGTATTTTTGATACGTAGTGTCGTACAAGACAGAGCACCAGGCGCGAAGCGCCTTTAATCTCCAGTTTCAATATGTGGTTCTTATCGTCAAACTGTGACATTAATTCAGTGACCCTAATTGGAGGTTCGAGGTTTTTATTTACTACTTTTTATTATTTATCCTAGCTCCTAGTGTGGCAGTTTGTTGCACATTTAGAGTTTAAGCAGTTTGGGGGGTTGATGCAGATCTAAGGGTTACCTAGCGTTTTGGCAGTTTAGTGTTTAGAATATATTTTTTTTTTTTTATAAAATAATAGTCGCGAGTTTTATTTTAAAATCAGATGTTTGAGGTGGGATCATTTAATTCCGATTATCGATGTTTAAAACAGCGCGGGGTCTCTTACGAGATTTGGCCTTGCGATGATCATAGTCATGCAGATTGAATAACAGTTCGTTTGGAACGGATGGCAAATTTCTGTAAAATTTAAGCGCTAGCTTTTTAATTTGGGCTCTAACAGTTTTTATTTTGAAGTCATTCCTAATTACCGAGTTTCTTAAGTACCTGGGAGCTTTCCTGATAATCCGTAGGATTTTGTTTTGTTTTGTCTCTAGGAGGTCTATTGTAGTTTTACAGGCATATCCCCATACGGGTGCTGCATACAGCATTCCCGGGCGGATGACCGATTTATTAATTAGGAGTTTATTTTGATAACTTAGATTTCCGTTTCCTATCATTGGGTATAAGGCTCAAGTGGCCATATACGCTTTTTTGATTAAGTTCGTTACGTGCTGTTTCCAGGTTAGGTGGGAATCTATCGTTACACCCAGGTATTTAGTAGATTTTTCCGCTTTTAGGGCATGGTTGTTTATGTACAGAGGCGGCGGAGGTTTACGTTTTCTTGAGAAATAAATCCAATGACATTTATTGGGGTTTAATTTTATTCGCCATTTTTCCAGCCATGTTTGGAGTATGTCTAAGTGTTGTTGTAGCTGTCTGTGCATTACTGAGACATAGGGGTGTTTTGCAAGTATCGCACTGTCGTCTGCATAGAGTGCCAGCTCTGTGTTTGGAGTCCTAGGGATGTCGTTCAGGTATATGTTAAAGAGTGTCGGGCCCAGGATAGAACCTTGCGGTACACTACTTTTAATGAGCTTGGGTGTAGATAAGTTATCTCCTACTCTGACTTGAAAGTGTCTGTTATTTAAGTATGAGATTAAAAGTTTGACAATAGCGTCAGGGACTTTTAAAGTGATCAATTTGTACGCTAATCCACAGTGCCATACTTTATCAAAGGCTTTTTGTATGTCCAGAAAAATCGCAGCTGTGGGTGTCTTGTTATTGAGACCAGAAGATATGTACTCTACCACTCTCAGCAATTGATGAGTGGTGGAGTGCTTTGGCCGAAATCCAAACTGCTCCGGAATGATAATGTCATTCTCACTAAGGTGCGTGTTCAGTCTCTTAAGAATAATTTTCTCAGTAATTTTACTAAGTGTCGGTAGCAAGCTAATTGGTCTATAGTTGGCTGGAATTGTGGCATCCTCACCAGGCTTATGGATTGCTATAATTATCGCTTCCTTCCATTCTTTGGGAAAATAGTTTAGTTTTAATATTTTATTTATTAAGATTGTCAAGTAACATATTACGTTTAAGGGTAGGTTTTTAACCGCAATATTTCTGATTTTGTCGTGCCCTGGGCTTTTACGGTTTTTGAGATTTTTAATGATTTCTACTATCTCCTGCGGGGTGGCTGGGCTAATCTCAGCCGTTACCGGGGAATTCCTGAAATTATTTAAAGTTTGTCTGACCATTCTTAGGGTGTCCTGACACATTAGATCGTGGTTTGGTTGGAATTGTTTTTCATAATGGCTTGCGAGCACCTCGGCTTTTTCCTCGTCTGAGTACGCGATTTTAGCACCATCTATTAGTGGCGGGAGCTTAATTTGAGGTTTCCTGAGTCTTTTTGCGAATTGCCAGAGCGATACGTCTTCTGGGCTAAGGGATTCGATTAGTTCTTTATACTGTTGCTGCTTTTCTGCGACAATTTTTTCCCTGACTTTGCACGTGAGTCTGTTAAGCTCCTAGGGGTATTTTTGTGGAATGGAAATGTTTTTGAGTTTTCATTTTCCAGAAATTTTTCTGGAAGTAACAACGGTATTATTGGCTGACTTTAATTTTTTTTTTCACTTAATTTTTAATGGGGTTTTAGGTAGATGGAGTATGTATAATATTTTTAAGGTGGCAACGGTATTGTTGTCGCATAAGGCTTTCTGCTGGATATGCTACACAGCAGACAGGAAGAAAGGACTGGACAATGACTCAGGGAGAAGTGGCGTTATCAATAGCAGTTGTAGAACTGAGCTCAAGGATCTTAGCAAACTAACTGTCCAGAAATTTGCTCCGAATAAGTGGAATATTGGACTCGGTGAATCAAGGATAAGGGTTAAAATGTGACCGAGTGAGAATTAAATTTCCTTTCAAACTTCTAGCGAAAAGAGAAGAATATTTGATAACTCCTTCTTTTCATTTTTTATCCGATTTTTGTTTGGCATTCGATAATCCGGCACTGCTGAAATCGTAAACCTAACCATGCTAAAAACCTAACCATGCTACGTCCGGAGCTTTAATTTTTGGTGTATAATGATTTACAATGATGCCATGCGTCAGTTTTTTATTTAATTTATAATTACATTAATTAAACATATATCTATGTTTATTTATTTAAATTTACTTAAACTAATAAATGTATTACAGATAAAAGTATTTTTAAATGCTGATCATGTTAATAGTTTAAAAAATTATAAAAGTACAGTTCTGTAAATTTTTTTTTGACCGCATTAACATAAAATTGCCAATCGAGCGATAGTCGCCAAATCTAGAAGTCGAACTTCTTATACGTCTTAGCTGCGATGGTTAGCTACTGGAACGCTTGTGTCTATGCGAAATAGTATGAAACTTTATATTTGCAAATTTTGGACTCCGGTTTTCTATATCCCCAAAATATTTTATCGCGCTACGCCAATGTTCCCATCCTCTTGAAACGAGCGGATAAATAGCACCAGACCCACTCTGACGTCATGATGTTACGTTACCCGGCATCAATATCGACGACCAATAGTAGCTTCAGAGAACTGCGTCTATGCACGGAGATGGTAGTTTATAATACGAACTCGTCATCACTAAGCTGTTAAATGTTATATATATAGCTGTTAGATATGGGACATGATGTTTCATGAATGGAAATCTCTTGGACAAGGCTAATGGATCTGCCATTTTGGGTCAAACATGGTTATATTTATTAATCTTCATAGAAAAGAGTTATATGTAATACTAAAAAATATGAGGCATTTTCCATTAATTACATGACATTCACCTAAGTTTAAACAATATCAAGACGAAGAAACCCACTAATATAATGACTACCATTAAACTTAAGTAGTTTGTGAAGTAGACTTAGTCACAGCAAGAATATGGTGAAGCATATGTTTGCATTTTGGGGAGTTTTAGAAAAAATACATCTTATTCACCTTTAAAGTTCACTTTATACAGCAATCTCAATTTTTTCCCTTTTGTTTAAAAGCCGTTGTAAATTTTCTAGTGGATTTTTGGCATATTGTGGTTAAGATATTTTTAAGTTTTCAAAGTATAGTATATGTAAATAATTAATATACAAAATTGTTTAAGAGCATTGTTGACTGCAGTGATTTTCACCTAAGCTTATGTTCTAGATATATTTCTCATCTATTTTCATCGCACTCCTTTGAATTGCTTTATTTTGTTAGTTCTGTTTATATTTACAAAACTCGTATATATTTTTTCCATCACTTGCTAATAATATTCTAATGTATTTCTACTTCATACATAGCCGCCTGCAACACTTTTTCCAGGAGGGGGAGGGGGCGGACAAACTCAAGAGCATGATGAACAACATTGACTGGTTTGAAACTTGCCTTTGTTATATTAAATACTCAAGGGGAGTATGCTCCCCCCCCCCGACCTCCCCTATGGGTGACGATGATTTCATATTTAATAAAATTATTGTAGAGTTCATCTAATTTAGAAATAAGAAAGCATTTAAAATGTTATATCTTGTATTCGTCTTACATAGGTAACATTTTTAAATTGCACGCATTTCATCCATTCTTTATATTTTTATGTAAAAGTATTTTATTTTATTCACCAATAAATAAAACTTATTGAAATAGAAATTACGAAAATGCGAATTCCAATATAAATTTTACTTGTAATACCAAATTTTTTACCAATCACTCAGCCTCCCCTGTCAAATACATACCTAAATAGTTTTGAAAATCATGATCATGTTTTATTTCTTCCATGTCATGAACAGTGTGCAAATAAATGATTGCAAAAATCATCCGACTTCAGTGCTGTAAAATTACAATTGCAGCTTTGGATCAATATTCATATTTCTCAAAAAGAAGAATTTGACGAAACTTAAATTTGCCGCGAATGCTAAACAAAAACTCCGCTAACCGAAACAACGTGTACCCTACGTCATCGACCACATCAATTGCATCATCGTCAGTAGTGGTTCCTTGTTGGTCGAATCGGAGTGAGTCTAGTGCTATTTATCCGCTCGTCTCCTGAAAATTAACCTTTTGCTTACGGGTGGGACAGCGTTCATTCCAAACGAAAAACCTCTAAAAAAAAAACAGGTATTTGACGTACCCTATCCCAAACAGTTCGACCCCCCTCTGCAGGCATTGGCGATCAATAATTCTTTCCACACTCCTTTTTAGAAAGCAAGTAACTTTACAAGTTTTTGATCATTTAGTGTTTCAACCTTTTGCTTACGGGTAGGACAACGTGCACTCCAAACGAAGAACCTCTCAAAAAGACAGATATTTGACATACTCTATCCCAAACAGTTCGATCCCTCTTTGCAGGCACGTCTCTTAGGTCATGCAAGAGACGTCCGGAGCTTTAATTTTTGGTGTATAATGATTTACAATGATGCCATGCATCAGTTTTTTATTTAATTTATAATTACATTAATTAAACATATATCTATGTTTATTTATTTAAATTTACTTAAACTAATAAATGTATTACAGATAAAAGTATTTTTAAATGCTGATCATGTTAATAGTTTAAAAAATTATAAAAGTACAGTTCTGTAAATTTTTTTGGGCCGCATTAACATAAAATTGCCAATCGAACGATAGTCGCCAAATCTAGAAGTCGAGCTTCTTATACGTCTTAGCTGCGATGGTTAGCTACTGGAACGCTAGTGTCTATGCGAAATACCATGTTAAAGATGTTGCCATGGGTTCCTATGAGAATGAACCTTCTGATTATAGTATTCTGTGTCTGGTACAACCACAGTGCCTTGTAGTGTCTTCTAGCCACTGCTACAGTGACTAGAAGTAACAGTGTGCCGACCGTCTATACCTCCCAATGCTAGGAGCTGTTCCTGAAAAGCCGTCTCCGCCAGATGGCGTTGGTCTCGAATAAGCGGTCAAAAGCGGAGGAGTTAACATTGAAACTAATGGGAATTTATTGCAAATGAAATGACCTACATATTTCGATATAACTGAAGAATTTGTGTGAAATTTGATGTGATTATTGTAAATGGTATATACAAAAAGTCATTTGATTTTCAGAGAGATTGAAGTAGGGATATATTCGTATTAAAATTTTATTTCACTTGATCTGGTGTTTGTTCAAACCTTTGAGGTCCAAAATAATCAGGTTCATTTATCACAGTAACGTGAAATTCGTTATGAAGTTTCCTCCTATGGTACATTTTAGTTCTTTCGATTTTGAAGCTTATTGGGCTAGCCTGGCCTGTCATAGGACTTTGCCTGATATTAGAGAATAACTCGAAAATCAGAGAAAGTGGGATTTCTAAATTTAATATATTGTTTTCTTTTGAGGTATATTTTAATTCTTTCAATTTTGAACCGTACCGGGTTAGCCTGTCTCAGGCCCGCCTTAGAAGCTCAAGGACCGTCTTAGAAACCCAAGACAGGCTAGCCCGATAAGCTTCAAAATCGAAAGAACTGAAATGTACCACAAGAGGAAACGTCATAACGAGTTTCACGTTACTGTGAAAAATGAACCTGATTATTTTGGACCTCAAAGGTTTGAACAAACACCAGATCAAGTTAAATAAAATTTTAGAAAGTAGAATATATCCCTTGCTCGAACTCTCTGAATATCAAATGACTTTTTGCGTATACCACTTGCAATAATTGCACCAAATTTCACACAATGTCTTCAGTTATTTCCAAAGATATCGGTCATTTCACTGGCATTAAATTCCCGTTAGTTTCTATGTTAACTCCTCTGCTTTAGAACTCTTATTCGAAATCAACGCCGTCTTTCGCCTCAGCCAGCGCACTATTACTTCTAGAAACTGTACCACAACTTTAAAATCTTGTAAGCTGCCATCATTCAGGGAAGCTTACCGTCTAACACAGATGATTATTGGCACAGATTAACATATACAGATATTTCACTTGACCTCAGCGCCCTCAACCGCCAACCAAAATATCAAGGTTGGCAGGCTTGGCGATGGTCTGTGACGGTTTTCGTCAAGACGTTCTGCTAATATAACCCTATTTGGCACTGAATGAAACACTTGGAACTTAGAACTTTGTTGCTTTCTTCTATCATCGCATACACATCGCATGTTACTTTCGCTGCTATTTTATGGATTACTAAAAGAAAAGGAATTACGTTTAAAAGGTATGTAATTTATTTTTATTTAAATAAAAAATTATGTGTTATCTATCCCATATTTCATCCTATGCACGTGTTCATCATAAGAAATTGGTGCAGTATTTCATCATAAGAAATTGGTGAAGTATTATCACTGCCGCCTAGATTATAAATTCTAAGAAGCAATGGCATTATTAGTTAAAAAACCTTTTCCGCATTTATATAAAATGTATAAAAATTGATATTTGGATAGCTTTTTTTAGAGAAAGTTGAATATAATATTGGATGTGTATATATTTTACATGCTTTTTACTAACTGACGTAATGTGGAAAATAATCTCCCCCCCCCCTTCTAATTAACGATTGAGTTCGACACCTTTGATAATGCATTTATGTAAATTTGTTATTTAGTATAAGAATATAGTTTAGTATAGTGTATTTAAAAATATATTATATAATAACAGCATCCCAGAATAAATTTAGAACTAAGCAATTTAACTATCTACACGCTAGTATACTTTTTAGGCTGAAAATATTATATAATATCTTAGTCTTTTGGGTATGTTAGCTTGTAATTTTTGGTGTATAATGATTTACAGTGATGCAATGCGTCAATTTTTTTATTTAGTTTATGATTGCATGAATTAAATATACATCTGTGTTTATTTATTTAAAGTTAAACATATTACAGATAAAAGTACTTTTAAATGCTGATCATGTTTATAGTTTAAAAAATTATGGAAGTACATTTTATTTTATTTTTTTTGGCCGCATTAACATAAAACCGCCAATTGAGCGATAGTCGCCAAATCTAGCAGTCAAGGATGGTTGGCTCATCGAACGCTAGTATCTATGCGAAATCCTATGTTAACGATATTGCCATAGGTTCCTATGGGAGTGAACCTTCTGAATATAGTATTCTGTGATTATTGGGACTTCCAAGTCCAAGACTTCTGCTTACGGGGTACCTGCCTCCAGGAGACTCATCCCCACATCGAAAATAAGCCAAGCCAAGACGATTCATTACGGGGTTCCTGTGCAGGTTGCACTTAACCCCACATCGGATATATAGCAATATGTTAACTGTATTGTAGGTTTTCATATATAGCAATATACGATGGCGCTCTTCTCCATCGAGGGCGCTGATATGGCAGTTGCTGCTTTGCTGTTGTGAAGTTGGACTATGTCTTGGAAGGCTTCGACCTGCAAGTCGGTGCTAGGGAGGAAGGGGGAGGGGCCAATGCCTTAAGGGCAACCAATAGAAAATGCCTTAAGGGCAACCAATAGAAATACAGAGCTAGCTCTGTGGGAAAGAGTTTTACTTTAGAAAAAGTACTTATGATTTTAATTTAAGACTTTAATAATATAATTTACAGTTTGCAATAAATAATTTGAAATAACTTATGTTTGAGAGACAAGATTATCATTTATGAGTTTTAAAAGGTGGGATACTTTTAAGTTTTAATCTAAGACTGCCTTGCAGTCAGGATACCAAAGTTCTAGACAAAAAAAAAAAGCACTTTTCAGTGACACACAAATAAATTACAATATCAAATTTTATATCTACGGAAACGTGGATTTGAGATTGTACTGGTCTAGCAGTGAAAAAACGCGGGCAAAAGCAAGCAGTTGGGTTGGCCAGTGGTTGAGCCAGGAAAAGTGAACAGGTAGAATGGTAGCGGTGCCGCCATCTACCGGTGTTCAAGTTTACGAGACGCCTGGTTGCGGAATGACAAAACGGCGTTTCTTCCATTTAGTACCATCGGTGCTAAACAGAAGATGCCTAGGTCTGCGCTTCCTGCAATAGGTAGGCATAATAGGGTTGTACGTTTGATCGACATCCCGCAGACAGGGTCTATTAGAATTAACTTTGTTAAATTTGAGTGAATGGGCCGAGATTTGCTCGATAACTCCCGAGACTTTGAGGTCGTGATGAATCACTTCGTCTTGGACATACCTAGGTGCCCTAACGATGCAACGCAAAACTTTATTCTGAAATACTTGCAGTTTCCTAATATGGACGTTTGCCGCCGATCCCCAGATCGGGCTGGCGTACAAAAATCCAGGTGCTATGATCTGTTTGTAGATAATAAGTTTATTTTTAAGGGAAAGGTGGGATTTTCTACCGAGAATGGGAAGGAGGGCATGATAAGTCTTATTGGCTGATGCTACTTTGGAATCAATATGGTTTCCGTAAGTCATATGGGCGTCCAAAGTGACGCCCAAATACTTAGCGGAGAAGCAAAAAGGGATAGGCTGATTAAAAATTTTAAGAACGAAGTTATGATTTAATTCTCGGTAGTTCGGCTTGAAGATAACTACTGCACTCTTGGTAGCATTAATTTGGATTCTCCAGTGAACGAGCCAGTGCTCAAAGCTATGATTGATGTAGCTTTGTAAAGTGTTAATAGCGTTCTTGGGTGAACTACTACGTGCAATTAACGCTGTGTCATCTGCAAAGATGGCCAGCTTGACTTGTGGTATGCTTGGAATGTCGTTGATGAATATGTTGAAGAGAAGTGGACTAAGGTTTCCTCCTTGAGGAACGCCGGCCTTGATTGGTCTGATAGTAGAGAGAGATTTATCAACTCGTACGCGGAAAAATCTATTAGTGAGATACGAGTTGATGATGGCCAAAAGTTGAGTCGAAATGCCAAGTCGCACCAACTTGGTAATAAGCCCGGGAATGTAAGTTTTATCAAAGGCTTTCGCCACGTCCAGAAAAACAATAGTAGTATACTGCCTGTTGGAAGAGTTTTTGTGAATAGTTTCTACAACCCGCATAAGCTGGGAATGCGTAGAATGCTCAGAACGAAAACCATGCTGATTGGCTGAAATTATATTATTCGTCTGGCAGAAACTATTCAAACGTCTTAGCAACACTAATTCGTAAATTTTTGAGAAACTAGAAAGCAGGCTTATTGGTCTGTAGTTCTCAGGAGCTGAGAGATTTTGAGCAGTTTTTGGAATAAGGCAAACAACGGCAGTTTTCCATCTTTGGGGAAAAAAGCGATAGTCCAACATATGATTGAAGAGCATGGTCATCCAACATAAATATAAGTCTGGAAGATTCTTAATGATGCGATTACTAATATTATCAAGGCCGGGTGACTTTTTGACGTTCAATCCATCAACGATGTGTAGAATTTCAGCCAGAGAGACTCTCTCCAAGTCGTTGGGTGCTTGAGTGTGTAGTGCACTGTGATTGGTCCGTTGTAAGTTGTTTTCAGTTTCAGTGTATGTATGGCTGAAGTTGTTGTCGATATGTGGTGAAAATTGGAGTTCCAAGCTGTCTGCAAATGCATTGGCTTTTTCCTCCGCAGTCTGGGCGAGTCCGTGTAGGCCATTAATGGGCGGAATTGTAGTTTTCTTGACTCGAAGTGACTTAGCTGTTCGCCAGAGACTGTGATTCGTAGGTGTGAGTCCCTCAAGGTGTGTACGCCAGCGTTGCTGGGTGTGTGTTCTAATCATAGCTTTGACGTCGTTTTGAAGTTTACGGAATTGTGCGCGGTAATCCGGGAACCTGGTGCGCTGCCAATCCTTCCGTAATTTATTACGCTGCTTAATTTTGTCCCTAATATCACCTGGAAGAGTGTGATAATTAAGGCGTGATTTTTTGGGTTTTGAGGCTGCAGCAACTGCCTCAAGCAGTATATGGTTCATCTTGACGACACAATTTTCAATGTCGTCAGTGCTGATAATTTTGAGGGGGGGGGGTGCTTTAAAATTTTGAAGAAAGTGACGATAGTCGTCCCAATTTGTATGTAGCTCCGAAGGATGGTCTAAAGAGATTTTATCGAAGCTTAAGGTCAGTACCACAGGAAGGTGATCAGAGTCCAGATTATTATCTGTTCTGATCGTAAAGTCAAATGGAATGTTCCGAAAAACAGCCAGATCAATAATGGTGGGGAACCTTCCTGCGGTAGTATGAGTTGCAGTGGCCGGAGCTACAATCCTGAGGTTGGCGCACTGAGCCAAACGATTTAGAGCACTGCCATACTGGTTTGAAGCTATGTCCCAGTTCGTATGGCGTGCGTTTAGATCTCCAGCGATGACCATATTACTGCTAAGTCCTAAAAGTGCTTCGAGCTCAGAAGTAGGAAAAGCTCTATTAATTGCTCTACTTAGTGGAGGGATATACACCGAAGCAAATGCAATCGGGACTAAATTTGGAATAGTAACTTTTATGAGCGTGGCTTCAAGCTTCGTGAAGACCGGGACGCTCAGTCGATGATGCGGGATGCTGTTTTTTATGTAGAGTGCAGTACCGCCGGACAAGTTCCTAAAAGCCAAGCCAAGACGCTTCGTTTCGGGCTTCCATGGGACCGAAGGTCCCTCACGCCCACATCAGAAAGTAAGAATGTCTGCTGGTGATGATATTTCTGAATAGCAATATGATAGCATAGCAATCTTCCACGTGGGGTTGCTTGATTGAGTCCAGAGATGGCTCGTGGAGTCATCTTCGTCTTGGAGTGGCGAAGTACTTCGGCTGGTGGCACGCTGTAAGCTAGAAGGAGGTGGGCGGGGCCAAGGAGAGGGGACCAATGAATAAGGTAGTAGCAGTGTGAGCTAAGATCAATGGCTGATCAGCTTTAAGAAGTTAGCAATGTAAGTACAAATATTACAATTTAAGAAGAGATAAAAGGATTTATAAAGAATTAGCTGTTACGAAGTAACTAAAAAGATTTACAATTTAATTTACAATTTAAGGTGACAAAACACACTGCGCTACAGGCGCGTTTACTGTTACAATCAGTTCTTCTTGTGAGCAAAAAAGGCCCTTTTCAGGGACACCGGTGTACAATTTTGAGTAAAATTTAACTAAGAGTCTGCAAATACACACGCAGGGCGCGAGACTGGGCTGGCATAGCATGAAGTAAGAACCAACGCTTAGAGAAAAGTCGAGGCCAAAAGGGAAAGGTGGCAGAGCCAGGTGGAAGTTAAGGGGCGGGCGCATCTGCGAGAGCGTTATAGCTCTCGTAGATGAACCAAACCAGGTCAATTTGCGTAGTCGCCTTACGCAGGTTGGGAAGCGCTCTTTTGAACGCTTCGAGAAGTAAGTTTTTATCTAAAGTGTCTCTCATGTCAATAAGGGTCATAAAGAAGTCGGTATAGTTGATAGCATTGCTATCAACTAGGGTTTTGGAATTTCGGTTGGCGACGGCTGGGACAGACGATTTAGTAATTTGTCCGGTAATTTTGGAATTAATATTATTAGTACTATCCAAAGGCAAATCGGTAGGCTCTTGATTTCCAAGAGCAGCTTTGGCATAGTTAACAGTGGGTCTAATGCCAGCAGGTCGGAAAGAACGACTTTTGTTCCCAGGGTCTAATCCTGGGGGGGGGGGTGCACTATGGTTGATTTTGGAATTGTACTGGGGTTTGTCCCTGACTCTCTTAGTCACAGGCGAGTTGCCCGGGTTTTTCGGGCAGCCCCGCCAGCTGGCAGCATGTGCGCCCCCGCAGTTGCAGCACAGCTTGAATTCAGCTTTACATTCAGAGGCGGTGTGGGGTCCTGCACATTTGACGCAGCGCCGTGGTAGCCTACATGCCAAACTGCTATGGTAAAAACCATTGCACGAGTGGCACTGGCTAGCAAAGCCCTTGCGCCCCATGTAGGGCTCCACAATCACTCCTGTGCCTAAGAGCACAGATATTTTAAAAAGGTCATCCGAGTTAGTCCCGGGGGCTAACTGAAGGTAGTAAAGAGGGAGGGGCTCTCTGGTTCCTCTTTTAGAGAGTCTGACTACGCTAAGTACTTGAAATTCAAGTGCTTCCATACTGCGTTTAATAAAATTTATGTCTGTGATAATGGGGAGTCCTCTAATTACGCATTTAACTGGGAGGTCCTCTTTGAGAGAGAAGGTTTTAAAGTAAGCACCTGTCCTAGTCAGGTAGTTTACACAGTTTCGATATTCTTCATCGTTTTTGACAATTATCCTGAAGAATTGTCGGTCCAGGACCGGAACAATATCAGGGGCAAATCTCTTTAGATTGAAAATAATAGACGGCCATTCAGGGTTTGAAGCACTAACAAGAATGGGCGGCGTGGCCGGGGGTTTTGGCAAGTTTGCCGCGTGGTCGTTCTTTCCATTTCCAGTCGCGCTTTGATTGGTTGGCTCAGGATCCGAGGAAAGCGTGCGCTTTCTGTTAGTTTTTGGAGTCTTGTTGATAAATCCATCTGCATCTTTGAAAGTACGAGGGTTAATTACTTTATTTGTATTATCAACATTGGTATTTAGGTCGGGGTTTACATTAGTGCCGGCATTTGCTTCGGCAGAGTCAGTTTCCATATTATTAGGATTATTAAAAGTTTGTTTGTTAGCTTCTGGGCTAGAATTAGAGTTAGAGTTGTCATTCGAATTTGAAATAGAGTCACTGCTAGTAGTAGTTTTAGAAGCAATATTATTAGCATATTTAGAATTATCAGTTTCCTGAGTTCTATTTGCAGAGTCGGTGGCTTTATGAGCCTTAGTTTTAGGGTGAGGGGGGAGGGGGGTGGTAGTTAAGACATGCTTACCATCCGAGTACTCCGCCATCTTGTCAGGGTTCGTCGTCTCGTTACTTGTAGAGTCCTTGTTGTTTCCGGATAAGGCCGCTCTTTTTGCAGAAACACGTCTTTCCAGATCGGCAATTTGTTGCTCTAAGTAGGAACAGTTTACGTCGTTGGTATTGGAGTCAAAACTCATTTCAATATCAAAGTCAATATCGTTCGAGGGATCGTCACTCTTGTTGGATGAAGTCGCCTTTTTCTTCCCCATGTCGGGAGCTTGCTCGAACACAACCTACACTCACGGAGTCCAAGCTCCGAATCCTCGCGTTCCTAAAATGGGCCTGGGGTCTATACGAGTAGTAACTCGTATAGTTGCAGATTGCAGGAGCAGTGGGCGAGGACAGATGAGTCTCACTAATCATGAAGATATCGAAATTATTATTTACCACATAATCACGCACCTCGTCGATTTTAGAACGCACTCCATTGGCGTTCCAGAAACCGACTTTAAGGGACTGCAAGTTGAAGGACTCCGAAGAAGAGAACACGGCAAAACCAGAAAGGGAGGAACACTGGTAAAAATTTACCTGAGCAGCGCATCATAGCGCTGATAGATATGGAATACCATATCTATTTCTGTCGTAGCAGTACGGAGCTCAGGTAAGGCCTGTTTAAAGGCTTCCAAAAGGATGTCTTTATCGTGGATCTGCCTCATGGCCAGTATCGACGATAGAAACGAGGCATAATCCACATGCTTTGCCTGCTGGGTAGGAGCGCTCTGATTGGCTCTAATTTTAGATCCGTGTTCCGATTTTCTATTGGCCGTCCCGGAATCTCCAGGTAGAATGGCCTCAGTTATGCTCGTGCTACTTTTTTGCGAGCGCACGTTAATAATTTCAGGGGGGTTAGCATTTATCTGGGTATGTCCAGACACCACTTGAGAATAATTTACGTTAGGTCTAGTGCTAGCCGATTGGAATGGACTACCTTGACTTCCAGCTCTATATGCTGGGGCGCCTGGGTTCCTGGCCTGATTAAACTGATTTTGATGCCTAAATTGATTGCTGGGGGGTGCCCTACGTCTATTAGGCAGAGACGAGTTGCCCGGGTTTTTCGGGCAACCGCGCCAGTTAGCGGCATGGTCGCCGTTACAGTTGCAGCAGAGAAGGTACTCTGCTTTGCAATCCTTGGCGGAGTGGGGCCCTGCACATCGGACGCACCGTAACGGTAATGTACACACCAGGCTACTATGAAAATAGCCACAGCATTGACACTGAGAGGCGTAGCCTTTCCGTCCAGTATAGGGCTCCAGCTTCACTTCTGTGCCTAATATATTGTTAACTGCAAAGACATCTACTGGGTTAGTCCCAGGTTTAAGCTGTAGGTAGTAGAGGGGCAAGGGATACTTGCTGCCTCTTCTGGTAAGTCTCGTATTGCTGATCACGGGAAAGCCCATAGCTTCCATAATTTCCGTGATCGCTCTAATTTCGGTAGCCACCGGTAACCCGCGGATGACGACCTTGAAAGGCCGATCCTCCTTGAGGTTAAAAGTCTTAAATTGGACTCCAGAAAGTTTGAGGAAGTCCGTGCACTTCCTGAATTCCTCCGAGTTGTCGGCGTAGACCTTAAAAAATCTACCTTCCAACTTGGGGTTGATGTTTTTGGCTATGCCTTTTAGAGTGAAAAGGATAGATGGCCAGTCAGGCTGGCTGGCACTGATTAAGATCGGTGGCGTAGCTGGGGGGGGGGGGGCAAGTTGCCCTCGGCGTCCATTCCAGTTCTCTCATCGTTATTTTTAAGTCCTTCATATCTGTTTTTTAGCTTAATAGCTTGCTGATATTCAGCATAAGTGACTTTATTAGTATTTCTCCTATTCCTGCTGTTTTCGACAACCGTCCAATTACTGCCGTCTTCGGGATCTGAGTCCGACGAAGATTGTTCGGCTCTTCTCTTTTTATTTGAGTTAACACTATTATTTTCTGAGTTATTCTGATTTAAATTAAGGCAATTAACTTTATCTGTGACCTCTTGGGTCGAATCCACGTTTCCTACGGTATTAGATTTATCGTTAACACTAACATTGGAGTTTGCAGTTACCGGCCCTGAAAAGGGACTTTTTTCAGAGGAGACTTTAGGAGTCTCGGATACAGGAGGGGGGGGTAGGAGGCAAGTAGTTATATATACCTACATTGCAGGTCTCCGCCATCCTCAGTAGTTCCAGTACAAGTGACTCTCTCCGGAGCAGCAGTTCGGCATAGACCACCTTGTCTTCGGGGGTCTTCTTGGTCCGGGCTGACTGGATCTGGATGGTCCGGTCGAGTTCTTTCAAAGTATCTCGAGCCTTATTGATTTGCTCGATGGTAAAAGTTCGATTACTGTCAGTATTAGTTAAATCATTAGTAGCAACATCATTTGTTAAAACATTGGGAGCGATGGGTGCGGATTGCACGTCCATGTCCATGGCAGTGCCCGGCGCTACCGGGGCATCATTCTCCAAAAGCATAATGCTAAGGGAGCGAGCAGAAAGCACGTCCTACTAGGTCGGAGGTTAAACTCCGAATCCTCGAAAATAAGCATGTCAGGCTGTGGGTTTCGTCCAGAAAAGAGCACCAGGCGCGAAGCGCCTTTAATCTCCAATCTCTAGGTGTGGTTCTTATCTTCATACTGTGACATTATTTCATTTGCCCATAGTTGGAGGTTCGAGGTTTTTGATTTACTGTTTTTATTATATGACTTAGCTCCTAGTGTGGCAGTTTGTTGCACATTTAGAGTTTGAGTAATTTTGGGGAGTTGATGCAGTTCTAAGGATTTCCTATCAATTTGGCAGTTTAAGGTTTAACAACATTTTTTAGAAAACATTGATCGAGTTTTAATTTAATATCAACTATTTAAGTTGGGACTTACCTAATTCCGATTTTCAATATTAAGTACCGCGCGGGGTCTCTTACGTGATTTGGCTTTGCGATGATCATAGTCATGCAGATTGAATAGTAGTTCATTTGGAACAGATGGCAGATTTTTATAGAATTTAAGCGCTAGCTTTTTAATTTGGGCTCTAACAGTTTTTATTTTGAAGTCTTTCCTAATTACCGAGTTTCTTAAGTATCTAGGAGCTTTCCTTATAATACTTAGGGTTTTGTTTTGTTTTGTCTCTAGTAAGTCTATAGTAGTTTTACAGGCATATCCCCATACGGGTGCTGCATATAGCATTCCCGGGCGGATGACCGATTTATAAATTAGGAGTTTATTTTGATAACTTAGATTTCCGTTTCCTATCATTGGGTATAAGGCTCCTGTGGCCATATACGCTTTTTTGATTAAGTTCGTTACGTGCTGTTTCCAGGTTAGGTGGGAATCTATCGTTACACCTAGGTATTTAGTAGATTTTTCCGCTTTTAGGGCATGGTTGTTTATGTACAGAGGCGGCGGAGGTTTACGTTTTCTAGAGAAATAAATCCAATGACATTTATTGGGGTTTAATTTTATTCGCCATTTTTCCAGCCATGTTTGGAGTATGTCTAAGTGTTGTTGTAGCTGTCTGTGCATTACTGAGACGTAAGGATGTTTTGCAAGTATCGCACTGTCGTCTGCATAGAGTGCCAGCTCCGTGTCTAGGGTCCTGGGGATGTCATTTAGATATATGTTAAAGAGTGTCGGGCCCAGGATGGATCCTTGCGGTACACTACTTTTAATGAGCTTGGGTGTAGACATGTTATCTTTTACTCTAACTTGGAAGTGTCTGTTATTTAGGTATGAGATTAAAAGTTTGACAAGTGCGTCAGGGACTTTTAGAGTGATCAATTTGTATGCTAATCCACAGTGCCACACTTTATCAAATGCTTTTTGTATGTCAAGAAAAATCGCAGCTGTGGGTGTCTTACTATTAAGTCCAGAAGATATGTACTCTACCACTCTCAGCAATTGATGAGTGGTGGAGTGTTTTGGCCGAAATCCAAACTGCTCCGGAATGATAATATCATTCTCATTAAGGTGCGTGTTCAGTCTATTAAGAATTATTTTCTCAGTAATTTTACTAAGTGTCGGTAGTAAGCTGATTGGTCTATAGTTGGCTGGAATTGTGGCATCCTCACCAGGCTTATGGATCGCTATAATTATCGCTTCCTTCCATTCTTTGGGGAAATAATTTAGTTTTAGTATTTTGTTTATTAGGGTGGTCAAGTAAAATATTATATTTAAGGGTAGGTTTTTGACCGCAATATTCCTGATTTTGTAGTGCCCTGGGCTTTTACGGTTTTTAAGGTTTTTGATGATATCAATTATCTCTTGCGGGGTGGCTGGGTTAATCTCAGCCGTGACCGGAGAGTTCCTGAAGTTGTTTAGAGTTTGCCTAACCATTCTTAGGGTGTCCTGACACATTAGATCGTGGTTTGGTTCAAATTGCTTTTCGTAATGCCTAGCAAGCGCCTCTGCTTTTTCTTCGTCTGAGTACGCGATTTTAACGCCATCTATTAGTGGCGGGAGTTTAATTTGAGGTTTTCTGAGTCTTTTAGCGAATTGCCAGAGCGATACGTCTTCCGAGCTAAGGGATTCAATTAACTCTTTATACTGTTGCTGCTTTTCTGCGACAATTTTATCCCTGACTTTCCACGTGAGTCTGTTAAGCTCCCTTTTGAGGGTAGGGTCTCTATTAGCCTGCCATGTCTTACGCATTCTGTTCCTTTGCCTAACTAATTGTTTGACATGGTGGGAAAGTGTGGGCATTCTTGGTGACTCACGATGTGTTGTGGCAGAGGCAATAGCTCTCTTGATTTCTGTTGTGAGTGTGTGTGTGGCAGAGTCAATATCCGCCGTGCTCATAATGTTGGGTACTGCCAAGTGCGGCTCAAAAAGTGCTCTTTTGAAAACGTTCCAGTTCACCCTCTCTTGTCCCAGAGAGGCTGGAAGGGGAGTGTTCAGATCGAATGTCACCAATACCGGTAAATGATCCGAGTCGAATTCATCTAGGGTATCGATAGTGTGAGCGTATTCTATGTTTCTCGTTAGGACAAGTCTATGAATGAGCCGTTGGCACCTGAGAAGCAGGTTGGTCTCGACGGTGCAATGATGTTGGTGTTTGTTGTTTTCAGTAATCTGTGTATCTGTGTACCGCGTATGTTGGCTCTCCTGCTGCCCCACGCTCGGTGGTGTGCATTGAAGTCGCCCGCGAGTATTGTGTTTGGATATCGCGAGAAAAGCAGTTCCAGCTGCGCAGCTACATTTATACCACTCATGTTTTTGACATATATTGAAGTTAGGATAAATGGGTTTACATTATTTATTTTAATTTTTATGCTAGTATTTTCTACTCCTTGAAGATTTATGTTCTTTATTTCCTCGTGGGGAATATTTCTTTTGATATATATTGCTGTTCCTCCATGGGGGGTTTCTAGCAGTTGTATTTGAGCTTAGGTTGTGATAGCCAATATAGTTTGCTATATTTAGTTTTTTATTTTCTCTAACTTTAGTTTCCTGAATTAACAGGGCATCTACATCATTTTCATTTACGTAGCTCCTAAGTTCATTTATTCTTGGAGATATGCCGTTCGCATTCCAAAATATTATTTTAAAGCTTTCTTTTTGGGACCTAGCCATGGCGGGTTTGATTCTCACTGTTATTTTTAAAATCCGCGATTAATTTAAAAGCCTCAAAGACCATTTGCATAGGATCACTCTTTTTTTGTATTAGCTCTGCGAACTGCATCAACAGGTGTTTTATTGCATCTAGGTCGAACATGGTGATAAACCCTCTGATGAGGTTGAGGATTTCATCCACCTTTTCATCATTGATTTTACGTGCAGGTTCAGTCTCAGCTTCAATATCCTCAGCCTCAACCGCGGTTTGGTCATTTTTGTGAGTATCATTTTGGACCTCAGTAGTTTTTTGCCTTTTTTCAACCGTTTTTTCTAACAGCTGGGTTTGCGCGAGCTCTTCCTCTCTGACTCGTTTAGTTTTGGCTTCGCGTGTTTTGAGTTCTTCTTTTGATTTAGCATATTGATTTACAATTTTAGCTTCTAGTTCCGCCTGTCTGGCTTTTCCGGCTTCCTTTCTCTTTATAATGGCTGTAGTAGCCAGTTTTACTTCTTCCGGAGTCAATTCTCTGGAAGACGAAGGTTTGGGGGTCTGCTCTTGCACCGATCTGGTGGGTGCTGAAGATTGGTATCTAATTTGCTGTGGCACAGTGTGCGAGGAGCCCTGAGGGGGTGCCTGGGAGTTTAATCCGAGGGCCTTTTGCCTCCAAGGGGGTATCTGATTTTGGGGAGGGGGGGCATACCCCGGTGCCTTTCCTCTGTTCCAGGGGTTCTTCGGGCATTGCCTGAAGTTCGCTGGGTGGTCTCCATTGCAATTTGCACACGTAGCCTTCTCAGACCTAAGTCTCTGGCAGTCCCGTGTGAAGTGTTCTTCAGCACACTTAAGGCACTTAGGTGGCATACTGCAGTTCTCCGAGGAGTGATTGAACTGTTGGCACCGGTAGCAGATTTTGAAGCCCCGTGCTCTGGAGGTCTCTACCTTCACAGCCAAGTAACCTAATGTTGTTTGTCTGAAGACCCTCTGCCAGTCTGCCGTAGGCCTAAGGCTGACTAAGAAGATAGGCAGGGGTAATCTCGTTTTAGTGTTCCTCAGTTGAGAAACCCGGACTACATCTAATCCTTCGGATGTTAAAGTGATTTTTATTTCCTCCATCTCATAATTTGTTGGTAGCCCCTCCAGAACTACCTTTTTTGGCCTTTCCGTCTTTAGATTTAAGCTGTGGAAGGGGATTTTCTCACTACTTAAATGGCGCTGTACAACCCTGTAGGTGTCAGCGTCATTTGGAATCAATTTTAGCATGTCTCCTGTGAGCTTGCCAGATACTTTATTTCCTGAGATATCATTTAGTTTTTTAAGGAGAACTTTGTAATTATCATTGAACTTTATGAAAAAACATTCAGCTTTTGGGTCTTTTTTCTCAACTTCAACTGTTGTTAGCCTGTCACTATTTTCGACCGTTTTAGGTTTAGGTGCACTTTTAAACACAACTGGTTGCGCGGCAATCTCAGCGTAAGTCTTAGTTTTAACATAATCATTGTCAGTTACATTTACAACATTATCAGCTATTTCATTCAACATTATCAGCTATTCCATGTTATCATGGACATTTAAGTTTTCTTCTACAATCTGGCTTTTAGTAGGAGCATCCTTAGTGGATTGCCCCTCCATCTTTCTTTTTTTATTTGGATTTTCAACCGTTTTAAGTTTATCTTCATCTTTAATTTCCTTAATTAAACCTAGCTCTATCATTTTACTTTTGATTTGAACACTGGAATTACATCCCTCACATTTAAAAATCTCATAAATATCACAATCAATAAACCTATCCAATTTCCGGGCAAACAAAAAAGAGTTCACAGAAAGTAACGAACCTAGCATCTTGGAGACTTGGTCCTCTTCTTGTCCCAGTAGTCCGTTCATCAGCAGCTCCCTGATGTGAAGAGTCATCACGTAGACTGCCAGGGTGCAGAAGTTGACGGCGCTCTTGACTTCATCCTTCAGTCCAGTCATCAGGTAGAGTTTCGCAGTAATTCATCAAGGCACCCTTGAGAGGCCCGAATTCTTCCTCGTCCAGCTCACCAGCAAGTTCGCGAGTAGCTGCCACGTCGCCTCGTTCCAAATCCATATCGTCAGGGTGGAGAAGTTCCAAAAAAAAGCATGTCAGGTCCAAAAAGGAGTGTTTTATATAGCAATTGCGATCTGCGTGGCTCCACCAATGGTAGGTGGGCAGAGGAGTTGGTCAGCTTATTTTTGTAGAGTCTTGGAAATGGTTTCTGCCTGCCACGGGAGCCTTATACCCAATGATAGGAAACGGAAATCTAAGTTATCAAAATAAACTCCTAATTTATAAATCGGTCATCCGGCCGGGAATGCTGTATGCAGCACCCGTATGGGGATATGCCTGTAAAACTACAATAGACCTCCTAGAGACAAAACAAAACAAAATCCTACGGATTATCAGGAAAGCTCCCAGGTACTTAAGAAACTCGGTAATTAGGAATGACTTCAAAATAAAAACTGTTAGAGCCCAAATTAAAAAGCTAGCGCTTAAATTTTACAGAAATTTGCCATCCGTTCCAAACGAACTGTTATTCAATCTGCATGACTATGATCATCGCAAGGCCAAATCTCGTAAGAGACCCCGCGCTGTTCTAAACATCGATAATCGGAATTAAAAGATCCCACCTCAAACATCTGATTTTTAAATAAAACTCGCGACTATTATTTTATAAAAAAAAAAAAAATATTCTAAACTCTAAACTGCCAAAACGCTAGGTAACCCTTAGATCTGCATCAACCTCCCAAACTGCTTAAACTCTAAATGTGCAACAAACTGCCACACTAGGAGCTAGGACAAATAATAAAAAGTAGTAAATAAAAACCTCGAACCTCCAATTAGGGTCACTGAATTAATGTCACAGTTTGACGATAAGAACCACATATTGAAACTGGAGATAAAAGGCGCTTCGCGCCTGGTGCTCTGTCTTGTACGACACTACGATAGGTTTCTGCCTGCTCGGCTGCAAAAAAGGTGGGCAAGGGTGGAAAGTTCGCAAGAGCGAGTCACATTAAATTTAGTTTTAATATACAATATAAAAATTTAGTATGAATAGTTTAATTTACAATAGTTAAGTTTTTGCAAGATTAGAGATCTACAGTTGCATGTTTTAAGTAGATTACATTTGATTACAATTATGAGTGACACTATAATGAGTTAAGTTTTTAAGATAAGTTAATTTTAAATTTAGGTTTGAATCAAATTTGTTCAGTACATTACAAAAAAAGAGCATTAAGTTTTAATAATCAGTCAGTAACTGAGTGAAGTTCTGTGCTGGCGTCGATGTGTGGGCAAATGCTAGCCTCTTGAATCCTATTGGCCGGCTCAGAATCCGCAGCCGGGGCCACCTCTGTCCACCGAAGTGGGCAGCTGTGGCGCCATCTGCCGACGCCGAGGGGGACCAAAAGGGTGAAAGCGTTGAAGTTTAAGTTCTTCAACTGAATTAAAGTCGAGAAATTTTGGGTGAAAGACTCTAGGAGACCTCCGATTGGGGAACAACGTACCTCGCTTTCTTCCACTCGGTTCGCTGGGAGTCGAGAAGAAGATACCTTGCCCTGCGTTTCCCATAATAGGAGCGCGTGGACAAGTCGTAAGTTTGGTCGGTGTTTCTCATGCAGGGTCTGCTAGAGTTTTTCTTGTAAAAATTTTGACTGAGCTTCCGAACCTGCTCTGCAATGCCAGAGACTCTGAGATCGTGGTGGATAACCTCGTTTTGAACGTACCTAGGAGCTTTAACAATGCAACGAAGGACTTTGTTTTGGAAAGTTTGCAATTTCTTAGTGTGGCGATGAGCTGCCGACCCCAAAACAGGGCTGGCATACAAGAATGCCGGTGCGATGACTTGTTTGTAGATGGAAAGGTAGGTGGAAAGGTGGGAGTTTCTACCGAGAAGGGGGAGGAGGGCAACAAAGGTTTTATTGGCTTTTTCAATCTTATTGGCTATGTGCTCTCCGTAAGTTAAATGTTCGTCGAGTTTGACTCCCAAATAACTCACGGAGCGCTGAAAAGGAATTTCTTCGTTGAAAATTTTGAGCGTGTAATTTGGATTCATTTCTCGGTAGTTCGGCTTGAAGATACAAACTGCACTCTTGGACGAGTTAATTTTGATTCTCCAAGTGACGAGCCAGTGCTCAAGGCTGTGTGTTATATAGCTTTGCAGCGTGTTGATGGAGTTTTGTGGTGAGCGGCTTCGCGCAATCAGTGCAGTGTCATATGCAAAGATGGCGAGCTTGACTTGTGGTATGCTTGGAATATCGTTGATGAAAATGTTGAATAGCAGAGGGCTCAGGTTTCCTCCTTGCGGCACCCCCGCTCTGATTGGTCGGACAGTTGAGAGGGTCTGGTCAATTCGTACTTGAAAGAAACGGTTAGTGAGGTACGAATTGATGATGGCCAAAAGTTGGGTAGAGATTCCAAGTCGCACCAGCTTGGCAATGATTCCAGGAATTAATGTTTTATCAAAAGCTTTAGCTATGTCGAAACAGACAATGCTAGTATACTGCCTGCTGTTAGCGTTTGTGTGGATAGTTTCGACTACACGCAAGAGTTGAGATTGCGTGGAATGAGCAGAACGAAATCCATGCTGGTCAGGTATAAGTACGTCGTTGAGTCTGCAGAAACTATCCAAACGTCTAAGCAGCACTAATTCGTAAATTTTGGACAAATTTGAAAGAAGGGAGATTGGTCGCCAGTTTGCGACCAATGTAAGATTTTGGTTCGGCTTTGGAATAGGGCAGATGGTGGCAGTTTTCCAACTCTGGGGAAAGTAACGATGCTCCAACATATGGTTGAAAAGTATGGTCAGCCAGCAGTAGTAGAGATCTGGGAGGTTTTTAATGATGCGATTAGAAATTCTGTCCGACCCAGGTGCTTTCCTGAGTTTGAGTCCATCAACGATATGTAGGATTTCAGCCAATGAGATTTTCTCCAAGTCGTTTGGTGCGTGTGAGTTGAGGGCGTGGTCAATTGTCTGTTGTAGTTCGTTTTCTGTGTTTGTATAAGTATGGCTGAAGTTGTGGTCAATATGTGGTGAAAATTGGAGTTCAAAGCTGTCAGCAAATGCATTAGCCTTTTCCTCCGCAGTCTGGGCGAGGAGTCCATTTGGGCCGTTAACGGGCGGAATTGTTGTTTTCTTGGTCCTTAGGTTTTTAGCTATTCGCCAGAGACTGTGATTTGCAGGTGTGAGCTCCTCAAGGTATTTTTGCCAGCGTTGCTGGGTGTGTGTATAGATCAAGGCCTTGATCTCGTTTTGAAGTTTACGGAATTCTGCGTAGTAAAGAGGATACCTAGTACGCTGCCAATCTTTCCGTAATTTATTTCGCTGCTTAATTTTGAGTCTAATATCACTTGGTAGACTGTGATAATTAGGTCTGATACGATTTGGTTTCGAGGCTGCAGCTACTGCCTCGAGCAGAACATGGTTCATTTCTTGGACGCATCTTTCGATATCGTCCGTGCTGGCAATTTTGAGGAAGGGGGGGTGCTTTAAAATTTTGGAGGATGAATCTGAAGTCATCCCAATTTGTAAATAGCTCCACCGGGAGGTCGAATGAAATACTAGAAAAGTCTAAGGTTAATACCACAGGAAGGTGATCAGATGACAGTTCATTTTCTGCACTGATCGTATAATTAAAAGGAATGTTCTGAAAGATGGCCAGATCAATAAAACTCTGGGTACTTCCATTTGTGGTAAAGTGAGAGGGGGTGGGTGGAGCTATGATCCTGAGGTTGGCGCACTGAGCCAATCGATTTAGAGCATTGCCATAGCTGTTTGAAGCTGTGTCCCAGTTGCTATGGCGTGCGTTTAGATCGCTAGCAATGACCATGTTACTGCAGAGTCCTAAAAGTGCTTCGATTTCGCTGGTCGGAAAGTGCCTAGTATAGTTATTTGGTGGAATGTACACTGAAGCAAGTGCAAACGGGACTAAATTTGGAATAGTGATTTTTATGAGCGTGGCTTCAAGCTTCATGAAGACCGGGACGCTCAGACGATGATGCGGAATATTCTTTTTGATGTAGAGTGAAGTTCCTCCGCTGGCATACCCTCCAGGTCTGGTGATGCTCCTATAGCTGAAGTATCCTATATAATTGCAGATTTCTGGGCTGGAGGGTGCGGTCAGATGAGTTTCGTTTATCATGAAGATGTCAAAATTATTTTGAATAACAAAGTCACGCACCTCACCGAGTTTGGAACGCACTTCAATGGGGAACTCACTTTGGGACTTCAATGCAGTTGGTATGTATTAACAAAATTTTAGATATTATAAGAATTTCTATAACTTTTTTTATGGTAGTTAAATATATATCATTTTAAGCGTTTGTAAAAAAATTCTATTTTTGAACGCGGAATGACGCCTCGCACAATCAAATGGTGTCCTGGTATTGGCGGTAGTCAAACTATCACTTCTAGGAGTAGTTAGAAGACAAAGGTTAGAAGACAAAAGTTAGAAGGCAAAAATTAGTAGTCAGTAGTTAGAAGACAAAAGTTGTTGGGTGAAGAACTAACTGTACGTAGCTCGGGAAAAATTTATTTGCATTTTCTTTTCCATTCTCAATGGAATTTATTTAGACGTGGATAGACAGAAAGAGATTCGCCCTCCCTGAAAATTCAAACACGCTTGGAGGTGAGAGAAAAGTCTCTGAACAGAAGAAAGATATGTTTATTTACGCAAAAATATTTTATACATCTATTTCTAATATTAATAATTAAAATAAAAGTTGTTTGGTTGTAAATTATTCATTTCAATAGACGTCGGCTAACTTATCACCTCTCATGCTTTGATCCTGATCTCAGGCATATTTCTCGAAATCTGTAACTAGGTTCTGAAATAGTGGGCGTGGCACTTGCCTTAAATGAAATTCCAAAATTTGTGTCATAGAAAAATCACAATTGTATAACTTTTTATTCTAAATCAACAATAATTTCATTGTCAATTACATCATTTTGAATTCTGAGGACATTTATAACTATTTCGCACTATTTGAAATCTATGCAGCGGAATTAATTAAATACTGCCCAATCAATTTTTAACATTCTCAAACTATGTAACATAGTATAGAGAAAGTATTGTCTTCCCGAAAATTTTCGAATTCCACATTTGGATGCCAATATGTATTTTAAGACCTCCTGAACACGTTTTGACTACTTTTGGAGTGATGTCTGTCTGTGGTCGATTTCTTGTGTACATAATAGCGACCAAAAATATCAATGGATTTTCACGAAACTTTGTATATGACTTTGTTATCAAAAAATGTAGAACTAGATAGAATCTTCTAATTTCTAACGAAAACTTCGAAATTCATTTTAAATTTTATATTTTTTTAACATGACAGCATAGGACAAAATTTAACATAATCATGCATAAAAGGGTGTATTTGTGTCTCAATAATCACGAGACTTCATAGTTTCAATCATTGTTGTGAAAAATAACCGCGATACAATTTTTGTGTTCGTGACGTCATTAGCACTCCCCCCCCCCCCTCCACACACACACACACACACACAGGATGTAAGTAACACCCCAGGGGGTACATTGTCAAGTATGGTATTAAACCAAAGATTTTTTTCAAGCCCTTTAAAGTGAAGATTAACACGATATAATTGTAATCATTTGGATCTATGATATCGATTTTTCAAAAATTTTCTTATAAAATTTGAAAAATAAAACTACTAAAAATGGATTCTGGAATGGGACAATCAAATTGAGCACACCTCAGTTAATTTTAACATGGTAGCATAGAACAAAATTTATCATATTCATATATAAAAGAGTTTATTTATGACTTGATGATTACGAGACATAATAGTGTCAATCATCGTTGTGAAAGATAGCCACTATATAAATTTTTTTGTTTGTGACATTATTGGCCTCAGGCCCTCTTCAGGGGATTTATTGCCAAGTATGTTATTAATCGAAAGATTTTTCAAGCTCTTTAAAGTGAAGGATAACACTTTATGAATGTAAACATTTGATCCCTTAATACCGAATTTTTAAAAATTTTCTTGTAAAATTTGGAAAGGGAAAAAAGGCTATTAAAAATAGATAATGGAATTAGAAAGTCGAGTGACACGCCAGTTAATTTGAAAGGAGAATAAAAAATCTGATGTGGGCAGCACATGACTTTCCCTGCACACTTATATTTACGTTCTCTTTGTTTTAATTAAATTTATTTCACTTTTATTCAATTTTCGTTCTCATTCGGTAATCGGGCTTATTTTCAAAGGTGGTGTAGGGAAAGTACAAAAAACTAAAATATCTCGAGAACGGCTAGACCTAGTGTAATGGGGTTGGTCTTATTCTTTTCTTCGTTAAAAATTACGCATTAAACAAGCATTTAATGGATATATTTGAGCATACGTAGCTTTTTAGTTTAGATTTTGATAATTTTTGCGGGCCATTCTGCAAAAAAAGGCAGGTTATTTTTTTCTGAATCGTCCCAAAATCTAATCAGCACCAGGGTGTCCTATACGTGACTTGTCTACCGAATTTTGTGAAATTCGGTCCATTTGTTTTTCAGGTAGAGTGGATACAAGCTTTTGCGGGCCATTTCGCAAAAAAAGGCGGGTTCTTTTATTTCGAATCGTACCCAAAACTAATCAGCACCAGCCCCGCCCACAAGTGACTTACCCACAAAATTTTGTGAAATTCGGTCAATTAGTTTTTTAGTTAGAGCGGATACAAAATCTGCACAGACAGACACACACACAGACGTCACGCTAAAAATGGTTTTTTCGTATTCTAGAGGTCTCGAAACGTGTAGATCCGTCGAAAACTCGAGTTGCGATTTTCGGCATGATTCCAATACTTTCCCTATACATTACCATGTATTGCAGGGAAAGTAAAAAATGATTTTTTCATTTTACGATTAGTCTATTTTTCAGTGCATACTACCTTTTAGAATATTATGTTCTCTCACTTTTTCTGCCTCGTAAAATGCACTCAGACAGTGAGCATGATTGGAAGATTAAAAGAATAATATTTATTTTCTTCTATTACGTTTGTTGGTATATAAGTCAATTATTAAGTTAAATGCACTTAGAAGAGAGTGGGAAGATGTTCAGTCTTTCTCAAGAGCCGACGTGGTTGTCGAGTGGTTTAAGGCACGCGTTTCCGTAGCAATCGCTCGACCGCCACCTTGTGGATTCGAGCCCCACGTAAGGCATGGATGTTTGTGTTGTCGGCGCAATGTGATCCGCCCGTTCTGGTGTGCCTGGGGCAACGTCAATGGACGGCTAAATGGTTCACACTCTGACCGCTGTAATAAAGGCGAACGACGAAGGTCAAAGTGCCTGACCATTATTAAAAAAAAAAAAAAGTCTTTCTCAAAATGACGAGCCCTCAGGTCTAGACTGTGGAGAAGAGAGTGGGCGTGGCTCGAAGACAAAGATATTCATAGCAGCAATATTTATTTTGCTTTTTGCTATTACCGTGAATAAATTTTACCACTGCAGAAAAATTGAATTTGCATTCATTTCTACTTGGCTAATTAGAGCATACGTCAATTTTAATCACATAAATGGGATCTGTTAATATCCAAACTCATAATTAAATGAATGCACAAATATTTATTCAGCTAAACAATTATATTTGAGATATCTACAAACGAAATATCACGCGTGAAAATTTGAAGCATTCCCTCAATCTTCTACAAAACTAAAGAATTTATACACTTTTATTAATATTCAACTGCTTATACCACCGAAAATTTCACTTTTCTATAGTGATTATATTGAAAATCGGAAACCCGCTGTATAACCTACCTCCCCCTTCCCCATTCAATTGTTCAGCTCCTACCCCTTTCAGAGATCCTGACTACGACTATGGCGTAAACAGACTACATGTCCATATTGTGATACGCCATTTATGATAGTGTTTTTGGTTAAAAAATTATAATCTGTGACAACTTTTTTATAGTCATATAACTACCTTTAATACATTCAGTATGCTCTCACCTCATCATTATATTTTTAATATAGTGGCCATATTGAAAAAAGCAATTCCTCTCCCTTCCACCACTCTCATTCGGATGTACACCTCACCCTTTCCTAAATCATGGCTACAACCACAGCGTAAACTGACTACATGTTGTTTCCCATTTTACAATAAATTATTTCTAGTAGTATTTTTTGATGATGTAGTAGTCCGAACAAATAAATTCTAAGTCCTATAACTAATTTCCTTTAATATATATTCTCCTTCTCCTCCATTGGCAAAACATGCACCCGTTTGGGTTTGTTTTCTACTGACCTCTTTCCCGAATTTGGTCGTCGACCTTCCTTCTATTCGAGTTCCTGGCTACGCCTGAGGCACCAATTGACTATATAAATATATTGTGCAGCAAATAAGATTCATTGCATGAATTGTTTAAAATAAATTTTTTTTTATTTTTTAATAAAGAGAATATATCTCCCAATATCTGAAATATATCTCCCAACTTCACAAATGCGTATTTAAATTTAAAAAAAAAGAAAATCCGATTTTAGTTTAAAAAGAACACAAACGTACAAATGAACTTCTTATCCCTTTGTATCTAATAACTTTATTATGTATATCTCGATCTAACGAACCCCTAATACGTCGCTTCGCTCGCGGAGTTATGTCTTTACATTATCTCATCAACCGTGCGGCAATCAACTAGTCGTGTCTGGCGTTTTTCTGATTCTACATGTCCGTTAACATTACCGCATTTTTATATGGTTTAATAATGAGAAAAACCCTTTTACTTGATTTCCAAAATTTAAAAAATTAATTTGGATAAATGAAAATAAATTCGATTTTAAGGTAAAAAAAAATCACGAACTTTCAAGTTAATTTATTTTTTCCTTTATATTCAATGACTTTTTTGTGAATATCTCAATCTGGCAATTCCCTGGTATTCCACTCGCCACAGAAAAATTATCAATAAAATCATTAAATTTAAATTTACTTGTAAATCGTAACTCTTGTACTGCATAAACTGCAAGATTTCCTATTGGCCCGTCAGCTCCTTTGCCCCGCCCTCCCCTTCTCTTTCAGCCACCACAGCTCGGTACCCAGCCATCAGCAGTCACTCCAAGGCGAAGGCGGCACTCCATCAGCCGCCTCTAACCACATCATAGCACCCTCTCAAGCAGAAGAGTGCATATTGCTATTTGGATACCAACTGAAATTACATACATACAGAGACATTACTACATTCTGATGTGGGCGTAAGGGACCTGCGGTCCCATGGTAGCCCGGAAGTAAGCGTCTTGGCTAGGCTTGTGCCAGAGGGGCGGGGTCAAATGTAGGGCTGGGAGGTCGAGCTTTTCTATTGTTCAGATGAAGTTTGCTTTTCAATTGGTCAGATGAAGTTTGCTTTTCTATTGGTCAGGTAAAAAGTTTGCAAGGTGAAAAAGTAAAAGGAGAGAGATAAATAAAAATGAATTCGATTTTAAGCTAAAGAAAAATCACGAACTTTCAAGTTAATTTATTTATTCCTTTATATTCAATGACTTTATTGTGAATATCTCAATCTGGCAATTCCCTAGTATTCCATTTGCCACAGAAAAATTATCAAAAAAATCATTAAATTTATATTTACTTGTAAATCGTAACTCTTGTACTGCATAAACTGCAAGATTTCCTATTGGCCCGTCAGCTCCTTGGCCCCGCCCTCCCCTTCTCTCTCAGCCACCACAGCTCAGTACCCAGCCATCAATAGCCACTCCAAGGCGAAGGTGACACTCCATCAGCCGCCTCTGACCACATCATAGCACCCTCTCAAGCAGAAGAGTGCATATTGCTATTTGGATACCAACTGAAATTACATACATACAGAGACATTACTACATTCTGATGTGGACGTAAGGGACCTTCGGTCCCACGGAAGCCCGAAAGTAAGCGTCTTGGCTTGGCTTGCGCCAGAGGGGCGGGGTCAAATGGTGGCCTGGGAGGTCGAGCTTTTCTATTGGTCAGATGAAGTTTGCTTTTCTATTGGTCAGATGAAGTTTGTTTTTCTATTGGTCAAGTATAAAGTTTGCAAGGTGAAAAAGTAAAAGGAGAGAGGCAATTGTTTCTCGGCAATAAGATAATTAGATTTAAATTGGTTTTATTTCCATTTTGTCATCAAGATAAATTTTATTTTTGCTTTTTTTAACTATCCAGCAGGTAAAGAGTATGATTTTAGTATTAGACAGGAATTTTAGTATTTAATTATTTTGATTGCTTAATATGGTGGAAAACCTTGGACGCTTTCGGAACTTCCATTGATGGGGGTCGTAGGTATTAAGGTTTTGCAACTCCTCATTCGGGATAAGGGATATATTATTAAAAAATTTCGAGGCTAGTTTTTTGATTTCAACATTGATGGTATTATTTTTAAAAGCATTGCGGATTACGTTGTTCCGGAGGAATCTGGAAGATTCTCTAATGCTTCTGATAGTTTTATTCTGCGTTGTTTGGACCT
This sequence comes from Amaurobius ferox, assembly GCA_951213105.1. Taxonomy (NCBI): domain Eukaryota; kingdom Metazoa; phylum Arthropoda; class Arachnida; order Araneae; family Amaurobiidae; genus Amaurobius; species Amaurobius ferox. The sequence goes on along the minus strand of OX578155.1, from coordinate 59,776,503 downwards.
TTTTGAGGAGGGTGTTGACGCAAAGCCCCAGACAGCGGCTCTATAGAGCAGGAAGGGTCTAAGCACAGTTTTGCAGAGGAGAATTTTATTTTGGAAGCTTACGTGGGGGGAATGTAAGATCGGGAAAAGTGTCGCTCGGGCATTGTGATATTTCTTGATGGTCTAAGTTATGTGAGTTTTCTAGGTGAGTTTTTTGTCGAAATGAATGACGAGGTATTTGTAGTTTGTTACGTATGGGATAGAAGAGTAGTTAATTTTAATGAGGGGAGGTTACATTTACGTTTTCGTGAAAGGGATGCAGATAGTTTTTTCTCGTTAATTTTAATTTTCCAATTTTGAAACCAGGAGGAAAGTGTGTGTATGTGTTTCTGAATGCGTTAGTGCACGAAGTTTGGATTGGTGGATCTGGAATAAACAGCTGTGTCATCCGCATATGACGCAATTTTGGTGTGTGGTGATTTGGAAATGTCGTTGATGTAGAGATTAAAGAGCGTCGGGACTAATTGGAAGCCCTGTGGAACCTCAGCTCGTATGGGTCTGTGTGTAGAGTTGGTGTTGATAAGAATTGTGAAGGAACTCCAGCGAAAATAAGAGTATATAAGATGCAGCTGGGAAGTTCAGCTTAATTGGTTTGTATATAAGAGCTTCTGACAATATGCGATCAAACGCCTTCGCTACGTCCAGAAGAAGTACTCCAGTTGTTAGGCCGGCGTTCATTCCTTCGAATATGAATTGCATGACGCATAGCAACTGGTGTGTTGTTGCGTGTAGGGGGCGGAAGCCAAACCGTTTTGGGATGATAATGTTGTTGCTCGTGATGTAATGTTCGAGTCGCGTGTGTATAATGCGCTCTGCAAGTTTACTGATTGACGTGAAGAGGCTGATAGGGTCGTAGCTTTGTGCTGGTTTTTATTCCACGTACGCGGAAGTAAAGTCCGTCAGGATTACTGCATTTGTACTTTGCGGACGCTTACTTTACTATCACAGAATACTACATTCGAAGGTTCACTTCCATTGAAACCTATGGCAATATTTTTAACATGGAATTTTGCATAGACACTAGCGTTTGTGTAGCCAACCATCGGAACTAGGATGTAAATAAAGCACAGCTGATAGATTTGGCGAATATCTTTCTCTTGGCGATTTTACGTTAATGCGGCTGAATGAGAAAAAGTACGGGACTGTACTTTTATAATTTTTTAAACTATAAATATGAGCAGCATATAAAAATACTTTTATCTATAACATACATATTTAGTTTAAGTAAATTCAAATAAATAAACATAGATATATATTTAATTCATATAACCAAAAACTAAATGAAAAATGTGCGCATTGCATCACTATAAATCACTAAGCACCGAAAATTACAAGCTAACATACTCAAAAGACTGAAATATTATATGATATTTTCAGTGTAAAAAGTATACTAGCATGTTGGTTGCTAAATTGCTTGGTTCTTAATTTATTCTGGGATGCTGATAATATATATGTATTTTTTGATATACTAAAATTCTTATAATAAATAACAACAAATTTACAGAAATTCACTATCAAAGGTGTGGAACTCAATCGTTAATTACAAGGGGGGGAAGGGGATTATCCATATTACGTCAGTTAGTAAAATTTACACATAATATATTTACATACTATATCACATTCAACTTAACTAGCTCTAAGGAAAAGCTATCCAAATATCAATTTTTATAAATTTTATAAAAATGCGACAAAGATTTTTTATTTAATACCACTGCTTCTTTGAATTTAGTCTAGTCGGCAGTGATAATACCACACTAATTTCTTATGATAAGCATGTGTATACTTATGGTGAATACGTACATATGAATGTACGGGATGAAATATGGGATTGATAACAAATTCAAATAAAATAAATTACATACCTTGTAACGTAATCCCTTTTCTTTTGATAAGCCATTACTTGAAATAATCGATTCACTTAATAAATAATACTTTAGCACGCTAATCAAACACGCTACAAGAAAGCATGGCTGTAAGACTGTGTAAGGGTTCGGGACCAATTAGGGTTGTATTAACAGAACGTATTGGCGAAAACCGTATCTGACTATTTCTGACCATCATCAAGAGCCTCAATTTTGAATGTGATTTGAATTTGGTCAAAGCTGGAGGGCGCTGCGATAGCTATTGAAACGTCTATATATATTAGTCTGTGTTGACTTTAATCACCTGAACACACATTCAAATTTGGTCAAAGCTGGAGGGCGCTGCGATAGCTATTGAAACGTCTATATATATTAGTCTGTGTTGACTTTAATCACCTGAACACACAGCTAAGAAAATAAATCATAATAACTAAAGTAAAAGTAAAACTGTCCTCTGTTTAAATTTGAAAATGTTAATCTCCTTTGCTTAAAACCTGAACTCAAACTCTTTTTAATTCAACTTTAACTTAACCATCCTATTATCTAATTGTAATAGTTCTTAACTTTTCCATATTTGTAATTTCATTCTTTAAGTTGTATTTACCTTAAGTAAATACCTATAACTTTGGAAGTTACTTCCCGTATTTCTATTGGTCCGCTCTTCCCCTGGCCCCGGCCTCCCTTTTCAGCCACAGCCCTATACAGCCATCCCAAGACGAAGTCAGCATAACACCAGCCGACTGTGACCTCAACATAGCACCCGATTATTCGCATCTACTTGCATCCAATTGACTTTTGAGTTGTGGACTAGAAGGGGTGAGGTCGTGCCACGGTCAACTCCTGCTTCGCCGTCATTTTGTTCAATGGCTCTTACACCCGTGCTCACTTTGCTTGTTGCTTTCAAAAAGATTTTTGGAGCAGACAAATGTTTCGCTGATTTTCGCTATTTCCAAGAGCAGTTTTGTGCTCTTCCTGAATATGTTCCCACACGTGGGAAATCAGACCTCAAAAAGTTGGAGGAGGTCAAGTTCGAGATAGACAAACTCAAGGTTATCGTTAATAATCAGCCCAAAGATATGACCAGACATGAATGGATCATTCTGAAAGCGACGGTTGCCAAGATGAAGTACACCATGGAGAATCTGGAGATGGAAAAGTCAAGTGAGCCCCCCCCCCCCCACACACACACACACGAGTTCTTCTCATGGGATTTCTGTTGTCTCTTTAGCACCAGCGATGTCTCTTGATATCCCCTCGTCGACCCAGACTACCTGTTCTGAAGCACCTTCCAGTGCTTGTAAACGTCCCCTTACTGATCCAGATGATGAAGGATTTGTAAAAGTGCCGAGGAGGCATTCTGCCAAAATTGTTAAATCTGCTACCCCACCCCAATTCCCAGGGTCCAGCCTCTGCTCGATCCTGAAGTTCCTGCGCTTGATGCAACTGTTGTAGATGAAACTACAAAAAAAGAAAGTCGCGTCCCCCTTTTTATCGTGCCCTGTACTAACTGGTACGATTATCTTAATCAACTGCGGTTAATTGTCCCCTCTATTACGAGTAGCCTAAGAAGGAACCTCTTCAAACTTGATGTTGAAACGCGTGAGGAGTTCGTAGTTGTTCAAAAGAAATTGATGGCTGACAAGATATAGTTCAGGACTTTTCTTCTTAACGAAGATAAACCACATAAAGTTGTAATTAGGGGCTTCCTGTGCCCACCAGCCCGGATCTCATTAAGGAGAAACTAGAATGCAACGGTTTTAAAATTAATAGCTAACTCAACTTTTCAAAGGCCCGAAGACCAATAGAGTGCTCATGCCCTTATTCTATATTCAATTAGAGAAAACCCCGGACAATTTAAAAATCTATCAGGTAGTCAAAATGTTCGGAGTTGATGTTAAGCTACATCGTTATCGAGTGCGCTGCCACTCAGTGTTTTTCTTGCCAGAAATGGCATCACGCAGCAATTAGCTGTCATTTGCCGCCCAAATACGTAAATTGCGCTGGAGAGCACAGAGCTTATGAATGGCCTGAAAAAGCTTAGACTTGTGCTAATTTCGGTGGAGACGAATCGCGGGTGTCCTAAATTTCCGAAAGCTAGGATCTCTCCCAGAACCTTTAGATAAGCAAAACTGCTAGCAATGCTAAATCCCACGCTACTGCTTTCCAGCTAAATAACAACGATTTTTCTAAAATTACCGGAAAAATATCCCTAAACCAAGATCATGAATTTCAATCCCAACAAGCCTCCCGTTGAAGATGGAAAACCCTTGAAAGCTGACTGGTTGGAGTTCATCGACATGATAGTCCGTTTCGAAAGAAACGGCTATCAGCGCGATTTCCTCCAACAAGCTCTCAAATCTGCCCTCCCTGAACCAGTGGTGATTGTGTTCCGGAATTTCCGGAAATTTTAACTTGCCACTTCCGGGATTTTTTTATGAAATTGACATTTAACTCTTTTTTTTTACACTTTTTCTTCTTCTAAAATTACATTTTTTTTCACGATTTTTTCTTCTAAAATCCAGGCATGAGATTCTTCTGCTTTTCGGCGGAATTCCGCGTTTTTGCTCTTCCACAAAAATTTCCTCTTTTTTGTTTTGCTTCTATCCCAAAAAATCCGTTTTTTCTGAAAAATTCAGTTTTTTTTTCAAATAAAGTTTTTCCTCAAACAAAGTTCGACTTTTCAAAGAAACTCGCAGAGAGGTTTTAAACAGAGCTATTATCTTAATTGAGCTTCGGCCCACGAGTGATGAGCGTTGTCTGCAGTCCGTTTTTTAGATGCTGCGTGCGGTGTGGGGGGGGGAAAGAATAAATGTAGCTCGTTACACGAGAATGCAGACATGCTGGTGTGGCAAGCTGTATTTATTCTGGTACTTCCAGCACGCAACGTCCAAAAAACGGACTGCAAACAAAGCTAGTTTTTCTAACCCGGAAATGGAGCCATAAAATCTCCCACAAAAGGGGAATCAAAAACGAGTCGTAAATTTTTATCTACGTAATCACCATGATGTATGTCATCACATATGTCATTAATATATATGTTGTTATTGGACTCAAAGGGGAAAAACTTCGCTCAGCACTTGAAAATCTTTATTTTACTTTTACCCCTTTCATAACAGTATATTATTTCTACAGATACGACCAGTGCAGAGATGCCAACTTTTAAGGATTTTCAGTAGCTTGTACGGATTTTTACTTCATCGTACGGTTTTACGGATATTACTCCCAAGACTACTGAAAATCCCGTGAAATCCATGCATCCCACCATTCAATTCATATTCCCTGCTTTGTTGAGAGTCCAAAATTATCAGTTTGCATCCATTTTCTTCTTCTAATGATTTCATATCAGAACAATAGATCTAATTTATTTTATAGTGCGGGTAACATAAAGAAATATTTTACTAAACAAATTATATTTTTCTTAGATTATAAGATAGCGCTATTCAGTTTTTCTTTTCGGGCTTTGCTGAGAGTACACAATTGCCTTTTTCCATCCATCTCCATCCCCTTATTATTGCACATTAACTTTGCTAAACTAGCTTATTTTCATATTTTGGTTGATTATAAAGACTAATTTTTTTAATTATTTTCACATAAATAGTACGATCATGAAATTCATTTTTTTTTTTCGCCGGCGTTGCCGAGAGTACATATTAATCCTTTTCCATCCATCTCCCTACTGTTCCATATTAACTTTACTAAATTAGCTTATTTTAAATATTTTAATTGATTATAAAGATTAATTTCTTAATTATTTTTATACAGATAGTGCCATTCAATTTCAATTAACTCAGTTAAGTTGGAAAAACTACGTTTTGAATTTATTCTAAGATTTTAAAATATACATTTTCAATATACTTAAAATCTTACTGATGAACAATGCACAATATTGCATAAATTGCAAAAATATTGCGTAACTTTTCAGGAAATTGGACTTAGAGTTACAATCACCTCTGCTGAACTCAAGAAGTCAAATTCCGCGATTGATAGAATTACCATTCTTTATGACCACATTTGCGAGTTAGCAAAAACCCCGTCGAACTAATTGGTTATTTTTAGAGCCTGCTAGCTTATTTTTAGGACCTGAGTACTTCTCATCTAGAATTTTCCGCCCGCGTTTACGATTAGCCGAGCCTGTTCTCTTCTCTCCGTTGGTTCCTTCCCGTTCGCTCCTCCCCGTAGCACCGCCCCTTGCCTCGCTAGAACGTCCCTCATCGTCTCAAGACAGTGTTCCACGGAACACACCCGTTTTCTAAATTTTCCTTCTTTTCTCGGAGAAATTTTATTCTCCTTATTCCAAATTAAACGTCACGTTGACTTAATTGGGACCTGTCCTAATTCTGTCTAACATGCACCGCTACGATCCTATTAAATCCCTATCACGTTAAAGTCCTTTACCATGATTTCCCAAGCTCGGAGATTAAAACAAACCGTACGGGTTTGCTAGGCGCTCCAAAAACAGTGCCCCTTAAGTCAACCTAGCACCCTTTTCGAGGAGCGCATATTTCTATCAACATTGTTAATGAAAAACCTATTTATTGGACAATTTCTAAATTCTGAGATGGAGGTAGGGGTCCTTCGGACTCAGGTACTCCGTAAGCAAGCGCCTTGGCTTGGCAGCTGAGAGCAATGGTCTTTAAATAAATTTTCAAATGCGGTAATGGTAATTCGATTTTCTCTTCGTGTGTGTGCAACACAGTTCCTTGTGCGCCTAGCATCAAAGTACTGTATCTCCTGGATGTTATTTATGTTATAATTAGCAACATTGATTAGGACATGCGCAGCCGTAGTATGACACAAGAAAAGTGCATATAATACTTTAAATGCTATGATAGACCAAAAGAAGGGGAGGGTCAAAGGTATATGTCCTAGCGATTTTTGGACCACATAACACCAATTTTTGGCCCAGATTTCTAAACACCAATTTGTGGCCCAGAAACGCTTGCATTTTCCGCCTTCTTGCACTGCAGATTTATTTCCTAATAAATAATAGGATAAAATTTGCGTTCATATAGTTTCGTGTATTTCAAAAAAGGTTGTGGAATATAGAATTAGTTCAATGTTATAAGTGCCGTCTCCAAAATTCGCACTGTAGCAATATCATTAGAGATGATGCAGAATACAGTTGTCCTGCATCCTGCTTCATAATGCAGGAGCGTTGATTAGCATTGGTTTGAATGCAGGAGCAGACAGTCAGATGTTTTGATGTTAACGCTACATAGCTACAAAATGTAAATACATTGACGGAAAATAAAATCCCAACACCAAGAAGGAGTTGTACTAGATAAACGAAATTTGGGAGGGGCGTTTTTGCATATATGAAAGATGACGCCTATTCAAATTTCGCGCTATACGAATAAGAGTGGCGCTAATAGCGCCACTATGATCATGCAAATCACGTTTGCTTTAAATACGCGGTGTAAACTTTGTGAGCGTTGTTTATCGTCCGGATTGAACGTTGTGAGCTAGGTTTAAGTCAAGAATGCCTTTAAGGAGACGAAGAAGGTAGTATCAGCAGCTTAGTGAGTTCGAACGAGGCCGTATAATAGGGCTATGAGAAGGTGGATTTTCTTTCCGCGATATTGCAAAAAGACTTGGTACGGACTGTGCATGATTGTTGGCAGCAGAGGTCACCGGAAGGCACTGTCTCTTGAAGACCGGGGTCCGGCCGCACATGGGCCACTACTGAGAGGGAAGACCGCCGTATTCGCCACATGACTGTGGCGGATCGTACTGCATCTGCAGCAGCAATTAGAACGTCTATTGGCCCCAGATGGACGCAGCAAACTGTAAGAAATCGATTACTTGAGGGACAGCTCCGAGCCAGATGGGCTGTAGCGTTCATACAACTAACTCCAAATCACTGCCATCTGCGACGTCAGTGGTGTCAAGCTAGAGCTCATTGGAGTGCGGAGTGGAGACCTTTTGTACTCTCAGATGAGAGCCGTTTCTGTCTTGGTGCCAGTGATAGTCGTATGTTAGTAAGAAGGAGGCCAGGTGAGCGTTTGGAACCAAGCTGTCTGCGGCGTAGACACACTGGACCTACACAGTTATGGTCTGAGGAGCCATTTCATATGACAGCAGGAGCACTCTCGTCGTTATCCCAAGCACCTTGACTGCAAATTTGTATATTTATACATCAACCTGGTGAGTGAACCGGTTGTGTTGCCATTCATGAGCAGTATTCAAAAGGGTGTTTTCGAACAAGATATCGCTCGTACTCATACCGCTGCTGTCGTGCTCTACAGAGTGTTGACATGTGGCCTTGGCCAGCGAGATCACCAGATCATTCTCCCATCGAACACGTATGGGACATTACTGGAAGACAAATCCAGATTCATCAACAACCAGCATTAACCGTTGCTGATCTGACTGACCAAGTGCAACAGGCATTGAACTCTATCGCCAAAAATGACGTAGGGCACCTGTACGACACAATGCATGCACGCTTTCATGCTTGCATTCAAAATCGTGGCGACTACAGCGGTTATTAATGTACCATCATTTCACATTTGAAATGACTCTTCTAGTGCATACTTTAACCTGTGACCTTGAAACTTTAATCAAATAAGTATGTTATCTACACAATTGCTTTGTCTAAATTTCATTCGCCTAAACTGATTTCTTCTTGGTGTTGGGATTTTATTTTCCGCCCGTGTATGAATAATTCTAATTAAAATAAAGGAATTAAATAACAAGAAAATAATTTTGACTGAGGTCAAAATAAAATTTCAGATTTTTGTTATCCAATCACATTTTAAATTTAATAGAAAAAATAAAAACAACTTTGATTAAATAAAACATTCAACCGATAATTTTAGGTAAGGTGGCGCTTCACCTGCGTTGCCTAACAAGTCGCACTGTTATGTAATGATCTAGAACTTTGAGTTCTTTTCTTTTTCTTAGATTTAATTAGATTTAATTTAATTTTTTTTAGTTTTAATTTTTCCTTTCCTTATATACATAATGTATAAGGAAAGTATTGTGACGGGGTCGAAAATTCGAATTCGAGTTTTCAACGGGAGAGCGCGTTTCAAGCATCCCTGATCACGAATCAAACATTTTTGAAGTGATGTCTGTGTGTGTGTGTGTGAAAGTATGTGTGTGTGTGTGTCAGTGAGTCTGTGGAGACGATAACCGACGAACGAATGGACCGATTTGAACAAAATGGACTGATTTGGTACAAAAATCACAATTCGTAAACACTGGAAGCCTATTGTTTTTATACGCAATCGAATGTTCAGAACCCCCTAATTTTTCAAATGAAATTTTGAAAAAATCGTCAAAAAATCAAAACCACTAATAAAGTTATGCAAATAGACATTTCTCATGTAATTTTTCATTAGAAAACGATTGGCATAAATTTTAGAACGCTAACATGAAGCGTTCTAGAGATATTGTACATTTTTAAAAAACAATATCAAAAAGCCATATAAAATAAAATAAAAATATTTCCTATTGAGAAACATGTTCACTTTTCATATGTAATACCATGCGATAAATTGAGTGACATCATTCTCGTGGATCTAGCTCGTTCCATTCATGAAAAAAGATACTTTGAATAATACTTTTGTATTTGAACGCCAATAGTCATTTATTTATCTGCTGTAAGAATAACTTATTTCTTACTGCATAACGCTTGGCGAGATTTTGGCGACGAATTTGGCGGAATGTCGCCAACTTGGCGACTTTTTTTAAATGTTGCCGAATTAACGAAAATCACGCCAAATGAATAAAAATGACGCTAAATCAATGAAAATGACGATTAATTGTCGAAAATTCAATATCTTGGAAAGAATATTAGTATCTACTATAAGAAAAACCTATTTTTTTACTGTAAAAGTAGCAAATTCATTACATTATATAAGGAAAGTCATGTGTTGCTCACATCAGATTTTTTTTCTTATATTTAATTAGATTTAATTTAATTTTTTTTAGATTTAATTTCTTTTAATTAGAACTTGAATTATTTAAAAATAATGATCTGGATATTATTATTCTGAATGTGGAATGTAAGAAGTCTTGCCGTATATGCTTCAACGACACAGATGATTTTTTCAACTCCGAAAAACACCGCTGCCGAACAATGTTCAAGCGCGGTATGCAATCCCTCCAGCTGTAATTTAGAGGTGAGGGGTATTGAACAAGCTCAACTGACACCGTAGCCCCCGTCATTACATGCCCGCCGTATTCTGCGGTTGCCAGGCAACACTTGCTGCTTAGTTTCCTCGCTAGGGGGCAACCCAAGCGGGCCATGGTTAATAGCACAGTAACGGGGTTTAACGTGTTTAACTTAAGTTTTTTTTTTAATTTTCGCGACTTGTTTAAATTTCGATTGTTTACTGCGTAATGCGTGGTTGTAAATTCGTCCAATAAATCTACTGGCACTGCATTTCATGAAATACCTAACAGAGAACAACAACGACAAATCTGGATTAAAGCTATATCAAGAGAAGGTAAGTTTAGATTAGTATTTATTATTAAGCGTATCCATATTCGGAAATCAGAAGAGAGTGAGTTCGAGAGCGTGCATTTTTAGTTAATATCTTGGCCACTTTTAAAATTTTTATTATAGTATAGGAAATGTAACGGTAAGATGGGGAGAAGGGATTTTTCATATGAAATTGATAAAGGCAGTTTTATATGTATATTATGCAACATTCCCAAAGGCAGTTTAATCATGAACTGAAAAACTGAAATTGTGATTTAAAACTTACTTTAAATTCTGCCCTCCCCCCCCCCCCCCCACCAGTAGATAGGCTGCTCATACAATATAATGGGGAAAATGTTACCAGTAGTATATATATTTTATTCTCTGGTGGTGTTTCTCATAATGTGCAATAAAAATATTAAGTATTTTCCTATTATGAAAGTATTTTCGTAGGGTTGTTTAAGCACGGCTGATTGATTTTACTAACAAATTTATGCAATGCAACTGAAGCACCTCTACATTAAAACTTCAAAAGTGTAATAGAAATAATTATTTTTATGATCATTTAATAGAAGATTAACATAGTTAAAGTTTGAAGAAAAAGTGTGTGTGTATTTGTATATACAGGGCTGTAACACGGGGAGAACAATATTACCCTTAAACTTAGCATTAGAAGGGGGCGGGAGGCGGAGTCCGAACGAATTTATATACTCCACCAAATACTTTGGGTCGTAAAAAATTTGTTTTATATATATATATATATATATATATATATATATATATATATATATATATATATGTGTGTGTGTACGCGTAAGCAGCTCTTAATATTTTTCCCTGTAAAGTGTATGGTGTACATATCGTTCTTTAGGTTAAATAATTATTAGGTAAAAAAAGAAAACAAGCGAAAAAAATAGCAATAAATGAATCAAAATACGTCAATGAAAAAGCAAGAAACGTCTAAAATATTTAATGAGAAAAGTAGCGACAGCTTGAATCGTACGAATACATACACTGGCGCTCTGCTTTATTTACCCTTTTTCGCAGAAGAGTGTCCCGCTATCCCTGACCTCTAGCAGTAGCGTCCCTCATTGCTATGTTACCGTTTAAACAAAGAAAACGGCGAAAGACAGCGGGTATATAGTAACGGGGACTACACTTACACCTATCCAGAATTTCCAAATAACAAGGGCAGATTTATGTACCATAAATAATAATTTACAAAATCTTATAAAAAATAAAATTCTACTTAACGTTGCATGCAGCACGTCGCTCAAGGGTCAACTTTTCTGTGTATCGCCATTTTGTGCTGTTCGAACTTGGATTGCCACGTGTGTTTTTCCCACGTGGTTGTGCTTTTCGTACTTCGAGTTATTTGACCCTGATTTATGATGGATCTTGACAACGACCTTTTGGAGAAGACGAAGGAAGTTGCTAGTGAGCTGGAGGGTGACGATGCTCGGCCTCTCAAGGATGCAATGGATGCGTATCTTGGACGCCTGCCGGACGCTGGACTTCTTGCCGCAAAGACCCAGGAAGTGAAGGATGCGGTGAACTATTGTGGAATGGTGATCTACGTGCTGACACTGCATATCCAGGATATGCTCAAGTATGGACTCCTCGGACAGGACAAGGACCAAGTCTCCCGGATTCTAGGTTCGTTCAATTTTGTGAATTCTTTTTTGTTCGGCTGTGACATTGGTAAATTTAGAAATTGTGATAGTGATATTTATGTGATCTTTAACTCAGTTGAGGAGTATAATGATAGAGTAATTAGAGCTAAACTGTTAGAGTTAGGACTAATAAATGAAATTAAACTTGTTGACAAAACTGAAACGGTTGTAAATCCATGTAAAAGGGCTAGGATAGAGGAGTCTCACACTGAGGGAACTCCTACTAAAAACCAGGATGGAAATTTAAAATTAAAATCTAATGACCATAATAACATGGACTGTAATGCTGCTAGTGATAGTGTTGTAAATGAAAAGGTTAGTGATAATGTTGTAACTGTAAATGAAAAAGTTAAAACTAAGACTTATGCTGAAATTGCCGCGCAACCGGTTCAATTTAAGAGTGCACCTAAATCTAAAGCGGTTGAAAATAGTGTTAGAGAAAATATTATGGAGGTAGAAAAAAAAGAACCAAAAGCAGAATGTTTCTTCATAAAGTTTAGAGACAACTACCAGGCTCTCCTTAAAAAGCTAAATGAAATTACAGGCAATAAAGTATCTGGCAAACTCTCAGGAGATATGCTCAAACTCATACCCAATGACGCTGACTCCTATAGGGTTGTTCAGCGCCATTTGACTAGCGAGAAAATCCCCTTCCATAGTTTAAACCTAAAAACTGAAAGGCCAAAAAAGGTAGTTTCGAAGGGGCTACCAACTAACTATGACATTGAGGAGATTAAAATGACGCTAACATCCATTGGATTAGATGTAGTCCGGGTTTCTCAATTGAGAAACACAAAAACAAGATTACCCCTGCCGATCTTCTTACTCAGCCTTAGGCCCACGGAAGACTGGCAGAGGATTTACAGACTGACAAGGTTAGGATACTTGGCTGTGAAGGTAGAGGCCTTCAGAGCACGGGGCTTTAAGATTTGCTACCGGTGCCAGCAGTTCAACCACTCCTCTGAGAACTGCAGTATGCCACCAAAGTGCCTGAAGTGTGCACAAGATCATTTCACACGGGACTGCCAGAGACCCAGGACAGAGAAGGCAACGTGTGCAAATTGTAATGGAGACCATCCAGCGAACTTCAGGCAATGCCCGAAGAACCCCTGGAACAGAGGAAAGGCACCGGAGTATGCCCCCCCTCCCCCAAAAAATCAGATACCACCTTGGAGGCAAAAAGCCCTCGGACTAAACCCCCAGGCACCCCCTCAGGGCTCCTCGCACATAGTGCCACAGGAAAAAAGACACCAACCTTCAGCACCTACCAGATCGGTGCAAGAGCAGGCCCCCAAATCATCGACCTCCAGAGAATTGGCCCTGGAGGAAGTAAGAGCAGCTACAGCTGCCATTAAAAAGAGATCGGAAATAGAAAAAGCCAGACAGGCAAAGGATAGGCTTGACATTAAGGTTGAGGATTGGAAACAAAATAAACGAGTCAGGGATGAAGAGATCGCGCAAACCCAGCTGTTAGTTAAAACGGGTGAAAAAAAGCAAAAAACTATCGAGTTCCAAAAGGACACTCACAAAAAAGTGCAAACCGCGGTTGAGGCTGAGGAAATGGAAGCTGAGACTGAACCGACTGATAAATCTGATGCTGAAAAAATGGAGGATATCATCAACCTCATCAGAGGATTTATTAGCATGTTCAATCTAGACGACATAAAACATCTGTTGATGCAGTTCGCAGAGTTAGTACAAAAAAAGAGCGATCCTATGGTAATGGTCTTTGAGGCCCTTAAAATAATCGCGGACTTTAAAAGTAACAGTGAGAATCAAACCCGTCATGGCTAGGTCCCAAAAAGAATCCTTAAAAATAATATTTTGGAATGCGAACGGCATATCTCCAAGAATAAATGAACTTAGGAACTATGTAAATGAAAATGACGTAGACGCCTTATTAATTCAGGAAACTAAAGTTAGAGAAAGTAAAAAACTAAACATAGCCAACTATATATGCTATCATAATCTTAGCTCAAATACTAATGCTAGAACGCCCCATGGAGGAACAGCAGTATACATTAAAAGAAATATTCCCCACGAGGAACTAAACAACATAAATCTTCAAGGTATAGAAAATACTAGTATAAAAATTAAAATTAATAATACTAGCCCGTTTATCCTAACCTCAACATATGTCAAAAATATGAGTAGAGTAGATGTAGCTGCGCAACTGGAACTGCTTTTCGCGCGATATCCAAACACTATACTCGCAGGCGACTTCAACGCGCACCACCGAGCGTGGGGCTGTAGGAGAGCCAATTCACGCGGTACACAGATACACAGACTGCTGAACACGACAAACACTAACATTATTGTACCGTCGACACCAACCTGCTTCTCAGGCGCCAACGGCTCATTTATAGACTTTGTCCTAACGCGAAACATAGATTACGCTCACACTATTAGTACCTTGGATGAATTCGACTCGGATCATTTGCCGGTACTGGTGACATTCGACCTGAACACACCTCTTCCAGCCTCTTTGGGACAAGAGAGGGTCAACTGGGAAGTATTCAAAAGATCACTCTTCGAGCCGCACTTAGCAGTACCTAACATAATGAGCACGGCGGATATTGACTCAGCCACGCACACACTCACAACAGAAATCAAGAGAGCAATTGCCTCTGCCACAACACATCGTGAGTCTCCAAAAATGCCCACACTTTCCCACCATGTCAAACAATTAGTCAGGCAAAGAAACAGAATACGTAAGACATGGCAGGCTAACAGAGACCCCGCCCTTAAAAGGGAGCTTAACAGACTCACGTGCAAAGTCAGGGAAAAAATTGTCGCAGAAAAGCAGCAACAGTATAAAGAACTAATCGAATCCCTTAGCCCAGAAGACGTATCGCTCTGGCAATTCGCAAAAAGACTCAGGAAACCTCAAATTAAGCTCCCGCCACTAATAGATGGTGCTAAAATCGCGTACTCAGACGAGGAAAAAGCCGAGGCGCTCGCAAGCCATTATGAAAAACAATTCCAACCAAACCACGATCTAATGTGTCAGGACACCCTAAGAATGGTCAGACAAACTTTAAATAATTTCAGGAATTCCCCGGTAACGGCTGAGATTAGCCCAGCCACCCCGCAGGAGATAGTAGAAATCATTAAAAATCTCAAAAACCGTAAAAGCCCAGGGCACGACAAAATCAGAAATATTGCGGTTAAAAACCTACCCTTAAACGTAATATGTTACTTGACAATCTTAATAAATAAAATATTAAAACTAAACTATTTTCCCAAAGAATGGAAGGAAGCGATAATTATAGCAATCCATAAGCCTGGTGAGGATGCCACAATTCCAGCCAACTATAGACCAATTAGCTTGCTACCGACACTTAGTAAAATTACTGAGAAAATTATTCTTAAGAGACTGAACACGCACCTTAGTGAGAATGACATTATCATTCCGGAGCAGTTTGGATTTCGGCCAAAGCACTCCACCACTCATCAATTGCTGAGAGTGGTAGAGTACATATCTTCTGGTCTCAATAACAAGACACCCACAGCTGCGATTTTTCTGGACATACAAAAAGCCTTTGATAAAGTATGGCACTGTGGATTAGCATACAAATTGATCACTTTAAAAGTCCCTGACGCTATTGTCAAACTTTTAATCTCATACTTAAATAACAGACACTTTCAAGTCAGAGTAGGAGATAACTTATCTACACCCAAGCTCATTAAAAGTAGTGTACCGCAAGGTTCTATCCTGGGCCCGACACTCTTTAACATATACCTGAACGACATCCCTAGGACTCCAAACACAGAGCTGGCACTCTATGCAGACGACAGTGCGATACTTGCAAAACACCCCTATGTCTCAGTAATGCACAGACAGCTACAACAACACTTAGACATACTCCAAACTTGGCTGGAAAAATGGCGAATAAAATTAAACCCCAATAAATGTCATTGGATTTATTTCTCAAGAAAACGTAAACCTCCGCCGCCTCTGTACATAAACAACCATGCCCTAAAAGCGGAAAAATCTACTAAATACCTAGGTGTAACGATAGATTCCCACCTAACCTGGAAACAGCACGTAACGAACTTAATCAAAAAAGCGTATATGGCCACAGGAGCCTTATACCCAATGATAGGAAACGGAAATCTAAGTTATCAAAATAAACTCCTAATTTATAAATCGGTCATCCGCCCGGGAATGCTGTATGCAGCACCCGTATGGGGATATGCCTGTAAAACTACAATAGACCTCCTAGAGACAAAACAAAACAAAATCCTACGGATTATCAGGAAAGCTCCCAGGTACTTAAGAAACTCGGTAATTAGGAATGACTTCAAAATAAAAACTGTTAGAGCCCAAATTAAAAAGCTAGCGCTTAAATTTTACAGAAATTTGCCATCCGTTCCAAACGAACTGTTATTCAATCTGCATGACTATGATCATCGCAAGGCCAAATCTCGTAAGAGACCCCGCGCTGTTCTAAACATCGATAATCGGAATTAAATGATCCCACCTCAAACATCTGATTTTAAAATAAAACTCGCGACTATTATTTTATAAAAAAAAAAAAATATATTCTAAACACTAAACTGCCAAAACGCTAGGTAACCCTTAAATCTGCATCAACCCCCCAAACTGCTTAAACTCTAAATGTGCAACAAACTGCCACACTAGGAGCTAGGATAAATAATAAAAAGTAGTAAATAAAAACCTCGAACCTCCAATTAGGGTCACTGAATTAATGTCACAGTTTGACGATAAGAACCACATATTGAAACTGGAGATTAAAGGCGCTTCGCGCCTGGTGCTCTGTCTTGTACGACACTACGTAGCACGTCGCGCTGAGCAATCTTCAACCTTTCTGTGTATCGCCATTTTTTGGTGTTCAAACTTGGATATATTCTTTGCTTGGATTGCCACGTGTTTTTTTCCTACGTGGTTGTGCTTCTCTTACTTCAAGTACAGTGGCTAGAATAGATAGTGTGCCGACCGAGGCGAAAAACAGGTTCCCTAGAAACCGCCTACGCCAGACGGCGCTGGTCTCGAATAAGCGGTCTAAAGTGGAGGAGTTAACATTGAAACCTAATGGGAATTTAATTCAAACGAAATGATTGATATCTTTGGAAATAATTGAAGAATTTGTCTGAAATTTGGTGTAATTATTGCAAGTGGTATACACAAAAAGTCATTTGATTTTCAGAGAGATGGACCTAGGGATATATCCATATTTTAAAAATTTTATTTAGCTTTATCTGTGGTCGTTCAAACATTTGAGATCCAAAATAATCAAATTCATTCATCACAGTAACGTGAAATTCGGTATGACGTTTTCTCTTGTGGTACATTTCAAGTCTTTCGATTTTGAAGCTTATCGGGCTAGCCCGTCCTGGGCCCGCCATATGACTTTACTTTTTGGTATAACTCGAGAACAGGTGTATCTAAAAATTCGAAGTTTAGCATAGTTAGTCATTTGCTGTATATTTTAACTCTTTGGATTAAAAATCTTATCGGGCTAGCCCGTTCTGAGCCCAACAAGAAGAATATACCTTTTTTTGAGAATAACTCAAAATTCGGAGCATCTACAATGTCTAAATTTAATATATCATTGTCTTTTGTGGTATATTATATTTCATCGCATTTCGAACCTTATCGGGCTAGCCCGTCTTGGCCCGCCAAAGAAATTTACTCGCTTTTCAAGAATATCTCGATCAAACGAAGTAGCTAAAGAATGTGAATTTTGTATATCATTTCCTTTTGGATGGATTTTAATTTAGATTTTGAACCCCATAGGGCTAGCCCCTCCAGAGCCCAACAAGAGGAACATATCGTTTTTTGCGAATAACTCAAAATTTGGAGCATCTAGAATGTCTAAATTTAATATATCATTGTCTTTTGTGGTATATTATATTTCATCGCATTTCGAACTTTATCGGGCTAGCCCGTCTTGGCCCGCCAAAGAAATTTACTCGCTTTTCAAGAATATCTCGATCAAACGAAGTAGCTAAAGAATGTGAATTTAGTATATCATTTCCTTTTAGATGGATTTTAATTTAGATTTTGAACCCCATCGGGCTAGCCCGTCCTGAGCCCAACAAGAGGAATATATCGTTTTCTGAGAATAATTCAAAATTCGGAACATCTGGAATGTCTAAATTTAATATATCATTGCCCTTTGTGGTATATTATATTTCATCGCATTTCGAACCTCATCGGGCTAGCCCGCCTTGGCCCGCCATAGAAATTTACTCACTTTTCAAGAATAACTCGATCAGTCGGAGTAGTTAAAAAATGTAAATTTAGTATATCATTCCCTTTTGGATGGATTTTAATTTATAATATAGTATTCTCTTTTGGGATATATTTTAATTCTTTGGATTTTAAACTTTATTAGATTACCCCATCTTTGCCCAGCCTTAGGAATGCATTCGTTTTGGAAAAATAACTCGAAAATTGGAGAAAAATTATCATTTACCAAACAATTACATTAGTTCTGCTTAGGGATTATATTTGAGAAAGTATTTTGTACTGTTGTGTAAACCCACATTCGAGCGGTGACCCTCCCCTCTTATCCTAGATCTTGCCTACGCTTATATGCAAGAGAATTAAATAATGCGAAACCAGTCCACGGTGCACTTTAAAGATTCATAGTAATATAGTGATTCGTACTACATAGTATAATAGAAAGAAAAGTCTGGTGACGGGATTTTTGGATGCTGAAATTCGCAGATTATGAAATGTTAAGCTATTTTTTAGCCTATTCGTCGAAATGCAATATACAGTAATATGCTGGATGAATCGAATTAATACATTTTTCTAGGCAATTTTACACAGAACAGGCGATAATGGTATAGCTATAAAAACAGCCCTTTTTAATCCAAATATAGATTTTCAACGTCAGTTACAACAAACATCAAATGAGTGAAAGCTTGCTGCTTACAATTTCGAAAAATCTTTCTTTCTGAGTGGGTCCATCCTGTCCTATTTTAGAACGAAAAAGAATATTGTACAGGTGACGGTTCTTAGTAAAAACAAATTCGATCTCAGATGACCAATGTGCTAATGAGATACTTCCTATTGTATCTAGAGGCCACCCAGAAGGCAGTACAAAATGCCCTGCCCTGGTGTTCTACCCATTTCCAGAGCCCCCGCTGATTTGCGGATCTTTTGAGCATTGTTAGTGTAAGAGATGTGGCAACTTGCGGAAACGTATGTAAAGGAGACGCGCCTGTCGAAATAAAATAGCGGTCAATTACATGTCCACCCTCAATCGAAATTCTATCTTTCACCGTACAAAGAGACAGCACTTGTAGGCAGACCCCACCTTGTTCTAATGTTCAAGCGGCAATGGTGTTTCATTTTTTTCTTCCAAATTCACAGGGCCACCCACAGGCATTTTTCCTAGTAGACGAACATATGAGATAAAACAAAATATTTGCCAGACATTCTCATACATTCTTTTTTTAGGTTTACATGGTAATATGTATCAAAATGCAAAACAAAAATTTGGTTTTAAAGCATTCGTTCAAGTTATTCATATAATGCTTTTAAAAATTATTGAAAAATTTCAATTTCAAGTAAATAAAATCAATACGTGCGGTCCAAATTTCTGCTAAAGAAATAAAATTATCTTCGTAAAAAGCAGAATACCACTCAAAATACTAATATCGACCGGTTTCGAAGGCATAAAACCTTCTTCGTCAGATCACGCAGAACCGTAACCTTCACTCGTACTCCCAGTGCACTGACCCAACATCCGTGGACAAATTTCGCACTTCTTAGCTCATTTGCATATGGATGTAACTATGTATTTAGGACACAAGGGGGCCGACGATCGAATGGAGCTTATAGTACAAAATTCATTTTTTTTTTAATATAGACAATTTTGAGAACTAATGTAATTGTTCGGCAAATGAGGTTTTTTACCACACATCCTATCTCCCATGCCTACGCCACTAATTATAATTATATATACTCCGAAAATATTAAATTCTACCCGAAATGGAAATAATATACTAAATTTGAATTTTCTATCTGCTCCAGTTTTCGGGTTATTCTAAAAAAATGAGTCTATTCCTATAGCAGGCACAGCACGAGCTATCTGAATGAAGTTCAAATTCGAAAAAATGAAATATATCACAAAAGACAATAGCATGCTAAATTTGGAATTTTTAGCTACTCCGGTTCTCGAGTTATTCATCAAACACGATCGCATTCCTAAGACGGACTCAAGACGATGAGGTTCAAATTATAAATTATGATAAACCCCAAAAGAAATTGATATACTAAATTTGAATTTTTTAGCTGCTCCAATTTACGAGTTATTCTCGAAAAATGAGTACATTACCACTCTGTCGGGCCCAAGACGGGCGAGTCTGATAAGGTTCAAAATCCAATGAAATAAAATATACCCTAAAAAACAGTGATATACTAAATTTAGATAATCTAGCTGCTACAGTTTTGGAGTTATTCTTAAAAAACGAGTACATTCTTTTTGTTGGGACCAGGACGGGCTAGCCCGACCAGGTTTTAAATCCAATGAGCTTAGACATACCGCAAATGACAACGTCATTCTAAACTTGAAACTTTTTGATACTCCGGTTCTAGAGTTATTCCACTAAAAAAGTGAATTTCTAAGTCGGGCCCAAAACGGGTTGGCCCGATACGGTTCAAAAACAAAGGAATTAAAATATATTCCCCAAAAGATAAGGATGTACTAAATTTATATTTTCTAGTTTCCCCGATTTTACAGGTATTCTAAAAAACGGGTCCATTCCTATGTCGGGCTCAGGACGGACTACCCCGATAAAGTTCAAATCCGAAGAAACTTAGATATACCCCAAAAGCCAACGACATGTTAAATTTGGAATTTTTAGCTACTTCGGTTCTCGTCTTATTTTTCAAAAACTAATGCATTCTTCAGCGCATCCAAGACGGGCTAGCCCGACGAGCTTCAAAATCTAAATTAAAATCCATCCAAACGGAAATGATATACTAAATTTATATTTTTCAGCTACTCCGATTGATCGATTTATTTTTTAAAAGCGAGTAAATTTCTATGGCAGGCCCAAGACGGGCTAACCCGATACGGTTCGAAATGAGGTGAAATGTAATATACTCCAAAGGACAATGACATGTTAAATTTTTAAATTTATACATTCTAGATGCTCCGAATTTTTAGTTATTCTCAGAAAACGATATATTCCTTTTGTTGAACTCAGGACAGGCTAGCCCGATAAAATTTTTATCCAAAGAGTTAAAATATACAGCAAATGGCAAAGATATTCTAAACTTCGAATTTTTAGATACACCTGTTCTCGAGTTATACCGCAAAAACGGGTGAGTTTGTAAGGCGGGCCTAAGACGAGTTAACCCGGTACGGTTGAAAATTGAAAGAATTAAAATACACCCCAAAAGAAAACGATATATTAAACTTAGATTTCGAACGTTCTCTGATTTTCGAGATATTCTCTAAAACCAGGTAATGTCCTATGGCGGGCCCAGGACGGGCTAGCCCGATATCCTTCAAAATCGAAAGAACTGAAATGTGCCACAAGAGGAAACGTCATAACGAATATCACGTCACTGTGATAAATGAACCTGATTATTTTGGACCTCAAATGTTTGAACGAACACCAGATCAAGTTAAATAAAATTTTAAAAATAAGAATATATCCCTAGCTCAATCTCTCTGAAAATCAAATGACTTTTTGTGTATACCACTTACAATAATCACACCCAATTTCACACAAATTCTTCAGTTATTTCGAAAGATATCAGTCATTTCATTTGCAATAAATTCCCATTTGTTTCAATGTTAACTCCTCCGCTTGAGACCGCTTATTCGAGACCATCGCCGTCTGGCGGAGGCGACTTTTCAGGAACATCTCCCAGCATTGGAAGGTGTAGGCGGTCGGCACACTATTAGTTCTAGACACTGTACTTCAAGTGATTTGACCCTGATTTATGATGGATCTGGACAACGACCTTTTGGAGAAGACGAAGGAAGTTGCTAGTGAGCTGGAGGGTGATGATGCTCGGCCTCTCAAGGATGCAATGGATGCGTATCTTGGACGCCTGCCGGACGCTGGACTTCTTCCCGCAAAGACCCAGGAAGTGAAGGTGAACTATTGTGGAATGGTGATCTACGTGCTGACACTGCATATCCGAGATATGCTCAAGTATGGACTCCTCGGACAGGTCAAGGACCAAGTCTCCCGGATTCTAGGTTCGTTCAATTTTGTGAATTCTTTTTTGTTGTGCTGTGACATTGGTAAATTTAGAAATTGTGATAGTGATATTTATGTGACCTTTAACTCAGTTGAGGAGTATAATGATAGAGTAATTAGAGCTAAACTGTTAGAGTTAGGACAAATAAATGAAATTAAACTTGGTGACAAAACTGAAACGGTTGTAAATCCATGTAAAAGGGCTAGGATAGAGGAGTCTCACACTAAAGGAACTCCTAAAAACCAGGAAGGAAATTTAAAATTAAAATCTAATGACCATGATAACATGGACTGTAATGCTGCTAGTGATAGTGTTGTAAATAAAAAGGTTAGTGATAATGTTTTAACTGTAAATGAAAATGTTAAAACTAAGACTTATGCTGAAATTGCCGCGCAACCTGTTCAATTTAAGAGTGCACCTAAACCTAAAGCGGTTGAAAATAGTGTTAGAGAAAATATTATGGTGGTAGAAAAAATAGAACCAAAAGCAGAATGTTTCTTCATGAAGTTTAGAGACAACTACCAGGCTCTCCTTAAAAAGCTAAATGAAATTACAGGCAATAAAGTATCTGGCAAACTCTCAGGAGATGCGCTCAAACTCATACCCAATGACGCTGACACCTATAGGGTTGTTCAGCGCCATTTGACTAGCGAGAAAATCCCCTTCCATAGTTTAAACCTAAAAACTGAAAGGCCAAAAAAGGTAGTTTTGATGGGGCTACCAACTAACTATGACATTGAGGAGATTAAAATGACGCTAACATCCATTGGATTAGATGTAGGCCGGGTTTCTCAATTGAGAAACACAAAAACAAGATTCCCCCTACCGATCTTCTTACTCAGCCTTAGGCCCACGGAAGACTGGCAGAGGATTTACAGACTGACAAGGTTAGGATACTTGGCTGTGAAGGTAGAGGCCTTCAGAGCACGGGGCTTTAAGATTTGCTACCGGTGCCAGAAGTTCAACCACTCCTCTGAGAACTGCAGTATGCCACCAAAGTGCCTGAAGTGTGCACA
The DNA here is from genome assembly GCA_951213105.1 of Amaurobius ferox. Classification (NCBI taxonomy): domain Eukaryota; kingdom Metazoa; phylum Arthropoda; class Arachnida; order Araneae; family Amaurobiidae; genus Amaurobius; species Amaurobius ferox. Next base: position 59,753,287 of record OX578155.1, on the reverse strand, counting down.
AGATCATTTCACACGGGACTGCCAGAGACCCAGGACAGAGAAAGCAACGTGTGCAAATTGTAATGGAGACCACCCGGCGAACTTCAGGCAATGCCCGAAGAACCCCTGGAACAGAGGAAAGGCACCGGAGTATGCCCCCCTCCTCCCCAAAAAATCAGATACCACCTTGGAGGCAAAAGGCCCTCGGACTAAACCCCCAGGCACCCCCTCAGGGCTCCTCGCACATAGTGCCACAGGAAAAAAGACACCAACCTTCAGCACCTACCAGATCGGTGCAAGAGCAGGCCCCCAAATCATCGACCTCCAGAGAATTGACCCTGGAGGAAGTAAGAGCAGCTACAGCTGCCATTAAAAAGAGATCGGAAATGGAAAAAGCCAGAGAGGCAAAGGAGGCAAAGGATAGGCTTGACAGGAAGGTTGAGGATTGGAAACAAAATAAACGAGTCAGGGATGAAGAGATCGCGCAAACCCAGCCGTTAGTTAAAACGGGTGAAAAAAAGAAAGAAACTATCGAGTTCCAAATGGACACACACAAAAAAGTGCAAACCGCGGTTGAGGCTGAGGAAATGGAAGTTGAGACTGAACCGACTGATAAATATGATGCTGAAAAGATGGAGGATATCCTCAACCTCATCAGAGGATTTTTTAGCATGTTCAATCTAGACGACATAAAACATCTGTTGATGCAGTTCGCAGAGTTAGTACAAAAAAAAGGCGATCCTATGGTAATGAACTTTGAAGCCCTTAAAATAATCGCGGACTTTAAAAATAACAGTGAGAATCAAACCCGTCATGACTTGGTCCCAAAAGGAATCAATAAAAATAATATTTTGGAATGCGAACGGCATATGTCCAAGAATAAATGAACTTAAGAACTATGTAAAAGAAAATGACGTAGACGCCTTACAAATTCAGGAAACTAGAGTTAGGGAAAGTAAAAAACTAAACATAGCCAACTACTCTGGTTATCATAATCTTAACTCAAATACTAATGCTAGAACGTCCCATGGAGGAACAGCAATATACATTAAAAGAAATATTCCCCACGAGGAACTAAAAAGCATAAATCTTCAAAGTATAGAAAATACTAATATAAAAATTAAAATTAATAATACTAGCCCGTTTATCCTAACCTCAACATATGTCAAAAATATGAGTAGAGTAGACGTAGCTGCGCAGCTGGAACTGCTTTTCTCGCGATATCCTAACACGATACTCGCAGGCGACTTCAACGCACATCAACGAGCGTGGGGCTGTAGGAGATCCAATGCACGCGGTACACAGATACATAGACTGCTGGACACCACAAACACTAACATTATTGCACCGTCGACACCAACCTGCTTCTCAGGCGCCAGCGGCACACTCATAGACTTTGTCCTAACGCGAAACATAGACTACGCTCACACTATTAGTACCCTGGATGAATTCGACTCGGATCATTTACCGGTACTGGTGACATTCGATCTGAACACACCTCTTCCAGCCTCTTTGGGACAAGAGAGGGTCAACTGGGAAGTATTCAAAAGAGCACTCTTCGAGCCGCACTTAGCAGTACCTAACATAATGAGCTTGGCGGATATTGACTCTGCCACGCACACACTCACAACAGAAATCAAGAGAGCAATTGCCTCTGCCACAACACATCGTGAGTCTCCAAAATTACCCACACTTTCCCACCATGTCAAACAATTAGTCAGGCAAAGGAATAGAATACGTAGGACATTGCAGGCTAATAGAAATCCCGCCCTTAAAAGGGAGTTTAACAGACTCACGTGCAAAGTCAGGGGGAAAATTGTCGCAGAAAAGCAGCAACAGTATAAAGAATTAATCGAATCCCTTAGCCTAGAAGATGTATCGCTCTGGCAATTCGCAAAAAGACTCAGGAAACCTCAAATTAAGCACCCGCCTCTAATGGATGGCGCTAAAATCACGTACTCAGACTAGGAAAAAGCCAAGGCGCTCACAAGCCATTATGAGAAACAATTCCAACCAAACCACGATCTAATGTGTCAGGATACCCTAAGAATGGTTAGACAAACTTTAAATAACTTCAGGAATTCCCCGGTAACGGCCGAGATTAATCCAGCCACCCCGCAGGGGATAGTAGAAATTATCAAAAATCTCAAAAACCGTAAAAGCACAGGGCACGAAAAATCAGAAATATTGCGGTTAAAAACCTACCCCTAAACGTAATATGTTACTTGACTATCTTAATAAATAAAATATTAAAACTAAACTACTTTCCCAAAGAATGGAAGGAAGCGATAATCATAACAATCCCCAAGCCAGGTGAGGATGCCACAATTCCAGCCAACTACAGACCAATTAGCTTGCTACCGACACTTATTAAAATTACAGAGAAAATAATTCTTAAGAGACTGAACACGCACCTTAGTGAGAATGACATCCTCATTCCGGAGCAGTTTGGATTTCGGCCAAAGCACTCCACCATTCATCCATTGCTGAGAGTGGTAGAGTACATATCTTCTGGACTTAATAGTAAGACACCCACAGCTGCGATTTTTCTGGACATACAAAAAGCCTTTGATAAAGTATGCCACTGTGGATTAGCGTACAAATTGATCATTTTAAAAGACCCTGACGCTCTTGTCAAACTTTTAATCTCATACTTAAATAACAGACACTTTCAAGTCAGAGTAGGAGGTAACTTATCAACACCCAAGCTCATTAAAAGTAGTGTACCGCAAGGTTCTATCCTGGGCCCGACACTCTTTAACATATACCTGAACGACATCCCCAGGACTCCAAACACAGAGCTGGCACTCCATGCAGACGACAGTGCGATACTTGCAAAACACCCATATGTCTCAGTAATGCACAGACAGCTACAACAACACTTAGACGTACTCCAAACATGGCTGGAAAAATGGCGAATAAAATTAAACCCAACAAATGTCATTGGATCTATTTCTCGAGGAAATACAAACCGCCGCCGCCACTGTATATAAACAATCATGCCTTACGCGCGGAAAAATCTACTAAATACCTAGGTGTAGATTCTAACCTAACCTGGAAACAGCACGTAACGAACTTAATCAAAAAAGCGGAAATAACTACAGGAGCCTTATATCCAATGATAGGAAACGGAAATCTCAGTCATCAAAACAAACTGCTAATTTATAAATCGGTCATCCGCCCGGGAATGCTGTAAACAGCACCCATATGGGGATATGCCTGTAAAACTACAATAGACCTCCTAGAGACAAAACAAAACAAAATCCTACGGATTATCAGGAAAGCTCCCAGGTACTTAAGAAACTCGGTAATTAGGAATGACTTCAAAATAAAAACTGTTAGAGCCCAAATAAAAAAGCTAGCGCTTAAATTTTACAAAAATTTGCCATCCGTTCCAAATGAACTGTTATTCAATCTGCATGACTATGATCATCGCAAGGCCAAATCGCGTAAGAGACCCCGCGCTGTTCTAAACATCGATAATCGGAATTAAATATTCAACCTCAAGCATCTGATATCAAATAAAACTCGCGACTAATGTTCAAAACTCTAAGCTGCTAAAATGCTAGGTAACCCTCAGATCTGCATCAACCCCCCAAACTGCTTAAACTCTAAATGTGCAACAAACTGCCACACTAGGAGCTAGGACAAATAATAAAAAAGTAGTAAATAAAAACCTTGAATCTCCAATTAGGGTCACTGAATTAATGTCACAGTTTGACGATAAGAACCACATATTGAAACTGGAGATTAAAGGCGCTTCGCGCCTGGTGCTCTGTTCTGTACGACACTCGACTTTTCATAACGTTGCATTGCCGGTATAATTGAAATGTTAACTTTATCTCGCCAGTAAGCTGAAGCACCTCTACTTTAAAATTTCAAAAGTGTAATAGAAATAATTATTTTTATGATCATTTAATAGAAGATTAACATAGTTAAAGTTTGAAGAAAAAGTGTGTGTATTTGTATATACAGGGCTGTAACAGGGGGAGAATAATATTACCCATAAACTTAACATTAGAAGGGGGCGGGAGGCTGAGTTAGAACGAACTTATATACTCCACCAAATACTTTGGGTTGTAAAAAATCTGTTTTATATATATATATATATATATATATATGTGTGTGTGTGTGTGTGTGTACGCGTAAGCAGCTCTTAATATTTTCCCCTGTAAAGTGTATGGCGTACATATCGTTCTTTAGGTTAAATAATTATTAGGTAAAGAGAAAACAAGCGAAAAAATAGCAATAAATGAATCAAAATACGTCAATGAAAAGCAAGAAGCGTCTAAAATATTTAATGGAAAAGTAGCGACAGCTTGAATCGTACGAATACATACACTGGCGCTTTGCTTTATTTACCCTTTTGCGCAGAAGAGTGTCCCGCTATCCCTGACCTCTCGCGGTAGCGTCCCTCATTGCTATGTTACCGTTTAAACAAAGGAAACGGCAAAAGACTGCGGGTATATAGTAACGGGGGCTACGCTGACACCTATCTAGATTTTCCAAATAACAAGGGCAGATTTATCTACCATAAATAATAATGTACAGAATCTTACAAAAAGTAAAATTCTATACAACGCAGTTATTAATAAGGGAAACGTTACTCATCTCGCCGGTAAGCTGCCATAAATAATGGCTGCTTATAAAAACCAAAGATTGTTTCAGTGCCTAGAAGTAATAGCGTGGCGACCGCTCAATGTTGGGAAATGTTCATGAAAAGCCTCCTCCGCCAGGCGGCGTTGATCCAAACCGAAAGAGTTTACATTGAAACTATTGGGAATTTATTCCAAATAAAATACCGGTGTGAAATTTGGTGTGATTATTGTAAGTGGTATACACAAAAAGTCCTTTGATTTTCAAAGAGTTTGAGCTAGGGATATATTCGAATTTTTTAAATTTTATTTAACTTGATCTGTCTGTTCGTTCAAACCTTTGAGGTTCATTTATCACAGTAACGTGAAATTCGTTATGAAGTTTCCTCTTGTGGTATATTTCAGTTCTTTCGATTTTGAAGCTTATCGGGCTAGACCGTCCTGGGCCCACCATAGGACTTTACCTAATTTTTGAAAATAACTCGAAAATCAGAGAAAATATAGGAAATCTAAATTTAATATATCGTTTTCTTTAGGGGTATATTTTAATTCTTTCAAATTTGAACCGTACCGGGTTAGCCCGTCTTAGAACCGCCTTAGAAACTCAGCAGTTTTTACGGTATAACTCGAGAACAAATGTATCTGAAAATTCGAAATTTATCATATCCTTGTCATTTGCTGTATATTTTAACTCTTTGGATTAAAAATATATTCGGGCCAGCCCGTCCTGAGCCCAACAAAAGGAATATATCGTTTTTTGAGAATAACTAAAATTTCGGAGCATCTAGAATGTCTAAATTTAATATATCATTGTCCTTTGGGGTATATTACATTTCATAGCATTTCGAACAATATCGAGCTAGCCCGTCTTGGGCCCGAAATAGAAATTTTCTCTCTTTTCAAGAATAACTCGATCAATCGGAGTAGCTAAAAAATCTAAATTTAGTATATCATTTCCTTTTGGATGGATTTTAGTCTAGATTTTGAACCTCATCGGGCTAGCCCGTCTTGGATCAGCTGAAGAAAGCATTCGTTTCTGAAAAATATAGCGAGAACCAAAGTAGCTAAAAATTCGAAGTTTAACATGTATTTGGCTTTTGGGGTATATTAAAATTTCTTCGGATTTGAACTTTATCGGGATATCCCGCCCTGTGCACGACACAGGAAGGGACCCGTTTTTTAGAATAATTGGGATATCGGGGCAAATAGAAAATATAAATTTAGTACATCCTTATTTTAATTCCTTCGATTTTGAACCGTATTTGGCGAACCCGTTTTGGACCCGCCTTAGAAATTCACTTTTTTGTAGAATGGCTCTAGAACCGGAGTATCTAAAAGTTTCAAGTTTAGAATGTCGTTGTCATTTGCGGTATGTCTCAAGGTCTCAAGGAATCCAGTTCTTGGGGTACCTAGCAAAGCCGAAGGCTTGCTTTCATCCCCGGTCATAGCTGTAGCTGGTTTGGTAATCATAGAAAAGACTTTTAAATAAAAGAGTGATCCGGAAAGATCGTAGCGTGCACGTTAGGCAGAATTGGGAGTAATCCCAATGCGGTCTACATGTCGCTGATTTGGAATATGGAGAAAATAACTCCGAGAAATAAAGGGAAATATTGGAAAAAGGGTTGAGTTCCGTGGAACTCTGTCTTGAGACGATGAGCAACGTTCAAACGAGGCAGAAGGAGGAGGGACGGCGGGAAGTGCCAGCAGATCAAAGGATTCAGGCCCAGCCAATCAAAACGCCGCATAGTTCCAGACCACGGGAAAAAACAGGCCCTGCAAGCAGGACCCGCAAAAAACCCTATCATAAGCTAAAACCTGTAATTAGGGGGATTTAGCAAGGTAGCATATACTGTCATACAGTATTGCTATTCTATCAATTATAGCAGTGGATTCTCTCAATTTAGGGAGGGCAGCATTAAGGGCTTTTTGGAGGAAATCTCTCTGATATCCATTTCTTTCGAAACGGACTATCAGATCGATAACCTCCATCCAGTCATCTCTCATATTATCATCACCTTCAGTGGGAGGCTTATTGGGGTTAAAGTTTACTATTTTAGATTGAGGGGTGGCTTTAGTCGGAAGTTTAGGAAAATCCTGAGGTTTATGCTGAAAAGCAGCAGCGTAGGAAACATTGTTTCGGACAGGTCTACTAGTAAAATTACGAATTTGAGCAGCTTTAGGTTTGGGAAATTTGGGACAACCTCTATAGCTAGCGGGGTGTTCCCCTCCGCAGTTTGCACAAGTGCATTTTACTTCCGGCCTTTTGGGGCATTCGAATGATCTATGATCGCCTGCGCACTTGACACACTTGGGCGGGAGATGGCACGAATTTGCGGCATGGTGCCATTTCTGGCACGAAAAGCACTGAGTGCTGGCGCCCTTGCGGCCTCTATATCTCTCAATTTTGACTGAAACACCTAACAACTTAATTACCTGGTAAATTTTGAGGTTATCGGGATTTTTGTTCAACTGAACGTAAAAAAGAGGCATCATTATTCTATTAGTTTTTGGGCCCTTGTACAACTGGGTGACACTGTTAATTTGGAATCCTCCAACTTCAAGTCTTTCTTTAATAAGATCTACACTGGTAGGAACAGGGAGACCCCTGATTACTACCTTGAGCGGTTTGTCCTCATTGAGGAGAAAAGTCCTAAAGGATATCTTATCGTTGATAAGTCTTCTCTGAATTTCTATGAATTCTTCCCTCGTGTTAACTTCGATTTTAAAAAGATTTCCTCTCAGGCTGCTAACAATAGATGGCGCCACAAGGCGCAACTGATTCAAATAATCATACCAGCTTGGGCTGGGGACTATAAAAAAGGGGGGGGGGGCGGCGTTCCTTTTTAGGAATTTCCTCAGAATTAGCAGCGTCAGGCGCGGGAACCTCAGGATCCAGAACAGGCTGGATCGTGGAAATGGGAGGGGGGGGGGGAAGATCTTAACAGCTTTGGCTGTGTGCCTTTTTGGCACTTTGGAAAATCCTTCGTCGTCGGAATCGTTTAAGGGATGTTTACTAGCACTGGTGCTGGGATTTGAATTAGAACTATTATCACTGGAAAATTTATCGAAATCGCTCATAACTTTTAAAACTTCTTTAGATATTACAATTCTATTAGTAGTGCCTGTGCACGTGGTCTGGGACGACATGGGTGGGGCTGGAGACATCGTAGGTGCAGTAGAGACAACAGAAAACCCTTGAGAAGAACTCAAGGGGGGCTCACCTGATTGATCCATGCTTGTTGCATCGTCCAATGCAATCTCCATATCTTTTTCCATAGCAGCGGCTTTGGCCTTCAATATCAACCACTCGTGCCTAGTGATATCCCTGGGCGGGTTATCAACAATGATGCTAAGTTCCTCGTACTCGAAGTCCGTACTCATTAACTTTTCTAAGTCAGGTTTTCCTCTCGATGGAATGTCATCAGGAAGAGCATTATATTGTTCCTTGAACAATCTCCAATCTGCCATGCATAAGTCAGATCCGAAGATCCTCTTAAACGTAGCAACCGAAACAAGAGCACGTGTTAGATCCATTTCGTCCAAAATGGCGTAGAGGAGCAGACAGTGAAAACGACCTACCCCAACGGCGTTCTAGACTCGAATGAGCGGTTGCGAATGTTTCAAAAAAGTGATGTTTGCGGTATGTCTTAGATCATTGGATTTAAAACCTGATCAGGCTAGCACGTCCCGGTCCCAACAAGAAGAATATACTCTTTTTTAAGAATAACTCCAAAATTGTAGCAGCTGGAATATCTAAATTTCGTGTAACATTGTCTTTTAGGGCATATTTTTTTTCTGTGGATTTTGAACATTTCGGGCTGAACCGTCTTGGGCCCGACATAGTGGCAATGTACTCGTTTTTCGAAAACAACTTGTAAATCGGAGCAGCAAAAAAATCTAAATTTAGTATAAAAATTACTTTTAAGTTTTATCATAACTTATAATTTGAAACTCATCGGGCTAGCCCGTCTTGAGTCCGCTTTAGGAATACGATCGTGTTAGGAATGCAATCGTGCTAAACTTGGAATTTTCATGTCCTTATTTCTCAAAATATTCCCCCAAAACGAGTGCATTCCTAAGACGGACCTAAAACGGGCTAGCCCAATAAGGTTCAAAATCTAAAGAATTAAAATATACCCCGAAAACAATGATATATAAAATATTTTAGCTACTCTGCTTGAGTTATTTAAAAAACGAGTGCATTAATATGTCGGGCCCAGGAAGGGATACCCTGATACGGTTCAAATTCGACAATATTAAACTCCAAAGTTCAAAATCCAAAGAAATAAAATATACCCTAAAATACAATGATATACTAAATTTAGACATTCAAGCTGCTACAGTTTTGGAGTTATTTTTAAAAAACTAGAACAATCTTTTTGTTGAGCCCAGGACGGTATAGTCCGATTAGATTTTAAATCCAATGAGCTAAGATATACTGCAAATAACAACGACATTCTAAACTTTGAACTTTTAGATACTCCCATTCTAGAGTTATTCCCCACAAAAAATGAATTTCTAAGGTGGGCCCAAAACGGGTTCTCCCGATACGGTTCGAAATCCAAGGAAGTATAATATTTTTCAAAAAGTAAGGATGTACTAAATTTATATTTTCTAGTTGCCCCGATATTCCAATTGTTCTAACAAACGGGTCCATTCCTATGTCGGGCCCAGGACGGGGTACCCCGATAAAGTTCAAATCCGAAGAAACTTAAATATACCACAAAAGACAACGACATGTTACATTTGGAATTTTTATCTATTGAGGTTCTGGCATTATTCTTCAAAAACGAAAGCATTCGTTTTTGAAGGGCTAGCCAGATGAAGGGCTAGCCCGATGAAGAAGTGCTAGCCCGATGAGGTTCAAAATCTATTATCTATTGAGGAATTTTTATCTATTGAGGTTCTGGCGTTATTCTTCAAAAACGAAAGCATTCGTTTTTGAAGGGCTAGCCAGATGAAGGGCTAGCCCGATGAAGAAGTACTAGCCCGATGAGGTTCAAAATCTAAATTAAAATCCATCCAAAAGGAAATGGTATATTAAATTTACATTTTTTAGCTACTCCGATTGATCGATTTATTCTTGTAAAGCGAGTAAATTTCTATAGCGGGCCAAGACGGGCAAGCCCGATAAGGTTCGAAATGCAGTGAAATGTAATATACCCCAAAGGACAATGATATATTAAATTTGGACATTCTAGATGCTCCGAAATTTGAGTTATTCTAAAAAAAAACGATATATTCCTCTTGCTGAGCTCAGAACTGGCTAACCCGATAAGATTTTTAATCCAAAGAGTTAAAACATACAGCAAATGACAAGGATATGATAAACTTCGAATTTTTAGAAACATTTGTTCTCGAGTTATACCGCAAAAACGGGTGATTTTCCAAGGCGGGCCTAAGACGGGCTAAGCCGAAACGGTTCAAAATTGTAAAAATTAAAATATATATTATAATTAGATTTCCTACTTTATCTGATTTTCGAGTTATTCTCTAAAAACAAGTAAAGTCCTATCGCGGGCCCAGGACGGACTAGCCCGATAATCTTTAAAATCGAAAGAACTGAAATGTACCACAAAAGAAAACGTCATACCGAATTTCGAGTTACTGTGATGAATGAACTTAATTATTTTGGACCTGAAATATTTGAACTACCACAGATAAAGTTAAATAAAATTTTAAAAATACGAATATATCCCTAGCTCAATTTCTATGAAAATCAAATGACTTTTTGTGTATACCACTTACAATAATCACACCAAATTTCACACAATTCTTCGGGTATTTCGAAAGATATCAGTCATTTCATTTGCAATAAATTCCCATTACTTTCAATGTTAACTCCTGGGCTTTAGACCGCTTATTCAATACCAATGCCCTCTGGCAGATGCGGTTTTTAGTGAACCTGTTTTTCGCCTCGGACGGCATACTATTACTTCTAGGCACTGTACTTCGGTTGTCCGCATAGCATAAATCGCTACATTCCACTTTAAATTTGTCTTGATCATACAAATATAAGGCAATGATTTTAGAGAGGGGTGGGGGTGAAAATACATTTCTAAAATTTTTCAGGATTTTCTCATTTTTAACTGGATTTTTTCATTTTGGAGATACATAAAGAAAATAATTATACTTTTATGAATATCTAAATCACTCCCCCCCCCCACCACCACCACACACACACACACTGAAGTTTTCATTTTATTGAAAAGCTTTTAAAAAAATAAATATATTAAATACAAATCTTACAGATTTTTTTTTTTTTTTTTTTTGGGGGGGGGGGGGTTATATCCTTAAATCCCACTAAGTATCCTTTAAAAAGACTAAAAATCTTAAATGTCAACTATGAGGCCCCTTTTCCAATTTTGGGAATAACGAAATCAAGAAATTATTCCATTTTTTGTTTTTCTGGAGGCGAAAATTTTACTGTAATTTAATTAACATATTTACCCTGAAATCTGTAATAATTGGACGTGTTTATTATCCTGAAACCTGGATTTAATGAGCTTGTTTGTCTTAAAACCTGGATTTAATGAGGGAGTTTATTGTCCTGAAATCAGGATTTAATAGGCGTGTTTATTGTCTTGAAACCTGTATTTAAAGGCCAACTTTATTGTCTTGAAACCTGCATTAAATGGGCGTGTTTATAGTCACTGGAATACCTGGTAGTCTAGGTACTGTAGGCTTGTTTATTGTCTTCAAACCTGAATTTCATGGGCTTGTTTATTATCTTTAAACATGGATTTAATGAGCGTGTTAAGTATCCTGAAACCACAATTTATATATTTAGAAGAATAGGAAGCAAATTTCATATACGCTAAATTTCATTTCTGTTAAGATTCGCTTTTCATTCGTTTTGTGTTAAAAAATCCAAAATGTTAATAGGTGTATTTTTATTTCTTTAAATACAAATGTTACTGATATTTCGTCATCGTAGTTAATATTTCCGAACAGGGCTTTAATCCATTTGAAGAAATAGACAAAGAACTGACTCCCACAGAAATTCGCTTCTCATTTTTTTGACAGAAGTTTCTAAAGTCAATATTTTTATTTTATTTGATCCTGAAAATGCATACCGTACTGAAATTTAGTGGTCGTGGTTAAAACATCAAAAGCATACTTTATATGTTATTTCAGTGATTAGAATTATTTTTTCGATGTGTTTAATTAGATATATTTATCACAACAAAAACGTGGAAACTGTCACTGAACCCAGTTACTGCCTTTCATTTTGCATATTCTTGTAATAATTTTCCATGGCATCTCTCAAATACAATTATTGATATAGTTTATACAAAATAATTACGTCGGGAGTAACAATATAGTAAAAGTCACCATTTATATTGTCAGACAATAAATTATTTTACATCTGAAGTATGGTTTGGAATTTCTTAACCATCACATACACCCATTTATATTAAGAAAAATAGATGAAACAAGATGCGACAATTTTGAAAGTCCTGGAGATTTTTCAATATGGCAACATCCTTTTGATATGTTTTGTCGCTACTAAAATGCAAAACTTCAAGTGATTAAGACTAAATATTTGTATATCTCAAAACATGTTTCAATGTCCTTAAAGATATTTTTATATAATTGAAAAGAATTAATTCTTTAATTCAAAATGTTCCTTCACCGTACTCTGGAATTTGTAGATTTAGAAATAGAGCAATAATTATTGGCTCTGTGGCAGGGCAAAGGATGTATTATATGGAGATATGTCTGTAATAAAGAGATTCCTTAAAAACATAGCAAAATGTAACTGTTAAGATGATTACGAAAGCCTCTAGATATTTAAAGAACTGTATCAAGAGGAAATGTTTGAACATTAAAACCATAAGGAGACAATTTTAAAAAGTCGTGATAAACTCATTTAGTAAACTTCTAGCTATTTCCAATGAAATAATCTTTGACTTGCATGAGTATGATCATCGAAAGGCAAAAGACCACCCCCAGCAGTTCTAAACTTGGAATAACTTGAATCCCTTTTAAATAATTTTCTAGGCCGCCTTCCAATCACTAAAGTAAAGTATAATCAGGAGTCTGAACTACATAATATCCTACAACCAACCCTTAAACTTCTAAATTATTTAAGTAATTTTAGATTAGTGCCAACCATCTAAACTGTCAAAACTCAAATATGTATCAAAATGCCACATTAGAAGTCCTAGGCAAAATAAAATTGTAAAATAAATATTTTGAAATCCTCATAGTGGTCATAAATAATATCAAAAATGATGAGAATGGTACAGAAGAAAATTGCGAAAAATGACACTGAAGATTAAAAGCACTTTGTGCCTGGTGCTCTGCTAGACAACGACACCGGAATTCAAAATAATGTTTAATAATTTTAGATCTGTATTTAAGTTTTAGATGTATATTATAAACTACAATCACTTTTTATTTATACGCTTCGGAGCTAAGAGCCACGACACACGAAGTTCATATTGCAAGTATTAATTTTAGTAGTCTTTTATATAAGGCTTTACCTTTATTACATTAATGTAGTAGTCTTTCATATAAGGCTTTACATTGAAAGTCGAGTGTCGTACAGAACAGAGCACCAGGCGCGAAGCGCCTTTAATCTCCAGTTTCAAAATGTGGTTCTTATCATCATACTGTGACATTAATTCAGTGACCCTAATGGGAGGTTCGAGGTTTTTATTTACTACTTTTTTCATATTTGTCCTAGCTCCTATTGTGGCAGTTTGTTGCACATTTAGAGTTTAAGCAGTTTGGGGAGTTGATGCAGATCTGAGGGTTACCTAGCATTTTAACAGCTTAGAGTTTTAAACATTAGTCGCGAGTTTAATTTGATATCAGATGTTTGAGGTGGGATCTTTTAATTCCGATTATCGATGTTTAGAACAGCGCGGGGTCTCTTACGAGATTTGGCCTTGCGATGATCATAGTCATGCAAATTGAATAACAGTTCATTTGGAACGGATGGCAAATTTTTGTAAAATTTAAGCGCTAGCTTTTTAATTTGGGCTCTAACAGTTTTTATTTTGAAGTCATTCCTAATTACCGAGTTCCTTAAATACCTGGGAGCTTTCCTGATAATCCGTAGGATTTTGTTTTGTTTTGTCTCTAGGAGGTCTATCGTAGTTTTACAGGCATATCCCCATACGGGTGCTGCATACAGCATTCCCGGGCGGATGACCGATTTATAAATTAGCAGTTTGTTTTGATGACTGAGATTTCCGTTTCCTATCATTGGATATAAGGCTCCTGTAGTTATATACGCTTTTTTGATTAAGTCCGTTACGTGCTGTTTCCAGGTTAGGTGGGAATCTATCGTTACACCTAGGTATTTAGTAGATTTTTCCGCGCGTAAGGCATGATTGTTTATATACAGTGGCGGCGGCGGTTTGTTTTTCCTCGAGAAATAGATCCAATGACATTTGTTGGGGTTTAATTTTATTCGCCATTTTTCCTGCCATGTTTGGAGTATGTCTAAGTGTTGTTGTAGCTGTCTGTGCATTACTGAGACATATGGGTGTTTTGCAAGTATCGCACTGTCGTCTGCATAGAGCGCCAGCTCTGTGTTTGGAGTTCTGGGGATGTCGTTCAGGTATATGTTAAAGAGTGTCGGGCCCAGGATAGAACCTTGCGGTACACTACTTTTAATGAGCTTGGGTGTTGATAAGTTACCTCCTACTCTGACTTGAAAGTGTCTGTTATTTAAGTATGAGATTAAAAGTTTGACAAGAGCGTCAGGGACTTTTAAAGTGATCAATTTGTACGCTAATCCACAGTGCCATACTTTATCAAAGGCTTTTTGTATGTCCAGAAAAATCGCAGCTGTGGGTGTCTTACTATTAAGTCCAGAAGATATGTACTCTACCACTCTCAGCAATTGATGAGTGGTGGAGTGCTTTGGCCGAAATCCAAACTGCTCCGGAATGAGGATGTCATTCTCACTAAGGTGCGTGTTCAGTCTCTTAAGAATTATTTTCTCAGTAATTTTACTAAGTGTCGGTAGCAGGCTAATTGGTCTGTAGTTGGCTGGAATTGTGGCATCCTCACCTGGTTTGGGGATTGTTATGATTATCGCTTCCTTCCATTCTTTGGGAAAGTAGTTTAGTTTTAATATTTTATTTATTAAGATAGTCAAGTAACATATTACGTTTAGGGGCAGGTTTTTAACCGCAATATTTCTGATTTTGTCGTGCCCTGGGCTTTTACGATTTTTGAGATTTTTGATAATTTCTACTATCTCCTGCGGGGTGGCTGGGTTAATCTCAGCCGTTACCGGGGAATTCCTGAAGTTATTTAAAGTTTGGCTAACCATTCTTAGGGTATCCTGACACATTAGATCGTGGTTCGGTTGGAATTGTTTTTCATAATGACTTGCGAGCGCCTCGGCTTTTTCCTCGTCTGAGTACGCGATTTTAGCGCCATCCATTAGTGGCGGGAGCTTAATTTGAGGTTTCCTGAGTCTTTTTGCGAATTGCCAGAGCGATACATCTTCTGGGCTAAGGGATTCGATTAATTCTTTATACTGTTGCTGCTTTTCTGCGACAATTTTCCCCCTGACTTTACACGTGAGTCTGTTAAGCTCCCTTTTAAGGGCGGGATCTCTGTTAGCCTGCCATGTCTTACGTAATCTATTCCTTTGCCTGACTAATTGTTTGACATGGTGGGATAGTGTGGGTAATTTTGGAGACTCACGGTGTGTTGTGGCAGAGGCAATTGCTCTCTTGATTTCTGTTGTGAGTGTGTGCGTGGCAGAGTCAATATACGCCGTGCTCATAATGTTAGGTACTGCTAAGTGCGGCTCGAAGAGTGCTCTTTTGAATATTTCCCAGTTGACCCTCTCTTGTCCCAAAGAGGCTGGAAGAGGTGTGTTCAGGTCAAATGTCACCAGTACCGGCAGATGATCCGAGTCGAATTCATCCAGGGTACTAATAGTGTGAGCGTAGTCTATGTTTCGAGTTAGGACAAAGTCTATGAATGTGCCGCTGGCGCCTGAGAAACAGGTTGGTGTCGACGGAGCAATAATGTTAGTATTTGTGGTGTTCAGCAGTCTATGTATCTGTGTTCCGCGTGCATTGGCTCTCCTACAGCCCCACGCTCGGTGATGTGCGTTGAAGTCGCCTGCGAGTATCGTGTTGGGATATC
Source organism: Amaurobius ferox (assembly GCA_951213105.1). NCBI lineage: Eukaryota > Metazoa > Arthropoda > Arachnida > Araneae > Amaurobiidae > Amaurobius > Amaurobius ferox. The sequence continues at coordinate 59,737,589 of OX578155.1, read as the reverse complement.
GCGAGAAAAGCAGTTCCAGCTGCGCAGCTACGTCTACTCTACTCATATTTTTGGCATATGTTGAGGTGAGGATAAACGGGCTAGTATTATTAATTTTAATTTTTATGCTAGTATTTTCTATACTTTGAAGATTTATGCTTTTTAGTTCCTCGTGGGGAATATTTCTTTTAATGTATATTGCTGTTCCTCCATGAGGCGTTCTAGCATTAGTATTTGAGCTAAGATTATGATAACCTGAGTAGTTGGCTATGTTTAGTTTTTTACTTTCTCTAACTCTAGTTTCCTGAATTAGTAAGGCATCTACGTCATTTTCGTTTACATAGTTCCTAAGTTCATTTATTCTTGGAGATATGCCGTTCGCATTCCAAAATAATATTTTTATTGACTCTTTTTGGGACCTAGCCATGACGGGTTTGATTCTCACTGTTACTTTTAAAGTCCGCGATTATTTTAAGGGCCTCAAAGACCATTACCATTGGATCGCTCTTTTTTCACTAGTTCTGCGAACTGCATCAACAGACGCTTTATGTCATCTAGATTAAACATGCTGATAAATCCTCTGATGAGGTTGAGGATATCATCCATCTTTTCAGCATCAGATTTATCAGCCTGTTCAGTCTCCGCTTCCATTTCCTCAGCCTCAACCGCGGTTTGCACTTTTTTGTGAGTGTCCTTTTGGAACTCAATAGTTTTCTGTTTTTTATCACCCGTTTTAGCTAACAGCTGTGTTTGCGCGAGCTCTTCTTCCTCTCTGACTCGTTTAGTATCTTTCCATTCCTTAGCTTTCCTATCCAGTCTATCCTTTGCCTCTTTTGCCTGTCTGGCTTTTTCTGCCTCCGATCTTCTTTTAATTGCAGCTGTAGCTGCTCTAACTTCCTCCAGAGTCAATTCTCTGGAGGTCGAAGGTTTGGGGGCCTGCTCTTGCACCGATCTGGTAGGTGCTGAAGTTTCGTGCCTGTTTACCTGTGGCACTATGTGCGAGGAGCCCTGAGGGGGTGCCTGGGGGTTTGGTCCGAGGGCCTTTTGCCTCCAAGGGGGTATCTGGTTTTTTGGGGGAGAGGGGGCATACCCCGGTGCCTTTCCCTTGTTCCAGGGGTTCTTCGGGCATTGCCTGAAGTTCGCCGGGTGATCTCCATTGCAGTTAGCACACGTCGCCTTCTCTGTCCTGGGTCTCTTGCAGTCTCGTGTGAAGTGTCCTTCACCACACTTCAGGCACTTTGGTGGCATACTGCAGTTCTCTGATGAGTGGTTGAATTGCTGGCACCGGTAGCAAATCTTAAAGCCCCTAGCTCTGAAGGCCTCTACCTTCACAGCCAAGTACCCTAATCTTGTGAGTCTGTAGACCCTCTGCCAGTCATCGGTAGGCCTAAGGCTGACTAAAAAGATCGGCAGGGGTAATCTGGTTTTTGTGTTTCTCAGTTGAGAAACCCGGACTACATCTAATCCATTTGATGTTAGAGTCAATTTTATCTCCTCAATGTCATAGCTAGTTGGTAGCCCCTTCAAAACTACCTTTTTCGGCCTTTCCGTTTTGAGGTTTAAGCTATGGAAGGGGATTTCCTCGCTAGTCAAATGGCGCTGAACAACCCTATAGGGGTCAGCGTCATTAGGTATAAGTTTGAGCATATCTCCTGTCAATTTTCCAGATACTTTATTTCCTGTAATTTCATTTAGTTTCTTAAGGAGAGCCTGGTAGTTATCTCTAAACTTTATGAAGAAGCATTCCGCTTTTGGTTCTTTTTTTTCTACCTCCATACTATTTTCTCTAACAATATTTTCAACCGCTTTTGGTTTAGGAGCACTCTTAAATTGCACAGGTTGCGCGGCAATTTCAGCATAAGTCTTAGTTTTGACAATTTCATTTGCAGTTACATTATCACTAACAGCATTACATTTCACTTTTAAATTTTCATCCTGGTCTTTAGTAGTAGTTCCCTTAGTGTGAGACTCCTCTATCCTAGCCCTTTTACATGGATTTACAACCGTTTCATTTTTGTCCACAAGTTTAATTTCATTTATAATTCCTAACTCTAACATTTTAGCTCTAATTATTCTGTCATTATACACCTCAACTGAGTTAAAGATTACATAAATATCATTATCACAATTTCTAAATTTACAAATGTCACAGCACAACAAAAAAGAATTCACAAAATTGAACGAACCTAGAATCCGGGAGACTTGGTCCTTGTCCTGGCCGAGGAGTCCATTCTTCAGCATATCCCAGATATGCAGGGTCAATACGTAGATTACCAATCCACAGTAGTTAACAGCATTCTTCACTTCTTGGGTCTTCGCGGCAAGAAGTCCGGCGTCCGGCAGGTGTCCAAGGTATGCATCCATTGCAACCTTGAGAGGCCGAGCATCATCACCCTCCAGCTTACTAGCAACTTCCTTCGTCTTCTGCAGAAGGTCACTGTCCAAATCCATCATAGATCAGGGTCAAAACAAGTACGAATAGCAGAGCCACGTGGTAAAACACACGTGTAAAGCACAAAATGGCGGAAATCCGCACACAATAGAGTTGAGAATTACTTAGCCCGACGTGCTCTATCGTAACTTGATATAACACGCCCAAGCGTAAGCAAGAAAGTCACCACTAGGTAAAAGCAGCAGCTCGCAAAATTACAACCTCACACTCCGAAGTCTGAGCTCCGAATATGAGCTTTACATTGAAGTCGAGTGTCGTTCAGAACAGAGCACCAGGCGCAAAGCGCCTTTAATCTCCAATTTCAATATGTGGTTCTTATCGTCATACTGTGACATTAATTCAGTGACCCTAAAGGGAGATTCGAGGTTTTTATTTACTACTTTTTATTATTTGTCCTGGCTCCTATTGTGGCAGTTTGTTGCACATTTAGAGTTTAGGCAGTTTGGGGGCTTGATGCAGATCTGAATGTTACCTAGCATTTTAACAGCTTAGAGTTTTGAACATTAGTCGCGAGTTTAATTTGATATCAGATGTTTTTGGTGGGATCTTTTAATTCCGATTATCGATGTTTAGAACAGCGCGGGGTCTCTTACGAGATTTGGCCTTGCGATGATCATAGTCATGCAAATTGAATAACAGTTCATTTGGAACGGATGGCAAATTTTTGTAAAATTTAAGCGCTAGCTTTTTAATTTGGGCTCTAACAGTCTTTATTTTGAAGTCATTCCTAATTACCGAGTTCCTTAAATACCTGGGAGCTTTCCTAATAATCCGTAGGATTTTGTTTTGTTTTGTCTCTAGGAGGTCTATCGTAGTTTTACAATCATATCCCCACACGGGTGCTGCATACAGCATTCCCGGGCGGATGACCGATTTATAAATTAGCAGTTTATTTTGATGACTGAGATTTCCGTTTCCTATCATTGGATATAAGGCTCCTGTAGTTATATACGCTTTTTTGATTAAGTTCGTTACGTGCTGTTTCCAGGTTAGGTGCGAATCTATCGTTACACCTAGGTATTTAGTAGATTTTTCCGCTCGTAAGGCATGATTGTTTATATACAGTGGCGGCGGCGGTTTGTTTTTCCTCGAGAAATAGATCCAATGACATTTGTTGGGGTTTAATTTTATTCGCCATTTTTCCAGCCATGTTTGGAGTATGTCTAAGTGTTGTTGTAGCTGTCTGTGCATTACTGAGACATATGGGTGTTTTGCAAGTATCGCACTGTCGTCTGCATAGAGTGCCAGCTCTGTGTTTGGAGTCCTGGGGATGTCGTTCAGGTATATGTTAAAGAGTGTCGGGCCCAGGATAGAACCTTGCGGTACACTACTTTTAATGTGCTTGGGTGTTGATAAGTTACTTCCTACTCTGACTTGAAAGTGTCTGTTATTTAAGTATGAGATTAAAAGTTTGACAAGAGCGTCAGGGACTTTTAAGGTGATCAATTTGTACGCTAATCCACAGTGCCATACTTTATCAAAGGCTTTTTGTATGTCCAGAAAAATCGCAGCTGTGGGTGTCTTACTATTAAGTCCAGAAGATATGTACTCTACCACTCTCAGCAATTGATGAGTGGTGGAGTGCTTTGGCCGAAATCCAAACTGCTCCGGAATGAGGATGTCATTCTCACTAAGGTGCGTGTTCAGTCTCTTAAGAATTATTTTCTCAGTAATTTTACTAAGTGTCGGTAGCAGGCTAATTGGTCTGTAGTTGGCTGGAATTGTGGCATCCTCACCTGGTTTGGGGATTGTTATGATTATCGCTTCCTTCCATTCTTTGGGAAAGTAGTTTAGTTTTAATATTTTATTTATTAAGATAGTCAAGTAACATATTACGTTTAGGGGCAGGTTTTTAACCGCAATATTTCTGATTTTGTCGTGCCCTGGGCTTTTACGATTTTTGAGATTTTTGATAATTTCTACTATCTCCTGCGGGGTGGCTGGGTTAATCTCAGCCGTTACCGGGGAATTCCTGAAGTTATTTAAAGTTTGGCTAACCATTCTTAGGGTATCCTGACACATTAGATCGTGGTTCGGTTGGAATTGTTTTTCATAATGACTTGCGAGCGCCTCGGCTTTTTCCTCGTCTGAGTACGCGATTTTAGCGCCATCCATTAGTGGCGGGAGCTTAATTTGAGGTTTCCTGAGTCTTTTTGCGAATTGCCAGAGCGATACATCTTCTGGGCTAAGGGATTCGATTAATTCTTTATACTGTTGCTGCTTTTCTGCGACAATTTTCCCCCTGACTTTACACGTGAGTCTGTTAAGCTCCCTTTTAAGGGCGGGATCTCTGTTAGCCTGCCATGTCTTACGTAATCTATTCCTTTGCCTGACTAATTGTTTGACATGGTGGGAAAGTGTGGGTAATTTTGGAGACTCACGGTGTGTTGTGGCAGAGGCAATTGCTCTCTTGATTTCTGTTGTGGGTGTGTGCGTGGCAGAGTCAATATCCGCCGTGCTCATAATGTTAGGTACTGCTAAGTGCGGCTCGAAGAGTGCTCTTTTGAATATTTCCCAGTTGACCCTCTCTTGTCCCAAAGAGGCTGGAAGACGTGTGTTCAGGTCAAATGTCACCAGTACCGGCAGATGATCCGAGTCGAATTCATCCAGGGTACTAATAGTGTGAGCGTAGTCTATGTTTCGAGTTAGGACAAAGTCTATGAATGTGCCGCTGGCGCCTGAGAAACAGGTTGGTGTCGACGGAGCAATAATGTTAGTATTTGTGGTGTTCAGCAGTCTATGTATCTGTGTTCCGCGTGCATTGGCTCTCCTACAGCCCCACGCTCGGTGATGTGCGTTGAAGTCGCCTGCGAGTATCGTGTTGGGATATCGCGAGAAAAGCAGTTCCAGTTGCGCAGCTACGTCTACTCTACTCATATTTTTGACATATGTTGAGGTTAGGATAAACGGGCTAGTATTATTAATTTTAATTTTTATGCTAGTATTTTCTATACTTTGAAGATTTATGCTTTTTAGTTCCTCGTGGGGAATATTTCTTTTAATGTATATTGCTGTTCCTCCATGTGGCGTTCTAGCATTAGTATTTGAGCTAAGATTATGATAACCTGAGTAGTTGGCTATGTTTAGTTTTTTACTTTCTCTAACTCTAATTTCCTGAATTAGTAAGGCATCTACGTCATTTTCGTTTACATAGTTCCTAAGTTCATTTATTCTTGGAGATATGCCGTTCGCATTCCAAAATAATATTTTTATTGACTCTTTTTGGGACCTAGCCATGACGGGTTTGATTCTCACTGTTACTTTTAAAGTCCGCGATTATTTTAAGGGCCTCAAAGACCATTACCATTGGATCGCTCTTTTTTCACTAGTTCTGCGAACTGCATCAACAGACGCTTTATGTCATCTAGATTAAACATGCTGATAAATCCTCTGATGAGGTTGAGGATATCATCCATCTTTTCAGCATCAGATTTATCAGCCTGTTCAGTCTCCGCTTCCATTTCCTCAGCCTCAACCGCGGTTTGCACTTTTTTGTGAGTGTCCTTTTGGAACTCAATAGTTTTCTGTTTTTTATCACCCGTTTTAGCTAACAGCTGTGTTTGCGCGAGCTCTTCTTCCTCTCTGACTCGTTTAGTATCTTTCCATTCCTTAGCTTTCCTATCCAGTCTATCCTTTGCCTCTTTTGCCTGTCTGGCTTTTTCTGCCTCCGATCTTCTTTTAATTGCAGCTGTAGCTGCTCTAACTTCCTCCAGAGTCAATTCTCTGGAGGTCGAAGGTTTGGGGGCCTGCTCTTGCACCGATCTGGTAGGTGCTGAAGTTTCGTGCCTGTTTACCTGTGGCACTATGTGCGAGGAGCCCTGAGGGGGTGCCTGGGGGTTTGGTCCGAGGGCCTTTTGCCTCCAAGGGGGTATCTGGTTTTTTGGGGGAGAGGGGGCCTACCCCGGAGCCTTTCCCTTGTTCCAGGGGTTCTTCGGGCATTGCCTGAAGTTCGCCGGGTGATCTCCATTGCAGTTAGCACACGTCGCCTTCTCTGTCCTGGGTCTCTTGCAGTCTCGTGTGAAGTGTCCTTCACCACACTTCAGGCACTTTGGTGGCATACTGCAGTTCTCTGATGAGTGGTTGAATTGCTGGCACCGGTAGCAAATCTTAAAGCCCCTAGCTCTGAAGGCCTCTACCTTCACAGCCAAGTACCCTAATCTTGTGAGTCTGTAGACCCTCTGCCAGTCATCGGTAGGCCTAAGGCTGACTAAAAAGATCGGCAGGGGTAATCTGGTTTTTGTGTTTCTCAGTTGAGAAACCCGGACTACATCTAATCCATTTGATGTTAGAGTCAATTTTATCTCCTCAATGTCATAGCTAGTTGGTAGCCCCTTCAAAACTACCTTTTTCGGCCTTTCCGTTTTGAGGTTTAAGCTATGGAAGGGGATTTCCTCGCTAGTCAAATGGCGCTGAACAACCCTATAGGGGTCAGCGTCATTAGGTATAAGTTTGAGCATATCTCCTGTCAATTTTCCAGATACTTTATTTCCTGTAATTTCATTTAGTTTCTTAAGGAGAGCCTGGTAGTTATCTCTAAACTTTATGAAGAAGCATTCCGCTTTTGGTTCTTTTTTTTCTACCTCCATACTATTTTCTCTAACAATATTTTCAACCGCTTTTGGTTTAGGAGCACTCTTAAATTGCACAGGTTGCGCGGCAATTTCAGCATAAGTCTTAGTTTTGACAATTTCATTTGCAGTTACATTATCACTAACAGCATTACATTTCACTTTTAAATTTTCATCCTGGTCTTTAGTAGTAGTTCCCTTAGTGTGAGACTCCTCTATCCTAGCCCTTTTACATGGATTTACAACCGTTTCATTTTTGTCCACAAGTTTAATTTCATTTATAATTCCTAACTCTAACATTTTAGCTCTAATTATTCTGTCATTATACACCTCAACTGAGTTAAAGATTACATAAATATCATTATCACAATTTCTAAATTTACAAATGTCACAGCACAACAAAAAATAATTCACAAAATTGAACGAACCTAGAATCCGGGAGACTTGGTCCTTGTCCTGGCCGAGGAGTCCATTCTTCAGCATATCCCAGATATGCAGGGTCAATACGTAGATTACCAATCCACAGTAGTTAACAGCATTCTTCACTTCTTGGGTCTTCGCGGCAAGAAGTCCGGCGTCCGGCAGGTGTCCAAGGTATGCATCCATTGCATCCTTGAGAGGCCGAGCATCATCACCCTCCAGCTTACTAGCAACTTCCTTCGTCTTCTGCAGAAGGTCACTGTCCAAATCCATCATAGATCAGGGTCAAAACAAGTACGAATAGCAGAGCCACGTGGTAAAACACACGTGTAAAGCACAAAATGGCGGAAATCCGCACACAATAGAGTTGAGAATTACTTAGCCCGACGTGCTCTATCGTAACTTGATATAACACGCCCAAGCGTAAGCAAGAAAGTCACCACTAGGTAAAAGCAGCAGCTCGCAAAATTACAACCTCACACTCCGAAGTCTGAGCTCCGAATATGAGCTTTACATTGAAGTCGAGTGTCGTTCAGAACAGAGCACCAGGCGCGAAGCGCCTTTAATCTCCAATTTCAATATGTGGTTCTTATCGTCATACTGTGACATTAATTCAGTGACCCTAAAGGGAGATTCGAGGTTTTTATTTACTACTTTTTATTATTTGTCCTGTCTCCTATTGTGGCAGTTTGTTGCACATTTAGAGTTTAGGCAGTTTGGGGGCTTGATGCAGATCTGAGTGTTACCTAGCATTTTAACAGCTTAGAGTTTTGAACATTAGTCGCGAGTTTAATTTGATATCAGATGTTTTTGGTGGGATCTTTTAATTCCGATTATCGATGTTTAGAACAGCGCGGGGTCTCTTACGAGATTTGGCCTTGCGATGATCATAGTCATGCAAATTGAATAACAGTTCATTTGGAACGGATGGCAAATTTTTGTAAAATTTAAGCGCTAGCTTTTTAATTTGGGCTCTAACAGTCTTTATTTTGAAGTCATTCCTAATTACCGAGTTCCTTAAATACCTGGGAGCTTTCCTAATAATCCGTAGGATTTTGTTTTGTTTTGTCTCTAGGAGGTCTATCGTAGTTTTACAATCATATCCCCACACGGGTGCTGCATACAGCATTCCCGGGCGGATGACCGATTTATAAATTAGCAGTTTGTTTTGATGACTGAGATTTCCGTTTCCTATCATTGGATATAAGGCTCCTGTAGTTATATACGCTTTTTTGATTAAGTTCGTTACGTGCTGTTTCCAGGTTAGGTGCGAATCTATCGTTACACCTAGGTATTTAGTAGATTTTTCCGCTCGTAAGGCATGATTGTTTATATACAGTGGCGGCGGCGGTTTGTTTTTCCTCGAGAAATAGATCCAATGACATTTGTTGGGGTTTAATTTTATTCGCCATTTTTCCAGCCATGTTTGGAGTATGTCTAAGTGTTGTTGTAGCTGTCTGTGCATTACTGAGACATATGGGTGTTTTGCAAGTATCGCACTGTCGTCTGCATAGAGTGCCAGCTCTGTGTTTGGAGTCCTGGGGATGTCGTTCAGGTATATGTTAAAGAGTGTCGGGCCCAGGATAGAACCTTGCGGTACACTACTTTTAATGTGCTTGGGTGTTGATAAGTTACTTCCTACTCTGACTTGAAAGTGTCTGTTATTTAAGTATGAGATTAAAAGTTTGACAAGAGCGTCAGGGACTTTTAAGGTGATCAATTTGTACGCTAATCCACAGTGCCATACTTTATCAAAGGCTTTTTGTATGTCCAGAAAAATCGCAGCTGTGGGTGTCTTACTATTAAGTCCAGAAGATATGTACTCTACCACTCTCAGCAATTGATGAGTGGTGGAGTGCTTTGGCCGAAATCCAAACTGCTCCGGAATGAGGATGTCATTCTCACTAAGGTGCGTGTTCAGTCTCTTAAGAATTATTTTCTCAGTAATTTTACTAAGTGTCGGTAGCAGGCTAATTGGTCTGTAGTTGGCTGGAATTGTGGCATCCTCACCTGGTTTGGGGATTGTTATGATTATCGCTTCCTTCCATTCTTTGGGAAAGTAGTTTAGTTTTAATATTTTATTTATTAAGATAGTCAAGTAACATATTACGTTTAGGGGCAGGTTTTTAACCGCAATATTTCTGATTTTGTCGTGCCCTGGGCTTTTACGATTTTTGAGATTTTTGATAATTTCTACTATCTCCTGCGGGGTGGCTGGGTTAATCTCAGCCGTTACCGGGGAATTCCTGAAGTTATTTAAAGTTTGGCTAACCATTCTTAGGGTATCCTGACACATTAGATCGTGGTTCGGTTGGAATTGTTTTTCATAATGACTTGCGAGCGCCTCGGCTTTTTCCTCGTCTGAGTACGCGATTTTAGCGCCATCCATTAGTGGCGGGAGCTTAATTTGAGGTTTCCTGAGTCTTTTTGCGAATTGCCAGAGCGATACATCTTCTGGGCTAAGGGATTCGATTAATTCTTTATACTGTTGCTGCTTTTCTGCGACAATTTTCCCCCTGACTTTACACGTGAGTCTGTTAAGCTCCCTTTTAAGGGCGGGATCTCTGTTAGCCTGCCATGTCTTACGTAATCTATTCCTTTGCCTGACTAATTGTTTGACATGGTGGGAAAGTGTGGGTAATTTTGGAGACTCACGGTGTGTTGTGGCAGAGGCAATTGCTCTCTTGATTTCTGTTGTGGGTGTGTGCGTGGCAGAGTCAATATCCGCCGTGCTCATAATGTTAGGTACTGCTAAGTGCGGCTCGAAGAGTGCTCTTTTGAATATTTCCCAGTTGACCCTCTCTTGTCCCAAAGAGGCTGGAAGACGTGTGTTCAGGTCAAATGTCACCAGTACCGGCAGATGATCCGAGTCGAATTCATCCAGGGTACTAATAGTGTGAGCGTAGTCTATGTTTCGAGTTAGGACAAAGTCTATGAATGTGCCGCTGGCGCCTGAGAAACAGGTTGGTGTCGACGGAGCAATAATGTTAGTATTTGTGGTGTTCAGCAGTCTATGTATCTGTGTTCCGCGTGCATTGGCTCTCCTACAGCCCCACGCTCGGTGATGTGCGTTGAAGTCGCCTGCGAGTATCGTGTTGGGATATCGCGAGAAAAGCAGTTCCAGTTGCGCAGCTACGTCTACTCTACTCATATTTTTGACATATGTTGAGGTTAGGATAAACGGGCTAGTATTATTAATTTTAATTTTTATGCTAGTATTTTCTATACTTTGAAGATTTATGCTTTTTAGTTCCTCGTGGGGAATATTTCTTTTAATGTATATTGCTGTTCCTCCATGTGGCGTTCTAGCATTAGTATTTGAGCTAAGATTATGATAACCTGAGTAGTTGGCTATGTTTAGTTTTTTACTTTCTCTAACTCTAATTTCCTGAATTAGTAAGGCATCTACGTCATTTTCGTTTACATAGTTCCTAAGTTCATTTATTCTTGGAGATATGCCGTTCGCATTCCAAAATAATATTTTTATTGACTCTTTTTGGGACCTAGCCATGACGGGTTTGATTCTCACTGTTACTTTTAAAGTCCGCGATTATTTTAAGGGCCTCAAAGACCATTACCATTGGATCGCTCTTTTTTTGCACTAGTTCTGCGAACTGCATCAACAGACGCTTTATGTCATCTAGGTTAAACATGCTGATAAATCCTCTGATGAGGTTGAGGATATCATCCATCTTTTCAGCATCAGATTTATCAGCCTGTTCAGTCTCCGCTTCCATTTCCTCAGCCTCAACCGCGGTTTGCACTTTTTTGTGAGTGTCCTTTTGGAACTCAATAGTTTTCTGTTTTTTATCACCCGTTTTAGCTAACAGCTGTGTTTGCGCGAGCTCTTCTTCCTCTCTGACTCGTTTAGTATCTTTCCATTCCTTAGCTTTCCTATCCAGTCTATCCTTTGCCTCTTTTGCCTGTCTGGCTTTTTCTGCCTCCGATCTTCTTTTAATTGCAGCTGTAGCTGCTCTAACTTCCTCCAGAGTCAATTCTCTGGAGGTCGAAGGTTTGGGGGCCTGCTCTTGCACCGATCTGGTAGGTGCTGCAGTTTCGTGCCTGTTTACCTGTGGCACTATGTGCGAGGAGCCCTGAGGGGGTGCCTGGGGGTTTGGTCCGAGGGCCTTTTGCCTCCAAGGGGGTATCTGGTTTTTTGGGGGAGGGGGGCCTACCCCGGTGCCTTTCCCTTGTTCCAGGGGTTCTTCGGGCATTGCCTGAAGTTCGCCGGGTGATCTCCATTGCAGTTAGCACACGTCGCCTTCTCTGTCCTGGGTCTCTTGCAGTCTCGTGTGAAGTGTCCTTCACCACACTTCAGGCACTTTGGTGGCATACTGCAGTTCTCTGATGAGTGGTTGAATTGCTGGCACCGGTAGCAAATCTTAAAGCCCCTAGCTCTGAAGGCCTCTACCTTCACAGCCAAGTACCCTAATCTTGTGAGTCTGTAGACCCTCTGCCAGTCATCGGTAGGCCTAAGGCTGACTAAAAAGATCGGCAGGGGTAATCTGGTTTTTGTGTTTCTCAGTTGAGAAACCCGGACTACATCTAATCCATTTGATGTTAGAGTCAATTTTATCTCCTCAATGTCATAGCTAGTTGGTAGCCCCTTCAAAACTACCTTTTTCGGCCTTTCCGTTTTGAGGTTTAAGCTATGGAAGGGGATTTCCTCGCTAGTCAAATGGCGCTGAACAACCCTATAGGGGTCAGCGTCATTAGGTATAAGTTTGAGCATATCTCCTGTCAATTTTCCAGATACTTTATTTCCTGTAATTTCATTTAGTTTCTTAAGGAGAGCCTGGTAGTTATCTCTAAACTTTATGAAGAAGCATTCCGCTTTTGGTTCTTTTTTTTCTACCTCCATACTATTTTCTCTAACAATATTTTCAACCGCTTTTGGTTTAGGAGCACTCTTAAATTGCACAGGTTGCGCGGCAATTTCAGCATAAGTCTTAGTTTTGACAATTTCATTTGCAGTTACATTATCACTAACAGCATTACATTTCACTTTTAAATTTTCATCCTGGTCTTTAGTAGTAGTTCCCTTAGTGTGAGACTCCTCTATCCTAGCCCTTTTACATGGATTTACAACCGTTTCATTTTTGTCCACAAGTTTAATTTCATTTATAATTCCTAACTCTAACATTTTAGCTCTAATTATTCTGTCATTATACACCTCAACTGAGTTAAAGATTACATAAATATCATTATCACAATTTCTAAATTTACAAATGTCACAGCACAACAAAAAATAATTCACAAAATTGAACGAACCTAGAATCCGGGAGACTTGGTCCTTGTCCTGGCCGAGGAGTCCATTCTTCAGCATATCCCAGATATGCAGGGTCAATACGTAGATTACCAATCCACAGTAGTTAACAGCATTCTTCACTTCTTGGGTCTTCGCGGCAAGAAGTCCGGCGTCCGGCAGGTGTCCAAGGTATGCATCCATTGCATCCTTGAGAGGCCGAGCATCATCACCCTCCAGCTTACTAGCAACTTCCTTCGTCTTCTGCAGAAGGTCACTGTCCAAATCCATCATAGATCAGGGTCAAAACAAGTACGAATAGCAGAGCCACGTGGTAAAACACACGTGTAAAGCACAAAATGGCGGAAATCCGCACACAATAGAGTTGAGAATTACTTAGCCCGACGTGCTCTATCGTAACTTGATATAACACGCCCAAGCGTAAGCAAGAAAGTCACCACTAGGTAAAAGCAGCAGCTCGCAAAATTACAACCTCACACTCCGAAGTCTGAGCTCCGAATATGAGCTTTACATTGAAGTCGAGTGTCGTTCAGAACAGAGCACCAGGCGCGAAGCGCCTTTAATCTCCAATTTCAATATGTGGTTCTTATCGTCATACTGTGACATTAATTCAGTGACCCTAAAGGGAGATTCGAGGTTTTTATTTACTACTTTTTATTATTTGTCCTGGCTCCTATTGTGGCAGTTTGTTGCACATTTAGAGTTTAGGCAGTTTGGGGGCTTGATGCAGATCTGAGTGTTACCTAGCATTTTAACAGCTTAGAGTTTTGAACATTAGTCGCGAGTTTAATTTGATATCAGATGTTTTTGGTGGGATCTTTTAATTCCGATTATCGATGTTTAGAACAGCGCGGGGTCTCTTACGAGATTTGGCCTTGCGATGATCATAGTCATGCAAATTGAATAACAGTTCATTTGGAACGGATGGCAAATTTTTGTAAAATTTAAGCGCTAGCTTTTTAATTTGGGCTCTAACAGTCTTTATTTTGAAGTCATTCCTAATTACCGAGTTCCTTAAATACCTGGGAGCTTTCCTAATAATCCGTAGGATTTTGTTTTGTTTTGTCTCTAGGAGGTCTATCGTAGTTTTACAATCATATCCCCACACGGGTGCTGCATACAGCATTCCCGGGCGGATGACCGATTTATAAATTAGGAGTTTATTTTGATAACTGAGATTTCCGTTTCCTATCATTGGGTATAAGGCTCCTGTGGCCATATACGCTTTTTTGATTAAGTTCGTTACGTGCTGTTTCCAGGTTAGGTGCGAATCTATCGTTACACCTAGGTATTTAGTAGATTTTTCCGCTCGTAAGGCATGATTGTTTATATACAGTGGCGGCGGCGGTTTGTTTTTCCTCGAGAAATAGATCCAATGACATTTGTTGGGGTTTAATTTTATTCGCCATTTTTCCAGCCATGTTTGGAGTATGTCTAAGTGTTGTTGTAGCTGTCTGTGCATTACTGAGACATATGGGTGTTTTGCAAGTATCGCACTGTCGTCTGCATAGAGTGCCAGCTCTGTGTTTGGAGTCCTGGGGATGTCGTTCAGGTATATGTTAAAGAGTGTCGGGCCCAGGATAGAACCTTGCGGTACACTACTTTTAATGTGCTTGGGTGTTGATAAGTTACTTCCTACTCTGACTTGAAAGTGTCTGTTATTTAAGTATGAGATTAAAAGTTTGACAAGAGCGTCAGGGACTTTTAAGGTGATCAATTTGTACGCTAATCCACAGTGCCATACTTTATCAAAGGCTTTTTGTATGTCCAGAAAAATCGCAGCTGTGGGTGTCTTACTATTAAGTCCAGAAGATATGTACTCTACCACTCTCAGCAATTGATGAGTGGTGGAGTGCTTTGGCCGAAATCCAAACTGCTCCGGAATGAGGATGTCATTCTCACTAAGGTGCGTGTTCAGTCTCTTAAGAATTATTTTCTCAGTAATTTTACTAAGTGTCGGTAGCAGGCTAATTGGTCTGTAGTTGGCTGGAATTGTGGCATCCTCACCTGGTTTGGGGATTGTTATGATTATCGCTTCCTTCCATTCTTTGGGAAAGTAGTTTAGTTTTAATATTTTATTTATTAAGATAGTCAAGTAACATATTACGTTTAGGGGCAGGTTTTTAACCGCAATATTTCTGATTTTGTCGTGCCCTGGGCTTTTACGATTTTTGAGATTTTTGATAATTTCTACTATCTCCTGCGGGGTGGCTGGGTTAATCTCAGCCGTTACCGGGGAATTCCTGAAGTTATTTAAAGTTTGGCTAACCATTCTTAGGGTATCCTGACACATTAGATCGTGGTTCGGTTGGAATTGTTTTTCATAATGACTTGCGAGCGCCTCGGCTTTTTCCTCGTCTGAGTACGCGATTTTAGCGCCATCCATTAGTGGCGGGAGCTTAATTTGAGGTTTCCTGAGTCTTTTTGCGAATTGCCAGAGCGATACATCTTCTGGGCTAAGGGATTCGATTAATTCTTTATACTGTTGCTGCTTTTCTGCGACAATTTTCCCCCTGACTTTACACGTGAGTCTGTTAAGCTCCCTTTTAAGGGCGGGATCTCTGTTAGCCTGCCATGTCTTACGTAATCTATTCCTTTGCCTGACTAATTGTTTGACATGGTGGGAAAGTGTGGGTAATTTTGGAGACTCACGGTGTGTTGTGGCAGAGGCAATTGCTCTCTTGATTTCTGTTGTGGGTGTGTGCGTGGCAGAGTCAATATCCGCCGTGCTCATAATGTTAGGTACTGCTAAGTGCGGCTCGAAGAGTGCTCTTTTGAATATTTCCCAGTTGACCCTCTCTTGTCCCAAAGAGGCTGGAAGAGGTGTGTTCAGGTCAAATGTCACCAGTACCGGCAGATGATCCGAGTCGAATTCATCCAGGGTACTAATAGTGTGAGCGTAGTCTATGTTTCGAGTTAGGACAAAGTCTATGAATGTGCCGCTGGCGCCTGAGAAACAGGTTGGTGTCGACGGAGCAATAATGTTAGTATTTGTGGTGTTCAGCAGTCTATGTATCTGTGTTCCGCGTGCATTGGCTCTCCTACAGCCCCACGCTCGGTGATGTGCGTTGAAGTCGCCTGCGAGTATCGTGTTGGGATATCGCGAGAAAAGCAGTTCCAGTTGCGCAGCTACGTCTACTCTACTCATATTTTTGACATATGTTGAGGTTAGGATAAACGGGCTAGTATTATTAATTTTAATTTTTATGCTAGTATTTTCTATACTTTGAAGATTTATGCTTTTTAGTTCCTCGTGGGGAATATTTCTTTTAATGTATATTGCTGTTCCTCCATGTGGCGTTCTAGCATTAGTATTTGAGCTAAGATTATGATAACCTGAGTAGTTGGCTATGTTTAGTTTTTTACTTTCTCTAACTCTAATTTCCTGAATTAGTAAGGCATCTACGTCATTTTCGTTTACATAGTTCCTAAGTTCATTTATTCTTGGAGATATGCCGTTCGCATTCCAAAATAATATTTTTATTGACTCTTTTTGGGACCTAGCCATGACGGGTTTGATTCTCACTGTTACTTTTAAAGTCCGCGATTATTTTAAGGGCCTCAAAGACCATTACCATTGGATCGCTCTTTTTTTGCACTAGTTCTGCGAACTGCATCAACAGACGCTTTATGTCATCTAGGTTAAACATGCTGATAAATCCTCTGATGAGGTTGAGGATATCATCCATCTTTTCAGCATCAGATTTATCAGCCTGTTCAGTCTCCGCTTCCATTTCCTCAGCCTCAACCGCGGTTTGCACTTTTTTGTGAGTGTCCTTTTGGAACTCAATAGTTTTCTGTTTTTTATCACCCGTTTTAGCTAACAGCTGTGTTTGCGCGAGCTCTTCTTCCTCTCTGACTCGTTTAGTATCTTTCCATTCCTTAGCTTTCCTATCCAGTCTATCCTTTGCCTCTTTTGCCTGTCTGGCTTTATCTGCCTCCGATCTTCTTTTAATTGCAGCTGTAGCTGCTCTAACTTCCTCCAGAGTCAATTCTCTGGAGGTCGAAGGTTTGGGGGCCTGCTCTTGCACCGATCTGGTAGGTGCTGCAGTTTCGTGCCTGTTTACCTGTGGCACTATGTGCGAGGAGCCCTGAGGGGGTGCCTGGGGGTTTGGTCCGAGGGCCTTTTGCCTCCAAGGGGGTATCTGGTTTTTTGGGGGAGGGGGGTCATACCCCGGTGCCTTTCCCTTGTTCCAGGGGTTCTTCGGGCATTGCCTGAAGTTCGCCGGGTGATCTCCATTGCAGTTAGCACACGTCGCCTTCTCTGTCCTGGGTCTCTTGCAGTCTCGTGTGAAGTGTCCTTCACCACACTTCAGGCACTTTGGTGGCATACTGCAGTTCTCTGATGAGTGGTTGAATTGCTGGCACCGGTAGCAAATCTTAAAGCCCCTAGCTCTGAAGGCCTCTACCTTCACAGCCAAGTACCCTAATCTTGTGAGTCTGTAGACCCTCTGCCAGTCATCAGTAGGCCTAAGGCTGACTAAAAAGATCGGCAGGGGTAATCTGGTTTTTGTGTTTCTCAGTTGAGAAACCCGGACTACATCTAATCCATTTGATGTTAGAGTCAATTTTATCTCCTCAATGTCATAGCTAGTTGGTAGCCCCTTCAAAACTACCTTTTTCGGCCTTTCCGTTTTGAGGTTTAAGCTATGGAAGCGGATTTCCTCGCTAGTCAAATGGCGCTGAACAACCCTATAGGAGTCAGCGTCATTAGGTATAAGTTTGAGCATATCTCCTGTCAATTTTCCAGATACTTTATTTCCTGTAATTTCATTTAGTTTCTTAAGGAGAGCCTGGTAGTTATCTCTAAACTTTATGAAGAAGCATTCCGCTTTTGGTTCTTTTTTTTCTACCTCCATACTATTTTCTCTAACAATATTTTCAACCGCTTTTGGTTTAGGAGCACTCTTAAATTGCACAGGTTGCGCGGCAATTTCAGCATAAGTCTTAGTTTTGACAATTTCATTTACAGTTACATTATCACTAACAGCATTACATTTTACTTTTAAATTTTCATCCTGGTCTTTAGTAGTAGTTCCCTTAGTGGGAGACTCCTCTATCCTAGCCCTTTTACATGGATTTACAACCGTTTCAGTTTAGTCAACAGGTTTAATTTCATTTATAATTCCTAACTCTAACATTTTAGCTCTAATTATTCTATCATTAAACACCTCAACTGAGTTAAAGATTACATAAATATCACTATCATAATTTCTAAATTTACAAATGTCACAGCACAACAAAAAAGAATTCACAAAATTGAACGAACCTAGAATCCGGGAGACTTGGTCCTTGTCCTGGCCGAGGAGTCCATTCTTCAGCATATCCTGGATATGCAGGGTCAATACGTAGATGATCAATCCACAGTAGTTAACAGCATCCTTCACCTCTTGGGTCTTCGCGGCAAGAAGTCCGGCGTCCGGCAGGCGTCCAATATATGCATCCATTGCATCCTTGAGAGGCCGAGCATCTTCACCCTCCAGCTCACCAGCAACCTCCTTCGTCTTCTCTAAAAGGGCACTGTCCAAATCCATCATAGATCAGGGTCAAAGTAGTACGAGTAGCAGAGCCACGTGGTAAAAACACACGTGCTAAAGCACAAAATGGCGGAAATCCGCACACAATAAAGTTGAAAAATTACTTAGCCCGACGTGCTCTATCGTAACTTGATATAACACGGCCAAGCGTAAACAAGAAAAGTCACCACTAGATAAAAACA
This sequence comes from Amaurobius ferox, assembly GCA_951213105.1. Taxonomy (NCBI): domain Eukaryota; kingdom Metazoa; phylum Arthropoda; class Arachnida; order Araneae; family Amaurobiidae; genus Amaurobius; species Amaurobius ferox. The sequence continues at coordinate 59,719,185 of OX578155.1, read as the reverse complement.
GCAGCTTCGCAAAATCACAACCTCACACTTCGAAGTCTGAGCTCCGAGAGCTTTACATTAATTTGATTGGCCTTTTATATATGGTTGGGTCATCATCCCGGTAACCAATCAGAAAGTTGTTAGCCTAACTTCGATGAGCTTAGCATTTCGTCATTCGTGAAGCCACCTAACAGGTTAAATCTCACAAGGCGAGGCGACCGCAAGGTTTACGCCTATTAACCGCCAAGGAGCAAACAGGTAAATCTCTCATCCGGCAAAGCCGCAGAAGGGGGCCACGTTCTCGCCGGAATCATTCACCGGGCAGGGCCGAAGAACACCCACCAAGCCAGATCCCAGTCGCCGGCCAGACCTTGGTTCAGGCCATGAATAGGCACAGTCCAGTAATCACAGCCACCCGGAAAAGTCGTGGCCTGATTGCCTCACCAGTTCGACGGCCGGTTCATCGATAACAAGGTAACCCGATTTATTAGCCCCCCAGGTTGGAGGATCAGAGCTACAGAGCTGAGATCCGTTCACCACTCAAAGAGAGGGCCACACCGGGGGGCGATGGAGCCACCTAACAGGGCAGTTGTTGCCAAAACACATCAAGTTTTTCCATTTTTACAATTAAAAGTTGTTTTTTAATTTCGAAGTGGCAATATCCAGGCAGAAACAATCTGCGCAGAGGATTTTACTTGTGCTGTGCACACCTTTCTCAGTGACGTCCAAAGAGCTTCTCGGTCTCTTCAGAGAGCCTGAGAACAAAATGCATGCGTTTGCCATTCCCGACCATGTGCACGTGACGTCACGCGGAGAATTTTGTCCTTAGGTTTCCAAAACAAAATACTCGTATTCTTAGCATTATGGAAATTTTCATTATTTCTGCATTAAAAATGTCTACAATAGAAATTTACAATTGTTTCACCTCTAATTTTGGTAGGATATATCTAAATTTATCTCCTTTGATGGATATTTGTAATTTACCAAAAAATAAAATATTCACTTTCAATAGTATATATACACGAGTTTTTTTTTAAGAAAGTTCGCTGGGAACTTTTATCTTCTCATTTGCATGTACGCTGCAGGACTTTCTGGTAAATTATACATCTCCAGAACGCCAGCTAGTGACTATGGTAAAAAGTAGTAGCAGTGTACATTCACTTAAAATGCACTTTAGCAAATGAAATCTTCAAACACACATTGTTACTCAATTATTCTAAATAACTTATTTTTAGCACAAAGGTATATTTCGATGTTTAATGGGTTTAGCTTTAAATTTTACTTGCTATCATCGTCAGTTAACCATTGCCCCCAGCTATGGTAGAAACAATGCCCTTTTGTCCTTTCGTTTCTGCGCATTCTACTACGCAGGCTATTTATTTACGCTCGTGTTTTCTTTCTATAACGAAAGTATTGGAATCGTGTCGAAACTCTTTTTGACGACTAATCTATAATTTTTGGGCACTGAAATACAAATCGATAAATTTCATAATGGTATTTGTTTGTCTGTATGTGGATGTATGTTTGCTCAAAAACAATTCCAAAAATATTTATTGATATGTGGCATTTAAGTCATCATAGAGAACTTTACTAAACTAGCTTATTTTAAATATTTTGATTAATTATAAAGATTTCTTAATTATTTTTATACAGATAGTGCCATTCAATTTTAATTAACTCAGTTAAGTTAGAAAAACTACATTTTGAATTTATTCTAAGATTTTAAAATATATATTTTCAATATACTTAAATTCTTACTGATGAACAATGCACAATATTGCATAATTTGCAAAAATATTGCGTAACTTTTCAGGAAATTGGACTTAGAGTCACAATCACCTCTGCTGAACTCAGAGAGTCAAATACCGCGATTGATAGAATTATGATTGTTTATGACCACATTTGCGAGTTAGCAAAAACCCCGTCGAACTAATTGGTTATTTTTAGGGCCTGCTAGGTTATTTTTAGGACCTGTGTACTTCTCATCTAGAATTTTCAGCCAGTGTTTTAGTTCAGCCGAGCCTGTTCTCTTCTCCCCGTTGGCTCCTCCGCGTAGCTCCGCCCCTTGCCTCGTTAGAACGTCCCTCATCGTCTCAAGACAATGTTCCACGGAACACACCAGTTTTCTAAATTTTTGGAGAAATTTTATTCTCCATATTCCAAATTAAACGTCCAAATTAAGACTCAATTGGGACTAGTCCTAATTCTGTCTAACATGCACCGTCATCAAACAACTCTTCATCATCAAAAATTACATATAACATAAGTATTTAATTGATATATCTGAGCACACGTAGTCTTTTGTTTTCAGACTTGAAAATTTTGACTTGAAGATCGACTTGAAGATCGGACTTGAAGATTGGACTTGACTTTCAGACTTAAAGATCGTGTTCTAAAGAACATCTACACATCTTTTGTGAACATTTTCAATTAGTTTTTTAGTTAGAGTGAATACAGACAATTTTCGCAAATTGTCTGTATCCACTCTGTACACTAAGGCCATTTCGAAAAAAAAAAAAAATTGTTTTTTTTCCTCGCGAATCCTACCATTATCTAATCAGCACCATGGTCAATCACAAGGGACGTACCTACCAGATTTAAATTTTATAAAATTAATTCAATAATTAAAGTGGATATAAAATCAACACACACAGACGTCAAGCTAAAAATAGTTTTTTCGTGTTCTACAGATCTCAAAATGCGTAAATCGGTAGAAAACTTTAGTTGCGATTTTTGGCAAGATTCTAATACTTTCCCTATACATTACCATGTATTACAGGGAAAGTAAAAATATAAAGTCAATACCACCTGTACCTACTATGGGGATAAAGGAAGCTTTTAGAGAATTGCTGAGTAAATGCAACAGATGGCGTATATGCTTTAATTGTAATTGTTATTAAATTGATCCTAATGTGTGCAATTTCTAAGCAACTTGAAATAATTACTCCTCATAAAACAATGTACTTATATTAGATTGGACATACCCACTTTATCATTAAAACATCCACGCCCACTTATGTCCAATCTGTTATAAGTGTTGGGATATTCCTTCCTCTTATGACCACTCTCCACCGGCCCTGAAAAGGGACTTTTTCATACAGCCTTGCTGTACTACAACCTCATTCATTATCAAACCGTCCTTAGGGAGCATGAAGTAATGTTATTTTCATTTGATATATCCTTACAGGAGATGCAGCCCAGTGGGCTAGGAGCTCCGAAAACGTGTGTTCACACAACGGTGGTGGTTGTGTATATCACAGTAATCTTTATTTCCCCTTTTAATAGCAGCTGTAAGATTAACTACCAGTAAAAGTAAAATAAAAAATTTCTTACACTTTAAATATTTCCCTTATTCACTTGCGTTTTGACAGAGATAATCTCCAGGAACCTGAATTATTCAGGTTTTTAAATATGACAATTGGTCAAAAGTGACGATCAAAATGAGAAAAATAATTTTCTTTGTTAAGAATTTTTCTTTTTTTTTTATACTATATGCGCACCAATCGTCAATCGCCAATTTCTTTTATATGATTGAAATGTATCATTTTAAATTAAAAACCATTAGTTTTAGTTTCAAAATAGGCTTTCCAGAGAATTCTTTTACCACAGAGACTATTCCTTCTATAGCTAATGAGGAGATTAATGCAATCAATATATATATATATATATGTATTATATATATATTATATATATATATATATAATATATATATATATATATTATATATATATATATATATATATATATATATATATTTCGTTTTACTTTCCCTACAATGCATGATAATGCATAGTGAAAGTATTGAAATCATATTGAAAATCGCAACTGAAGTTTTCTTCGGATCTACAAGTTCTGGGACTGCTAAAATACGAAAAAACTATTTTTAGCATGACGTCTGTGTGTGCGCGCCTGTATGTGCAATGAATGAATCCACTCTGATTCAACTGAGCAGCATCGGGCGCGGTTAGTACTTGGGTGGGTAACCACCTGGGAATACCGCGTGCTGTTGGCGCATTTCGGGCGCCATAGCCCGGAGGTTTGCACGCTGCCACAACTGCCGCCGTGTTCATGCGGAGTACGATCACGTTAAACACGGGGTTCCGTAAGTTCTTCCGAGAGGTTAGTGGTAGGGGAAGGAGGGTACGGTCCCTGTGGATGCCTCCACCTTTGGGTTCCGGTCTAAATTGGGTGGCTCTTGCCGGACGTCCAAACTGTTACCTTACACCTTTCAGGTAGGTCGGACGGTCTGGGTCTCAGCAACAACAACTGATTCAACTAATTGACCAAATTTCATAAACTTTTATTGGTATGTCGCTTGTGGGTTACCCTGGTGCTGATTAGTCTTTGGTACTATCCAGGATAAAAGAACCTGACTCTATTGCGAAATGGCCCCAAAAAATCATCAAAATCTAAAATAAAAGACTGTGTATGCCACTGCGTACTCTGCGTACCCTGTATATAACCATTATATGCTTGTTCTGTACGTAATTTTTGACGATGAAAAGAATGAAACCAACCCCATTACTTTAGAACCAGCTGTTTTTGAGATCTTTTATTGTTTTTGCACATTTCCTACGACGGCTTTGAGACTACGTCCTGTTACCAAAGGAAAACGAAAATTGAATTAAAAGTGCAAATTCAGTGTGATTTGAAATAATTATGCGTGTTATTCTGTGCAATTAAACTCAATTTAGTGAATTATTAAAGAAATACAAAAAAAAAATAAAATAAGTATGACTCTGTAAGGAAAGTCATGTGCTGCCCACATCAGATTTGTTTAGTTTCAAAATAGGCTTTCGAGAGAATTATTTGACCACAGGAACCATTCAATTTCCATTCTTCAGTTAATGAAGAGATATTAATGCTAAATAAGCTAAAAATTACCAGCAAGTTGTTGTTGTTGAGACCCAGACCGTCCGACCTACCAGAAAGGTGTAAGGTAACTGTATGGACGGCCGGGAAGTGCCACCCAATTTAGACCGGAACCCAGTGGAGGAGGCATCCACAGGGACCGTACCCTCCTTCCCCTACCACCAACCTCTCGGAAGGACTTACGGACCCACATGTTTAACGTGATCGTACTCCGCATGAACACGGCGGCATTTGTGGTAGCGTGCAAATCTAGCGCGCAAACCACGGGGATACCGCACCCGAGATGGCCAACAGCACGCGGTGTTCCGAGGTGGTCACCCACCAAGTACTAACCGCGCCCGATGCTGCTTGACTTCGGTGATCTAACGAGAACCGGTGTTTTCAGCACGATACGGCCGTTGGCCCTACCAGCAAGTTGTGTAAATATCCAGCATATTTAGCAAATGGTATAGTTATAAGGTTTGGAATGGTTAAATATACTTAAATTCTCACCTTAGTATCTTATATGAGCCAGACATCCACTTTCTCTTGAATAAGCATTACCATGTATTTACATCTCCTTATAATTTAGCTTCTATGTTTCCCATTATCATCTGCCCCATTATTTTGTAGCTCTTACTGTTGAATATCACCATTTATCGGCTTTTCGCATTACTGTTATTTATTTCTCACGATTGGCAACAACAGTTCTCAACTTTTTATTTTTTGCGATTGGCAACGTTGGTCTCTTTATTCAAGTCTCCAATGGATCAGACATATGCAGTGTTTTTTCAGATATTATTGTGTCCTATAATTTTTCAATCTTTATGCATGTAGTCCAAGTTATCAGTGTTTATAGATATGGTCTATCACTGATATCAGAAACATGCATTTTGTGTTCATTTTGATAAAATACTTGGACTTGAAGAAGAGTTTTATCGAAATGAACAATTCATTTGTTTAAGCCTAGGGATTGTCCACGTGTAAAACTTTAATGCTTGGATTTTATTTCATTTTCTATTATCGATTCCTTTCCATTGATGTTTGTTGTTTGTCTTCAGATTAATGACTAAAGGTTTGCATTTTATTTTCCACTTGATTGATGATTCTTTGTTTGATACTTTTTATTACTTATGAGATATGCAGTTCTAAAATCATACATTTTTCTATATAGAGACAGGGGACGCATAAAAATATATTTTCGAATTTTTATGAATAATTTATAAACATAAGTTTAATTACACAAAATAACATATTCATAATTATTTAAAATGACACTGAATTTGCACTTTTTATTCAATTTTCGTTTTCATTTGTAACTAGATGTATTTTCAAAATCGGCGTAGTGAAAATGAGAAAAAATTAAAATATCTCAAGAACGACTAGCTCTAGAGTAATGGGGTGAGTCTTTTTCTTATTCAAAATTTACGTATAAAACAAGCATTTAATTGACGCATTGCAGCACATGTACTCTTTTATTTTAAATTTCAATGATTTTGAGACCTATTTCGTACAAAAAAAGGCTGGTTCTTTGATCCCGAATTATACCAAATCTAATCTAAACCAGGGTAACCCACTAGTCCAGTGCCTAGAAGTAATAGTGTGTCGCCCGAGGCGAAAAACGAGTTCCCTAAACACCGCCTCCGCCAGTCGGCGTTGGTCTCAAATAAGCGGTCAAAAGAGGAGGAGTTAACATTGAAACTAATGGAGGTTTAATGCAAATGAAATGACCGATATCTTTGGAAATAATTGAAGAATTAGTGTAAAATTTGGTGTAGTTGTTGCAAGTGGAATACACAAAAAGTCATTTGATTTTCAGAGAGATTGAGCAAGGGATATATTCGTATTTTTAAAATTTCATTTAACTTTATCTGTGGTCGTTCAAACATTTGAAATCCAAGATAATCAAGTTCATTCATCACAGTAACGTGAAATTCGGTATGACGTTTTCTCTTGCAGTACATTTCAGTTCTTTTGATTTTGACGCTTATCGGGCTAACCCGTCCTGGGCCCGCCATAGGACTTTACATGTATTTAGAGACTAACTCGAAAATCAAAGAAAGTAGGAAATCTGAATTTAATATAAACCTTTTTCTTATGGGGTATATTTTAATTCTTTCAATTTTAAACCATATCGGGTGAGCCCGTCTTAGGCCAGCCTTAGAAACTCACCCGTTTCTGCGGTATAACTCGAGAACAGGTGTATCTAAGATTCGAAGTTTAACATATCCTTGTTATTTGCTGTAGATTTTAACTCTTTGGATTAAAAATCTTATCGGGCTGGCCCGACCTGAGCCCAACAAAATGAATATGTCGTTTTTTTTTTTTTAGAATAACTCAAAATTCGGAGCATCTAGAATGTCTAAATTTAATATATCATTGTCCTTTGGGGTATATAACATTTCATCGCATTCCGAACCTTATCGAGATAGCCCATCTTGGCCCGCCATAGAAGTTTACTCGCTTTTCAAGAATATTTCGATCAATCGGAGTAGCTAAAAAATGTAAATATAGTATATAATTTCCTTTTGGATGGATTTTAATTTAGATTTTGAACCTCATCGGGCTAGCTCGTCTTGGGTCCGCTGAAGAATGCTCTAGTTTTTGAAGAATAACTCGAGAACCGCAATAGCTAAAAATTCCAAGTATAACATATCGTTGGCTTTTGTGGTATATTTAAGTTTCTTCGGATTTGAACATTATCGGGGAAACCTGTCCTGAGCCCGACATAAGAATGGACCCGTTTTTTTAGAGTAACTGGAAAATCGAGGCAACTAAAAAATATAATTTAACTACATCCTTATCTTTTGGGGAATATTTTAATTACTTCGACTTTGTACCATATCGGGTGAAGTCGTTTCGGGACCGCCTTAGAAATTCACTTTTGGGGGAATAACTCTATAACGGGAGAATCTGAAAATTCCAAGTTTAGAATGTCGTGGTCATTTGCGGTATATCTTAGCTCATGGATTTAAAACCTTATCGGACTAGCCCGTACTGGGCCCAACAAAAAATGTACTCGCTTTTTAGGAATAACTCCAAAACTGCAGCAGCTTGAATGTTTAAAATTTAGTATATCATTGTATTTTAGGGTATATTTTATTTCTTTGGATTTTGATACTTATCAGCTAGCCCGTCTTGGGCCCGACGTAGAAATGTACTGGGCCCAACAAAAAGTGTGTACTCGTTTTTTAAGAAGAACTCGAAAACTGTATCAACTTGAATGTCTAAATTTGCAATATCATTGTATTTTAGGGTATATTTTATTTCTTTTGATTTTGAATTTTATCAGGCTAGACCGTCTTAGGCCCGATGTAGAAATGTACTGGCTTTTCGAGAATAAGTCGAAAATCGAAGCATCTAAAAAAAATCAAAATTTAGTATATTATTATTTTTTTTTTGATTAAAATTTAATATATTCGAATTTGAACCGTATCGGGGTAGCCCGCCCTGGGCCCGACATATTAATGCACTCGTTTTTTAAATAACTCAAACAGAGCAGCTAAAATATTTTATATATCATTGTTTTAGGTGTATATTTTACTTCTTTAGATTTTCAACTTTATTGGGCTATCCTGTTTTAGGCCCGTCTTAGGAATGCACTCGTTTTGGGTGAATATTTCGAAAAATGAGAAGCTCGAAATCCCAAGTTTAGCACGATCGGATTCCTAACACGATCACAGTCCTAAGGCGGACTCAAGACGGGCTAGCCCGATGAGGTTCAAATTATAAATTATGATAAACCCCAAAAGAAATTGATATACTAAATTTAGATTTGTTTAGCTGCTTCGATTTACGAGTTATTTTCGAAAAACGAGTACATTATCACTATGTCGGGCCCAAGACGGTCGAGCCCGAAAGGTGCAAAATCTAAAGAAATAAAATTTACCCCAAAAGACAATGGTATACTAAATTTAGATATTCTAGCTGCTACAGTTTTGGAGTTATACTTAAAAACCAAGTACATTCTTTTTGTTGGGACCGGGACGGGTTAGCCCGATCAGGTTTTAAATCCTAAGACATACTGCAAATGACAACGACATTCTAAACTTGAAACTTTTAGATACTCCGGTTCTAGAGTTATTCACCCAAAAAGTGAATCTCTAAGGCGGGTCCAAACGGGTTCGCCCGATACGGTTCAAAATCGAGGGAATTAAAATAGTCCCCAAAAGATAAGGATTACTAAATATATATTTTCTAGTTTCCCCAATATTCCAGTTATTCTAAAAAAATGAGTCCATTCCTGTGTCGGACCCCCAAAAGCTAACGACATGTTCAACTTGGGATTTTTATCTACTTCGGTGCTCTCGTTATTCTTCAGAAACGAATGCATTCTTAAGTTGATCCAAGACGGGCTAGCCCGATAAGGTTCAAAATCTAGATTTAAATCCATCCAAAAGAACATGATATACTAAATCTACATTTTTTAGCTACTCCGATTGATCGAGTTATTCTTGAAAAGAGAGTAAATTTCTATGGGGCCCAAGACGGGCTAGCCCGAAAAGGTTAGAAATGCGATGAAATCTAATATACCTCAAAGGACAATGATATATTAAATGTAGACATTCTAGCAGAAACAACAAGCACACAACTATAATAGAAGGTCTTTATTGCACTTATAAGATGTACAAAATTTAAAATGGCAAGAGCGATTTCGAGCGTAAATAAACTCTTCATTAGTGGCTACATGGAAATAGAAATGATCGTTCATATATAGACCAGAAAATGTGACAAATTTGCATAAATACAATTATCAATAAACTTACATTTATCTAAAGAGAATCCAAAAATACAAAACATTTTGCACAGTTTCAAAAAATTGAACATAAATCACGAAAAATACAGTAAAAAGTTTTTACAATTTTATTACAGAAATTTCAAATTCAAAAAAAAATTTTAAATGGGGCAGGCAGGCCCAATACTCGAGAGGGTGACGTCAAAGATAACTATGAAGAGACTTGAATTGCATGGAGTCGAGAATGAGTCGCCATGCATAACTTAAAACCTGAACGGGGTCAATATTACAAATTGATTCGCGGAAAATATAAATAAAGAGGGATTCAAATAGGAGAATATTACGAGGGTTATTACAACGCATAAGAAGGAAAGTTCTTTCAAAAATGGGCAGGAAATTTTCTTTAACAAAAAAATGAACAAGGGCCGTAGAAAGTTTACCACCTTTGACATCCCTGGCATGTTACAGGCCAGGGATGCGTTGTAATAACCCTCGTAATATTCTCCTATTTGAATCCCTCTTTATTTATATTTACCGCGAGTCGATTTGTAATTTTGACCCCGTTCAGGTTTTAAGTTATGCTTAGCGACTCATTCTCGACTCCATGCAATTCAAGTCTCTTCATAGTCATGTTTGACGTCATCCTCCGGGGATTGGGCATGATTGCCCGCTTTAAAAAAATTTTTTGAATTTGAAATTTCAGTAATAAAATTGTAAAAAATTTTTACTGTACTTTTCGTGATTTATGTTCGATTTTTTTAATCTGTGCAAAATGTTTTGTATTTTTGGATTTTCCTTAGATAAACGTAAGTTTATTGATAATTGTATTTATGCAAATTTGTCACCTTTTCTGGTCTATATATGAACGATCATCTCTATTTCCATGTAGCCACTGATGAAGAGCGTATTTACGCTCAAAAGCGCTCTGGCCTTTTTAAATTTTGTACGTCTTATAAGAAGTGAAATAAAGACCTTCTATTATAGTTGTGTGCTTGTTGTTTCTGCCAGTTGAAATCAGACGTGATGCCAATTTATTTATTTAGACATTCTAGATGCTACGAATTTTTAGTTATTCCCAAAAAACGATATATTCCTTTTGTTGGGCTCAGGACGGGCTAGCCCGAAAAGATTTTTAATCCAAGGAGTTAAAATATACAGCAAATAACAAGGTTATGCTAAATTTCCAATTTTCAGATACATCTGTTCTCGAGTTATACCGCAAAAACGGGTGAGTTTCTAAAGCAGGCTTAAGACGGGCTAACCCGGTACGGTTCAAAATTGAAAGAATTAAAATAAACCCCAAAAGAAAACGATATATTAAATTTAGATTTCCTACATTCTCTGATTTCCGAGTTATTCTCAAAAACCAGGTAAAGTCCTATGGCGGGCCCAGGACGGGCTAGCCCGATAAGCTTCAAAATCGAAAGAACTGAAATATACCACAAGAGGAAACGTCATAACGAATATCACGTCACTGTGATGTGATAAATGAATCTGATTACTTTGGACCTCAAAGGTTTGAACTAACATCACATCAAGTTAAATAAAATTTTAAAAATACGAATATATCCCTAGCTGAATCTCTCTGAAAATCAAATGACTTTTTGTGTATACCACTTACAATAATCACACCAAATTTCACACAAATTCTTCAGGTATTTCGAAAGATATCGGTCATTTCATCTGTAATGAAATTAGTTTCAATGTTAACTCCTTCGCTTTGAACCGCTTATTCCAGATCAGCTCCATCTGGCGGAGGCGGCTTTTCAGGAACATCTCCCAGCATTGGGAGGTATAGGCAGTCGGGACGCTGTTACTTCTAGGCACTGTAACGTAAGGCTCATACATATACGGAGTATATATGGGAGCCTTATAACAACGTATTTATTTGGACATAATTTACATAGTCACACGAATTTGATTATTTGATTTGATTTTTTTTTTAATTGCAAATTGATATTAATTTGATATTATTTTTAATTTTATTTTTAAGGATTTGCTTTTATTGTCGATCACATTTTCCTTATGTCTTCTGGAAAACGCGAGCAAATAGACGGTGAATGTAGTACTGTTAAACGTGGTTGAATGAGAAAGGAGGTCTTAAAGTTAGTGTTTTTTGTTTTAGTGTTTTGAAACTTTATTTTGCATTTTTTTGTGCTTAGAAATTTGCTCTCTCCATTCTTTTAAAAATTTAAAAGTTCTTAATCTTTTTAATATCTTAATTTTAATGCCGTTTTTTTATGCCAAGTATCGTTTTCTCTTTAATTTTGTTAAAGAACAAACTTTTTTCTAAGTATCACTTTTCTAAATTTTGTTAAAATACAAACACTTTTCAAAGTATCACTTTTTGAAATTTTGTAAACTTACAATATTCTTTCTAAGTATCGGTTTATAATTCACAACATGATTTAGGTGTCGTATGTTTTCTAAAATTTTCAAAGATTTTTATTTTGCAATTTTACTAAGTTACGCAATTTATTTTAAATTCACAAGAATCTTATTTTGTAAAGTTTTTATGAGTACTATTCATTTTAGAAGTTTTTTATTCTGCAGTTTTACACGGTTACTCAATTATTTTAAATTGAAAAATTTTTTTTTTGTTTTGTAACATTTTCATGAGTATCATTGCTGTTATTGAAATTGAATAGCATTATTATTTAAATTAAAAACTCTTCTTCAGAGCACAGTAGCAAATACCATTTTGGTGGGATGAGCATATTTCTAAACATTGAAGAATACGTCACTTAGGATGGGTTGAGCCTATTTAAAACACAGAAGAATGCGTAAATTTGGCGCAATTTGTACTTGGGAAAAAATACGTGAGGGGCTATTATATGGATTTACCATTTATTAATTTGTTAGTGCTTGCAAAACGCATGCTACACCCACTCATTTACTAAAAGTCCTTGCCAAGAGTCGGGACAATGAAACAGAATAAAAATGCTCTATTAGACACATCGTTTTAACTTCTTAATACGCTCAACAAGTACCCCCATTTACATATTAACTCCAAAAGTCACTTCGTCTGCAATCTGGTAGGAGGAGCCTATTTCTATACATGGAAGAATACGTTACTTAGGATAGGTGGAGTCTATTTCTGAAACACAGGAGAATGCGCCAACTTGGGAGCAATTTGTACTTGGAAAAAATACATGTGGGGCTATTATCCGGACTTAACATTGATTAATTTGTTAGTGCTTGCAAAACGGATGCTACACACACTCATTTACGCAAAGTCTTTGCTAAGAGAGAATGAAACTGAATAAAAATGCTCTGTCAGACACATTGTTTGAACTTAATACGCTCAACAAGTATTCCCATTTACGTATTCACTCCAAAAGTCACTTCGTCTGCAATCATTTGAATCTTGTTTTCACTGTCACCAGTAGATGGCGATACTGAATCACGTTCTTCAGTCTGTTTGAATGTGTGTCGAGAAATGCCGCGTTTAAGGGTGAGCGTCAGCAAATTTTCTGCCCTATCCGCGCTTTGTTAACTTTCGCGGCACACATATTTTGCCGAAATTCTGCTCAAACAGTTGCGAAATATTTTCTGAAAGATAAAATGCAATGCTTAGATTATATTAAAACTAAATTTAATGCCCCAAAATACATAGAATATATTTTTATTTTAATCCAAAATATTTTTGGTGCTGCCATCTGTTGTCGTAATTTAATTCATACCGATTATTTTTATTTTTTAATGAGCATTTTTAAATATCTATTCCTTCTAATACAGTGTTAAATACAACAACGGATCATATATAATAATGCCACAATCACGGAAAGGTAATTTATTATTCTATAAATTTGATAAGGGATCTGAATGTACATCACTGAGGACTGCAGTTTTGTTTTCAAGTTCCTTTGTCTTCAAGTCCAAGTTCAATTACGTTTCAGTGATTATGGCATTATATATGATCTGTTGTTGTATTTAATAGCGTATTAGAAGGAATAGACATTTAAAAATGTTCATTAAAAATTAAAAATAGCCGGTATGAATTAAATTACAACAGATGGCAGCACCAAAAATATTTTAAATTAAAATTAAACGTATATTCTATGTTTTATTGGATATTAAATTTAGTTTTATTATAATCTAAGCATAGCATTTTATCTATAAGAAAATATTTCGCAACTGTTTGAGCAGAATTTCGGCGAAATATGTGTGCCGCGAAAGTTAACAAAGCGCGGATAGGGCAGAAAATTTACTGACGCTCACCCTTAAGCGCTTTCACCCAAGACAAGATTTGAAAAACAAAATGCAAGACAGGTAAAATGATATTTAACTAATTTTAACGAGTCCTGTTCTAATAGTAGATGCTCAAAAGTACGACCATAAACCAGGGGCGTCACGAAGTCCAAGCAGCCCATGCAGGGCCGGATTAAGACTATTTATGGTCCAAAGCCCAGACAATTCTGAGGCCTCTAAGCAGTGGCGCTGATAATTTTCTACCTGTCCGAAAAAAATGTCATCAGTCCTCCTCTCCAAGGTATCCCTTTAAGAAGATCTTGGCAACGGCTATGTCCTTATCATAGTGCTTCTATGCGATGGGCTGCAGAAATATCCAGTAAAATTTTTGGAGGGCGTGATTTTAAGGAAAATACCTTAAAAAGGATCCGGTGTTTTTATTTATACCGCTGACTGAAGGGTGTTGTTGATGTTGAAACCCAGACCGTCCGACCTACCAGAAAGGTGTAAGGTAACTGTTTGGACGGTCGGGAAGTGCCACCCAATTTAGACCGGAACCCAGTGGGGGAGGCATCCACAGGGACCGTACCCTCCTTCCCCTACCACCAACCTCTCGGAAGGACTTTCGGACCCACATGTTTAACGTGATCGTACTCCGCATGAACACGGCGGCAGTTTTTTTCCAGTGGCTGGAATCGAACCCGGGCCTACCGAGTGCAACTCCAGCGCGCTAACCAATGGGCTACCGCGCCCCTGACTGAAGGGTGTTGTTGTTGAGACCCAGACCGTCCGACATACCAGAAAGGTGTAAGGTAACTGTATGGACGGCTGGGAAGTGCCACCCAATTTAGACCGGAACCCAGTGGGGGAGGCATCCACAGGGACCGTACCCTCCTTCCCCTACCACCAACCTCTCGGAAGGACTTTCGGACCCACATGTTTAACGTGATCGTACTCCGCATGAACACGGCGGCAGTTTTTTGGCAGTGGCTGGAATCGAACCCGGGCCTACCGAGTGCAACTCCAGCGCGCTAACCAATGGGCTACCGCGCCCCTGACTGAAGGGTGTGAAACATCTTTTTCAAAAGACCAGCTGCAAATTGAAGAAGTCCTTCGACATAGCGAAAAGTATAATTTAGGTACAAATTAGCAAACATCGAAGGAGTGTTGTGCTGAGTTTCGATTATAAACTCATCATGACAAATGCATCCTCAAACAGCTTGTTTATTTATTTATGTTGAATTACTTTGTGTAAGTATTTATTCATTCATAACGAGCATGACTTTTACTTCTTATTTTACCTAACTGTACTCAAACGGGGGAAGGTTGGCTTAACACTTAACTATCGCCATCTGCCTACTGCCAACGAGATGTTAAAAGCAAAAATAACAGTACATGGGTATTCCCTTCGAGTAAAATCCCTTCTCTGTGGGCGCTGGTCTGATTTCGCGCAATGCATCTTGGGTGATGGAAACAGATTCTTTGTCAAGGAGGGGAAGGAAATGGGTTATTTCTTTCGCAAGTAATTGTGTTTGTGTGTTGTATTATCATATGGGCCGACTTTATTACAATTTTAAGTTGTTAATTTAATATTTTTGTCACTTCATTTACATGGTTGACATGTATTTAATCGTGTATTACAATTCTGGGCTGTTGATTTTGCGCTTGGGATTGTCTTAAAATGACCGATTTTTTGAGTTTCTTGCAAACACAAACGGTACATGAATTATTTCGATCCATAAAGCATTTAATCTGTTGGTTTATTTAATATTCATATGTAATCGCAATAAACACCATTTAGAAATAAAGGATCTTGTCGTTTAGGATCCTTATCATGATTATATTTACTCATTTGTATACTTAGAACTTTTGACTTTACTAATCTTAAGCCAATTGATTAACTTGACATAAGTCAGTTGATTAGCTTGTTTGAGATAAAATTATTTTTAATTTTCTATCTGTTCAGGCTGTTTTGCTGGATGTGTTGAGCAGATAACATTAGAAATAAAAAACTTTTAGATTATTTATACTGTGATTTTCTTTTTATGTAAATGTGTTTATATAATGAATATGTTTAAATAAAATTTTTTTGATTAAATTTTGCTTAGCTTTACTCATGTTTCATTATCTTCTTTGTCTAATTTATTTTTATAAGACATTTTTTTTCCTGGTATGAATCATTATTGATTTTACAATTATTACAGGATTTTTTTTTCTCCTTAATTTCTGTAGTTCAAGTTGCACTTCTGCTAAAAGTATTTATCTAAAAGAAATATCTTAGAAGAGTTTCTTTCTTAAAAGCATTTCATCTGCAACTTATAAATTGCAGTTGTATTATTAAAATTTACAAAAATTATCTTCTATGAAGAGTATAAAATATATCTGTGAAATAAGATCTGAAAATAAAATATATCTGTAGAGCAAAAATGATACTTAGTGTGAAAAAAAAATTGTGAAACTTCTTACTCTTTATTTGTTTTACATGATCATGTCAAAGATAAGTGCATTTATAATTTCTATTTTATTAATATATTACATATAAGAGTGCACTTGAATTTGAGTTGTTGTTGAGACCCAGACCTACCAGAAAGGTGTAAGGTAACAGTATGGACGGCCGGGAAGTGCCACCCAATTTAGACCGGAACCCAGTGGGGGAGGCATCCACAGGGACCGTACCCTCCTTCCCCTACCGCCAACCTCTCGGAAGGACTTACGGACCCACATGTTTAACGTGATCGTACTCCGCATGAACACGGCGGCATTTGTGGTAGCGTGCAAATCTAGCGCGCAAACCACGGGGATACCGCCCCCGAGATGGCCAACAGCAAGCGGTGTTCCGAGATCGTCACCCACCAAGTACTAACCGCGCCCGATGCTGCTTGACTTCGGTGATCTAACGAGAACCGGTGTTTTCAGCACGGTACGGCCTTTGGCCCACTTGAATTTGAGTGTAAAATTTTTTTGTAAGATCATGCATGCAAAATAAAATTCTTATTTTAAGTATAATTAGATATGAAATAAAATATAATTTTATTTAACCGTAATATCTTTTAATGATAAAGAAAAAAATTATGCAAGGAAAAAGCATACAAATTTAAATTCTTATTTTGAATGAATGTAACTGGAGGTATAAAAACGCATTAAATTTTTTTTATTTTGCTTTAAAAAGTCTTTATGTAAATGAAACGATTTTTTTCATTTATATTGCATCACTTGTCATACGATTATCAAAGTTATAAGAAAAAAAAAAGAAAGAAAACGAGAGGAAACAATAAAGAATCCTCCCTTCATCCCGGATTCTCGTCCTGTAACGTTGCTTTTCCTGAATGACAGGGCGTTAACAATTGCGATACGGAAGTTCCCCTTCTAGAGATTCTTTGCTGTACTCTCTTTTCGGTACGGTGCTTTTGATGGGTTATCATTAGCACTTTCCCCTGATCAAACGAAAAAACTTTATATACTATATATCAATAAAATATTATCGATTGATATTAAAAGTCGGCATATATGTTTCATTTTATATTTTTAGTAAAATCGCAATCCATAAAATAATAACTGTTATCTATTTAGGAAACAAATTACTGTCTAGTTGATTGGCGCTAAAATTATAACCAATGACCCTTCGGTCTTAAAATATGTAAAAGGAAATGGCAGAATTAATGCCTATACGAAATCCACATCGAAATATTATTCCACGTTTTCAAACTTTTTCCTGATGACTTCTTTACTTGCTAAAATAGTTATTCGGGATGAAATCATGTAATTAAAATTCTACACACTCTTAACTTTCATATTTATTGAAAATAAGTATATTTATTGAAAAAAAAGTACAATCTTCTTTGTAAGTATCGCGGTTTTTAATTCACAAAATGCTTTAATTATCGTATGTTTTCTAAAATTTTCAAAAGTTTTTTGTTCTGCAATTTTGCTAAGTTACGCAATTTATTTTAAATTCACAAGAATCTTATTTTGTAACGTTTTTATGAATACTATTCATTTAAAAAGTTTTTTATTCTGCAGTTTTACAAAGTTACTCAACTTTTTCTTAATTAAAAAAAAATATTTTGTAACGTTTTTATGAGTATTATTGTCACTGTTATGAGTACTATTATCACTGTTATTCAAATTGGATTGCACTATTATTTAAATTAAAAACTCTTCTTCAGAACACAGTAGCAAATACCATTTTGGTGGGAGGAACTTATTTCTAAACATGAAAGAATGCGCTAACTTGACGCAATTTGTATTTGGAGAAAATACGTGTGGAGCTATTATCCGGATTTACCATTTATTAATTTGTTAGTGATTGCAAAACGCATGCTACACCCACTCATTTACGCAAAGTCCTTGCTAAGAGACAATGAAACAGAATAAAAATGCTCTGTCAGACACATTGTTTGAACTTCTTAGTACGCTCAACAAGTATTCCTATTTACATATTCACTACAAAAGTCACTTCGTCTGCAATCATGTAATTCTTGTTCATAAAATAATAACTGTTATCTATTTAGGAAACAAATTACTGTCCAGTTGATTGGCGCTAAAATTATAACCAATGACCCTTCGGTCTTAAAATATGTAAAAGGAAATGGCAGAATTAATGCCTATACGAAATCCACATCGAAATATTATTCCACGTTTTCAAACTTTTTCCTGATGACTTCTTTACTTACTAAAATAGTTATTCGGGATGAAATCATGTAATTAAAATTCTACACACTCTCCACTTTCATATTTATTGAAAATAAGTATATTTATTGAAAAAAAAGTACAATCTTCTTTGTAAGTATCGCGGTTTTTAATTCACAAAATGCTTTAATTATCGTATGTTTTCTAAAATTTTCAAAAGTTTTTTGTTCTGCAATTTTGCTAAGTTACGCAATTTATTTTAAATTCACAAGAATCTTATTTTGTAACGTTTTTATGAATACTATTCATTTAAAAAGTTTTTTATTCTGCAGTTTTACAAAGTTACTCAACTTTTTCTTAATTAAAAAAAAATATTTTGTAACGTTTTTATGAGTATTATTGTCACTGTTATGAGTACCATTATCACTGTTATTCAAATTGGATTGCACTATTATTTAAATTAAAAACTCTTCTTCAGAACACAGTAGCAAATACCATTTTGGTGGGAGGAACTTATTTCTAAACATGAAAGAATGCGCTAACTTGACGCAATTTGTATTTGGAGAAAATACGTGTGGAGCTATTATCCGGATTTACCATTTATTAATTTGTTAGTGATTGCAAAACGCATGCTACACCCACTCATTTACGCAAAGTCCTTGCTAAGAGACAATGAAACAGAATAAAAATGCTCTGTCAGACACATTGTTTGAACTTCTTAATACGCTCAACAAGTATTCCCATTTACATATTCACTACAAAAGTCACTTCGTCTGCAATCATGTAATTCTTGTTCTTACTGTCACCAGTAGATGACGATATTGAATCACGTTCTTCAGTCTGTTTGAATGTGTGTCGGGAAATGCCGCGTTTAAGCGTTTCACCTAAGGCAAGATTTGAAAAACAAAATGAAAGACAGGTTGAAATTCAACTAATTTTAACGAGTCCTGTTGTAAAAGCAGATGCTCAAAAGTACGACTGCCAACCAGGGGCGTTACGAGGGCCAAGCAGCCCATGTAGGGCCGGATTAAGACTGTTTAGGGTCCAAAGGCCATGCAATTTTGATGCCTCTAAGCAGTGGCGTTGATAATTTTCTACCTGTCAAAAAAAAATGTCATTTGTCCTCCTTCCCAAGATAACCAAAATATCCTTTTAAGAAGATCTTGGCAACGCCTATGCCCTTATCAAAATGCTTCTATACAACGGGCTGCAGAATTGTCCCTTAAAACTTTTGGAGGGAGTGATGTTAAGGAAAAGACCTTAAAAAGGATCCGTTGTTTTTGTTTATACCTCTGACTGAAGTGCGTGAAACATCTTTTCCAAAAGACCAGCTGCATATTGAGGAAGTTCTTCACATAGCGAAAAATATGATTTAGGTATAAATTAGAAAAAATCAAAAGTGTTGTGCTGGGTTTCAATTATAAACTCATCATGAAAAATGCATCCTCAAAACAGTTTGTTTATTTAATTATGTTGAATTACGTTGCTTATGTATTTACTCATTGATACCGAGTATGACTTTTACTGCTTATTCTAGCTAGCTGCACTCTTTATTTGGTACAGCGTCCTTGAAGAGTACATTATCATGCACGGTCGTTGATCAAACAAAAAAATTTTTTATATAGGATATATCAATAACATATTACCGGTACTTATTAACGGTCCGCATAAATGTTTCATTTTACATTTTTTGTAAAATCATAATCTGTGGAATAAAATAAGATATATATATATATATATTTTGTATTATATACTTAAATATTGATCTCAGACATATATAATAAATTACACAGTTGCGTAAAAAAAGGTACAGAATTTTGTGAAATTGATAAAAATTTTCAGGGGACTAAATTTGAAGAAATACAAAATTTTAATTTTTATACGGCCCCCGTACAAAAAAAGTCATCATAAAAAGTCATCATAAAATGACCCAGAATAATGTTTAAACAAATTTGTTGAAGAATTAATCATTAATTAAAATGTATAAGTTTATAGCTAGAGTGCAAATGACGCAAGGCAGAAATGCATCATAGGCAAATAATATCTGCCTCTTATCTTTAGATTTATTTACAATTTTTCAAAAATATACTTTAAAATGTAAAATACCTTAAAATTTTACATGATTAATTACAGAATAAAACTTGAAAATGGCACAATCATAATGAACATTAAAACAACTTGGAAATGTATGCATATGCAAATATCTGCCTCTAATCGGTTCGTCACACAATCGCAACGAGGGCGCGGTAGCCCATTGGTTAGCGCGCTGGAGTTGCACTCGGTAGGCCCGGGTTCGATTCCAGTCACTGCCAAAACTGCCGCCGTGTTCATGCGGAGTACGATCACGTTAAACATGTGGGTCCGAAAGTCCTTCCGAGAGGTTGGTGGTAGGGGAAGGAGGGTACGGTCCCTGTGGATGCCTCCCCCACTGGGTTCCGGTCTAAATTGGGTGGCACTTCCCGACCGTTCAAACAGTTACCTTACACCTTTCTGGTAGGTCGAACGGTCTGGGTTTCAACAACAACACAATCGCAACGACCCGGATATCATGTTGGTTTTGCTCTGCCATTGATCAATCGCCTCGCTTACGCAAGCGTAGCGCAAACAACCTGGCAGTCTGAACGACCCTTAAGTATTCCATATTTCTGCTACATTTTGAGACTGTAGTTAGCCTGTACCGACAGTATATCGCAATACAGCAACGAAGAACTTTTTGAAATGCTTATGCTGTATAGTTTATGCAATCGCAATGCTAACGAAACTGCACGGGAAGAGCAACGTACTTTTCCCAATTCTCGATATATTTCTGGGAGATTTATTTCCCGATTGTTGCAACGAGTGCGTGAAAGAGGAAGCGTGTGAATGGATTAGGTAGGCCCAGACTTCACTCAACTGATGTAGAAATTGATATTTTGGCTTACTTTTGCAGTCCTCCACGTAGTAGTGTTCGTACCGCTGCTTCAGAAATGACCGTGTCACGTGCAACAGTGTGACTACTGAGACTACTGAGTGAGACTACTGAGACGGAATAAATGGCCACCGTTTCATGGTGTGCAAGGACAGGGGCAAACAGATTATCAACATCGTCTAGATTTTTGTAATTAGGCTTTAAATCAGGAAAATGCAAATCCCTCTTTCCTGAAAAACGTAATTTGGACTGACGAATGCTGTTTTAAACAAGATGGATGCATAAATCCTCAAAATGAGCACTTCTGGTCTAACACAAATCCATTCGTGGTACGTGATATTCATCATCAGAAGCCATTTTTTGTGAATGTATGATGTAGTATTTTCAGAAACCGTTTGTTTGGACCCATACTGTATGATGGTACGTTGACATGTGGCAGTTATGTTAATGAGATTCTGAATGCGGTTATCCCTGATTTTATGGATGAACTGCCCCTACCAGTACTTCCACATGTATGGTTTCAACAGGACGGATCTCCAGCTCACCATACTACAGTTGTGAAACACTGGTTAAATAACGAGTTCCCAGACAAGTGGATTGGCTAGCATGGGCCAGTCAAATTTCCCCCTAGATCGCCTGATTTAATGCGATCTAGGGGGAAATGCATTTTTATTTGTGAGGTCGTTTACTTACAACTGTTTATCTGTCACCTCCCTTAAATAAAGCAGAGTTGCAGCAATGCTTTCAAGATGGCTGTCGTGACATCATCGAACAAGAACTTAATCGAGTGCACAGAAGTGTTATCAGGCGAATGCAGCTCGATATTGGCATGGATGGAAAACATTTTGAACAAGCTTTGTAATCTTTGTGTAAAGTTATTGTTTCTACACAGTGTAGATACTTTTGTACAATAAATAGCAAAATTATTATTTATTTATGTAATCATTGTTTTCTTTCCTAATTTGTATATGAACCCTGAAACGCGGTCTGCTGAAATGATTTTTCTCCTCTGAGAACCCATGGCGATGCATCGAAAAGCGGTTTAAGTCAGTATTTTTGTCTTTTCATATCTCTGGGAATTTTTATGATAAAATGCTGAAATTCTGTACATCACCATATTAGTGTATGGGGCACATTTTACTCATTGGAAATGTTTTTGTAAGAGGGCAGTATATAAATTTAAATTCTGTATTTCTTCAAATTTAATTCCCTTGAAAATTTTAATCGATTTCATAAAATTCTGTACCTTTTTTTTTCGCAACTTTGTAATTTATTATATATGTCTAAGATCAACATTTATGGAATAAAAGCCGAGATCAATGTCTTTGGGACACCCTGTATATTGCACACTTAGTTATATAACGTATTTATAACAGTTACTCACTTAGTCTATCATCTTAACTGTAAACTGTATTGAGTTGGGTCAAAGATTAGTCATTCTCAATTACTCTCCATGTATGCAGAACATGTGGTAACTCAATTTATGTAATTTTATTTTATTCTTATTATTTTTCATCTTTAAATATTGTATTGTATTCTCATATAATTACAAGGCAATACACTGGTATATTTGATTAATTTGTTTAATTATTTTTATATTTATATCTGATCCATTTTCTACATTCTTCCACGTCGGGCCATGGGCATAATTTCTGTAATATATACTACTACTAATACTAAGAGTCGTAACACGTCACAAAATTAAAAAGCCAGATCGCTCTGGGTCATCTTTATACCCTTCATCAGTGGCATTCAACCAAATTCGCAAACAACATGCTTATATACCATCCGCATTGTTAGGCCAAATTTGCATATAACAATCGTCATCATTACAAAAATCAAAAAACACCTTAATACATCAATATAAAATATGAGCAAGAAATTTAAATTGACCACGTTTACAATACAAATTAGAAGGACAAACTGTCCATATTAAGCATAAATTATAAGCAATTAATATTAAAACCTAAAGGTAACATTGTAACGGCTTGACGCGCATGGAATCAGAACGAGTCGCCAAACGCAGCTTAAAACATGCACAGGATCAAAATTACATATAGAAGCACGATATAGGTAAATAAACAGGGATTCATACAGTAAAGTTGAACGGGTTTTATTACAACAAATCAAAAGAAACGATATTTCAAAAAGGGCTTGAAAGTTGTTTTTAACCACGAGTTGGGCAAGAGCCATGGACTGTTTACTAATTTTAATGTCCCGAGCATGTTAGCCAACCGTATACTAACGAGCGTTTAGTACTAGCAACATAAAACTCAAATTCTTTATTAGGAGATATAAGGGATACTACATATACCCCAGCTTGCCATTTAAAATTGTCCTTATCTTTAAATTTATCAGTGCGAATACGATTAAACAAAGTGGTAACATTCGAGTGAGCCCGTCTAAAATTAAACTCGGTGCAAAATTGGATAAGGGAACAAAAGACTTTTGGGTGATATAGGAAACTGTCTTTAAATAGCATGCGATCGTTAGTGGAAATCAGTTTATAATTGGGTTGAGTAAATTTACGGCGAATTTGAGAAAAAAAAATATAAACGAACTCAAGTTTAAAGGTAAAATCTGTATCATTAGTTTAAGACGAAATGGTCGATCAGATATTAAAAGCACGATTGAATTATGCATTAAAAGAGGCTTTTTTAGATGAGATGGAATGAAGCGAAACATGAAATACATTGAACCCTATGGGATCTAATTTTTTAAACATTTTTTAATCAAAGTATAAATTCACAAACTGTTTCAGAAATATTTGGAAATATTCAAATTATCCCATAAAACGTATAAAAAAATAATGTGAGCAAAATATGTTCCGTAGTTTCGTAAATAAAAATTAAAGTAATTATGACACCCACATAATATGAAGAGATCAAGTGAACCACTTCAAAATAAAATACAGCATCTATCTTTTTTCCCAGAGTAAAAATCGTTATTATTAAAGTTCTTTTAAATTTATATTCAGTGTTGCATCCATCATAAAACAGCTTTATTTTTTTATGTGTATTTTCTGTGGATCTATATTCTGCGCCAACGCAATTTTTTAGTTTAAATGATCATCAAACTTTGATTATGTCTACAACGAAGCCGAATTTCAGTGGATGCAGAACGTAAACAAGATAAGATGTATAAGAATTGCAAATTTATTTTCAAGCAAAATTATTTAACTCTAGAGTCTGGAATAGAAGTGTATGAATGAAATATTTACTGCTTTTACATAGAGTGACAGACGATTTATATTTCGGTGACGTCAATTGAATAAAGGTCATTTTTTTTTCGATAAAGTTTTTTAAGTTTTCATGTAAAACAAATCATTGTAGGTCTGTGATAATTAAAACAATATCACCCCTAAATGGATCACATTTTAGAGATGCAATATATTCAGCAGATTGCATTTCAGTTGGGAAGTGTTTCATAATCAATGCTTTATGCATAATTGATCTTTCTTGTTCTCTTTCTCCTAGATGCATCTCAACTTTATTTCATTCAATCTCGACTGTTCTTCACAGCACGTGTATACAGAGGATTCCTGTCTCATGGTCCATGGTAATACTTGATTTCTTAATAATTTATCAATTTTTCCTCTATTAATGCTTGTAGTCTGTGGTATGGTATTTATAGTAACTTACTATTGCCATATATGAAACAAGCATTTGTTTGGGTAAATTAGGGTTAGATTTTCAGACCTGATGAAAAGTCTAATCTAATTAATTGCTTCTGTCTTGCCAGAAAAAGTGGCAGTTTTTGTATAATGTAATATTGAACGAGGACGTAGAAATAAAAATGTATGCATTTACTGAAAACCTTGGCGATCGCCAAAGGTGTAAAACTGTTTAAAAAAGATACAGCTACGATGTTAAGTGCTGTGATGCAGAAAAGTAGCCTAATAGTAGAAAGTAAAATGGTGCCATAGAGACAAAGAACCTCGAAAAATGACACTGGAAACAGTGGTCGAAGTGGCAATTTTTATCTGCAGGCACTTTTGTCCGCGTAACGTGGGCACAAAATCTCCATATAATCCACGTTATATGTCCATATAACGTAGGCACAGCATCTCTAAATAAATTTATAAAATGGTATATTTATCTATCACTAATAAATTTTTAGAATATCTTTTAGCAAATAACATTTTCTCTGAAGTCAATATTCAAAATAACTAGATTAGGTTCCGGTAATTATGTTGTTTTTAATAATAGCGACATACAAAATATTAAAAAAGGTTATTCTAGTCATGTGGTCTCTGAATTAACTTAACAATAAGACAAAGAAACCTAATTCAACTTCAATCTTCGAATATCACGATCAAGGAAAGAATTCTGAAGAGTTGATACGGAAATCCAAGAATCAGCAATTTTTCTGACCCACCGAGTACAAAAGGTTTGAGTATTGCATGTGGTGCATGAAGATGTGGTAAAACCATCTATTCCTTATCGATGAGTAGAACTTCACGGTGTCAAAGGAGATCCGTGAGTCTGGCAGTCCTCTCAAGTGTCCTTCGCCATGGTGTCATATTTTTGAAATAGGCAAAAATTGACATCTACTGATTCCATCGAATACACGGAGGAAATTGGTGTCAAATGATAGGTTTTAACATGCCATTAACGAATTTATGAGGCCGGCAGTCGATACAGAGGGCAGGTTGCATGCCAAGCGCCTTAAAAGTTGAATATTTGAAACTTTAAACACCTATACTTCAAAAACTTCCGCGTAGAACTCAATAAAATTTTATATTTATGGGTTTTAAAATATGTGCATTAAGATTATGTAAAAGAAATCACTATGTTATAATTCACTTTTTTCCAGATCCAAAAAAAAAAAAAAAAATTAAAATATCAAAATATAAAACATTCAATTAAAAATTTTCGTTTGGGTTATCCTACTACATATTTAAAAGTAAAAACGATATCAATAAATACAAATTATATATATATATATATATATATATATATATATAAATTATATATATATATATATATATATATATATATAAATTATATATATATATATATATATATATATATATATATATATATATATACAAACCATCACTCAGAAATGCCGATAA
The DNA here is from genome assembly GCA_951213105.1 of Amaurobius ferox. Classification (NCBI taxonomy): domain Eukaryota; kingdom Metazoa; phylum Arthropoda; class Arachnida; order Araneae; family Amaurobiidae; genus Amaurobius; species Amaurobius ferox. The sequence goes on along the minus strand of OX578155.1, from coordinate 59,692,815 downwards.
TAACTCAAATAAAGAAAGATATAAAATACTTCAGAAGTAGAGATAAACAGATTGTTTTTCAATGGATACATTCCCATGTGAGAATCAAAGGAGATGAAGCAGCTAATCTGCTTGTCAAGAAGGGAAATAATGTAAACATTAATCAAATGCTTGTCCCACCGGAATCCTTTAAAAAGTTTGTACATAGAGACATGATAAACACTTATAAAGATAACTTTATGACTAAATTTAGGGGTAAAATGCTGCTTCATATCCAAGATAATTGTAACATTTTCAACGTTAAACCACGCAAAGAAGCTGTTGCCAATTTTAGAATGAAAACCGGACATGATTGTTTAGCAGAGCACCTAAATAGAATAAATGTTCTCCCCACTAACATTTGTCCAATATGTAATGTTGGCAGAATGAACTCAGAACATCTTCTTGGGTGTCCAGGACTGGATAGGGATGCCCAGCGCCAGGGAGATGCCATTAAACTTTATTGAGATGCTAGGAATCTTATGGAATGATAAAGAATGTCTGCCACCTTTTCGCCGTGTGCTTCCTTGGACCCTTTACTCTTTTCTTTTACATTGACGGTGTTCTCTGTGTGTCCTCTGTTCGCTTTACTTGTTCTTGTTATTTTTCTTTTGTATGTAATATATATATATATATATATATTATGTTTCATAAATTTGTAATTATAGGTTCGGAATTTCTGCGACAATATTGTTCCGTTCCGATTGAAATATTAGAGTTATCTGAAAATTAAAATAATGCTCTATATTTAAATTTCATCAATTTTAGAAAAGCGTTTGATACCATTGGCAGAGATATGTTATAAAAGATACTTGATAGTTATGGAATCCCACAAAAATTATAAACATTATTAGGCAGCTATATCGAAACAGCAGCTGCTGTGATGAAGTAAATGGAAAACTGACAGAGCCCTTCCAAATTAAATCAGGTCTGAAACAGGGATGTGTGATGTCAGGTTCAATATTTAATATATAGTTATCGACTGAATCATGAAAATCACCATCAAGGACAAGAGAAGAGGCATTAGATGGAAATTTACATCAGTTTTAGAAGATTTAGATTTTACAGATCACGTTGTTCTTATGACCACTAGATTTGGTGATCTACAATAGAAAACCAATGGCCTTAATAAGTTTGCAAAAACTACTAGTTTACGAATCAATAAATGTAAAACATAAGTCTTAAGAATTAATGGAGAAACGTCTGAAAATGTAAAACTATATGATGAATCTATTGAAGATGTAAATAGCTTCATTTACCCTGGAGTACTGTCAGACAGCTAAGTGGGGACCTGTTCTGCCAACTACGACCTTCAGGTTTTTTCCCCCACCGCTGAGAGTCGTCTACGGACGACCCAGCTGAGGTCCAGAAGAGGCAGAGTGGTCAAAAAATGGACCGTAAACCCAGGGCAGGACTAACGCCAAAGTTAGGAAGAGTTCTAATGGACCCTTGACCACACACGCCACACCAAGAGAGCAGCCAAGATGTGAACGGGGCCCAGGGTACGCATCCCAGGCCAAGCCCCCTACTCCCTTAGGAGAAAATGGGGCACTGAAACGGTGCGTGAACGACTCTATTGCAATGCAGTGACCGCCCAAAGAAGCCAAAAAGAACCATAGAGGTTGACGCTAGAGGATGTGTTGTTTAGCAGAGGATTCCGACTTTCTACCCCTCGGTACTTATGCAGAGGCAGTATACAACTTAAAGAGGCGCCGTCATAACCCGGACTTATACCCGTACTGCCGGGTTAACTTAACCTAAGGAGAAGGGGAAGAAGAAGAGGGTGAGAAAAGAGAAGGCGAGAGCCGATGCCGGGGAAGAAGCACCAGAGAGCTGGTAACACCAAGGAGGAGGAATAAACACAGGAGGAGTGCGTTGCAGGAGCAAGTGCACGGCAAGGACAACAGGAGGAATGTTCAAATAAAAATTACACTAAGGGGACATACCCTGGAGTACTGGTGAGCACAAAGGGTGGAACAGATGAAGAAATCAAAATAAGAAATGCAAAAGCTCAGAATTATTTTAGAAAATTAAATAAAGCGTGGAGAGCTACTAACCTTAATTTAAAAATCAAAATCAACCTGTTTAATTCCTTACTGAAGAGCGTTGTATTCTATTGAGCCGAAACATGTTCTTTTTCCCCAATGGCAAGAGAAAATGACAAACGTCTTACAACAAAGAACACAAAAACAAAAGTCAATGTCTCATCAGCAGGTGTCCAACACTCCAATATCTTCTCACCTCCCAGTCCTCACGCAAAGCCGAGCATCCCTTGATACGGCACCTGTACATAACTTCGTCCTTTCCACCGAGCGGGCAATTTTGGCTGTCATAAATGCCAATGCGGTGTAGATGACTTGCCAGACTGTCATGGCCATTGGAGTGATTTGGCTGTATGCCGAAAATAGTAGATCTTTTAGTCGTCTAAGACGTTACCAGGGTGTACCACGAGGAGGTAGATCTACTGTTATACCCCGTGAGCTGAAACATGAAAATTAAAAAAGAGCCAATGCAACAAGTTGAATGCCTGGAAGACTAAATGTTTGAGGAAATATTTGGGAGTATTTTAACCTTATGTTATTACTAACACCGAGCTCTTCAAGAGTACAGAACAGAAAGCAATAGAGATGGAAATGAAAAAAACGTAGTTGGAAATGAACTGGGTATGTCTTGAGAATGCCACAACATAACATCCCTGCTGTGCCACTTACTTGGGTCCGCGAAGGAAAAAGATCCCGAGGTCGACCCAAGCTAACTTGGAAGAGACGAATGGAACAAAAGAGAAATCTGATGGGATGGGCGAGCTGATCAGAAGCAAGGACTGCTGCACAGGATCGACCAGGGTGGCGACGTAAGCTAAAGGTCTTACGTGCCACTAAGCACAATGAGTGATGATGATGATGAAAATTAAAATACTTTATCAATATTAACTTAATAAGAGCATAAGACAGTTGATTCAATGCATCAGTAGGCTTAGGAGGAGGAAATCACGTTCTATGCTCTTTTTTTACGTATGGTTAAAAGGCTTGTTCTTATTTTCAAACCAATGGAGCCGAAATTAGTTCTGAGCATTTTTTACTGCGCCAACGCAATTACAATATTTTGAAGTTAAAATGATCATCCAACTTTGATTATTTCTACAACGAAGCCTAACTTTCACGTATGGAGAATGTAAACACATCAAGCTGTAAGATGTGTTGTATAAGAATTGCTCAAGTTAGAAAGCAATTTTACCTCCATGATTTTACGGTTTTAAGTAAAATAAATTATTGTGGTATTGTGATAATTTTGAAAATATCGCCGCTAAATGAAAGGAATGGAAAAAAACCTATGAATGAAATATATAGAGCCAGGCGATTTATATTTCGATGACTTTATTTGAATAAAGTTCATTTGTTTTCGATGAAGTTTTCAAATATAATAAATTATTGTATTACTGTGATAATTTTAAAAATATCACCACTGAATGTATCGCATTTTAGAGATGTTTAAATGAAATTGCATTTCAGTTGGAAAGTGTTTCATAATCAATGATTTATGCATGATTGAACTCTTTTTTTTTTTTACATAATGTTATGTGCACATGAAACCTCTAAATATAAAATTTTATTGAATTCTAACCAAGTTTCTGAAGTGTACATATTTAACGTTTCAAATATTCAGCATTTGAGGAGTCTGACATGGAAACCTGCAGCGACTGCCAGACTCATAAATTCTTTAATGTGACGTTAAAACCTATCATTTGACACCGATTCCATCCGTGTACTCGATGGGTTCAGTAGATAGCAATTTTAGCCCATTTCAAAAATACGCCCAGGGCGAAGGCCACCTGAGGGGTCTGCCAGACACCCGGATCTCCATTGACACCGCTAAGTTCTACCACATGCAATGCTCAAACCTTTAGTAAACGATTGGTCGGGAAAATTGTTGCTGACTCTCTGACTACTGCTAGATGCCCCCCGAATTAGAAATATTTTTGGCAACAGACAATTGCACAGACTAATATGATTATATGAATTTAACTTTATGATTAAATAACCTTATGATTACATGAATTAAATATATATCTATGTTTATTTAGGTACTTTCGTATCATCGCAACCATGCCAACCCCCGGGATAACTTGCCAAATTGGCAACCTCGGCAACCCCAATGTCGCACGCATCTAAGGCGCTGAATTGGCAACCATGTGCTTCTTTTCAAATTTCCCCGCTTGCCACTTTTGTCAGCCTCACCGTTCGTTGAAGATGGCAAGCTCGAATACTAAAATGCGAATCTGGGATTTACCGAATTCTGAAAAAGATGCCGTTACACTTTTACAGAAATATAACATTTTACCAGACGTTAGGAAATGTACCAACTCTCACCCGATGAAGCTTTATTTTGGAAAACAGATTTTTTGGAAGTGCAACGTTGCAACCTGTAATCAACACGCGGGAATAAGAAGTGGTAATTGGTTTGAGGGAAGCCGTATCCCGTTATTAACAGCAATAAGATTCATGTATTGCTGGTGCAAAGAATTAACAACAATAAAATTTTGTGGCGAAGAACTTAATTTAGCTGACAAAACAGTTATAGACTGGAATAATTATATGAGAGAGATTTGTGTTCTCCACATAGAAAGCAAAGAAAGAACGAAAATAGGTGGAACTGGCCGCATTGTGGAAATAGATGAAAGCTTGTTCACGAAAAGGAAAAATAATTCGGGTCGAATTCTGCCACAGCAATGGATTTTTGGTGGCGTCTGTCGAGAGACGAAACAAGCATTTTTAACAACCGTTCCTGATAGAACTGCAGCCACGCTTTTCCAGAAAATTGTCGAAAACATTGAGGAAGGGAGTACACTTTATTCTGACAGTTGGAGAGCGTATCAGACTGATCAATTGGCAATCGCTGGATTTAATCATTTAAAAGTAAATCACAAATATAATTTTGTCGACCCCGAAACGGGTGTGCATACCCAAACAATCGAAAGAATGTGGGGTTCCGCTAAATGGAGGAACAAGAGACAACGGGGTACAGCAAGACACCATCTTGAGTCTTACTTGGCAGAATTCATATGGCGACAAGACCAAGAAAAGGATAAAAAAAAATTGTTTTGATTCTATTCTAAAAACCATTTCGCAATATTTTCCACCAAAACGTAATTGATTTATCGTCAAATAAAGGTAAGAATTATACAGATAAAAATTACTTATTATTTTTCTTCCGTCAGCGTATTCCGTCGGTCTTATATAATGCCGCCAATATGGTTGCGATAATACGTAAGTACCTTATTTAAATTTACTTAAACTAATAAATATATTACACAGATAAAAGTATTTTTAAATGCTGATCATGTTTATGGTTTAAAAAATTATAAAAGGACATTTCCGTAACTTTTTTTTTCCCGCAGTAACATAAAATCGCTAAGAGAGCGATAGTCGCCAAATCTAGCAGCCGAGCTTTGTTTACATCGTAGCTCCGATGGTACGCTAGTGTCTATGCGAAATCCCATGCTAAAGATGTTGCCATGATTTTCCATGGAAATGAACCTTCTGAATATAGTATTCTGTGGACAATTCATTATTTGTCGCTAGAGAGCAAGTTTTATTAATACTACAATAGATAGTATCTATAAACCTTGGCTAGAGAGTGCCTAACTTCCGTTGTTCTTTGACAGTTCTAAATACAAATGTCCGTTGTATAAAAGTAAAGAATCGAATATGTTATTGGTAATATATATTCAAATTGATAATTTTGACATATTTATGCTAATAAAGAATAATACAAATAATAATCAACCATAGAATCGCATTGCATTGGATTATTGTTTATCTGATTTATTATTAAATCAAATATTTACTGATATTTATTTGACTTTTGATTGTCATTTGAACAACTATGATAAGACGATATCAAATTAAATAAACACTAAATAAATTGAAATATTTTTCTGCCAGTTGTATTCCAATAAATTGTTCATAATTAAGTATTATTTAATCGTTTATATAGATAATATGTTAAACACAATGCGTTCCAAGAGTGTATTGCTAAAGTTAGGCGTGAGGCATGTGGTTTTGTAATGTATAAAAACTGACCAGATTTAAATTGCAATCTTCAATAATGTAAAATTCATAAGTTTCATGAAACACGTTGATTCTCTTGAGTAATTTCTTTTTACTTTCCTTATATACATAATGTATAAGGAAAGTATTGTGACGGGGTCGAAAATTCGAATTCGAGTTTTCGACGGGAGAGCACGTTTCAAGCATCACTGATCACGAATCGAACATTTTTGAGGTGATGTATCTGTGTGTGTGTGTGTGTGTGTGAAAGTATGTGTGTGTGTGTGTGTGTGTGAAAGTATGTGTGTGTGTGTGCGAAAGTATGTGTGTGTGTGTGTGTGTTTGTCAGTGAGCCTGTGGAGACGATAACACACGAACGAATGGAGCGATTCGAATGAAATTTGACAAAAATCAAAATTCATGAGTACTGGAAGCCTATTGTTTTTAAATACAATCAAATGTTTAGAACTCCCATAAATTTTCGAGTGAAATTTTGAAAAAATCATCAAAAAATCAAAACCTTATATAAAGTTACACAAATATCTTATTTTCCTTAGAAAACGATTGACACAAACTGTAGGACACTAGCATTAACCGTTTTCGACACATTGCATATTTTCCAAATAAATTTATCAAGAAATCAAGTAAAATAAACATGTTCACTTTTCATATGTAATATCATGCGATAAATTTGGTGATATCATTCTCGTGGATCTAACTCGTTCCATTCACGAGAAAAGATAATTTGAGTAATACTTTTGTATTTTAACGCCAATAGTCATGTATCTGCTGTACGAATAACTTATTTCTCCGTTCATTACGCTTGGCGAAATTTTGGCGACGAATTTGGCGGAATATCACCAACTTGGCGACTTTTTTAAATGTTTCCAAATTAACGAAAATCCCGCCAAATGGATAAAAATGACGCTACATCAATGAAAATGACGACTAATTGAAGAAAATTCAATATCTTGGAAAGAATATAAGTATCTACTATAAGAATAGCAGTAAATTCATTGCATTATATAAGGAAAGTTATGTGCTGCCCACATCAGATTTTTTTTTTACTGTAAAAGGAGTAAATTCATTGCATTATATAAGGAAAGTCTCGTGCATCAGATTATCAGATTTTTTTTTCTATAATTTAATAAGATATAATTAATATATATTTAATAAGATTTTATATAATTTAATATAAGTTATTTATGGAATCCATGTAACTTCATTTATATTAATCTAATATTTTAAAAAATCCCCTACTTAAAAAAAATAACTTTTATATATTAAAAATTATTACCCACAATTCTTAACAATCTATTCTGAATGTTATGATTTTTTGTAAAAATTATGTTTATATTCATGCAACTTAAGCATCCATTTATAATATTCTTTAATAGCAAAGCGTAATTTTAAACATTGTGAAATTACTTTAAAAAATATATAATTAATATTGGGAACTGACAATATCAAGTAAGGGTTTTATGCTACTTTTTTACAAAAATATGAAAAACGAATATCTATTTGTGCTATGTATTTAAATATTATAGTTTTGTTTCATTTATTGAATAACCCAATTGAATTGAATAATATGGGAAACAAATATCCAATTACGCTGTGTATTTAATTATAGAAGTTTTGTTCGATTATTTCAGTATTTTAATTTCTATGCAACTGAAATGTTTTTAAGAATACTTTAGAATTCAAAATGTTACTAACTTAAAATGAAGTAACTTTATAAAATCCCTTTCAATCATTCCAAATTGCAGTAATGTGAAATTATCAGAAACACAGTCAGAAACCATTTTCATAAACCTCCTAAATACTATATTTAGCATAATATAAATCATTGTCTTTAAATAAAAAAAATCTGGTGTGGGCAGCACATGACTTTCCTTATATAATGCAATGAATGTACTACTCTTACAGTTAAAAAAATGTTATTCTTATAGTAGATACTAATATTTTTCCCAGATATTGAATTTTCGTCAATGAGTCATCATTTTCATTGATTTAGCGTCATTCTTATCCATTTGGCGAGTTTTTCGTTAATCTAGCAACATTTAAAAAAGTCGCCAATTTGGCGACATTCCGCCAAATTCGTCGCCAAAATCTCGCCAAGCGTTATGGACGGAAAAATAAGTTATTCTTACAGCAGATAAATGACTATTGGCTTTCAAATACAAAAATATTACTCGAACTGTATTTTCTCATGAATGGAACGAGCTAGATCCACGAGAATGATGTCAACAAATTTATCGCATGGTATTACATATGAAAAGTGAACATGTGTCTCAATAGGAAATATTTTTTTTTTATTTTAAATGATTTTTTGATAATTTTTTTGAAACATGTGCACTATCTCGAGAATGGTTCATGTTAGCGTTCTAAAATTTATGTCAATCATATTCTAATGAAAATATACATAAAAAATGTCTATTTGCGTAACTTTATTAGAGGTTTTGATTTTTTGACGATTTTTTCAAAACTTCACTCGAAAATTTAGGGGGGTTCTGAACATTCGATTGATTATAAAAACAATAGGCTTCCAGTGTTTACAGATTGTAATTTTTGTACCAAATTTCGTTCGAATCAGTCCATTCGTTCGTCAGTTATCGTCTCCACAGACTCACACACACACACACACACACACATACTTTCACACACACACAGACATCACTTTAAAAATGTTTGATTCGTGATCAGGAATGCTTGAAACGTGCTCTCCCGTCGAAAACTCGAATTCGAATTTTCGACCCCGTCACAATACTTCCTTATACATTATGTATATAAGGAAGTAATAAAAAAGCGTTTTTGCAAGTTAGATGCAAGTTTTATAATTTACATATTGAATACTTGAATTTTAATTTTTATAGTTAGTTTCTCATTGGCATTCCACCCTAGTTTGATGACAGTTTCTGTGATATGAATATTTATTCTGAAAGAAACTTATTTAGTATATATATAATGTATTTTTACATAATAATATGTATTTTTATAAAATGTTCTCTAACAAGATTTTAAACACGAAATGTAGAAAAATAAAGTTAGAAAAAATAATGCTGTGGACAGAAAAATGCAATATTTCCTGGTACATATACGTGACTTGAAGAGTGGGCGGACTCTTTGTATATTCTACCGTAGCCCCCGTTACTACCGTAGTGACGGGGGCTACGATTCTATACAGTGCCTATAGTTTATATATTGGATACTGTAATAGAGGAATATCTGCAAGAAAATAAAGATTCTATTAATTTGAATGTATAAAAGCATAGTCCACGCTTTTAGAAGAAAAATAATTTGCCTGTTGCTTGACAACACTGTGGTTTCTTTCAAATTAATTTTGGAAAAAAAAAATTAACTTAATATTAATTTTACGATGATAAGTGCTTTAATTAACATTTCTGTAAAAGTCGTGATTATTGTTTAAACCTAAACAAGGTTGCGTTAAATGATGAAAAAAATACTGAACTAGGTACATTATTGTGGCGAACCTAGGGCCCGCCATAAGAATGTACTCGTTTTTTCAGAATAACTGAAAAACCGGAGGAGCTAGAAAATCTAAATTTAGTAGAGCATTTTCTTTTCCAGTATATTTTAATTCACAATGTATAAAACTGTTGCTTGTGAGAATAAAACTTACAATACTTCTTTAAATAAAGCAGGAATATCAAAATAAGGTAACTGTAATTGTTTCTTGAGCGTTTTATACCCCTCTTCTTCTGATCAAAATATCTGATGTGGGCAGCACATGACTTTCCTTATATAATGTAATGAATTTACTACTTTTACAGTAAAAAAAAAAATAGGTTTTTCTTATAGTAGATACTAATATTCTTTCCAAGATATTGAATTTTCGACAATTAAATGTCATTTTTATCCATTTGGCAAGATTTTCGCTGATTTGGCAACATTTCAAAAAGTCGCCAAGTTGGCGACATTCCGCCAAATTCATCACCAAAATCTCGCCAAGCGTTATGCACTAAGAAATAAGTTATTCTTACAGCAGATAAATGACTATTGGCGTTCAAATACAAAAGTATTATTCAAAGTATCTTTTTTCATGAATGGAACGAGCTAGATCCACGAGAATGATGTCACCCAATTTATCGCATGGTATTACATATGAAAAGTGAACATGTTTCTCAATAGGAAATATTTTTTTTTTATTTTACATGACTTTTTGATAATCTTTTTGAAAAATGAACAATATCTCGAGAACGGTTCATGTTAGCGTTCTAAAATTTATGTCAATCGCTTTCCAATGAAAAATTACATAAATTTGCGTAACTTTATTAGTGGTTTTGATTTTTTGACGATTTTTTCAAAATTTCATTCGAAAATTTAGGGGGGGGGGGGATTGAACATTCGATTGCGTATAAAAACAATAGGCTTCCAGTATTTACGGATTGTGATTTTTGTACCAAATTTGGTTTGAATCGGTCCATTCGTTCGGCAGTTATCGTCTCCACAGACTCACTGACACACTTTCACACACACACACATACACACACACACACTTCCACACACACACACACACACACGTTCACACACACACACGCACTTCCACACACACACACACACACACACACAGACCTCACTTCAACAATGTTTGATTCGTGACCAGGGATGCTTGAAACGTGCTCTCCCGTCGAAAACTCGAATTCGAATTTTCGACCCCGTCACAATACTTTCCTTATACATTATGTATATAAGGAAAGTAAAAAGGTGTCTTCTACGAGTATTAACAACCCCTAAGGGAGAATTGCTAATGTTAGGAAAATCGGAACTTGGGACAACGGTGCTATCCGGTACACAGGTGCTTCAGATTCCCGAACCACAAACTAATATTGCGCCGAGCAATATGGCTCGGCGATATATTTTTAAGTTTGAATTAGTACAATAGTTAAGAATATTTAAGCCGAATGTAGGCCTTTTCGTCAAATTTATGACACGTGAAAACCGATTTTTAAAATTTGAATTTTTTTTTTTGTTGTTGTTGTTGTTATTTAATGTTTTATGCGATTTCGACAGTTTTATTTCCTTTGTCCCCTTTTTTCTCCACCATCCAGACATCGTAGAAAAAAACAAATCACACGACTGGAAAGAGCAAACAATTGCGCGTAAAAATATATCAATTTCAAAACTCAGGGACAAATTCTACTATTTTTTAAAGATTTTAAAACGAAAGTCACTTTTGGCTCAAAAAAAACGAACTTTCGTTTTTAAATCCTCGCATCGGGAGATGCTCCTACAATTTCGACTAATAATTTACATTTTTAGAAAGCTCAAACATCAGGCTTTGAGGATATTCTCATGGGACAAATGTCTTCGGTGATTGCTTTTTGTACGATTTTTGGTCTAGGGACAATTAAAAACCGAATTAGTGTTTGCTTTTTATGAGGTTTTTATCTGATTATGCTGGATTGAATTGTGGCGATGTATTGTTTACATCGGGTGGTGGTTGGGACCACAATGAAAACACTGAAGAAATAAAAAAATAAATAAATAGAAAGTTATGGAGATTGTCGCGGTACCTTAAAATTTCATTAGTGGAATCCGGGTTCGATTCCCACCGCTTCGAAAACTCTCTCCGTGTTCACGCGGAGTACGACCACGATAAACACGTTGGTCCGTAAGTCCTTTCGAGAGGTTGGTTTTAGGGGAAAGAGGGTACGGTCCCTGTGCATGCCTCCCCCACTGAGTTCATGTCTAAATTGGGTGCCCCTTCCTGGCCTTCCAGATAGTTACCTTACAAACAACTCCACGGGGTTATGGCGTCAGCGAGTTTGCCACGGGTAGAATTTTTAAGGGTAGCGATCACGCTGGTCACCGAATGCGGCAAGTCTTAAATAATGAAAGGCAATGTCAGTCTGTGTGTCTAATACCCTATTCGTTCAACGACCGCGCGTCGGAGAGCTACGAAATTTGGCAATCGGAGACCTGGGGGAAGGGGGGAGAGGACGCCTAAAAACCCACTTTTAAAATTTGATTTATTATTTAGTTATTTAATGTTTTATGCGATTTCGACCATTTTCCCCATTTTTCTCCGCCATCCAGACGTCGTAGGAAAAAACAAACCACTCCACCGGAAAGAGCAGACAATTGCGAGTAAAAATATATCGATTTCAAATCTCAATTTCAATTTCTAATATTTTTTAAAGATTTTAAAACGAAAATCACTTTCGGTTTAAAAAAAGGAACTTTCGTTTCTAAATCCTCACATCCGGAAAAGTTCCGTTAATTTCTACTAATAATTTACATTTTTAGAAAGCCCAAAGATCAGGAATTCTTACAAGCCCAATCTGGTCAAGAAATAATTAACATTGGCCACAGGATCGGAATTTTAAAGAAGTTATGATTTTATATTTCTCGGATAATTCTCGGAAGATACGATTTCCCCCCGCCGATGACGTCATGTGTTCCCATGGAGACGCGTTAGAAAATTACGTGATATTTTAAATCATGGAATTAAGAGCTCAGCATATGGTCATTTTAAATGGATATTTTAATTTTATGGATATTTTAAATGATGGAACGATGGAATGAGTATATTTTAAATGATATTATGTAATATTCTAAATGATGGAATTAAGAGCTTAGCTTATGGTCAAATTAACATTTAAATTTTTATGGTCATAATAAAATTTAAATTAGCGCACGGAAATTGCATTCTGTAGGCCCAGGTTCGATTCCCGCCACTGTCAAATCTGTCGCCGTGTTCACGTGGAGTACGATCACGTTAAACATGTGGATCCGTAAGTCCTTCCGAGAGTTTGGTGGTAAGGGAAGGAAGGTATGGTCCCTGTGGATGCCTTCCCCACTGGGTTCCGGTCTAAATTGGGTGAATAAAAAGAAAGTTATGGAGATTGTTGCGGAAAGTGCGGTGGCCCAGTGGTTAGCGCACAGGACTTGCACACGGTAGGCCCTGGTTCGATCCCCGCCACTGCCAAACCGTAGCCGTTTTCAAGCGGAGTACGATCGCGTTAAACATGTGGGTCCGTAAGTCCTTCCGAGAGGTTGGTGGTAGGGGAGGAGGGTACGGTCCCTGTGGATGTCTCCCCCACAGGGTTCCGGTCAAAATTGGGTGGCACTTCCTGGCCGTCCAAATAGTTACCTTACACATTTCTGGTAGGTCGCGCCAGCGAGTTTCCCACGGTCAGAATTTTCAAGGGTAGCGAACAGGCTGGTCACCAAAGGCGGCTAGTATGTAATATTAATAAAATAGAAATCATAAATGCACTTACCTTTGACATGATCAGATAAAACAAATAAAGAGTAAGAAGTTCAGCAATTTTTTTCACACTAAATATTATTTTCGTTCTACAGATATATTTTATTCTCAGATTTTATTTCCTAGACATATTTTATACTCTTCATAGAAGCGTTCTTTTCGTAAATTTTAATAATACAACTGCAATATGTAAGTTGTAGATGAAATGTTTTTAAGACAGAAACGCCTCTCTATTTTACATATTTCTTTCAGATAAACTCTTTCAGCAGAAGTGTAAATTGAACTACAGAAATTAAGAAGAAAAAAATCCTGTAATAATTGTGAAAACAATAACGGTTCCTACCAAGAAAAAAAAATGTCCTATAAAAATAAATTGAGACAAAGAAAATAATGAAACGTGAGTAAAGCTAAGCAAAATTTATTCAAACAATTTTTATTTACACATATTTATTAAATAAACACATTTACATAAAAAGAAAATCACAGTTTAAATAATCTAAAAGTATTTTATTTCTAATGTTATCTGCTTCAACACATCCAGCAAATCAGCCTGATCAGGCAGAAAATTAAAAATAATTCTGTCTCAAATAAGCTAATCAACTGGCTTATGTCAAGTTAATCAATTGGCTTAAGATTAGTAAAATCAAAAGTTCTAAGTATACAAATGAGTAAATATAATCATGATAAGAATCCTAAACGACAAGATCCCTTATTTCTAAAGGTGTTTATTGCGATTACAAATGCATACTAAATAAAACATTAGATTAAATACTTTTAGGATCGAAATAATTCACATACCTTTTGTGTATCTCTCCCGGCCTCACTTTTTGCTGCCATAAACCCTTGGGTTGGCCGTGTGGTCTGGGCTTTCGACATACCTTTTGTGTTTGCAAGAAACTCAGCAAATCAGTCATTTAAAAACAATCACAATCGGAAAATCAAATGTATGCAGCCCAGAATTGTAATACACGGTTAAATACATGTCAACCATGTAAATGAAATGACAAAAATATTAAATTAACAACTTAAAATTGTGATAAAGTCGTCCCACGTGGATATACAACACACAAACACATTGACTTGTGAAAGAAATAACCCATTTCCTTCCCTCTCCTTGGCAAAGAAGCTCTTTCCATCACCCAAGATATATTGCGCGAACTCAAACCAGCGTCCATCCTGAAGGAATTTTACTCGAAGAGAATACCCTTGTACGGTTATTTCTCCTTTTAACATTGCATTTAACCAGATGGGTGTCAAAGAGCCATCCCCCGTTTGGCACCTAGGGTTAGATCAAACACACACTGATATTATACAGACCTGTCACTCTCGACACTTTCGTTTTCGTGGCGGCCATTAGAGAAGAGATAGACCAAAAAGCGGGTTGGCGCGCTCTTGGCGATGGTCTGGTTTGGGTCCAAGACGATTTTCAATGTTATAACTCTGAAGCATGCATTGCAGCGTGGTTTGAGTCATTCTGTGGTTTGAGTAACGTGTAGAAGGATTATTTGTTAAGTGATTAGATCAATTCAAGAAATGGATTGCCAAAAGAAAATTGTTTGCGTTACAGGGTGTGTAATTTATTTTTATTAAAATCGAAATAATATTAGTTATCACCATCCTATATACGTATTCATTATAAATATACACGTGTTCATCATACGAAATTAATGCTGTGTTATTACTGCCAATTTGACAAAATTCTAAGAGGTAGTGGTATAGTAAATTAAAAAATATTTCCGTATTTTTATAAAATGTATAATAATTGATATTTGGATAGCTTTTTCTTAGATCTAATTTAAGTTGAATGTAATATCGTATGTGTATATATTTATGTAACATTTTTATTAAGTGCCTTACGGTGGAAAATTCAACCCACCTCCGGGTAATTAATGATTCAGTTCCACAACTTTGATAGTGCATTTATGTAAATTTGATATTTACTATAAGAATATTCTTATATTTATAAAAGAAAAGTCTATTATCAGTATCCCGGAACAAATTAAAGATCAAGTAATTTAACAATCAACACGCTAGTATACCTTTTAGATTGAAAATATTATATAATATTTCCGTCTTTTGAGTATGTTAGCTTGTAATTTTTTGTGCATTATGTTTTACAGTGAGACAATGCAATGCGTCTATTTTTTTTATACATTTTACGATTATTTGAATTAAATATATAACTATGTTTATTTAAATTTACTTAAACTAATGAATATATTTATGTTGCAGATTAATGTATTTTTAAATCCAGACATATCTATAGTTTTAAAAATTATAAAAGTACAGTCCTGTACATTTTTTCCCAGCCCGCTTTTTTTTTTTAAATCGCCAAGCGAGCGATAACGCGCCAAATCTGGCAGACGTACTTTGTTCACATCGTAGTTCAGTTCGTCCAACTCACGAGCGCTAGTGTCTATGCGACATCCCATGTTAAACCAAGGTTAGTATATCTATAAGGTTGCGCCACTTCACCTCTAGCCAATGAGAGCACGTAAAGACGCAACGTCACTCGGAGTCGAAAATCAGGAACGGCCCGGTAGACTCCAATGTTAAAGGGTGGTAATAAAATTAATTTAATCATTTTTTTAAATTTAAAATATAAAATAAATACTCAAATAACATTAATTTTACGTGAACACAACTTAAATATGCAGTATTGGGGTTTTTTGGAAGGGTACATACATAATAAAACTGTATTTCCCTTTCTGAAAAATGTAAATCATCTGAAAGTTTCGTTTCGCTTTTTGACACCTGTCATTGTTATTACAGGAGGAGATGTTTTTTTTATTAATGAACTTTGTTTTAAATACACGAATTTACAGAAATATGTTCGGAAAGTTTTCTAAACAAGCAATCATTCTAAAATTTTCATTATACACAAATACACATCGCGTAATTTCTTTCTAAATGCATATAAATAAAGTTATTTTCGATTATGTTATCTGTAATAATTGAAAATCAAAAAAATAATTAAAACGCTAAGAGTTGTATATCTTTTTAGTGGGAGGGGGGGGGGATGTACTTAAGCCGAAATAGTAAACGATTTAAGTTATGCTTTTATAGTGAAGAACTCATATTATTGGTAAACACTTGATTTTATTAGTGTTTTTTAGATCAAAAAGAGAATTTATATCAAATCGAAATTCAATGTAAACATATAAAAATATAGAAACTAATCGTTTAACAAACACACTATGATATACTTTCAGAATAATAAATGAAATGTATTATAGTATATTGATTCATGATATACGAGCAAGCGCCTGTTTATTTTCTTAAATCGTACCCCCCCCCCCCCCCTTCATTTTTTGAATGTACTAAAACTTAATTAATAAAATGTAATGTAATAAAATTTAATTAATACAAAATGTGTGAGATTAAATCAAAACAATAAATAAAACGCTAACACTAAGAGTTTTATGTCTTTCTTTTTTTTTCGGGGGGGGGGGGGGATGTGCTTATGCCTAACTAGTAAACAATTTAATTGATGCTGTTATAGTGAAGAACTTATATTATTGCTAAACACTTGATTTTATTAGTTTTTTTTAGATCAAAAAGAGAATTTATATCAAATCGAAATGCAATGTAAAAATATAGAAACCAATCGTTTAACACACTCACTATGATATACTTTCAGAATAATAAATTAAATGTATTATAGTATATTGATTCATGATGAAAAATATACGAGCAAGCAAATTATATCATTACATTTATTTTTCACTTACTATGGTGGTGGTGGTGGTCACCCGCTTCGGGCTCCTGGAGCATATAACAGCATTCGCAAGAACGGTTTTGCACTCCGTAACTCTTACTATGGTTAAGCATCTTTATCAGAATATAACTTTATATTTTCAATCTTCAGATATACATAAGACATTTCACACCAGCAAATCAACCAAAACAAAGTAGAAAATTTAAAATAATCCTACTTTATATCAGTTAATCAACTAGTAACAAGAAAGTCTATTTTATTATATCATTGTTCAAATGTCTTGAGAAATCTAGAATAGAAAATTAACCTTGCTGCCAGCCTACAATGTGGTGTTGTATATATTAAAATAATTCAATATTAGTTTGTATGCATAAATACTTAAATAAAACTATGTATATATTAAAGCACTTCAAAGTTGACAATAACTAGAATAAATACTTATCATAAAAATATTAAGTTATATTAAATAATACCCTCTGTAAATGCGTTTAGTTTCATAACAAGCATTTAGTTTCTTCATTGGGTGCACACACACATACACTAAAATAACAAAGTAATAACAGTGAAAGATATAAATAAAAAATCACACATATTCCAGTAACTTTTACACTCGCATTCAAGAGCACAAGTTTACAGATCTTTACGACCATTCCATTGACTTGTAAGTATGCATTCAAAGTACAAGTTTGCAGATCTTTACGACCATTCCATTGACTTGTACACAAACCATCTCTTATACACACTACACAACTCGCATACACATACATGTACACAACTTGCAATCTGATTTAGAACAGCGGTTCCCAACCTTTATCCCCTTGAAAATCTGCGCCTGTTTATTTTGTTTATTTTCTTAAATCATCCCCTCCCCCCAATTTTTGATGAAAAAATTATTCTATTAAAATTAAATTACAATTAAGTTATTTTATTAAGAGTAACTTTAGTTCTGAAAATCATACGCAAATGTAATAAAATTTAATTAATATAAATATTAATATAAATATAATAATTAATATAGTATACTGTACTTTCGTCTTTCAAGATTTAAAAATCCTACATAATGGAACTTCATGAAAACTAATGTTTCAAGAAAGAAGTGCATTTTCCTAAATTAATATAAATTTTACAATGTTGACTACTTTAAAAGAAAATGTTTGATTAAAGTTTACATTATTCAACCTTTAAAGAAAGAATAAGAATAAATTTTGAAAATATCAGTATAAATATACTTTTAGTCATTAATTTTTTAATAAGAAATATCTTTGGTTAATAATAAAATAATTTAAATTAGTCATATTCTTCATTACTGAAAATTTTGCATCTTTTGCAAGGGTTGGGAAACACTACTCTAAAATATACATTATATTACAAAAAGAACACTTACTTCTTCACATAAAAAAAGAAATATCTTGGCTAATGTCGGCTACGGAAATTAATCCATTTCCAGGACTTTTTTGCTGCATTTTTTCCCCTCTCCTTCTGAGCATATTCTGTATTCAAGTACCGCATTCGAATGAAGGTTCTTGTTCGGACATACGCTTTTATAATGCTTTTATGTAAGTCTAAAAAATTTTCTTGTATATGATTAGATAAAGTTTCTACAACTTTATCTGCTTTTGATAATGACTGTCCATGGAACATTCCAAAAATTACCTCCATTTGCTCAACAGTTTTTAACCATTCAGGTGATGGAACTAGTAGACCCCCATGAGATACTGCTTCTATCCATCCAAGATGTGATGCCAATGCAGGAACTTTGTCCGAAGCAGTACCTAATGTCTCATTATACTTCGAACATTTATATGCAATATAACCGGCAATATAACGTAGGCCTTCATAAGGGCAGTCAACAGAGTTTGCAGAAGGTTCTTGAATAACATTTTCCTCAGTCTGTAAAATGCTCTCGCTTACATGCTCAACAGTTGGTTCTTGGTTAAAAGTCCTATTTTCTGCATCATCATCTAAAATTTGTAGCAAATTATGTATATCTGGTATACCCAAAAACATTTCATTTGTGAAATAACTGTTGCCCGAATTGCCTTCATCCACATTTTGCACAGAACTACAAGTTGTTTTTTGAATAACGTCAGCAGCATTTGCACCTAACAACAGAATTCTAAGACGGTGTTTGACTTCTGAAGGCGAAGGATTGTCGTAAAAATATCCTAAACCACGTAACTGTGAAAATAAATTTTCCAGACAGTCTTGATTTACTCTGGATGTCAAAATATACTTCATGTTCATGTCTTTTGCAATTAAATAGTTGTATAGGATTTTAATTGATCTAATAGAGAGCAAAAATCCCTTTTGGAAAGGTAGCAAATGCTTTTTCTTACCCACAAGCATCTTCATGCATACACTTGCGAATTTATTTAGTGTATCCATTTGTTCTTCTTTATACACACCAAATCCATTTGCAAGATTTTTCTTTGGGTCACACGGAAGCCTTGAATTCATAACATCAAAAACATCATTAACAACATTGACAAAAGTGGCTGCTTCTTCATCATGCAATAAATATTTTAAAGCAGTAGCGGTACGTCTTGATAAAAGTTGTGCAGCAACACGTACATTTTGTCTGTCACGCCCTCTAACCTCTAAATGATGCTGTTTCAACTGAGGACATATCTGGGTTTCGTCACAATCTTTTTCCAACAATTTGGCAAATAATTCTTTAGTAATTTTCTTCCCGCTTATAAGTTGAATCCCATCATCAAGAATGTGGTTTCTGAGCAACTTGAGCAAATGAGGTATGTCAGCAAATACCCAAACAGGCCGGGAACAGTCCATTTGATTAGGGAAAGAAGTATTCTCATGGGTAATTTTTAAGTTATTCCAAACTATCATATTCTTTCCTCCCATGTCCGAAACAATACCAACAACTTGATACTTTATTTTCTTCAGAGTCAGAATAATACTATTTAAGATTTCACCAGTCATATTTACATCAAAATCATAATAAACTAGTTGTTTCCATTTAGACATTAAACCTCTAGCCATAACTACTTGAACATTTTTGTGAGGACCAATAACTTTATCTTCTGCTTGATCATAACATAATCTATTATCGATGTTCATTTCATCAAAACATAAAACAGTTAAACAATCACTTTCGCTTAAGCTCTCACCTTTAACTGACATCAAATAAATAACATTTGTCATTATGCCTTTCCTGCAATCAAAGGACTTCGTCCATCGACGCAAAGTAGATATTCCAGGATGAGGTTCGCCAATCTTTCTTCTATATTGATATGCTCGTTTTGATATTGATCTTAAAGTTAAAGCTTTAGCAATATCTTCCCTAGTCCAACGAGCTTGCTTTTGGCGGTTCATCAAACATGCAATTTGAGTTTTAGTCAGGACACCATGACACACTCTTGCAATTTCAGTTTGTACAAGTTTAGCTGTACAGGTTTCGACTTTCTTAGATTCTTCCTTCAGTGTTTTATTTTCTTCTTTCAGTGTTTTATTTTCTTCTTGCAATTTTGTAATTTTTTCTTTCACAACAAGTACTTGTCTTTCTGCTGCATTTACACGTAAAGTAAACGTTTCATTTCCATGGCATCAGAATGAGACTTAAGCTTCATTACTGAACAATTTGTGCAATGTTCAGTATTTTCAGTGTTTGCACTCTTGTCTACTTTTGTCCTTTTGGGAGACAAATTGCTCATTACATCTAAAGCACGCTTTCTTATTCCTCTTTTTTCCCACCTTTCCTGTCGTTGCAAAGGAATATTAGCATCAGTACGCAAAGGCGTTGCATTAGCATCAACAGTACGCAAAGGTGTTGTGTTAACATCCACAGTACACAACGGTGTTGCATTAACATCCAAAGCACACAAAGGTGTTGCATTAGTATTCACAGCATGCAAAGTAACAGATACATTAACATCTACAGCAGGTAAAGTAGCTGCTACAGAAGTACCATTATCCACAGAAAGAAATTTCTATGTAGCTACTTCTGGTAATATTGAGGTGCTTGAACTGGGAATCGAAGATTGGCCAGGTAAATTTAGCGTAGGAATAGTACCTACCTTTAATGATTTCCTGATCCCAATAATTCTGCTTTTAAATTCCGTACGTAATCAGACTCAGCAAAATGCATTGAACATACACGTGAAACATCTGGATTAAATGAATCTTTGCGTTTGCAAATACGCACCCATTCTTTTTTAATCTCAGACTGTTTAGGAAATCTATAATGAGAAATCGTTTTACTCGTGAAACTGCTGTTATTGTGGCAAGTTGCAATTGCACAATCGTTCGGCATATCGAAATCTGTTCGACAAAACTCACAAAATGAATAAGCAGATGATTTTAGATAGTAGAAATAATAGCCTTAATAAAGACTGGATAAGTTAGCCTTAATAAAGACTGGATTGATTTAAAACAAAACAAAGTTTACGTAAAAAGATACGTAAGAAACAACAACCGCAACAAACGATCAGATTGAAAGATTGAAACAGCTTGAGAAATAATAAAATATTTCGCCGGCCCTCTCAGGCGGCGATTGCCGCGCCATCTTGTGGCACTTTGTGTCGTTACTGCAAGTTCACTCCCTCTGACGTCACAGATGATGTTCGTGGCAGCGGAGTGCCACCCCCCTGATGTTAAACATCTTGCCATAGGGTCCTAAGGGAGTGAGTCTTCTGAATATAGTATTCTGTGAGATCAATGAAGGCACAGACTACTATACAGACCTGTCACTCTCGATAGTTTCGTTTTCGCGGCGGCCATTAGAGATAGACCAAACATTGGGTTGGCGCGCTCTTGGCGATGGTCTGGTTTGATCCGAGCGCTTGGCGATGATCTGGTTTGGGTCCAAGCCGATTTTCAATGTTATAACCCTATTTCGCTCGGCGAAAACTTAGAACAACAGACTAGCGTGGTTTGAGTAACGTGAAAAAGGATTATTTGTTAAGTGTTTAGATCATTTTATAGAAATGGATTGATAAAAGAAAACTGGTTGCGTTACAGGGTATGTAATTTATGTTTATTAAAATTGAAATAATTTTAGTTATCACCATCCTACATACGTGTTCATTATAAGTATACACGTGTTCATAAGTATACACGTGTTCATATAAGTATACATGTGTTCATGATACGAAATTAGTGCTGTGTTGTTATTACTGCCGGATTAGACTAAATTTTAAGAGGTAGTGGCATAATTAGTTAAAAAATATTTTCCGTATTTTTATAAAATGTGAAATAATTGATATTTGGATAGCTTTTTCTTAGTTGAATGTGATATAGTATGTGTATATATTTATGTAAAATTTTTATTAAGTGCCTTATGGTGAAAAATTCCCCCCCCCCTCGGGTAATTAATGATTGAGTTCCACAACTTCGATAGTGCATTTATGTAAATTTGATATTTACTATATGAATATTTTTATATTTAAAAAAAAAGTCTATTATCAGTATCCCAGAATAAATTAAGGATCAAGTAATTAACGATCAACACGCTAGTATACTTTTTAGACTGAAAGTGTTATATAATATTTCAGTCTTTTGAGTATGTTAGCTTGTAATTTTTTGTGCATTATGTTTTATAGTGAGACAATGCAATGTGTCTATTTTTTAATCTATTTTATGATTATTTGAATTAAATATATAACTATGTTTATTTAAATATTCTTAAACTAATGAATATTTATGTTACAGATTAATGTATTTTTAAATCCTGATCCTTTCTATAGTTTCAAAAATTATAAAAGTACAGTCCTCAACATTTTGTTCCCCTCCCGTTTAAAAAAAAATTCGCCAAGCGAGCGATAACGCGCCAAATCTGGCAGACGCATCGTAGTTCAGTTGGTCCAACTCACAAGCTCTAGTATCTATGCGACATCCCATATTAAAAATGTTGCCATAGGGTCCTATGGGAGTGCACCTTCTGAATATAGTACAGTGAC
This sequence comes from Amaurobius ferox, assembly GCA_951213105.1. NCBI lineage: Eukaryota > Metazoa > Arthropoda > Arachnida > Araneae > Amaurobiidae > Amaurobius > Amaurobius ferox. Next base: position 59,669,886 of record OX578155.1, on the reverse strand, counting down.
CGCCGCTTATAAGAAACACGTTCGTTTCGCTCGTTTTGTTTCTTATAAGCAGTTGTTTCTTAAATCCGGAAATTTTTTAAATATCGTTCTTCCATTGTAAATACTAACTATTGAACACAGTTTTACAGAATTTAAAAGATAAATGTATATAAGTAAAATATTAGTACGTACATAATACATTTGTAAATTAAGTTTTGCATTCAAAAATATTTCTCATTTTACAAATTAAGCCTTACAACTTAAATTATTATCTATATGCATATAGTATGCAGTTAAATAAGAATAAAAAGTAAAACTCATAGGTCGTTCATTTATGTATAAGAGCATAGTACATTTTCATACATACCGTAATCTATTACTGAAGAATAGCAAAAAACTTATCCAGTATTGTTTGTGCTAACGAGTCTGTGATTAGTTTACGTACATCCATTTCTAAATCATAAAACAGTCCATAAACTTTTTCTGATGCCCCTCTGTGTTCAAGAGTTTTTCTAATTATAGTTAGGGCTTCTCGCGACTGTTTGGCTGTAGGAAAATTTTCTTCTTGTGGAACGTCGTCTTCATTTTCTTCTTCATTGCAAACATTCTGAATTTCCGCACTATGTCATCATCATTGTTTTCTTCAGATGTTTGTAAATTTTCGTCGATGTGAATCCATTCTTCGAAAGGTGCTTCAAATTCTTCATCTTCTGCTGGTATGGCAACATTATTTTTCAAAAATCCTGCTTTACGGAAGCAATTAAAAATGCATATGTCAGAAACTTTTTTCCATGCGCCTGCGATCATATGGATAGCATCAAGCAAGGTTGTTTTCTTGCTTATTGACTACACGGAGGTGGAGAATCATACTTTTTAAGTAAACTTTGCTTTTCAAGCAAAGTAAGGGTTTGCGACATGCTTCACTAGCAAAACATAAAATGACTAACTAAAGCTGTACGAATCTTATTTGAGTGCATAAGCAAAGATGCCTTTCCTTATCAGTACGTTTCCTTAACTGCCAAAAGATTAAAGCTCGTTTCTTACTGGTTTGGGGTTGTACTCCCCAAGCCTTTCTGCGGAGAAATCCTCTGTCATCCTTTGTTACATAGCAAACTCCCACCCCCTCCCCGTACGCCCAGAGACAAGAGATAACAACTCGTCCTTCAGTTAACCTTAAACAAATCGATTTTTTTTTTTACACCAGCGTCGCAAGGAAATCAACAAATTTTCTGTAGAAAACTGTTTCTTATAAGCGGAATCGTGTTTCTTATAAGCGACACAATTTTAATGTTAAAACGAAGTTTGTATTTGTTTCTGTCGTTTTGAGTCTTATAAACGGCTGTTTCTTATAACCACTGAATCTTATAACCGGCGGTCACTGTATTCTGTGAAAGAAGGTACAACCTGATTGGTGAGCACACGAGGTGCAGCATACAGGCAGCTTGAAATATCTGATCTACGAAAAGAGAGTTAGGAATTTAATTATATTCTTAATAATGAAACAATCTCTAATATAAAATTACTGGTAGCTCATAATTTAAACATATTAAAAATCTATTACAAACATTAGATTTCCGTATGCATATTCATTAGATAGATTCATTTATGCTTTCATAAACAACATAAGACATAGCTCTTACATGCTTGCTATCTACTGAAACATATCCGAATCCTTCAATTCTAGGCCCTGTATTGAAGAGAAACTACACCATTTTCATACACTTTCTGTGAATAGTTTTTAGTTTATTATTATTTGCAGGTGAAGTATTTCTAAAATGTAGCCTCAAAAATGCTGAAGTGCGATTCACTAATTAAACATTAGTACATAAATTTTTCAAAGCAAATTATATTAAAATTTCATGAACTTCGATAATGAAACCTTCATTAGAAAAGTAAGCAGTTATGTGGCAGAAACTGACATGGTAAAAAAAAAAATTGAATATGTTTTTGACATCATTTGGCACTTCCGGAAAAGAAATGTATAAGGCCTTTGAAATTGTAAATGCTCCCCCACTAAACATAAAATAGCATTGGAGAAACGGAGACCACGCCTACTTTACTGCTCATCCTATTGAAGCCTACATTTTCCTACGTTTTCTGTGAATCGTTTTTAGTTTATTCTTACTTTCAGGTGAAGTGATTCTAAAATTTTGCCTCAAGAAGCCTAATAAGAAGGGCGATTCACTAATTCACGACTAGTGCATAAGTTCTTCAAAGTTAATAAATTAAGCAAAATTTAAAAAATTGTTAATATTCTATTAGAATATCATAAACTTCGATGAGGAAACCTTCATTAGAAAAGTAAGTAGTTACATGGCAAAAACTGACATGGTAAAAATAAATTCAATATATTTTCACGTCATTAGGGACTTCAGGGGAAAAAATATTATAAGACCCTTGAAATTGTAAATTCGCCACCACTAAATACAAAATAGTACTTAAGTCTCAAGGCTCCTCGAAACTTAATCTTGTTTAATGTACGATTTCCTTAATTAAAGTACACATTTGACACTCAAGTTTTCAAGTGGAATTTCTCATGCCGCCCTTAAATATTTTCAACAGCTAAATAAGCACTGAGGAACAGATTTAGTATAACGAATTTTGGCAAAATCCGCCATACTTTGGCGATCAAATATGTCGTCAAGGAAGATAATGTTTCAAAAGTATTTACTAACATGCTAGACTTAGCATGTAAATAATTGAAAAATGTAAGTAAAATAAAAAAAATACTTAAAAAAATACGAAATTATCACGGGAAAACGAAAGCTTGAACGATTAATTAAATGTAATAATAAAAGTAATCTCGATTAAATAAAAGAAAAGCTGCTGTGTTATCATTTTTGGCCACTTTACATACGAATAGACGTTCTTTGTCGAAGAAAGCAATGTGACACCAGCCGCTTGTGCAGCAGGTGATCTGTAGCAATTCGAACATGGAACTAAGCTAGTTCCGTTGGCTCAACTCACTACGCCCGCTCCTTAAAAAGATCACAGAATCCGGTCCCTCTGGCTGTCGGAGGTCGCAACAAATATTTCTGAAACATGTGTTCCGTGGCACATAGAGCACAGGCTTACGTCCGCTTAGCAGACATGAGATGAAAATCAAAAAATTTGAATTTTCACTCTACAAAGAAAGCAGGTGAAATGAATCGTTTCAAATCAAAATCAAATACGCGCGCTTACATACATATTCTTTGCTCTTACGACGCGGCGCAGTTAACTGCAACACTTCGAACAGTAACCATAACCGAAGCTATTGCTAAATCAAAATACAAGAAACGACCAACCTCATTCAATGTAATCCAAAACGTTGAGAAGCTCCTGACCACAAGTTCAATATAGAAGGAACTGGAAGCATCGAAGCTAATAGAAGGTAAGAAGGATTGCCTGACACACGGAATTGTCGCATCACGCCATTAATCGCACCAAAAATTTCTCCAACTGAAGATTCTTTATGCTAAAGCTGTACCGAACATTAAATATTATTTTAGATTTTGCGATTTAACTAAACTAAATATTGAATGAGCAAATAACTCCTTATTTAGTCTACTTTCGATAAGAAAATTGGATTCACGAAGGTGTTCATAAAATTTGAAAAAAATCAGAAAAATGATAATTAATGCAATAATTTTGCAGATAGTTTTGCTTACTTTAATACTAGCAACACAGACTAATATATACAGACGTTGCACCCGCTACCGCACTGCTCTCCTCCGCCAACCAAATTCAAATTCAATATCAAAATTGGCGCGTTTGGCGATGGTCGGAGGCGGTCAGTGACGTTTTCGCGAAGACGTTCTGTCAATATAACCCTATTTGGTCCTAAATGAAACACTTACACAATATGCACTTACACAGACTTACAGCCATGTGCTTTCTTGTAGCGTAATAGCATGCAAATGGATTATTTGTTAAGTGAATCAATTATTTCAAGAAACAGATTGCCAAAAGAAAAGAGATTACGTTTACAAGGTATGTAATTTATTTTTATTTAAATAAAAAGATTATTTGTTATCCATCCCATATTTCATCCTATTCACTTGTTCATCATAAGAAATTGGTGCAGTATTATCACTGCCGACTAGAATAGTTAAAAATCCTTTTCCGCATTTTTATAAAATATATAAAAATTGATATTTGGATAGCTTTTTCTAGAGCTAGTTAAGTTGAATATAATATTGAATGTCTATATATTTTACATGCTCTTTACTAACTGATGTAATGTGGAAAATACCCCCTTTGAAATTAACAATTGAGTTCGACGCCTCTGATAGAGCATTTATGAAAATTTATTATTTATTATAAGAATATTAGTGTATTTAAAAAATATATTATTAGCATTGCAGAATAAATTAAGAACTAAGCATTTTAACAATCAACACGCTAGTATACTTTTTAGGCTGAAAATATTATATAATATTTCAGTCTTTTGTATCTGTTAGCTTGTAATGTTTGATGCATTATGATTTACAGTGATGCAATGCGTCAATTTTTTATTTAGTTTATGATTGCATGAATTAAATATATATCTATGTTTATTAACTTAAATTTACTTACACTAATAAATAAATTTCAGATAAAAGTATTTTAAAATGCTGATCATATTCATAGTTTAAAAATTATAAAAGTACAGTTCTGTTTTTTTTTTTTTTTTTTTTTTTTTTTTTTTTGTCGCATTATCATAAAATCGCCAACCGCCGAGCGATAGTCGCCAAATCTGGCAGTCGAACTTTTCATACATCATACGTTTCCCTGAACGCTAGTATTTATGCGAAATCCAATGTTAAAGATGTTGCCATGGGTTCCTGCGGGAGTGAACCTTCTGAATATAATTTTCTGTGACAGTCAATATAAGAATAAAGACAAAATTAGTCTGTACTCCTAGGTAACAGTGCCTAGACGTTACTTCTAGGCACTGAAACTAGTCTTGGTCTAGACCACACCCATTCTTGAGTCAGATTTATACACCCGGAATTACCGGCTTAACTAAATTGCGGGTTTAAAATCTTATAAGAGAGCATTTTATAAAAAATACATTTTACTTGAAATAATTTAGATTTTTATACAAAATTATATCCTTCAAATCCCAAACAAATTTGCACTAAATAAGCTCGAAGTCAGGCAGCATCGGGCGCGGATAGTACTTGGGTGGGTGACCACCTGGGAACACCGCGTGCTGTGGGCACATATCGGGCGCGGAAGCTCGGTGGTTTGCGCGCTGGATTTGGACGCTGCCAGAACTGCCGCCATGTTCATGCGGAGTACGATCACGTTAAAGATGTGGGTCCGTAAGTCCTTCCGAGAGGTTGGTGGTAGGGGAAGGAGGGTACGGTCCCTGTGGATGCCTCCCCCACTGGGTTTCGGTCTAAATTGGGTGGCACTTCCATGCCGTCCAAACAGATACCGTACACCTTTCTGGTAGGTCGGACGGTCTGGGTCGAAGAAGAAGAAGACTACCTACCAAATTTCATCAAATTCGGTTCAGCCGTTATCCCGTGATGTTGGATCATACATACATATATACTTTTATATATATATATATATATATCTTATAAGCATCTGCTTTATTTTGCTCATACAAAATCAGTAATTACATAAAACTGGTCACTGTATAACATTCAGTAATAATTTTAAAAATGCACAAAACTTAAAATAATAGACCGGATATTAAATATATAATTACCTACCCTGAAACATTCAGTGTTATCAAAATAAATGTTTAATAAAGCTTTACAAACCCGAATGTTTACATCTCGCTGCGTTTCGTCAAGCGCTGGATTTGCACGCTGCCACAACTGCCGCCGTGTTCATGAGGATGTTCATGAGGAGTACGATCACGTTAAACATGTGGGACCGTAAGTCCTTCCGAGAGGTTGGTGGCAGGGGAAGGAGGATAGGTCCCTGTGGATGCCTCCCCCACAGGGTTCCGGTCTAAATTGGGTGGCACTTCCCGGCCGTCCAAGCAGTTACCTTATACCTTTCTGGTAGGTCGGACGGTCTGGGTCTCAACAACAGAAAGAAGAAAGAATAATTAAAAAATGTTCAAATCTCATAAAACACCACCAAACAATAAACAATAAATAACGTCAATTGAGAACAAACTATTAAAATCAAAATTCGTGTACTTCATTCGTAAATTATAAAACTAGCATGTAAATTACAAAAACGCTGTTTATTATTTATAAGCAGTGATTTATATTATGCTAAAAACAGCATTTAGGAAATTTAGGAAATCGGACGTTCTAAATCAGTAGGCGCGACTTTTGCCCCTGTGATAGGAACCTTACATAAAATAAAGCAATCACAGAATGTGTGTAACTAATAATTTCACATTATTGTGATTTTGAATGATTGCGAGGGATTTTACTGATAAAGAAATTTCATTTTAACTTATTAACATTTTGATTTCTAAAATATTTTTTAAAACACCCCAGTTGTACAGAAATTTAAGTAGTCAAATAATCGAACAAAACTCCAATAATTAAATAGATAGGACAATTTGATATTTGTTTTCCATATTTTCATAGAAAAGTAGAATAAACCATTACTGAATATTGTCAGTTCCCAATATGATTAATATTCACATAATGTAACTTTATCATATTTGAAATCTCGCTTTGCTATTAAAGAATGCTATAAATCAATGTTTAAGTTGTATGCATATGAACACAATTTTTACAAAAATTCCTGAAATTTAGAATATATTGTTAAAAATTATGAATAATTATATTTACTAGATAATATTTATGTAGAATTGGGTCGTTTTCAAATTATGATATTCATATGAATGAAATAAATAAGTTATTAAATTATATACTTTCTTATTAAATATATATTAATTATATCTTATATTATATTTTTAAGTTATAGAAAAAAACAAATTTACTCAGGAGAATCAGCGTGTTTCATGGAACTTCACGAATTTTTCATTATTGAAGATTGAAGGTTTTATATACAGGGTGTCCGAAAAAGTCCTTTAATGCCCACAACAAGCAACAAACTCCCACAACATTTTACCTCCCGAAATTCCTCACAGACCTCAAAACTTTCTAGCAAGCATTCGATATATGTTATACCAATTCGGACCTTATATATATATAATATATATATATATAATCGAACGAATTTTACGAAGTGAACATCTCCATTTTTTTAGGCTAAGTCCTTTTTCCACGTGCATAGGGATATGTCTTGATTTTTTAAGTTTTTCTTTATTCGTTTCCATACCTTTGAATTTTGTTGATTTTCTGTAACTTGATAACTCGTGTTTTGTATTTTTTCCCATTTGATTGATGATTTGCTGTTTTATATTTTATTCTGTGGGTGTTTTTGAAAGTTAGGTTTATCGTGTTACAGCCTCTTACTTTTCGTTCATTGGATTTTCAAACTACTATTATTATATACATATATATATATATATATATATATATATATATATATATATATATATATATATATATATATATATATATATATATATATATATATATATATATATATATATATATATATATATATATATATATATATATATATATATATGATAAAATCGAATAGTCCGATTTGGGAAAATGTTGTGGAAGTTAAAGGACTTTTAGGACACGTTGTATTACAAAACCGTATACTCCATTCCTAACTTTATTAATTCTTGTGGGACACATTGCATGTAGCATATTTACAAAATGAACGATTTAATAAGAAATATTGAACAATTTAAGCAGAATACGGCTGATACATAAATGAATCAATTTATTTAGCGTATATTTTACTTGTTAGCATTCTAACATGGTTATTTAACTACCAATTTAAAGTAACATAAATATCAGTTGCCATCTCATGATATAATAATAAATCATATAAACAAAAATGGTAATGCGATTTTATGGGTGATTATTTCTATTATTATTTAGTAAAAATACGTTAGGATACTTTATTTAAATATATATTAAAATAAAATATTGGATCCATTACTTCTACAAAATTTAATTTTAAAGAAGATCCTAAAATGGTATATTTATGAACCACAATTAAATATGTAAAATATTATTTGAAATATAAAACTTTGCTAAATTTGTATGCAGAGTCCACTAGTGTTATTCAGCTCGTGAGCTCCCACATATGCTGGCTGCTTGCAGCGTGTTAAGTTAAGATTATGTTTGTGATCACTGCAATGCTATACGGTAGTCTATAGCAACATAGTTAACAAAGAATTTCACATAGACACTAATGTTAACGAAGCCAGCCATCGCAGCTATGGCGTAAAAAAAAAAGCTCAACTCCTAGATTTGGCAACTATCGTTCAATTAGCTATTTTATGTTAATGCGACCAAAAAAAAACACGGTATATTTATTATTTTTTAAACTATAAACATGATCAGCATTTCAAAATACTTTTATCTGTAATATGTGTAAATTTAAATAAATAAACATAGATATATATTTAATTCATGTAATCATAAACTAAATAAAAAAAATGACGCATTGCATCACTGTAAATCATTATACACCAAAAATTACAAGCTAACATATCCAAAAGAATGAAATATTATATAATATATTCAACCTAAAAAGTATACTAGCATGTTCATTGTTAAATTGCTTAATTCTTAATTTATTCTGGGATGCTGTTAATATATATATATATATTTTTCAAATACACTAATATTCTTATAATAAATAGCAAATTTACATAAATGTATTTTCAAAGGTGTGGAACTCAATCGTTAATTACAAAGGGAGGGGGGGATTATTTTCCACATTACGTCAGTTAGTAAAAAGCATGCAAAATACCGGGTGATCAGAATTAAAACACCCCTACTCTGAGCTCTCTATAGATCGAACTACTCAGTGTAAAGGCTCCAAAATTGTTGAACCTACTATTCAAGACATGGAGAAAGGGATTACGCGAAAAAAAAAATTAATTCCAGAAACACCGATAGGTGGCAATGTACAACAGAAAATATGGTGGGTGTTGCCGGTCGGTCTATGGAATTATTTCTAAATCGGCCGGCATCTAATAATGGGGACTATCGTCGGGGTTCTTTAATTACTATATGTCTGTGAATATTAAATTCGATTATATGTATTGTCTAGGTACGTCTATGCATATTGCATATGTATGTTTTTTATTTATTGTCCATGTAATTATTAGTGCTACTTATGTTTTTGGAGTTAAAAAAATGGCGTTAAAGTTTTCGGAGTTTAAAAAAATGAGCAAGAAAAAATAATAGCGATAAATATGAAAAAACAATACCATTATGCATCTGATAAATTGCATCGAAACATTTAGTAACAGACAGTTCAATCCTATGTATGGTAAAACGTCCATGTCAGAAGATAGGGATAGCAGACAGCTTAAAAATGAAGGTTAATTTTAAAATGCACTTTCTTCAGGATAGTACGTACATTCTAAATTACACAGTACATTCAAAATTAAAACAGAATTAACATCCAGCTTCTAAGAATGTCAATTATATATCACCATAAACTCCATTGACACTGCCTACAGACACACACATATATATATATATATATAAAGAAATACAATCCCAAAAAGTATGAAATCAGTATAATCAGTATATCCCAAAAAGTATAATTTTTAACAGAAATTATGTTATAAATTATTTGACAAGAGACATCTATATGACTGCAAGATCAATTATTTTACCCACTGGAATACCAACTTGAGTTTAAACGTACAACGTAATTTAATCGTAAATCACTTGAACAGATACAGATTATTAAACTCATCTATTACAGAATTTAATAAATGCATGATGCATTTAATCAACGGAACTCGGGAACAATCATATCCCTTCCGCTTTGTACAGCACTATTATGATGTTTTTTGCAGAAATTATAGTGATAAAAATTATGTTAATTTATTCGACATCATGCAATACAACTCAACTCTTACCTAGGATTATCTGATTGTTTCACATCCAGATGGCTCTATAAGTTAGACGCGACTTTTTTATGTATGCTTTCCTATTCGAAGTATATACGCTTTATGCAACTCTTCCAAGATTCTCGTCTTGCTGGTTAGTAAAATTTCCAATTTTTGTTATGATCACGTTTGTTTGATCACTTTTATGTTGTCTGGGATTCGGCCATTTTTTCCCCACGGGCATGATCGATTGTTGTTTCGGGCGTGCAGAGTCTCTGAGAGCGTTTTCATGAAGTCAAAGCTAGCTTCTAACCAGGAAATAGGGGTCGCAATCCCCCTTGACCTTTCTGCAACCCTGTAAAAACAATCATTCCATCTATATATTTTCTTTTTTCATTTTAAATCTTATATATATATATATATATATATATATATATATATATATATATATATATATATATATAATTGTAAGATAAAGAAATGTAAAATTGAATCTTAAGAAAGAAAGTATTTTAGTATTTATGCGCAAGGTAGCAATAAACACTAATTACAAAATATAATATATAAAATATTAAGGATACCAAAGAATTAAGGGGAAAAAGGCAATGTAAGATGCTTACATAATGGCGGTAAGGAGTAGTGACCTTACACCCCAGTTAAACCCGTGCATGTCCTTGATGCCGCGGCATTGCACTCCTGGACGCCAGCACTGACTGTTGCCGACCTTCGGAGGGACAATCAAAATTATCACAAGACCATTATAAATGGAGTAGTAAAATAAATTGAAGTATCAATAGATGGAATGAAATCTCTGAGTTGTTATCACTTTAAATTCTTCCTCAAGATCTAAATACATCGCTTAAAGCAATGTTGCCATTATTTTCTAAATTCCCAATGTAAAACTTACAAAAAAATCTCAAAAGGAATTTAAAAAGGATTTTAAAAGGTTTTCAAAAAAGAACACAATAGTGATCCATAATTATCATTTTTTCCGAAGAAGTTAATTACATAACTTCTCATATAAGTTATTGTTGTTTAAAAACTTCCTTTATAAAGGCTTGATCGGTTTTCAGCCTGATGACGTCACTGTTAACAATACGTTTCGTTCTGGTTAATCCTCCAATAAAAACATTTCTGAATATATTCCTGTGCAAATTAGAATTTCAGTGTATTATTCCTGTAATAGGTATTTTATAGATTTTTCTTTTGTCATATATGCTAATTATAAGTTTGTGATCGCTGAAATCTATACACAGATACAAAAAGCATACCACATTTTTATTATCACTTGGATTTTCTTCCAAGGTTAAATTAGTAGGATAGAAATTGAAATCCATTTGAAAGTCTTCGTCTTCGTAACCAATGATCACATCGTCGACGTAACGGAGATATAATATTTCGTTATTAATGTGTGACTGATTTTGTAATGATTAAGATAAATATCTGCTAATATAGATGAGCATCCCCCCTCCCATGGGGATGCCTTTGATTTGCTGATAGAATGACAAACCGTTAAAAGATAGTTTTCATTTATAACAATCTTGATTAAAGATTTGTATTGGTTGATTTCGATAATGTTATTCATTGCAAATTCTTCATATAGTTTGTTCAAAATTTTATATAGATCCCTAAGATCAATGTTATTAAATAATTCTTGAAAATCATAAGTCTTAAAGTATAATCTTGCTGGGCGACTCCTTAAGATATCAATAATGTAGGATCCTCTATTATTAATTTTCTTCATGATAGGTTTCAGGGTGTTAAGGAGTATAGTATTTTCGTTGGTAAGGTATGTATTAAAACCCACTGTTACGGGTCTGAATCGTATAGGGGTTTTATGTAGTTTAGGTGTATTTATAAGATACGGGTACTTTACACTTCCTGTATACTTGATTCCGGCTTTGAGGTATAAGGCTTTAATCCTATTGGTAATCACAATGGTTGGCGATCCCACGATTCGATATAATACATCATTCTCATAATTGTTTCGCAGGGTATTGTTATATAGGTATTTACAGGTGAATGCATAATCTCCTGCAACTTTATCTGTATAAGTAATTATAAATTGTTCTTGTAATTTCCTGAGTTTCTGCATGTTTAGTTTAACACCATAATTATAGGTATAAAAAGTTTTATAGTAAAATTTAAAATCATACATAATCATAGATCGCCATTTGTTGAAGGTACCATCAGGAAAGCTATATTTGATTGACATTCTATATATAAAATTGTTCAGATCCTTCGCGAATGACTCAATTGGATTTTCCCTGTGAGGATTGCAAATATTTTGTTCCCATTTGGAACGCCTTTTTACTTTCCTTATATACATAATGTATAAGGAAAGTATTGTGGCTGGGTCGAAAATTCGAATTCGAGTTTTCGACGGGAGAGCACGTTTCAAGCAACCCTGATCACGAATCAAACATCTGTGTGTGTGTGTGTGTGTGTGTCAGTGAGACTATGGAGACGATAACTGACGAACGAATGAACCGATTCGAACAAAATTTGGTACAAAAATCACAATCCGTAAACACTGGAAGCCTATTGTTTTTATACGCAATCGAATGTTCAGAACCCCCCTAAATTTTCGAATGTAATTTTGAAAAAATCGTCAAAAAATCAAAATCGATAATAAAGTTACGTAAATAGACATTTCTTATGTAATTTTACATTAGATAACAATTGACATAAATTTTAGAACGCTAACATGAACCGTTCTCGAGATATTGTACATTTTTCAAAAAAATTATCAAAAAGTCATATAAAATTAAAAAAAAATATTTCCTATTGAGAAACATGTTCACTTTTCATATGTAATACCATGCGATATATTGGGTGACATCATTCGCGTGGATCTAGCTCGTTCCATTCGTGAAAAAAATTACTTTAAGTAATACCTTTGTATTTGAACGCCAATAGTCTTTATCTGCTGTAAGAATAACTTATTTCTTGATCCATAACGCTTGGCGAGATTTTGGTGACGAATTTGACGGAATGTCGCCAACTTGGCGACATTTTTAATTGTTGCACAAATTAACAAAAATCTCGCCAAATGGATAAAAATGACGCTAAATCAATGAAAATAACGACTAATTGAAGAAACTTCAATATCTACAAAAGAATACAAGTATCTGCTATAAGAATAACATTTTTTTTAACTGTAAAAGTAGTAAATTCATTGCATTATATAAGGAAAGTCATGTGTTGCCCACATCAGATTTTTTAATTCAGGATCATCTATTACATTGATATTGCCGGTAATGATGTGTCCCATCACTTTATCCTGGTAAGGACTTTGATCACAATGACATTTTTCTTCATTTTCTGGCATGAGATGTTGACTCTGATAATTATAATTAAATATGCGTCTACCCAAAGGTATTTCGTATCGGTATGAAGTTTTGAATTTTAGACTTAGTATTGGCAGATGTTTCTGGTGGATGTTCATTATTCTTCCAAACGGAATATGATTAAAATTTTTATTTTGAAATAAGACAGTAAAATATTCCATAAAACGATTTTTTACTTCTTGATCACTTTGCAATTCCAAACGTAGGTATTTAGAACGTCTTTTCAACCAGTCACTTAAGGTGGCGATATTTAGCTTCTGCAAGAAAGTCAATTCCCTTTCAAACCAGAACTCAACGTTTTTAGACCATATGTTACATATTTTTATCATATATATTCTTCGTATGCTCAAAACATATTGTTTAATGTGTTCAACTTTATGATCATTAAAGTTGTAAATATACTGTATAAATTGGTTAAAAGCATCTTTGCATTCGTCAAAACTTTGTTTTTTTTTCTTTTTGTGCTTCTGAACCATCTACGACGGGTGTTTTTATTGCAATTATTTACAATAACATTATTAATGTTTGAATTACAAAATTCACTATTATGCAATTTGTGACAATGAATTTAAGCCATATGGATATATCGAATTGCGTTGCATTACCCGTATGTCCATGTTTTCCCACCACAGTCGGTCTTCATATTTAACTACGATGTCTAAGATGGTAATGGAAATAATACTGAAGGAATGATCTTGGAAATGAGAATATAAAAGTCGGTATTCGTGATTTAATATAGAATTTTTCTGACTCTGACTTCGGTGAAGATTTATTCTCAAATTCAGAGGATTTTTGGTTTGACCTATATAAGCCAAATTACATGTCTTGCTCTTGATCTGGTAAATGCATTGGAAGGTTTTACAAAAAGGTTTCAAAAACGATGATTGTCCTCTGATGTTGTGGTCAGCACATGGGCACACCTCTGATGTTGTGGCACATGTGGCATGTCCGCACATGGGCTGTCCTTTGATGTTGTGGTCCGCACATGGGCACACCTTTTTGAATTGCATTTTTAAAATTTAAAATAAGACATTTTTTTAAAATGATGTCGGTATATATGAGGTTGACAATTAAGCATATCTGTCGAAGCTTGAGCTTTTACATCCATATTAAAGACGGTTTTTTCTTGGTCTTTACTTCTGACAAGAGGTTTGAAATAATTTCTAATAGAATTGGGGTCAGGTAGCATGCTTACGATCCTACGGATTCCTGATGTCCGTATTACCGGGCAGTTTACGTTAATTCGATTATATAACGCAAATATTACCAGTCGATAATTTATATATTTGTGTTCATCCATATTTATTATTATTTATACTCCTATAAAGAGTGTATATATTTCTTGAAGCGAGATATATTCCAGTAATGAAATGCATTGAATGTTCAACTCAAATAATATTCAATCACTTTCACATAAGAAATCTTTCAATGACATTTTAACCACCTATCAGAGTAATTTTCATTTTTTTACTATATCTAATAAATGTTTTTTTAACTTTGAATTTTTTAATTTTTATGGTTTTTTGAGATATGCTCAAAGATATATTAATATAACTTTTGCACGTTTACCATCACTATTATAAAAGACATTATTAATACAGAATCAAAAAACATCAATTACCACAATAAAACATTACTCAGCTTAACAGATTGCTAAAAGTATGACATACTAATCAACATACGGAAGGCCAATTCCAATCACGCCAGCAGCCCGAGATGAAACCCATGAACACCAAGTCCTACAGGTTGTAACTGGAAAGGAGGGGGGTATTTTTATGGATGTTGATTAGAGCAATTAGCGCAGAGCAGCATGAATACAATAACCAGATATAATTGTAAGATAAAGAAATGTAAAATTGAATCTTAAGAAAGAAAGTATTTTAGTATTTATACGCAAGGCTGCAATAAACACTAATTACAAAATATAATATATAAAATATTAAGGATACAAAAGAATTAAGAGAAAGAAGGCAGTGTAAGGTGCTTACATAATGGCGGTAAGGGGTAGTGACCTTACACCCCAGTTAACAACGTGCACGTCCTTGATGCCGCGGCATTGCACTCCTGGACGCCAGCACCTACTGTTTGCCGACCTTCGGAGTGACAATCAAAATTATCGCAAGACCATTATAAACGGAGTAGTAAAATAAACTGAAGTATCAATAGATGGAATGAAATCTCTGAGTTGTCACGTTTAAATACTTTCTCAAGATCTAAATACATCGCTCAAAGCAATGTTGCCATTATTTTCAAAATTCCCAATACATATATATATATATATATATATATATATATATATATATATATATATATATATATATATATATATATATATATATATATATATATATATATAATATATATATGCATATGTATGCATATATATATATATTTATATATATATATATATATATATAAATATACACTCAAACCTGTTTTTGTGCGATTTTTTATTTGAGCAATTTTTTTTGTGCGATTTTTTTTGTGCGGTATATGAAAATTCCAATCGAATTGGAACATAATTGACGAAGTTATCAATAAAAAAAATTAGTGTGTTTGATCGGCCATTTAGTTTTTTCGATTTTTGATATGTATTTCATCACATTACATAAGTATTGCGTCAGCCAATTACATTACACATGTATTGAATTCTATAATCGGATAATTTAATTGTTGAACGCACAAGAATTTCTATGTAAATAAATGAAATGTGCAATAGCATATTGCGATGGAATTCTTGCGTAGCAAAGCAAAAATGCATGGATCGCAAATAAATTTTGAAGGACATCTGCATCGTGTTAGTTCGGGTTTTCCTGAAACGGACTGCGTGTCTCGTTAGGTCGCTGAGTTGGTTTTTTGCTAATGAGATTGTTGGCGACTAGTCTCATGCTTTGTTTTGTTTGTTTTAACGAGTAGGTAGAAGAAGTTTACTTGAAGGGAGCAAAGAGTTGTAATCTAATATAAATTGATCTAATATTATTTGTTGTAAATCTAATATTAATTGACGTTCTTCAAAATGCTTTCACATTCCTATTGTCAAACTACGAAGGATAATGGTTATACGTTTTGAAAAGTTTTGTATGTGTAAAATAAGTACATATGTAAATAAAATATTTAACAAGAAAGATCAATCATGCTTAAAGCATAGATTATGAAACACTTTCCAACTTCAAAGCAATTTTATTTAAACATGGCTAAAATGCAATATATTCCTCGGTAATATTTTAAATATTTTAGAACTTATCACAATACTACATTAATTTATTATATTTGAAATCTTAAACCTTCATTGAAAAAATAAACTTCATTCAAATGACGGCATTGAAATATATATTGCCTGGTTTAAACATCTCTAAAATGTGATACATTCCTCGGTAATAATTTTAGAATTATCTACTACGATAATTTATTATATTTGAAAACTTCATCGTAAACAACTATTCATTCAAATGAAGTCATAAAAAAAATAACAGGCCTGTCTCTCTCTATAAAAGCAGCATTTCATTCATAAATAATTTCCCATTCATATCATTCATCACAATACTATAATAATTTATTTTATTTAAAAATTGAGACCATGAAGCTACAAGTAATTAAACTCTATGCGTAGAACTTCATCGCAAAAAATCGTCCTTCTGTTTGTAAAATCAATGAATATTTCATTCATATCAACTATGCAGACTCCATGAA
This sequence comes from Amaurobius ferox, assembly GCA_951213105.1. Classification (NCBI taxonomy): domain Eukaryota; kingdom Metazoa; phylum Arthropoda; class Arachnida; order Araneae; family Amaurobiidae; genus Amaurobius; species Amaurobius ferox. Next base: position 59,652,981 of record OX578155.1, on the reverse strand, counting down.
CTAAATGATTTTGTGTTAAAGCAATTCAAATACAACTCATGCTACATATTTTGCTGTTTACATTTTACATAGGTGAAAAATAAGCTTCGTTGTAGAAATAATCAAATTTGGATGAGCATTTAAACTCAAATATATTGTCATTGCGTTGTTTCAGTATGTAGATGCACAGAATATAAGCGAAAATAAAATGATTTTAGGACGGATACAACACTCAATATGAATTAAAAGAACTTTAAAAATCACGATTTTGAGACAAGATGGATGCTATATATCAGTTTGAAGTGGGTCACGTGATCTTTTCATATCATGGTCACGTGATCGCTTCATATGAGGTGTTATAATTATTTTAATTTTTATTTAAAAAACTACTGAATATATTTCGCCGAATTTTTTTATATATATTTTATGGAACAATTTGAATATTACCTAAAATTTTCGAAGCAATTTGTGAATTTTAAATCCGCTTAAAAAATGTTTGAAAAATTAGGTCCCATAGGGCTCAATGTATTTCATTTTTTCAACCCGGGTTCAATCCAAAACTAATTGGGTGATATCATTCATTTATATTCCCATAGGTCCTACAGACCGTCTGAACAACATACTAAAATGTCATTTGGATTAAGTCATTTTTACGGCAGTTATCGTGCTAACGGACAGACAGACAGACTGCCTGAACAAAGTTTCATAAACACTTTTCAACTTTGTTGTAAAGTGTTAAAAATGTTCGCATGTGTATTTTCTAAATCAGATTCCAAAATGTTTGACGAGATTCCATGTAGCTGCCAAGCCTCGTGTCTTGATTTCGTTTAAAAAAGCAATTCCTAGTTACTTCGTAAGGTTTTAAGTTATTTTCTACGTGAGACTTTTTTTATGCGGTCTCTAATTACCGCATAAAAAAAATACTTTTTAATTGTGTTGCGAAAGCTATTTTAATAGCTACTCGTGAAGTTTTGTGCTATTTTTTTATGCGTTTTCCTTTATGCAGTCCCTATCCACCGCACAAAAACAGGTTTGAGTGTGTATATATATAGACAAATAATGTTAGAAGCAGATGTCTTCATTCTTCGGCATGGCTCCTCCGAGTCTCATAACTTTAAAGTTTAAAAATAGAAAATTTAATTACCACAAAATTATTTTTGAAACTTGTTTTATAAAATAAAATTTTGATTTATAGTACAGTATAACTGTTCGAACACTTTTCTAGTAAGTATACTGCCCTTAATGATGGTGGTTTACCAGTTAAAAAGTGTATGTACAGCACAAAGCCGTAATGTTAAACATAGGCCGTATGACTAGATAAAAGGAGAGGACTCACCCTAGTAAAGAATGGCATTTTTTTCCCTGGCCAAATGATGCACTGCGCAATTCTACTAATCGTATCGCCCTCTAGTGCCCATTATGCAAACTTAAAACTCTAAATTTTCTCTGGTTTTTTTTTAATTGTCATACGCAATTTTAAAATAAATGTTTTCAGTTTAAAAATAATATTTAATTCGTATTCAAAGTAAATAAGAAAAGATGCAAACAGTGTTAATTTTATTTTTCATCTCTAAGAATTATAATAAAATTATAATTCATAGAGATGTAAAACTTCATGAAAAGATAAGATATGCTCTTAGTCATTAATTTTTAAATACAGTCGTATAAATTTCGGGATATGAACGTATTAAAATCTAACATTAGCTTTAATATATTTTTAGATTCTGTTTTCTTGATTGATATTTTTCCAGCAATGAAATTCTAATCTATAACTTTTGTCACAAATATAATGAGAATATGAATATAAAATAATATACAAGGTGCCCGAAAAAGTTCTTTAACGCCCACAACAAACGCCCACATTTTACCAACCGCAATTTCTCACAGACTTCAAAACTTTCTAACAAGCACTCAATATATGTTATACCAATTCGGACCCTATATAGACAGCCAGTTTCAAAATTATAAGACCACTCAAAATTCCACCCTTTCTCAACAAAGACAACATTGAATGTGAATTTCAAAGAAGGTGTATGAAACGAAACAATGTTGCAGTGATGATTTAGCTTAGAAAAGAAAACAGATTGAATATTATTTTCGTGCCAAACGATTTTTCGAAATCACGGTGTTACATAAATATAAGACCACTTTAGATTTTCTAATAATGTAGACGATTTTTGTTTAACTTCGGAGTTTAACTGTAGCCTAAACCATCTGGAAAGAAGGAAATTAGGCAGAAATTCAGAATTGAACTGTTTGATTCCTTAGATTATTAAAATGCCTCATGGAAGTTATTTGTCTGAAGTAGAAGTGCGAAAAGTTTTGTTCTACAACGGAAGAGAAAAGTCGGAATTTGAAATAAATAAGATTCGTAATCGTTCTAAAACGGCTATTCATAATTTTTTGAGTAAAAAGGAATTGTATGGAAAGCAGAAAAGATCTGCCCGCAAAAAGCAGTTAGTTATCAGCTCGTGATAATAGACAAATTTTTCAGCTTGCAACGAAAAACTACCAGTCCACTTATAAAATAGCACAGCAGACAAGTAAACAAGTGCCTCATGTAACTGTGTGGCGAAGTTTGAAGTCGAATGTTGATGTTAAACTTCCGACAACGACTTCTTAAACGTTATAAAGAAGCACGTCTGAAGTGGGCAAAGAATGTCATGTCCTGGAACTCTACATGGAAAATTATAATATTTTCGGAGGAGAAAAAATTTATCTTAGACAGTCGGGACGGCAATAACTACTACTGGCATGACTTAAGGCAAGAATCTCGAAAGTTCTTCAGTAGGCAGATGGGAGGCGGTTCCGCTATGGTGTTGGGCGCTTTCTCATATGCAGGAAAATGCGACCTGCAAAAAATTTATGGCGAAATGAACTCGGACAGTTATCAACAAATGTTATACGAAAGTCTGATACCTTTCGGGCCACTTTTAGGAGGGCCGCAATGGAAGTTCCAACAAGATAATGCTCCCAGTCATGCATGTAAATCAACAAAAGCATGGTTCAAAAGAGAAAAGATTGATGTTATATCTTGGCCGAGCCTTAGCCCTGACCTAAACCTCATAGAAAACCTGTGGGTTTATTTGTCTCGCCAAGTATACGAAAACAACAAACAATACCATTCGGTATATGAATTGGAAGTCGCCATTATGGAGAAATGGAACAATATTCCGGAATCTGTCTTTAAAAATTTAATTAAACCGATGCCAAATTGTGTGTTTCAAGTTATTCAAAAAATGATGGAGCAACAACTTACTAAATTTTCTAAAACTTTCTTTTTCCACATGTGGTCATATAATTTTGTAACAGGTATTTGTGCTACTTTTTGTTATATTGCTGTTATATATTTTTCCAAATGAATTTCGTACATGTAAGTTGCTAAATTTTATTTAAGACTTGTTCTGACATGGAGTAGTTTTGATTTTGAATAAAAAAAATATTTCATTAATTACCTAAATAACAAACAGTCTCGTGGTCTTATAATTTTGTAACAGACTGTATAAATATATACATATATATAATTGGTAAAATGTTCTGGGCGTTTGTTGTGGGCATTAAAGGACTTTTTCGGACACCCTATATGTTAGCCACAAAAAATAATTTGTAATAATTACACATTTACAATTTATTTTATATGCTCTAATAACTCAGTTTAGAATGCATTTATAAAAGATAGTACTCTGCAATTAATAGGATATTAATTTTAAAATAAAATCTATATTTCAATCTATGCACGATGTTTAAGAATATGTATTAATTACAAGCAAACAGAGGGAAATGTTACGAGAAACAAAAAATTGTAAGCTGTTGCTTATAAAGTTGAGAATCTGCCTGTGTTTTTGTCTCATCACGGGAGAACTGGTGCACCTAATTTCATGAAATTTTGTGGATAGTCATAAAATAGCCCTACTTAAAATTTATTCCATGTCTCGAGTTTCCAGAACCAGGGGGTTATCGAGACATTTATGAAAAAAAAATCTCCCATAGACGAGATTTGAGGGAATGGGAACAAAGAATTGTCATGACTTTTTTATGGCCTCATCTAACTGGTGCACAGAATTTCGTGAAAGTTTTTGGATAGTCATAAAATACTATTTAATCCATGTCTCGAGTTTCTAGAATCAGGGGTTATGGAGACATTCATGTAAAACGAACCTCTCATAGACAGGGCCTGATTAATGTACGGGTCTTCGGGCCGCGACCCTAGGGCTCCAAATTTGAAAAGCCCTTATTATGCATGTGATAAAATGTTTTAAACAGAAATAAAATTTTATTTAATTGAAAATTATTTTAAATTAAAAAATGTGCACATAGTTTAAAAAATTTACTTCCTTTAAACTCTTAATATATGATTTATTTATAAAGTAAAAAGTTTGGAAGTTCTCTGCATGTACCAAAATGCCTCCGGAGCTGTGTTCTTGAGCCCCAAATTTGTTTATACGTTAATGTTTTGTACGTTTTTTACCTTCACTTTTACGTTGTTTTCTGTCACTGACATACCCCAATGTACAACCGGCACTAACAACATGCACTAGAAACCATATTTTGAGAAAATAAAAGTACCGATATTAAAGAAATAAATAAAATAAAATAAACTTCTAATCAACCTCATGCTATCATATTTCAAGGGTCAATCAAGGGTCGATCCTCAAGGGGGATTTTTCGGGGCCGATTTCGGATTCGTCAAAGTACAGTGACCACGTGGATTTCTTACTTTGGCTTGGGCGTGAGTGTACTAATTTTTAGTAAACCGCGTCGGGCAAAGTAATTTACGATGGATGTGCATAGGATTATTACAAGTGTGGGGGAGCTATTCATCTCACCGGTGGAAGCGAAAGGATTTCAAGCCTGGAAGGACTTAGTGATACAGCATGGTGGATACACGTGCAAGCAGCTCGCTGCGGAGCCAGTTAAGACGGATGTGAATATTTTGAAAGACTGGAGAGGTAGACATGGCTGGAAACAGCTGATGTTGGACAATGGTGTAGATTATACTTCTGAACTTCGGTTCAATATGGACAGTGTAAAGATTGTGGAACCAACTGCCGTGAAAATGGCGCAACAAGGAGTGTCAGCCAAGCACGTGTTACAGCGGGCGAGTAAAGAAAAGAAGAACTGGGCCGAGATCATGGATGACCAGGACCAAGATCAAGGAGAGACTGTTTCTTCATCGGAGGACGAGGATACCCCAAGTGCGGCCGGCTACGCGGCAGCCTACATCAAGACCCTGGGATGTGATAGCGACCAGTTAAAGAAAGACTCTGCTGAGTGGAAAATATACAGCCACTTCAAGATTTACGACTGGATCATCGCCAGACTTGAAGAGGAGCTGGAGGAAGACGGGATCGACTTCGATCGAGCCAAGATGATCAGGACAATACTATCAGGTACCATTTCTGATTCCAATCTGCTAGCCAGCCACCCTAATCTTAGTACTTTTACTAATAGGAAATCTTACAATCTTGTATATGATATATATAGAGATAGGAAAACTAAAACAGAGGACGAGTTATATCTTAAATTTAAACACGAAATGTTTAGTAATCTTGAAGGGTATATCACCCAGCCTAAAAGCAAAAAGTTGAAAACTTCTGATAGTAGTAAACCCTCTACTTCTAAACTAAAATCCCAGGATATCCAAACCAAAAATAAATTTAGCAAATTAAATGACGATGAAGTCGAAATGACTGAGGCGCCATCCCCCCCTAAGGAAAAAGCCTCGTCCTTCTATGTGGACTCCACAATTAATTGGGGAGCCCTCATAGAGGACTTAAACAAGTTTTTAGAGTGCAAAGTTCAGGGTCTTCTCATGGGAAGAGTGATCCGGATCACTCCTGGGTCCGTTGAGGACTACAGGCGTGTGCAGGCTCACTTAACCCGTGAGGGGATTCCTTTCAGTTCATTAAACCTCAAAACGGATAGGCCGAGGAAGATAGTAATAAAGGGCTTGCCCACTAATACCAGTATTGAGGAAATAAAAAAAGAGCTTGCCGCGCTTGGTTTTAAAATTGTTAGAATCACGCAGCTAAGGAATAGGCGTGATAGGACCCCCCTCCCCATCTTCTTGGTTGGACTTGTGCCAACGGAAGGATGGGCGAGGATTTATGAAGTAAATTCCCTGTTTTCCATGCAAATCAAAGTTCAACTTTTTAAGGCGAGAGGCCATAAAATGTGCTACAATTGTCAACTTTGGAACCATCATTCTGACCAGTGTACCCTCCCTCCCCGCTGCCTTAAATGTGGCGAAGGTCATCCCACGAGAAACTGCACAAAAAATAGGGACACCCCGGCGAAATGCGCCAACTGTTCAGGATCCCACCCTGCCAATTTTAGTCACTGTCCCCAAAACCCCTGGTTTAGGAAAAAAACGCAAGAATTGAAAAAGGTACAAAAATCTGCTAAAACTTCACCCACCCTTGGCGAGGATAACTTTCCCCCCCTCCCCACTAGGATAACCTCCCCTGTGCAGGAAGAGCAGGCAAGTGCCGAAACGGTAGGAGGAACTACTGGCGAGCACTTAGCCCATACTCAACCTGTATCAGACAAAATCCCTCAATCTGCAAATGCTTTTCTAGAGTTTCTAAGTCTGTACAAAGAGGTAGAAAAATTCATTGATATTAATAAACTCAGCAGTATCTTAAAAGATGTAGTTAAAATTCTCAAAGGCGACGAAGACGCAATGACAAAAACTTTCCAAATCGTCGAAATGATAACTAGAGTCATCAAATCCCAAACCCCCCAAATTTAAGCTTTTAAACTTTGGCCGGCTGGCAGAGAAGTCTCAGTGTGGATTTCAATCATCACCTGTTCTGCCATTGAACTCATTCCCACGTGCCTCACATACCCCGAAGATTGTGAACAGTCTATCCCACGTGCCTCATCATGTTGCATACGGACTTCCCAACGTGCCTCATCACCTCGACGCAGTGGCGCCAGCTCTTACGACGAAGCCCCGCCCATCAGGGGTTGTTCTTCATCAACGAACTTTTATGTGCATACAAGTAATGTCAAATCTACACCACAAGTAATCATTCAACACAGAAGATAGAGGCGGCAACGCCAGGTGCTTCATCAACGACGACGAACGAGTTCTTCCTCATGCTATTTGAATGAAACAATAAGGACGATACTAACAGCAGCGCCACCACTAAACTGGAATCTTTCTTCAAAGAAATCATTTATCACTTTTCTCTAGAGCACCCTATTTCGTTTCTCCTCCTTCCCTTTAACCATCATGGATAGACTAATATATATAGGCATCTGAGTCCAGATTTTGCCGTGCTCCCATTAACCATTGTAACCAGTGTAAACCATTTTCAGATTTGGCGAGCTTGACATGGTCAGTAACGGTTTTCAAAAAGACATTCCATTAATATAACATTATTTGACCCCGAAAGAAACAGTTCTTCTTTCACAGAATTACCAGAAATATAGTGACTGGAATATCTAGTCAAAGAATATGCGCCGTGCCGTCAAGGAAAACAAGAAAGATCAATCATGCATAAAGATTTGATTATGAAACACTTTCCAACTTTAATCCAGTTTTATAAAAAATATCTCTAAAATGCGATACATTCCTCGGTAATTTTTTTTAAATTATCACAATAATACATTAGTTTTTTATATTTGAAAACTTAAAATGTCAACGAAAAAAATAAACTTCATTTCATTCAAATGACGGCATTGAAATATAAATTGCCTGGTTTAAACATCTCTAAAATGCGATACATTCCTCTGTAATATTTTTAAAATTATCATAATACTACAATAATTTATTATAATTGAAAACTTCAACGAAAACAAATGAACTTTATTCAAATGACGTCATCGAAATATAAATCGCCTCTATACTATATCAGCAGCATTTCATTCATAAACATTTTTCTACTCCTTTCATTCATCACAATACCATAATAATTTATTTTATCTAACAACTTAAAATTATGGAGGTACAAGTAATTTAACTCTATGCTTAAAACTTCATCGAAAAAATCGCCTGGATCTCTGTGTAAAATCAATGAATATTTCATTCATATCAGCTATATTGCAGACTCCATGAGCTAAATAATTTTACGTTAAAGAAATGCAGCAATTCTTATATAACTCATTCTACATCTTTTGGAGTTCAATTTACCCATAAGTGAAAATTAGGTTTCGTTGATGAAATAATGCAGTTTGATGATCATTAAAATTCCAATATATTGTAATTGCGTTGTTTCAGTATGTAGATGCACAGAATTTAAGCAAAAATAAAGTGGATTTAGGACGGATACAACACTAAATATGAATTAAAAAGGACTTTAAAAATCACGATTTTGACGCAAGATGGATGCCATATTTTATTTTAAAGTGGGTCACGTGATTTTTTCATATAATGGTCTTGTGATCTCTTCATGTAAAGGGTGTAAATATTACTTTAATTTTTATTTAAAAAACCACTGAATATATTTTGCTAAAAAAATTTTTATATATTTTATGGAATAATTTGAATATTTCCAAAAACTTTTCAAACAATTTGTGAGTTTTAAATTCGCTTAAAAAATGTTTGAAAAATTAAGTCCCCTAGGTTTCAATGTATTTGATATTTACAACTCGGATTCAACCCAAAACTGATTGGGTGATATTATTCATTTATATTCCCATAGGTCCACAGACCTTATGAACAACATACTAAAATTTCGTTTTGATAAAGTCATTTTTATGACATTTATCATATGACAGACAGGCAGACAGACAGACAGAATGAACAAAATGATAAACACTTTTCAACTATGTTGTGAAGTGTTAAAAACAGGGAGGTTTGTTCAGGAAATGGAACAGATGGCGCTGCAGTTAGAAATTACCTGCTCATAGCAGACAACTCTATACTTTTCTATTAATGCACAATATATTTTTTTAATTCGTTTCTTTCACTAAAACAGAATGTTTCATCGTTCTGTTATTTGTTGAATATTTCTATTTATTTTCAGTATTATTTTGTAAAAAATTTCATTATTATTTGCTAAGCAAACGTTTATTTTTATAATTACATAAAATAGATATAAAATCATACAAATTCATCTTACAAATAAGGGAGGGGTACAAAACGAATGTAATTGTACAGAAAGTTTGTTTAAAATAATGCATTTGTAGGCAGAAATGCATATAAACTTTCTTTTATTTAAAAAATTAAATAAAATAGCTCAGACAAAACTTGAATAAATCTTTTGCAAATAAATCATTTTTTGAGTTTGTTTGGGGATAGATATAGCCACATTTATCATAGTACAACTATATACATAATAAAACTTACCTGGCAGCTCATCTTTATAGCATATTACTGCAAATCCTTGAAGATATATACAAGATAATAATATTCTATTTTGCTTATCTTTTCATTACAATGTTTTTTATTTATTTATTTAAATGCATCTTGTATGCATCAGTTCAATTGGACAATATCAAGATTTATTTCTAGTTTTTAAATGCCAAGAAAATACATCATTGTTGTAAGTTACTTTATAGCAATTTACAAGCTGCATCAGCCATATTTACCGTCTATCATAACTATATGCATATGCATTTATTAAATCAAATTTGCTTTAATTTTTTTAATTTGGCATCATGTGGAGAACTTTTAAATAAATTTTTTCTTCATGTTAGAATTCAACTTCATTGAATTAATTTCAAATAGAAAATTCAATTGAATTAATTTCAATTAATGAAGTAGAAAAAATTTGCAACACTTGAAAAAATTATATATATAAATTGAACAATATATTTACATATAAGGTATTATTTCTGACCCTATATTACATAATAAGATTAATATTATACAATGTTTAATAAAAATCATCAGTATAATATAGATATACACGTTCTTAGAGACAAATAAATGTTTAAAGAATGTTATCTACTTTAAAGGAGACAAAAACATAATTTAAAAGTAAAAATATTTTATTAACAAAAAAGTATCATTGCTATTTTAATATTTTATATGCATTTTATTTATTCAAATGCCTTATTTACATTTACACATTTTTGAATTTTTTTTTTTTTTTTTTTTTTTTGTGTACATTTATATCTCTTGATATCTTTATAAAACTAAAGTCTGGTTTTAAAGTAAAATCTCAATAATGTTTGTGTAAGTTCGATTTTGTGGCTTTCACATCTTATAAAGTTTGATGTGGAATTTGGCAAAGTGTCAAATAAGTCACTTATGTTATTTCAGTGAAGTAAATTTATAGAGAAACACTGTACATTTGTCTTTAATACAATTAAATAGATTTATTGATGGGCACGTAAGACCTCCATGAAATGCTTTAGGAATTGTAAACATTCATTTGTCAGAGAATTTTCCTGATCTTCTATCTGTATTTCACATTCAGCACACCTGATTTTGATTATTAATTATCTAGCAACATAACCAGCTATGTAATAAATTAATTTGTGATCACTGTATTGCCTACCACGTGCATTATTAAATAAAATTTGTGAAATATCTGAAATATTTCCATTTCAGCAAGAAAATCAACTTTAGATAAAATTGAATTTTCAGTTTAATTATCAGGGCATATTTTAATTAAAGACTCAGTCACAGATGGGTCAGCATTTCCAGTTTAATATATTATATATAAGAATTTAACAGTAACAGTTAAAAACAATTGAGAAATTAAACGAATAGCAGTTCTAAAACGATTAATAAACAATCAAAGTACGATCTAGCAAAATTTAACTCAAAGCTCATTCTAATCCATAACTTCAAAGGACCAGAACAGATGGAGCTACAATCTTTGCTCCTTATTTTAACTGGATGTTTCCTGAATTATTGGAACCAGTTCTACAACTCTCCTCCCTTACGAACGTAACACTAGATATTCCAGCCACTGTAGTGGAAACCATATCCCCCCCCCCCCCCCAAAAAAAATAAAGAAAATAAAGAAAAAAAATTTAGTTAGTATCGTCATCTACCGTTGATAGCAAAAACAAGATTTCTTGACCGTAGAAAACTTTGACTTTTAAAGTGAGAATATAAATGAGTGAGTGTACATGCTACCTATATCATGAAGCTAAAAGAATATATCTAGCAGAGCCATTTTATTCTGTTTTCTTGTTCGATTCATATTTCTATGTTTAGGTTGATTAATAAAATTGGAAATTTAAATCGGAGGGTGAATGAATAACAAAAGCATACTCTAGGAAAATAACTTAAAAAATCAGGGGGCGTGACTTGAGGACTACCCACAAATCAATAATTTCATACCGCTTATCACATAGCCATTTTTTTTTATTTAAATAAAGCATGCAATTTCATTGCATTACATGAATGTATGGGAGCGAAGAAAATAAATCTATGTTTAAGTCCCCCAAAAAGATTTTGGGAATTTTAACATTTCTAAAATTACTGTGAGGTAGGCGTGGTTTCATGTCCCATATTTGGGAAATTGCGCTTGCATTTTAAATATATTTAAACTGAAAGTACAAGAACTTTGAAATTAACTATTAAAAATCTACGGTATTGGAAAATTGTTACACAACATCTTTGTTTAATCACTAGACGATTTACATAAATTACTATTATTTCTTATGATCCAATGTTGGACCTATTAAAAGCTGAATGTAAGCGTGTCGTAAATGCCAACTCCAATTGTTCAGGACGGAATCTTATAATAAGAGCAATTTTTTTTTTTAGCTTATAATAGTTTTGAAGTACAAATCGAAACACAGATTGCGATTACGAATTATTTACATCTAACTACATACGAGCATATGCTAATACATATATTAATACATTCAAACAGCTGTAAATATTTTAACATATTAAAATTTTGTTCTCTTAAGAGACATTTTTGAAACATTTCAAGTTTAACAAAATTGATATTTGCATTAATTTATGCTAGTTAAGTTGTTTTTTTCTCTAACGCATATGCCTAAATCGAAGGTGCATATTGAAAAATATAATACCTCCAAATCATTATTTGTGTAGTAGATATGATGTCTCCACGTTAGTTACAATGAAAAAAAACGTACTTTCGTATTAACCGCATACCAGCAATAAACCTCGGGCATGAACTGAAGCGAAGTGACCAATGGACTTCGTTTGTTTTTCAAAACTCTTTTTAGAACCACAGTTCAGTGTTAACGAGAACCGGTGTTTTCAGCACGGTAGGGCCGTTGGACATGTCAACCATGTAAAAGAAGTAACAAAAATATTAAATTAACAATTTAAAAGTGTAATAAAGTCGACCCACTTGGTTATACAACACACAGACACATTGACTTGCGAAAGTAATAATCCATTTCCTTCCCCCTCCTTGACAAAGAATCTCTTTCCATCACCCAAGATGTATTGCGCGAAATCAAACCAGCGCCCATCGAGAAGGGATTTTACTTGAAGGGAATACCCCTGTACGGCTACTTCTTCTTTTGACATCTCTACCAGATGGCAATAGAGTGTTAAGCCAACCTTCGCCATTTGATTGTGATCTGCATACGCTATTTTAATTAGTAAACTGACGGGCAGTTTACTCACTAGAGGAAACTTTCATAACATGAGGTACTATATTAAAAAAAATTTTATTTCATAATACGTATTTCAAAAGGAATTTAGTGGTAGTTAAATTTTCCATTTCTTCAATCCCGAATTATACCACATCTAATCAAAACCAGGGTAACCCACTAGTACAGTGCCTAGAAGTAATAGTGTGCCGCCCTAGGCGAAAAACGAGTTCCCTAAACACCGCCTCCGCCAGACGGCGTTGGTCTGGAATAAGCGGTCTAAAGCGGAGGAATTAACATTGAAACAAATGGGAATTTATTGCAAATGAAATGACTGATATCTTTCGAAATAACTGAAGAATTTGTGTGAAATTGGGTGTGAAATTGGGTGTGATTATTGTAAGTGGTATACACAAAAAGTCATTTAATTTTCAGAGAGATTGAGCTAGGGATATATTCTTATTTTTAAAATTTTATTTAACATGATCTGGTGTTCGTTCAAACATTTGAGGTCTAAAATAATCAGGTTCATTTATCATAGTAACGTGAAATTCGTTATGACGTTTCCTCTTGTGGCACATTTCAGTTTTTTCAATTTTGAAGCAAATCGGGCTAGCCCGTCCTGGGCCCGCCATAGCACATTACCTGATTTTAGAGAATATCTCGAAAATCAGAGAACGTTGGAAATCTGAGTTTAATATATCGTTTTCTTTTGGGGTGTATTTTAATTCTTTCAATTTTCAACCGTACCGGGTAAACCCGTCTTAGGCCCGCCTTAGAAACTCACCCTTTTTTGCGGTATAACTCGTGAACAGGTGTATCTAAAAATTCGAAGTTTAGAATATCCTTGCCATTTGCTGTATATTTTAACTCTTTGGATAAAAATTTTATCGGGCTAGCCCGTCCTGAGTTCAACAAAAGGAATATATCGTTTTTTGAGAATAACTAAAAATTCGGAGCATCTAGAATGTCTAAATTTAATATATCATTGTCCTTTGGGGTATATTACATTTCTCCGCATTTCGAACCGTATCGGGTTAGCCCGTCTTGGCCTGCCATAGAAATTTACTCGCTTTTAAAAAATAAATCGATCAATCGGAGTAGCTGAAAAATATAAATTTAGTATATCATTTCCGTTTGGATGGATTTTAATTTAGATTTTGAAGCTCGTCGGGCTAGCCCGTCTTGGATCCGCTGAAGAATGCATTCCTTTTTGAAAAATTAGACGAGAACCGAAGTAGCTAAAAATTCCAAATTTAACATGTCGCTGGCTTTTGGGGTATATCTAAGTTTCTTCGGATTTGAACTTTATCGGGGTAGTCCGTCCTGGGCCCGACATAGGAATGGACACGTTTTTTAGAATACCCGGAAAATCGAGGAAACTGGAAAATATAAATTTAGTACATCCTTATCTTTTGGGGAATATTTTAATTCCTTTGTTTTTGAACCGTATAGGGCCAACCCCTTTTGGGCCCGACTTAGAAATTCACTTTTTTAGTGGAATAACTCTAGAACCGGAGTATCAAAAAGTTTCAAGTTTAGAATGTCGTTGTCATTTCCGGTATGTCTAAGCTCATTGGATTTAAAACCTGATCGGACTAGCCCGTCCCGGTCCCAACAAAAAGAATGTACTCGTTTTTTAAGAATAACTCTTAAACTGTAGCAGCTAGAATATCTAAATTTAGTATATCATTATTTTTTAGGGAATATTTTATTTCTTTGGATTTTGAACCTTATCAGACTCGCCCGTCTTGGGCCCGACATATTGGCAATGTACTCATTTTTCGAGAATAACTCGTAAATTGGAGCAGCTAAAAACTCTAAATTTAGTATATCAATTTCTTTTGGGGTTTATCATAATTTATAATTTGAACCTCATCGTCTTGAGTCCGTCTTAGGAATGCGATCGTGTTTGATGAATAACTCGAGAACCGGAGTAGCTAAAAATTCAAAGTTTAGCATGCTATTGTCTTTTGTGATATATTTCATTTTTTCGAATTTGAACCTCATCGTCTTGAGTCCGTCTTAGGAATGCGATCGTGTTTGATGAATAACTCGAGAACCGGAGTAGCTAAAAATTCAAAGTTTAGCATGCTATTGTCTTTTGTGATATATTTCATTTTTTCGAATTTGAACTTCATTCAGCTAGCTCGTGCTGCGCCTGCTATAGGAATAGACTCATTTTTTTAGAATAACCCGAAACCTGGAGCAGATAGAAAATCCAAATTTAGTATATTAATTCCATTTCGGGTAGAATTTAATATTTTCGGCGTATATATAACTATAATTAGTGGCGCAGGCATGGGAGATAGGATGTGTGGTAAAAAACCTCATTTGCCGAACAATTACATTAGTTCTCAAAATCGTCTATATTTAAAAAAAATGAATTTTATACTATAAGCTCCATTCGATCGTCGACCCCCTTGTGTCCTAAATACATAGTTATATCCATATGCAAATGAGCTAAGAAGTGCGAAATTTGTCCACGGATGTTGGGTCGGTGCACTGGGAGTACGAGTGAAGGTTACGGTTCTGCGTGATCTGACGGAGAAGGTTTTATGCCTTCGAAACCGGTCGATATTAGTATTTTGAGTGGTATTCTGCTTTTTACGAATATAATTTCATTTCTTTAGCAGAAATTTGGACCGCACGTATTGATTTTGTTTGCTTGAAATTGAAATTTTTCAATAATTTTTAAAAGCATTATATGAATAACTTGAACGAATGCTTTAAAACCAAACTTTTGTTTTGCATTTTGATACATATTACCACGTAAACCTAAAAAAAGAATGTATGAGAATGTCTGGCAAATATTTTGTTTTATCTCATATGTTCGGCTACTAGGAAAAATGCCTGTGGGTGGCCCTGTGAATTTGGAAGAAAAACATGAAACACCATTGCCGCTTGAACATTAGAACAAGGTGGGGGCTGCCTACAAGTACTGTCTCTTTGTATAGTGAAAGATAGTGCTGATAAGAATTTCGATTGAGGGTGGACATGTAATTGACCGCTATTTTATTTCCACAGGCGCGTCTCCTTTACATACGTTTCCGCAAGTTGCCACATCTCTTACACGAACAATGCTCAAGAGATCCGCAAATCAGCGGGGGCTCTGGAAATGGTTAGAACACCAGAGAAGGGCATTTTGTACTGCCTTCAGGGTGGCCTCTAGATACAATAGGAAGTATCTCATTAGGACATTGGTCATCTGAGATCGAATTTGTTTTTACTAAGAACCGTCACATGTTCAATATTCTTTTTCGTTCTTAAAGATTAAAGTCTTTAAAGTGCACCGTGGACTGGTTTCGCATTATCTAATTCTCTTGCATATTAGCGTAGCCAAGATCCAGGATAAGGGGGGGGGGTCGACGATCGAATGTGGGTTTACACAACAGCATAAAATACTTTCTCAAATATAATCCCTAAGGAGAACTAATGTAATTGTTTGGTAAAAGATAATTTTTCTCCAATTTTCGAGTTATTTTCCAAAAACGAATGCATTCCTAAGGCTGGGCAAAGATGGGGTAATCTAATAAAATTTAAAATCCAAAGAATTAAAATATATCCCAAAAGAGAATACTATATTATAAATTAAAATCCATCCAAAAGGGAATGATATACTAAATTTACATTTTTTAGCTACTCCGACTGATCGAGTTATTCTTGAAAAGCGAGTAAATTTCTATGGCGGGCTAGCCCGATAAGGTTCGAAATGCGATGAAATATAATATACCACAAAGGGCAATGATATATTAAATTTAGACATTCCAGATGTTCCGAATTTTGAGTTATTCTCAGAAAACGATATATTAATCTTGTTGGGCTCAGGACGGGCTAGCCCGATGGGGTTCAAAATCTAAATCAAAATCCATCCAAAAGGAAATGATATACAAAATTCACATTCATTAGCTACTCCGTTTGATCGAGATATTCTTGAAAAGCGAGTAAATTTCTTAGGCAGGCCAAGACGGGCTAGCCCGATAATTTTCGAAATGCGATAAAATATAATATACCACAAAAGACAATGATATATTAAATTTAGACATTCTAGATGCTCCGAATTTTGAGTTATTCTCAAAAAACGATATATTCCTCTTGTTGGGCTCAGGACGGGCTAGCCCGATGAGGTTTAAAATCTAAATTAAAATCCATCCAAAAGGAAATGATATACAAAATTCACATTCTTTAGCTACTTCGTTTGATCGAGATATTCTTGAAAAGCGTGTAAATTTCTTTGGCGGCCAAGACGGGCTAGCCCGGTAAGGTTCGAAATGCGATATAATATAATACCACAAAAGACAATGATATATTAAATTTAGACATTCTAGATGCTCCGAATTTTGAGTTATTCTCAAAAAACGATATATTCCTGTTGTTGGGCTCAGGACGGGCTAGCCCGATAAGATTTTTAATCCAAAGAGTTAAAATATACAGCAAATGACAAGCATATGCTAAACTACGAATTTTTAGATATACCTGTTCTGGAGTTATACCAAAAAGTAAAGTCATTTGGCGAGCCCAGGACGGGCTAGCCCGATAAGCTTCAAAATCGAAAGACTTGAAATGTACCACAAGAGAAAACGTCATACCGAATTTCACGTTACTGTGATGAACAGGGCCGGCTCAAGGATATTTTCGTGTGTGGGCAAGACAGTTTGGAGCCGCCTATATATATATATATATATATATATATATATATATATATATATATATATATATATATATATATATATATATATATATATATATATATATATATATATATATATATATATTTGTGACGATATAAATACACAAATGGGGTTTCGTCGTGGGTTGGTGTTGTTAAAGTCCAGAGATCAGACATTATTCCCCTCATTCACTCTTTTATTGAACTTTTCCATCCTCCTCCGTTTCTCTCAGTACATGGCAATACTTAAGAGCTATTTCGCTCTTCTCAAACATCTACTATTACAAATAACTCTTGGTATATGAAACATGGGTGCCGGAGCACTACAATACAACATAGCCGATACAACTTGGCTTTAGTAAAGCATGGACTCTCTGGAGAGAGAGAGCAGTAATAATCTAAGAATCTCTCTGACAAAACTGAGCTAACAGGCTCCGCATTGACTTAAATACGGCAATTTACAGACACTTCAGATACTTCACAGATACTTCACAATCTTTATGAGGGGCTTTTTGGGTTCATTCCGAGGCTTGGATCTCAAGTAGTTTATAACATTGATAATTACGGTCTATCGGAATCCTTATATCTGTCAGACATTTCACTATCGCTGCCATTACCCTCATCGTTTAATCTTAAAGTTCCTGGATTCCTGACCATATATGGTATGGAGCCTCTTTTGAAGAGTTTCTCAAGTCCTAACATCTTATCACTGTTTAAGTTCAGCGCTCTCCACTTTCTTAATGATGTCTATAATAAAATTTTATGTCTACCCTTGAGAAAAGTATCCTCTTTAATGTTACCAGCTAAGAATTTAGAATAGTTCTATGAACCTAAAAGATTCCTTTTTCTCTAGAATTTTGAAGTTTAAAAAATATGTATCATATATATATATATATATATATAATTATATATATATATATATATATATATATATATATATATATAATTATATATATATATATATATATATATATATATATATATTGAGCTACAGCCACGAAACTCGGCATGCAAATTTCGTTTTAAGAGGTATGCAAATGATCAAACTGTCAACGCCAATGACGTTATAGGGCTCATGCAACACGCATGGGAATGACGTATAGTGCAGCATTTATAACGTCTGATGTTCTTATTTACGAGCAACTGAAACTGGATTTTCTGCTTTGATACTGAAAATTGTGTACAAAGATGCCTTTGAGACGTCCTCGACAGCACTACGAACAATTGTCGGATTTAGAGAGAAGTCGCATCAATGGCCCAAGGGAAACTGGTCCAACAGACGCATCAGTCGCTATCCTGGTCAGAACGATATGGTAGTTGCTCGGTGATGGAAATAGTGGATCAATGAAGACCAATGTAACCGTCGCTGAGGCTTAGAATGCCCCAGACAGACAACTGCTGGAGTGGATCGTGCAGTCAAGAGAGGAGTTACATCTACACTAATAGCATGGTTATCAGACATTCGAATCTTATCAGCCATCACCCGTGAATCCTGTATCAATGTATATTATTCGGAGACGACTGATGGGATTAACTGTCGACGTCCATTAACGCGCCTACCACTGATCCCTTAACATAGGCAGAGACGTCTGAATTGGTGTTTAGCTCGGTCAAACTAGACAGTGTCTGATTAGAGGCATGTTTAGAGACAAATTCCGCTTCGTCAGTACTGATGACCGACGCATAGGTGTGTGGATGAGGACTGGACTTTTTTCGTGATTATACGAGAAAGCAATTAAGAGCGAAGCATCTTAGATAGGCAAGAGCAGGAGAGAATAATCTCCCATAGAAACAGGATCGCCATCACCTTACGCAAATTATTTTATTTCATCGACCTATCAAATTTTATTCTTATCTAAATTTCGAGCTTTAATTAGCGGTTTAGAAAATATAATGCCTTACATTTCTTTCTACATGCATAATGCAGCAGTAATTTATAATACATAACTGAATTTTGGACTTTATTTGCAATTTTCCTGCACACAAATGATGTGTAGGAAAATATAATGATGGGGTCGTAAACTCGAATTTTCGACGGATGAATATACGTTTTGGGCATCCTTTAACCCACATCAATTATTTTAAAGGGATGTCTGGTCTGTGCGTGAGTGTAATGTATATATGGATGTGTATAGGAGTCTAGAGAGACAAAATTTCTAGAACGAATGGAGTGAAGTGAACAAAATTTATGATTAAAGGAAAATGAACACGCGGAAGGTCGCAAATTTTCAAACTTCTTTTAAATCATAAAAAAAAAAACGGCATTCAAAAATATTAAATAAACAATCATATTAAATGTAAGTTTACGTGAATAACATCTATGTTTGGGATTTCTGTGTAGGGGAAACGAAGCGTTACGAAAAATGTAAGCCTTTTGGGCGCTTATTATAATAATTTCAATATTTTAATATTCAGAACTTTTTTTTAGAAAACAAAAAGTGTCTGTCCGAGCGAGTGTTTTTATTATTCTTGTTTTCATTTTAAACTATAAAATAAAGATATAAATAGTAAATGACAAAAATACGTACTAGGAAATTTAATATCAAAATTTATATTTATTATTAAGAAAAGCTTTTATAGTTCTCGAGTAATCGTCTTGCCAAATTGAAGAAGATTGAAATTTTTCCATTTTTCAAGTTAATAACATCTCAAAAACCTAAAAAACTAGCTTTAAACAATAAGCATGAATTTGTAGCTCTGTGAAAGCCCTACAGGTATATATAATTGGATTTTGGATAGAACTCTATTTTTTTTTCGGGAGTGAGGGGAGGCTTAAACTTTGAAACATAAAAATGAGGTTTTTTCCATGTTTCATACTTTCACTCGAAATATCTACGAAAGTATAAACGATCGATAAAATTATTAAGTGATAAAAATATGTATAAGGAAAGTTTTAGTTTCTAAATTTATATGTATATTTAAAAAAACTTTTATAGTTTTCGAGTAATCATCTTGTCAAGTGGAAGAAGTTTGAAAATTTGAAGTACTTCAAGGTTGTAATGCTTATAGCTTAAAAACTAAAAGTGATAACTATAAACAATTAGTATGAATTTATTGCTCTTTAGAAATCCTACAAGTGTATATAATTGGATTTTGGGTCACTTTCTTGGTTTTTGAAGTATAATGGTTATAATTTCGATATTTTAACATATCGAAATATAACCACTATACTTCAAAAAACAAGTTTTCCAATGGGTGGGAAAGCTTTAATATTTGAAATGCCACGATTGTTGCAACTCAGTTTGGTTACTTACTCTTTTGTGAAATATTGGTGCACAAGCACGACATATTTTGTTTTGTTAAAAAAAAAAATTAGGATGTCAAATGAATATGGGGATTCTAAGGATGCTTAATGATTGGTGAGGTTTGAACAGAATAGGTAGAAATATACATACGAAAATATACGTGGAAATATACATACGGAAATATACATAATAATGGGATACTATCCAAATTACAACAAAATTTTGACTAATTTAACTAATTTAACATTAACTTTGACTAATTTAACATTTGTTTTATTGTATCACTGGAACGAATTACCCGGTGTTGACCGGGAAGAAAATAAACCCCCGTTACTTAATACATTTATAAAAAATCTGATATGGGCAACACATGACTTTCTTTAAGTAATGCAATGAATTTACTACATTCACAATTAGAAAAAAATGTTATTCTTATAGTAGATACCTATATTACTTTCCAAGATATTGAATTTTCTTCAATTAGTCGTCATTTTCATTGATTTAGCGTCATTTTTATCCATTTGGCGAGATTTTCATTAATTCGGCAACATTTAAAAATGTCGCCAAGTTGGAGACATTTCACTAGATTCGTCGCCAAAATCTCGCCAAGCGTTATGGATGGAGAAATAAGTTATTCTTACAGCAGATAAATGACTATTGGCGTTCAAATACAAAAGTATTACTCAAAGTATCTTTTCTCGTGAATAGAACGACTTAGATCCATGAGAATGATGTCATCAAATTTATCGCATGATATTACATATTAAAAGTAAACATGTTTCTCAACAGTTAATATTTATTTTTAATTTATGGGATTTTTTTGATAAATTTATTTCATAAATGTGCAATATCTCGAGAACGGTTCATACTAGCGTTCTAAAGTTTATGTCAATCGTTTTCTAAGGAAAAATTACATAAGAAATGTCTATTTGCGTAACTTTATTAAAGGTTTTGCTTTTTTAATGATTTTTTCAAAATTTCACTCGAATATTTAGGCAGGTTCTGAACATTCGATTGTGTTTTAAAACAATAGGCATCCAGTATTCATAGATTGTGATTTTTGTACCAAATTTCATTCGAATCGCTCCATTCGTTCGTGAGATATCGTCTCCAAAGGCTCACTGACACACACACACAGACATCACCTCAAAAATGTTCGATTCGTGATCAGGGTTGCTTGAAACGTGCTCTCCCGTCGAAAACTCGAATTCAAATTTTCGATCCCGTCACAATACTTTCCTTATACATTATGTATATAAGGAAAGTAATAACACTACTCAATTTTCTTCAAATCCTAAACCGACGCCAAATTACCAGTACGCTATCCGCAAAGTGAAAAGAAAGTAAACTCTCTCCGTAATGCAGAATATAAATGAATGATAGATTAATAACCTCTAGGAGATGAACGTGGCATTAGATCGTTACGATAGATGTTAAATCGTTTGATTAGCTGTTAGATCATATCGATGACTGGAGGTTCTGCAACTGTTAAATCGAGAATAAAGCTGCTAGGTCATATCGGTAGCTGAAGATTATCTGATTTTGGAATTTAAAAATTCGTTAAAATTCGAATGTAAATTTTGGTAAAAGGCCTTCGAGATGCATTAGTTCAGATATAGATGCGACTGTGTGAAAAAATTCAATGAGATAGATATCGGTCGGCATTGTGGACAAACAAACAGATAGATTCTTCTTTTTATTATTATAGATTCACTGTGGGTGAAGACGATTGAAATGTAATGTTTAAAATGTCCCTGAGTTTGTGACAAGTGAATGGAAATATATAAAAATATGTTCGAAGATACAAAACCTAATCCAAAAGCAGGAAAAATATATAGAATAGAAAAGGGGACAACAATTAGGAAAGAAAGGTGGAGGGGGTGAAAATTAAAAATATTCTAATTTTCTACCGAAAGATAAAGTGCATAACAAAACTAAGAGAGGGGGGAAAAATCATATTTGCAATCATTAGAGAACAAGACGGTAAAAAATGCAATATTTGTTTTCGTAATTTTAAAAAAAATAACAAACGAAAACATCTGAAAATAATTTAGAGATATATGGGCCCAACAGAAACACAAGGAAATATCCAAATGCTTCCAAATTCATTAAAAAAAGGATAGGAGGGGGGGGGGGGGGAGGTTAGAAATTAAAAAATATGAACTTTCGAGTGGGGTAATAAAAATAGGGTGCATTAAGAATTAAAAAAAAAACCTTCGTTGGAAAAGAGGACCGTCAATGTTTAATTTTTTCTCGGTTTCGAAAAAAAAAATAGACAAAAAAAATACCACATATCATACAATACAACTTTATATAAGAATAATAATAAATTGAATGTTGACTAGAACATGGGGATATTAAATGAATTGTTTCAGTAGAAATAAAAAAAAATCACAATATCAAAATGTATATTACAAATTTTAAGATTGTTTAATTAACATTTTACTTAAAAGTGTATTAAATTATAATTATAACTAAAAGTGTAATTATGCAAAAAAAAATAGTATTTACAGATTATTGAACGTATATCTAGACAGAAATTTGTAGGCATGAGCAAAAGAATATGTATAATTCTCAGATTGAGTCTATAAAATATATTTATTAATTTATAAAACAGCTCTAACAATTTATAAACAACTTTTGCACTTTCATGCAAATATTCATAAAAGAATATTTTACTTCGCAAAAATATTTTGTACCATTTTATTTTTCGTTTTGGATTGAAACTGGAAAAAATACAAAATTAAGATCATTTTACACCATTGCTTAATTATTTGCCTCTGAAAATTCCTCATAAAACAGCCACGGGGCATAGTATTTTGGATAAAAACATGAAAAAATTATTCTTTTATCAGTATTATTCTGGGGCTAATGTCATAGACTAAATTCAGTACCAAATTAATTTTATTTGTTGAAACACATTAAAAATTGACAAAAAATGTAGTCAATTAAGAAATTTTTCAAAAATATTTTAAATAATTGAAAGAAAAGTTTACCCCAATAGTTAGAACTTAAAAGACAGCCATAGTTGTCGATGGATTTGTGAATGTCGCACAACAGCATAACACAACACTTTAAACACTAAGAAGTAGATTTTTACTTCTAGTCACTGTGTTTGTTATCTGCATGGCCTCCATCCAGCTAAGCTGAATACCTAAATGATCTAAAACGGTAGACGATCAAACGAATGACCAGCTGGACTAATCTCCTCCCTCCCTTCCTTTTAGAAGTGCGATCACAGAGACCGCATCCATGTGCTTGCAATTTGAATTTGAAACCAGGAAAAAATTCTGAGAATCGCCCCTTGGGTTTTTCCTAGGATTTGGGGAAAGCAAAGTCCCCTAAGGGATTGCAGGCTGCACCCAGCTGCAAGTTGTTTAAAATCTAGTAATCTCTCAAGTGTTTGAGCGTACGTACTTTCAAGTAGATCTGTACATTGCTTCAAAAAAGATATAATTATGGGAGAAAAACGAGTTTATCCTTTTTATATTTTAATACTATCTGAAAAAATAAATTCGTTTATATTAGAGTGGCACAAAATTGGTTCATTTTCAAAAATTTTTTAATACGACCACAAAAGTCATTCTTACTACACCTAATTTCACTTCCAAATGGCCGCCCCTAATTCGACCGCTGTGGGCAATTGCCCACGCCGCCCACGCCTTAAACCGGGCCTGGTGATGAATGAATTTGATTATTTTGGATCTCAAATGTTTGAACGACCACAGATAAAGCTAAATAAAATTTTTAAAATATGGATATATCCCTCGGTCAATCTCTCTGAAAATCAAATGACTTTTTGTGTATACCACTTGCAATAATTACACCAAATTTCAGACAAATTCTTCAATTATTTCCAAAGATATCAATCATTTCGTTTGAATTAAATTTCCATTAGTTTCAATGTTAACTCCTCCGCTTTAGACCGCTTATTCGAGACCAACGCCGTCGGGCGTAGGCGGTTTTTACGGAACCTGTTTTTCGCCTCGGTCGGCACACTATCCCTTCTAGCCACTGTAGTTCAGTGTTTAGTGTTCAATTCACTTCAGGTCATATCAGCGATTTATCGCTGGCATACGGTTAATACGAAATTACCGGAAAAAATAATCAGCTATTTATTATAATAGTTGAATATCGTAATTCTATGTGAATAAATAGTTCCTTATCTAGAGCCAAGGCAATCTGCTAGCGGTAGATGGCCCCATAAGAATTTTTAACTTTATTAAAATCCCACAACAAAAGCAATATAATTAAAACAAAATATCATCCTTAATTGCTATCAAAATAATAAATGTGGTTTTAAGCATCAATGATTAATTTAAACAGGTGCAGGATTTTAATCTCCAAAGTCCTCTACATAAAATCGCCCACCCTCCTCTCTTAGCAGGATGCCATTACCTGTCCCTTATATAATAAAATTCTCAAATATCTCATTTCCTTATAATGGAAATAAATTTCTGTAGACCTAGTAAGTATTCACTCCAAAATATTCAAACTACCTTTATTTTATGCCCATTGTTATATAATAAATTATATTTAATTGCAGGAATTCAGAAACATGTAAAAACAATAACCTCCTTTATCATTTGTATGTAATTTAAATGTGTGAAAAATATATATGTATTAATATGTATGCAACTTATGTATAAAAGACAACGATATACCAAATTTGGATTCTCTAGCTGCTCCTGTATGTTCTTAGGTTCATCCCATGGCGGGTCTAGGACAAGGACGGTTCAAAATAAGATTATACATATAATTTACGTAGTTATACTGACATCAAAGAATATACATATGACATGGCTACGATTTTGAAATTTCATAAGCTGCCACAATACTGGGCAGTTTACTATTTTGAAATTGATTTTGAATTGTTTGAGTCCACAGAATACCATATTCAGAAGGTTCACTCCCATCACAGAATACTATATTCAAAAGGTTTACTCCCATAGGAACCTATGGCAACATCGTCAACATAGGACTTCGCATAGACATTAGCGTTCGAGGAGCCAACCATCGCAGCTAAGGCACTTCTATATACGAGCTGACTCATCAAGCATATTGAAGCCCACCCTAGCTGGAAGCGCAGTTTATTAACATTAACTTTATTCGTATTTTCACTTTAAGAAGTATAATTGAAATAGTTTTGAGTGATTGTTCTGCACCGAACTGCTCTAATCATTCTAGAAAGGGTTTTAGGCTATTTCGCTTTCCTAGAAACGAAGAAGGAAGAAAATAATGGCTAATAAGTAATTGGATACCCGGTAATGGAGAATACTTGTGCGAGCTAAATTCTACAATATTCTAATTGAAACTTCTTTTTTATATAAAGTATTTATCTCAAACACTTATTTTATAAGTTCTATAACTGTAGTATGGAACCCTATGGGCTTCAATATGCTTGATAAGTCAGCCTGTAGTAGAGGAGCTCTAATCGCAGCTATGACGTATTAAAAGCTCGATTGCTAGATTTGGCGACTATCGCTCAATTGGCGATTTTATGTTAATGCGGCCCAAAAAAAATTACGGAACTGTATTTTCATAATTTTTTAAACTGTAAACATGATCAGCGTTTAAAAATACTTTTATCTGTAATATGGGTAAATTTAAATAAATAAACATAGATATATATTTAATTCATGCAATCAGAAACTAAATAAAAAAAATTGACGCATTGCATCACTGTAAATCATTATACACCAAAAATTACAAGCTAACATACCCAAAAGACTGAAATATTTTATAATATTTTCAGCCAAAAAAGTTTACTAGCGTGTTGATTGTTAAAATGCTTAGTTCTTAAATTATTCTGGGATGATGATAATATATATATATATATATTAAATACACTAATACTCTTATAATAAATAACAAATTTACATAAATGTATTATCAAAGGTGTCGAACTCAATCGTTAATTACAAAGGAGGGGGGATAATTTTCCACATTACGTCAGTTAGTAAAAAGCATGTAAAATATATACACATTTAATATCATATTCAACTTACTCTAGAAAAAGCTATCCCAATATCAATTTTTATACATTTTATATAAATGCGGAAAAGGGTTATTTAACTAATAATGCCACTGCTTCTTAAAATTTAGTCTAGTCGGCAGTGATAATATTGCACCAGTTTCCTATGATGAACATGTGCATAGGATAAAATATAACCTTTTTATTTAAATAAAAATAAATTACATACCTTGTAAAAGTAATCTCTTTTCTTTTGGTAATCCATAAAAAATAAAATAATTGATTATAAAATCCAAAATAGCAGCGAAAATATGATTTCCACGTGTAAACATGCGATGATAGAACAAAGTTCTTCCAAGTGTTTCGTTCAGTGCCAAATAGGGTTATATTAGCAGAACGTTTTGGCGAAAACCGTCACAGACCATCGCTAACAGTGCCAACCTTGATATTGGATTTAATTTCGGTTGGCGGTTGAGGGTCCTGCGGTAGCGACTGAAACGTATGTATATATTAGTCTGTGAATGTATCGGCCTAGAAGCAAAACTGTGCCGACCGCCTAGGCAAGGTCTGGGGAGGGGAATCTATCCTTGCTCTCCACAATGTTAATGAACATGGGAATTTTCCTTTGAATCTCCAAACTAGAGTGCGCATGCCCGTAGGGATAAAACATTGAAAAAGTTAAACAAGTATGGTTTATCAAAGCATTCTAGTCATATCTAATCAATCTTTTTTTTCAAAAATTAACTAAAAGCTAAAATAATCATTTTCTAGTGTACATATAGAACGGAAAGGATATTTATTAGATGGAACTCTTCAAACCAAAATGAAGATATGTATCTATGTAAAATTATTTTATAAAAAGATTCTACCTTGATGATTTTGATGTCGCCATCTAGTGTTTTTCTATCAAAGTGCCCCTGGATTTTTTTCTTTTTACAGCTTGTTTTCTTCACAGAAATTATATGGTAATTAAACGAAGTTCCAGTAGCATTATTTGCCTAGAAGTATTTTAAGAAATAAGATCTCCTTTAAGCAGATATTTGTTTTGTCAGTAATTGAGAAATTTTATAGCATGCATTAAGGAAAATTTTGATCGAATTCCAGAACTATGCACAGGAGTACAAGATGGATCCCCAGAATTGAGCTAAAATTTAACAGAATCTTTCTTCAAAAGATGGGCAAAACAAACATTTTCTGTAAAAATGGCTAAAAAAATAAATCTTTGCTAAAATCAAGGAACAAAACAATTAAATTTTTTAATACATGTTATTAACCCAGATTTTACTTTTTAGCTTTTTTCATACCTTCTCTTTGTTGTTAGATAATCGCACCTGATTGTTAACTGTAAAGGTTGTCGGATGGACGGTTCAAATATAAAAAAGTTGTAATCTTTTTGCCACCAGTGCCATGAACACAATTTTTCGCCCCACCCCCCCACTACATCATATTTTAGATAATATTTAACTTTCTCATACACTATTTATATGGCCCAAACCCATATGCCAGGCATCCCTTTACTACCTCCCCGTGTCAACGACCCTGGTGTTCATAGGCTTACAAAAACCATCGGCATTGGGGGGGGGGGGGGTAGTTTTGACTATAGAACACTAAAAATAGATTTATCTTGTGTTTCATTACTTCTTTTTACTTTCCTTATATACATAATGTATAAGGAAAGTATTGTGACGGGGTCGAAAATTCGAATTCGAGTTTTCGAGGGGAGAGCACGTTTCAAGCATCCCTGATCACGAATGAAACATTTTTAAAGTGATGTCTGTGTGTGTGTGTGTGTGTGTGAAAGTATGTGTGTGTGTGTGTGAAAGTATGTGTGCGTGTGTGTGTGTGTGTCAGTGGGACTTTGGAGACGATAACTGACGAACGAATGGATCGATTTGAACCAAATTTGGTAACAAAATCACAATCAGTAAACACTGGAAGCCTATTGTTTTTATACGCAATCGAATGTTCAGAACCCCCTAAATTTTCGAATAAAATTTTGAAAAAATCGTCAAAAAATCAAAACTACTAATAAAGTTACGCAAATAGACATTTTTTATGTAATTTTTCATTAGAAAACGATTGACTTAAATTTTAGAACGCTAACACGAACCGTTCTCGAGATATTGTACATTTTTCAAAAAAAATATCAAAAAGTCACATAAAATAAAAAAAAATATTTCCTATTGATAAACATGTTCACTTTTCATATGTAATACCATGCGATAAATTGGGTGACATCCTTCTCGTGGATCTAGCTCTTTCCATTCATGAAAAAAGATACTCTGAGTAATACTTTTGTATTTGAACGCCAATAGTCATTTATCTGCTGTAAGAATAACCTATTTCTTAGTGCATAACGCTTGGCGAGATTTTGGCGACGAATTTAGCGGAATGTCGCCAATTCGGCGAGTTTTTTAAATGTTGCCAAATTAACGAAAATCTCGCCTATTGGATGAAAATGACGCTAAATCAATAAAAATGACGATTAAGTGTCGAAAATTCAATGTCTTGGAAAGAATATTAGTATCTACTATAAGAAAACCCTATTTTTTTACTGTAAAAGTAGTAAATTCATTACATTATATAAGGAAAGTCATGTGTTGCCCACATCAGATTTTTTTTCAATTTTCTCTCCACTTACGCGCGAAGAATTGAATTGTTACATCTAATGAGAAAAAATAGTATATATCTGAATTTCATAAATTATACAAACTATTGTTATTATTTCATTGGATACGATTTTCTACATGCATGTGCATTGGAGGGGGGGGGGGGGGGATCAGCAATTTTACACCTTGCCTGCGGTCGCTATAAGAATCGAAGCAGACAGGGAAAATGAAAATCATACTGTAAATTTCAACAATATTTACTTGAATTTTCAAGTTACAATAAGCAAACCAGTTTCGAACTCCCCCTACTTTTTCAAATAAATCTTCATATATTTCCCAGCAATACTTACAGTAAACTCACGTTATAATATTAAAATTTATACTGTCGAAGCAAGTAAGAAAATTCATAAAAAATAAATAAATAAATTTGATCTTGCATATATGCACAGCAGGTCAAATGAAGAATCTATCATGTTCTACTTATGTGAAAACACAATAAACATCGGGTTCTGAGCATATTTTAAATTAAATTGCTAAAAATAATGTTTAAAGTGCATTCACTTGACCCCCCCCCCCCCCTTCCCCACACAGACACAAATGATTAAAGTTTATATATTTTTTTACATTTAGTTAAATAAGAGGGCAGCTTAGTAATTCAAAAAATTAATTCGAATTTAGCGTTAGAAACTATCTAATAATACTAAGCACTTATTGAATAAAAAAAACGAATAAATTCAACGTTTATAAAACACAATTCAGGTACACTGATCTTTCGTTAATTTTTCCCTGAGTCATTCCCCAACGCTGATTTTATCGCCATAATTTTCCCTACACGCATGAGAGGAAAATTTTCAAAGTCTCATAATATTTGGATAGATTCCTCTCCTCAGACGCTAGTGACCGCCTATACCAGAGACTAATATATATATAATATATATAGTATTCTGTGGCCTATACCTTCCAATGCTGGGAGATATTCCCCAAAATGCAGCCACCGCCAGATCGTGCTGGTCCGTCAACTCCAATAATAATACTATAGTGACTTGAATACCTAGGCACTGTACTATGGGCGCGGAGAAACAGATCCATATACATCATGCACTACATATAAATTTAGTATGTACCCTTATTTTGCCAGATTATAAACCAGAAAAATTACGAAATAATTTCATTATATAATAAAAAGTGAAAACCACTTTCATACTTTCTTATCGATTTTGAGCTTTTTCCCGGACCTCTGTCCCGCCACCTGACGGGACGAGTCGAATTTTACTACGACCGCGGATCGGATTTTCTATTTATCAAAAATGCTGCAGTCAGTTTTGCTTTTTAAGTATGCGCGTGAACTTCGTGATGATGTGGATTTCGCGGTGCTCGATATGTTTGTTACAGTTTCTCTTTTTACGCCGATTTATAGAGTAAAGTTTTCGATTTAAAAAAATAAATTACATGATCTACAATTTCATGTAGGAAAGTATTCTAGGCACTGTAGCTCTCGGAGGTGACGCCCGGTCTCGAATTAGAGATCAAAAGCTAAGGCATTAACATTAAAACTAATGGGAATTTAATGCAAATGAAATGACCAATATCTTTGGAAATAACTCAAGAACTTGTGTAAAGTTTGATGGGATTATTGCAAGTGGTATATACAAAAAGAAATTTGATTTTCGGAGAGATTGAGCTAAGGATATATTAGTATGTTCAAACCTCTGAGGTCCAAAATAATCAGATTAATTCATTACAGGAACGGGAAATCAGTATGACGTTTTCGCTCGTGGTATATTTCATTTCGCTTGTTGTACATTCATCGGACTCTCCCGTTCTGGACCCGCCATTGGACTGTGCCCGGTGTTAGAGAATAACTCGAAAATCAGAGCAAGTAGGAAATCTAAATTTCATATATTCCTTACTTTTGGGGTATATTTTAATTCTTTCGATTCGTATCGGGCTAACCAGTCATTTGGCTGACTCTCGAAAACAGGTGTACCAAAATTTCCAAGTTTAAAATATCCTTGTCATTTGTGGTATATTTTAAATATTTGCATTTAAAACCTTAACTAGCTCGTCCTGAGCCCAACAAAAGGAATGTACTCATTTTTTTAGAATAACCCCAAAATCCAAACATTTAGAATGTCTAAATTTAATATATCGTTGTCCCTTGATGTATATTGTGTTTCATCAGATTTCAAACCCTATCTGGCTAGCCCGTATTGGGCACGTCATTCAAATTTCCTCTCTCGTTTTTTAAGAGTAATTCGAAAATCGGAACAGATTAAAAAATGTAAATTTAGTATATCATTTCCTCTTGGTTAAATTTTAATTCAGATTTTGAACCTCATCGGACTACCTCGTCTTTGATCCGCTTAAGAGTGCATTCGTTTTTAAAGAATATTTCGAGATACGAAATAGCAAAAATTCCGAGTTTAGCATGTCGTTGGCTTTTGTTGTATGTTTCAGTTTCTTCGATTTTGAACTTTATCGAGCTAACCCGTCTTGGGTCCGACATGGAAATGGACCAGTTTGTTTTAGGATAACTGGAAATTCGGATTAACTAGAAAACACAAGTTTAGTATATTCCTATCTTTTGGGGGATAGTTTAATTCAATGGATTTTGAACCGTATCGAGCAAACCCGTCTTGGGTCCGTCTTAGAAATTCACTCGTTTTTGGGGAATAACTCCAGAACCAGAGTATCTAAAAGTTCGAAGTTTAGAATGTCGTTGTCATTTGCAGTATATCTTAAATTATTTGAGTTAAAACCTTATCGGAAGTGCCCATCCTTGGGCCAACAAAAGGAATGAGACGCGTTTGAGAATAAAACGAAAGTTATACCAGCTAAAATGTCTAAATTTAGTATGTCATTGTCTCTTTCATTCTTTTCTTATCTTCAGAATCATTTTTCTTATATATAAAAATGACTGTTGGCTAATTGTTACTTTCATTAAAACATAGTATAATGTATAAGGAAAGTATTGTGATGGAGTCGAAAATTCGAATTCGAGTTTTCGACGAGAGAGCACCTTTCAAGCATCCCTGAACACGAATCAAACATTTTTAAGGTAAAGTGTGTGTGTGTGTACAAAAATTTGGAAAAAAAATTACAATCCGTGATCACAGGAAGCCTATTGATTTTAAACGCAATCGAATGTTCAACCCCCCCCCCCTTAAATTTTCAAATGAATTTTTTAAAATATCATTAAAACATCGAAACCTTTAATAAAATTACGTAAATAGTCATTTCTTATTTAGTTTTTCATTAGAAAACAATTGACACAAACTTTAGACCACTAGCATGAACCGTTCTCGAGATATTAGACATTTTTCATATAAATTTATCAAAAAAGCATATAAAATAAAAAAAAATATTAATTATTGTGAAATATGTTCACTTTTCATATGTAATATCATGCAATAAATTTGGTAATATCATTCTCGTTCATCTAGCTCTCTCATCTAGCTCATTTCATTTCTCAGAAATGATACTGTGGGCAGTACTTTGGACGCTAGTAATCTTTTATATGCTATAAGAATAACTTATTTATCCGTCCATAATTATTGTCGAGATTTTGAAGACGAATTTGGCGGAATATCGCCAACTTGGCGACTTTATTAAATGTTGCCAAAGTGACAAAGATGTCGCCAAGTTCATAAAAATGATGTCAAATGGGAAGTCATGTTTCGCAATTCCTGATTTCCATCATATGACGGGCATACCTTCTCGTATATAGGACATGCTCTTCTATCCGTTTATCTGTAACACTTGGTGATGTATTTGGCGAACTTGGCGAATAATGTAGAAAAGTATTGCCAACTGGGCGATATTTTGCCCCAGATTGATAAAAATATCGTCAAAATTGCACAAATGAAGATACATTAATGAAAATTACGCCTAATTGATGAATTAAATATTAAAATATTTTAATAAATGGACTATATCGTTTATTGAGGATGCTATCAATATTGATAATTGCTTATTTAGAATTGCGCGAAATTAAGTTAATTGGGTTATTTGTTAAGTTATTTGGTTTATTTGGGTTAATTGTTAAATAATTGTGTTGGATTAATAATTAAGTTATTTGGGTTATTTGTTAAAAAGTTAATAGGGTAATTTGAAATAATTTTACATGTTGTCATCCGGAAAATGGCCAAATGTGCTATTCACCGATAAAAGCAAAGTACCGTGGATCTTATACATTATTTTTTACTGTAGATGTAGTACGTTCATTGCATTATATAAGGAAAGTCATGTGCTGTTCACATCAGATTTTTTTTTGCCATTAAATTACAAAAGTATTACACAGAGTATCTTCTCTAGTGAATGAAACGAACTAGATCCACTCGAATGATAACACATTTATTTAAGCATGATATTATACATATGAAAAATGAACATATTTCACAAACTCCTTCAAAATTCAACCTATTTTGTAACACTTGGTTGTAGATTGATATTTCACAGGTAGTGAGTGCTCATTACTGATCGGATTGAAATTACTGACATTGTTCAAAGATAAATTTTCTAAAACTTAACCGATTTTTAAAATTTTCATATAAGCTTTAAATTAAAGTTTTACAAGCCGAGTTTGTTGCTTAGCTCGGTTGGATAAAAATTGCGTGTATTGTACAACCCGCACTGCTAACACTTCACTCAATAAGTCTCCGGTCTGACACATATATGGCAACACTGTTGACATACCCATATGATTTCTGGATAGTACCAACCTTCAAACGACACGTGTTAAATTCATAAGATTCTGACAATTAGTTTATAGGTTACAGTGGTTTTAGTGACCCCAGTTTTGTAATTTTCAAAGCAATGGATAAGAAAGAATTTCGCGTGTTGATTAAACATTGTTTTTTGATGGGGAAAAATACTGTTGAAGCCAAACAGTGGCTTGATAAGCGTTATAGAGACTCTGCACCAGGGATATCAACTATTATTGACTGGTATGCTGAATTTAAACGCGGTCGTACAAACACCGATGATGCTGAACGCTCTGGTCGCCCAAAATCGCAGTTGTTCCGGAAAACATAAAAAAAGTCCACAAAATAGTTTTGAAAGACCGTAAAGTGAAGCTGCGTGAGATAGCTGGCACCTTAAAAATATCAGAAGGTAGAGTGTTTACAATTTTACACGAAAATTTGAGCATGCGTAAGTTGCTTTCGAAGTGGGTGCCGCGTTTGCTCACACCGGAACAAAAACAACAACGCGTCGACGATTTAGAGCGCTGTTTGGAGCTGCTCAAGCGAGATAAGAAGCGAGTTTCGAATTGCTTCCTCACCCACCGTACTCTCCAGATCTGGCCCCCAGCGACTACTGGCTTTTTTCAGACATCGAAAAGATGCTCCAGGGAAAGAAATTTGGCTCAAATGAAGAAGTGATTACCGAAACTGAGGCCTATTTTGAGAGCAAAGACACATCGTTCTACAAAAAAGCATCGAGAAGTTAGAGGAGCGTTGGAATGAATTTATCACTCCTGAAGGAGAGTATGTTGAAGAATAAAGTCGAATTTCTAAAAAAAAAGGGTTTTCTTAGTTAGACCGGAGACTTATTGAGTGATATGGTATATATAGATTATTAAAACGGTATTTTTTATTTTTTTTTTTGTAATAAGATTTTGATAAAATTTGTATATGTTGTGTGTGTTAATGTTCTACTGAGGACATCGTTGATGAGAACAAACGAAATGAAATTGCGCTATCTGTGAAGCAACAATAGTTGCACAGAGAGACATTCAATGATATATCCTCAAATGAAACTAATTTTAAGGAAATGACCAGATGTGATACATTTTAATATTTGTGGAGCTATAAAGAACTAAGATTATTACTTTCGACACGATTTCATTTTAAGTCTGTCTGCTATATCCAATGATGCGTCATCTAAAACATATCCGAATTTCAAATAAAATTTGCAAATTTGGGGTATCACTATAAATACATTCTAAAAAAATATAAATATAAATGATCTATTATATTTATTAATGATTATATTAATGATTCTCTATTAAATCTACGAATTCAAGCATATTATGATAGAAATCTTTAAAAAAAATACAGAGTTATTTCTTAAATATTATTTTTAGTTTTAAAATTTAAATCTCCCGCCCCCACACCACCCTTCATGCTTAGTCATATGTGTGCCTTGTGTATAAGATGCGAACATATTGCATGTTTTGTTTCAGTAAAACATTTATTAATATTAAGTTACAAACTACACAGTCCAAAAATGTAATACTCGATTAAAAACATGTCAACAATGTAAAAGAAGTCATAAAATTTTTAAATTAACAACTTAAAATGAAAATAAAGATGGGCCTATGCGGAAGTAGAACCCACACATTTTCAAAAGGGAGTATGCCCGTTGTTGGTTCACAACTACGAGGGTTATTTTTTAAGTAAGATCCGTTTGTGAATATCGTTTGAAATTCCGCATGCGCGTGACAATGGGTGCGCGCGCAGACTCCCGGCATTCTTTGAGCAGAATCCGACGCCATTTGAATTCACGGCGTCAGTCTGTTCGCTTCGTATGGTTCGTTAAAATGTTTAAGAAAATCGAGCGCCCCGCCAACTGTGAAATACGGTCAGTCATCCGATTTTTAACATCAAGAAACATGACGTGTACGGATATTCATCGTCAGATATGTGAAGTTTAAGGCGACAGTGCAATGAGTGGCAGTAAAGTGCGAAAATGTGTGAGATTCTTCAAGCAAGGTCGGGAAAACGTCAATGACGAATCGCGCTCAGGTCGGCCATCTGTAATCACTGACGCTTTGGTGCAGGCAGTTGACGTCGAAATTCAAGCAAACAGGAGATTCACAATTTCCAAGTTGTTATCAGAATTCCCAAAAATTTCAATGTCAGTTTTGTTTAAAATTGTGTCTAAGAACTCAGAGCTCAAGAAACTGTGCTGTCGATGGGTTCCCAAACTGCTGAATGAGGAACATAAAGGAAAATATTGGCAAGTTCTCTGACATTCTTGTCCCTCTACAACGAGAAGGTGAAGACTTTTTGAATCCTATCGTCACAGGAGATGAAACATGGGTATCCCACGTGACTCCTGAACCAAAACAACAATCCATGAAGTGGCGACACATCATCGCCGGTCAAAGTGAAAGTAAACATACACTTTCAATGCGCAAGATCATGGCAATTGTGTTTTGAGACACGCAGGGTGTGTTGTTAGTGGACTTTTTGCCTCAAGGAATAACAATTAACTTAGCTTCCTACTGTGACACCTTAAGAAAACTTGGTCGAGCAATCCAGAACAAACGACGTGGAATGCTGTTAGCCAGTGCCGTGCTACTTCATGACAATGCAAGGCCACATGCTGCGGCTCAATCTCAAAATCTAATCAAATCTTTTGGATAAGAGTTATTCGATCACCTGCCATACTGTCCAGACCTTGCGCCTAGTGACTACCACCTCTTTCGCCATCTGAATACCTTCTTGGGAGGCAATCGTTTAGATACTAATGAAGAAGTGAAAACAATCGTGAGTAACTGGCTATCATCACAAGCGGCAGAGTTCTATAATGACGGTATCCAAAAACTGGTATATCGTTTCGATAAATGTTTAAATCGGCAAGGAAATTGTGTAGAAAAATAGGGAATTGAATGTAAATTCAGAAAATAAATGCTTTTTTGAAAAAAATATACTCACTTCGCTTTTATTGCAAAACGGACCTTACTTAAAAAATAACCCTCGTATTTTCCGTTAAAGATCATCATAATAGCCCTGGACAGTTCTGTGGGAATTTTGAGAACTACAAGTTTTGTTGGCTTTTGAAAAGCGGTACTATGTTTAGTGTTGAAAAAAAAAATTGGTTAGATGTTCTGAATGGTGATCATTTTTTAGAAATGTCCACCATCTTCAATTATGACAGATTTTTTTTTTCTGGAAAATTATTGAAACGCAACACAGGGTTGCTGTCTATCTTTTTTATATGTTTAAAGACATACTAAATTCATGAAAAGCAAAGTTCTGCTAATTGATAAAAAGGGATAATTTAAACCACTTAAATGAAAATCTCAAATAAACAATTTGCTATTCCATTTACATGACAACAGAAAATGGAACACAAAACTGTATATCATATTCTTTTAATTTAGCTCCTATTTAAATATACAAAACATAGATTCCTCTCTTTACATTTACAAAATGGACAGCAAGATATTTTTACAACTCTGTAAGGACGACAGCTCTTGAGCATTTTTAGTAAGTGCAAACTGATGAAGTATCAAAATATTCACCATCATGCTAGGCTTTCAAGCTCCTTCTTCCTTTTTTAACCATACTGGGGTGAGTTTTGAGGGTTGTGATATTTTCACCTCCACCACATTCTTTCCGTTATTCATATGTTGCATTGAAGGTATGCAAGCTCCATATGAAAGTACATCGTGAGGCACATTTGAGAAAAAATCATTTCCTTTGTTTTGACTGTTCAAATCGTAGCCCTATCACCATCTATTTTCGATGAATCAGGTACTTTTCGCGCGTATATATCAATTAGATCACTGGACTTGATCTTTCCTGCGATGTGTGAACAACACAGTTGAAATCGTTGCCCTATCACCATCTATTTTAGATGAATCAGGTACTTTTCGAGCGTATATGTGAATTGGATCACTAAACCTGATCTTTCCTGCGATGTCTTTACAACACAGTTGTCTTTCTTAAAATATGTGTAAAGTTGTCATGTTTCATAAGCTCGTGCTTTGTCACGCTTGGCTTTCATCTCACACTTCCAAATATGCCTCCAGATACTTTTTCTGTCTTATGGTAGTTACTCCAGTGCTTGCTACAAGGCAAAGTTGTTGCATCTTTTACTATTCTACTGGACTGTAAAATGACCATTCTTAAAGTAACTATGGATTTCTTAACGTCGCTGTAACACGAAGAGCAGCACATAGGGCAGCTTCGTACAGCTTCAATCATTATGGTATAGAGTGCACCAACGTGCATAATTTGATCCGTCAAATGAGAAAAAGGTGGCCAACTCCCTCTCTGATTGTGCTTACGTTCGGGTCCCAGTTTTTTTTTCTGCCAGCTCGGATTAGGTCTCGGGGAAGTTGTGCCATTGTAGTGGCACAACTTCTGATCCGGTCATATTATCATTTTAAATTCCGGTCCCTGAAATAAAATATCTTCCTTTGCTGAGCGCGATTTTCTATGAATTTCTCAAAATATCTTTCGATGTCACTCAAGTTATCAATATTAGTTTCGGTTTCGTATGCCAAACATTGCTTTTAGTACACTGACAACTGTATGCATTTTACAATTGAGAACAATTCAAATTACATAGATTTATTCTTCTATTCCATGAATATCTTCCACTGAAGATACTCCACTGTCTTCCATCCACATTACTTTACTAAGCATTCCAATTGCTCTAATTCCCCACTGGTTGCCATCCAGTTGGTTAATGTGGGCCTATTGATCTTGGAACAAAACCATTACTATGTCACGTGCACCATGCATGCATGCCATTGTAGCATCTTCTCTATCGAAATTATCCATGGAACTACCGATAAGGATGTCAGGTTTTATTGATGGTTGTAATGGGCTCTAATGATAATGCCGTTTGTTGTGAGAATCTACCGGAAAACTATTCTGTCGTTCTCCTTTATTTTATTCTGACGCTCTATATATAAATAATTGACATCATTTGCTAAAGGAAACAGCATTTTATTTAGAATTTACCAAATTACAGCATTTTTACAAGATTCCGTCATTTTAAAAGTTTTTAGTTCTATAATAACAAATCCACTGTTTCCACTCACTTCATTAGAGAATAATAAAAATAAGAACAGACGATAATATGCAACCATAGATATATACATTTTGGACTCTGTTTTCAAACTATTAGTGGGGGGAAGAGACATTGAGGAAAAATCGTAGCAGACGGTCATAATGCTGCTTTTGACACCGTTTGCTAGCATCTAGTTCTGCCGAAATTCATCATCATAACTGTAACATAGTCCATGACAGTTGAACATGGTATTGAGCGTTTTTGATATATTATATTAGGTATTGCTTGAATATTGGCGATATGCAGTGGTGTTTTCTTTTAAATGATTGTAAATAAGCAATCTAAAACATAGTTGTTGAGACCCAGACCGTCCAACCTACCAGAAAGGTGTAAGGTATCTGTGTGGACAGCCGAGAAGTGCCACACAGTTTAAACCGAAACCCAGTGGGGAATGCATCCGCAGGGACCACCAACCTCTCGGAACACTTCGGTAATCACTTCCCCCCACCAACAACCTCTCGGAAGACTTACGGACAACATTTTTAACGTGATCGTACTTGCCGTGAAAATGGCGGCAGTTCGGCAATCTAAAACATAGTATCACATCTGAGTTGAATACATGCTGATTACGTCTAAAAAATTATCTATTGCATCTAAACATTATCTAAAATAAAAAAGTAAGAGTCTATGCATTTTATTACATTTGCCTAACTGCAAAACTTGAAGAGTCTATACTACCAATTATTAATTATTTTCTGGCGGATTTTATTGAAATTCCACCTCTATCATGTTTAGCAAATTCCTTATATTAAACATCAATAACTTTTAAAGTAAAAATTACCAGCATTTTGTTTAACACTATAATGCAATTCGTTAAAACAAACAAAACTCCTTGCAACAGACAAACTTTCCTAGCTGCTACATTGAAATGTGTATCCGCCGGTAAGTTTGCTTCACTTTTTTAAACCAATCAACGTAAATTTGATGTTGTTAGTGTCTTCCTTTTCTTAACCTTTCCTTCATAATGCATAAAACAGTTGCGATTCGCGCCTTGATACTATAGAATAATACTCCGCTAACTGTACAGTTTTAGGTACAGTTTACAGGGTCGAAGAACATTCCGGTAACCTAGAAGGCTGACTGAATCCAAGAAAAAATATTTTGTACGTTTTGATTATTATTGTTCGTTTAAAAAAGTGGTACATAATATTATAAACCACTTTTTATTATTATAAAGTCAAATAGGATAACCACACCAAATCAATAAACTTTCAAATATCAATATGTAATTTGTAATTTTTATTCAAATATCAATTTCAATAATATATGTATGTGATTTCAATTTTGTCTTTTATGTCATATTTTTATTATCCTCCATCGATTTATTTCAATCTCTGTGTGTTTTTGCCTTTAGCTTTCATTTCTTTTGAGCCCTTCTATGCGTCATTTCTTTTGCGCCCACCTATGCTGCATTTCTTTTGCGCCCTCCTATGCTTCATTTCTTTTGCGCCTTCCTATACTGCATTTTTTAGTTATGTTTTATCTACATATCCACATATTTTTTTTTAGTTATGTTTTATCTACATATCCACATGCTTAATATAGGGCGCGGTAGCCCATTGGTTAGCGCGCTGGAGTTGCACTCGGTAGGCCCGGGTTCGATTCCAGCCACTGCCAAAACTGCCGCCGTGTTCATGCGGAGTACGATCACGTTAAACATGTGGGTCCGAAAGTCCTTCCGAGAGGTTGGTGGTAGGGGAAGGAGGGTACGGTCCCTGTGGATGCCTCCCCCACTGGGTTCCGGTCTAAATTGGGTGGCACTTCCCGACCGTCCAAACAGTTACCTTACACCTTTCTGGTAGGTCGGACGGTCTGGGTTTCAACAACAACAACAACATGCTTAATATATTTAATAGTATAGTTACTGTTTATTCCCTATACTATTCTCTATAGACCTGTACATTTCCTCCTATTTTACTGTTAAAATGTGGAAACTACAGTGCCTAGAATATCAGGTATTCCAGTCACTATAGTGGAAACTATAGTGACTGGAATACCTAGTGTGGCGTTCAATGAAAAACATCGTGGGAATTGTTCAGGAAATGCAACAGATGGCGCTGCAGTCATAACAAACACTCCCATAGCAACCAACTCTATGCTTTTCTATGCAGAAAATACGTCATTTGAAATTAAAAATTTAAATAAACTAACTGTTTAAAATATGTTTTCACTTCAAAATAGGGTTTCAGGAGAATTACTTTTCTACAGAAACAATTCCTATTAAAGTTAACACGGAGATATTAATGCGAAATATATATTTTTTTAATTCGTTTTTTGCACTGAAACAGACTATTTCATCCGTCTGTGATGCGTAAATGCTTTTTTTTTCTTTTCAATATTATTTTGTAAGACATTTCATTATTTGGTAATCAAACGTTATTTTTATAATTATATAAAATATCTATATAATCATACAATTTCATCTTACAACTTAGGGATATAAAACGAATGTAAATTTGCCATATGTTTGTTTTAAATAATGCATTTGTAGTCAGAAGTGCATATAAACTTTTTTTTATACTAAAAATTAATAAAATAGCTGGGATAAAACTTGAAATTTTTTTTTGTAAATAAGTCATTTTGTAAATTGTGTTTGGTGACAGATATAAGCAAATTTATCATTATAACTAAATAAATAATAAAACTTACCTGACAGTTAATTTTATGATTTCAACTATAAATTTGTTCTAGTTGAAAAAAATTACATATATAAATTGAACAAAATATTTACAGATAAAGTATTATTTCTTAACTTATATTACATAATAAGTTTAATATCATACAATGCTTAATAAAATTCATCAGTATAATATAGATATATAAATCCTTATAGAAAAATAAATGTTTAAAGAATATTATCTACTTTAAAGGAGAAAAAAACTAAATATTCACATTTACTCATCTTTGAAAATTTTACATTGTTTCTTGTGTATATTTGTCTCTGTTGATACCTTTAATATAAAAATGAAGACTGGTTATTAAGTAAAATCTCAATAATGTTTTTGTCAGTTCGACCTTGTGGCTTTCACTTCCTATAAACTTTAATGTAGAGTTTGACAAAATGTCAAATAAGTCGCTTATACTATCTCTGAGAAGTAAATTTATAGAGAAACACGTTGTAAATTTGTACTCTAAGTTTTTAATAAAATTAAATTGAATTATTGAGTGGTACGTAAGACCTCCAATATCAATTGCTTTTGCGAATGATGAACATTCATTTATCAGCGAGTTTTCATCCTGTGTCTAAAAGTAATAGTGTGCCGACCGAGGCGAAAAACAGATTCCCTAGAAACCGCATCCGCCAGACGGCGCTGGTCTTGAATAAGCAGTTAAAAGCAGGGGAGATAACATTGAAACTAATGCGAATTTAATGCAAATGAAATGACCGATATCTTTGGATATAATTGAAGAATTTGTGTGATATTTGGCGTAATTATTGTAAGTGATATACACAAAAAGTCATTTGATTTTCAGAGAGATTGAGCTAGGGATATATTCGTATTTTTAAAATTTTATTTAACTTTATCTGTGGTCGTTCAAACATTTGAGGTCCAAAATAATCAAGTTCATTCATCACAGTAACGTGAAATTCGGTATGACGCTTCCTCTTGTGGTACATTTCAGTTCTATCGCTTTTGAAGCTTATGGAGCTAGCCCGTCCTGGGCCCACCATAGGACTTTACTTATTTTTATTATAACTCAACAGGTGCATCTAAAAACTCGAAGTTTAGCATATCCTTGTCATTTGCTGTATATTTTAACTCCTTGGATAAAAATCTTATCAGGCTAGCCCGTCTTGAAACCAACAAGAGGAATATATCGTTTTTTGAGAATAACGCAAAATTCGGAGCATCTAGATTCTAGAATGTCTAAATTTAATATATCATTGTCCTTTATGGTATTTTATATTTCATCGCATTTCGAGCCTTATCGGGCTGGCCCGTCTTGGCCCACCATAGAAATTTAGTCGCTTTTCAAGAATAACTCGATCATACGGAGTAGCTAAAAAATGTAAATTTAGTATATCATTTCCTTTTGGATGAATTTTAATATAGATTTTGAACCCCATCGGGCTAGCCCGTCCTGAGCCCAACAATTTTATCCAAAGAGTTAAAATATACAGCAAATGGCAAGTATATTCTAAACTTCGAATTTTTAGATACACCTGTTCTCGAGTTATACCGCAAAAACGGATGAGTTTCTAATGCGGGCCTAAGACAGGCTAACCCGATACGTTTCTAAATTGAATAAATTAAAATACACCCCAAAAGAAAACGATATATTAAATTTAGATTTCCAACTTTCTGATTTTCGAGTTATTTTCTAAAACTAGGTAAAGTCCTATAGCGGGTCCAGGACGGGCTTGCCCGATAAACTTCAAAATCGAAAGAACTGAAATTTGCCACAATAGGAAACGTCATAACGGATTTCACGTTACTGTGATAATAGCCCCGTTCACATGCACAATTTAAAGCCGGTATCATAGCCGCATTTCGACTGTGTCACCGTTCACATGTCCAAGCCGGGAAAATACCGGTTCGAAAGAGGGTTGAAAGGAGGTATGATTTCCTTCCTTCTTATTTGAGGGAACGAAGGGGGTAGATTGGGGATTTTTACCCACAATTCCATGCGCGCAACTGCGATTTTTTGAAAAACATGGCGGATACTGAGATACCTCGTGGACCTTGTTTACTAATTCTATCTGAAAATTGTACAATAATGATGAATTTATAGCTTATTATATAGATTATTTTGCATTCATTACACGGACTTATTTACGAATTAAACGGATTGATCCTTATTATACATCAGAATTTAATGAACGGAGAATCCTACTGAAAAAGACTGATGCGGGTATGTACATTTTGTTTATTTGAGCTAATTGTTATCTCACGAATTAGAAATATTTGTTCCTCGATTTCAGGATAATTTTTATAGACATGTTTGTTTCTTAATTACAAAACGTATACAATTAAGTGTTAGTTAAAAGTCGTAAGCCAGCTGATTTTCCTTTGAAGCAGCAACTTTTAAATATAATGTTCTGTTTCTTGGGCAAATTTTCTGGATTTATCTAAGTTTTTAACAAATGATAAAAATATTTTCTTTGTTTTATATAAGTAGAATGTATATTAGATAAATCTATCTTAATACTCATTTATTTTATATTGTTTAAAACGAGTATAATGTGTTTATATTTAAATGAATATATGTTGTTAATTATTGTAAATAAATTATTTATACATTATATTTCAAGTTTGATTATTTTAGTTTTGTATTCTAAGCTTTTACATATCAATGCGAAATGTTCCATAACTTGAGATGATGTGATTATGATGCCAATATTATGATTAGTAGAGAATTGAGTTTTATAATTATGTATATCAATAAGAAAGTAAAATGTTTCAGGCATTCAAAATAACTTTACATACATACATTTTGCAATAAACTATACTGTGTAAATTAGCTTACAAAATGCTCTCCCCCCCCCCCTCCTTAAAAAAAAAAAGAAAGAATACTCGATGATTGCTAGTATCAGAAATATCAATTATTTTTATATATTTTAGATACTAACTACATAGGAAGACGATTTTATTTTATTAATTTTATTTTTAGATTACTTGGAGGACTACCTATTTTACATATCAATGAAACATGTCCATCATAAGTATTTTTTACACTGCTATATTAAAAACATTATTTTTAATTGCGGTATTAGTGGTATATGAGATTTTTGGTATCTGGGCCATGCAGTA
Organism: Amaurobius ferox; assembly: GCA_951213105.1. Lineage (NCBI taxonomy): Eukaryota > Metazoa > Arthropoda > Arachnida > Araneae > Amaurobiidae > Amaurobius > Amaurobius ferox. The sequence continues at coordinate 59,608,462 of OX578155.1, read as the reverse complement.
AGGTCTTATGTGTTTTTAATAAAAAATGAGTTATACCGATTTTGTAATAATTAAAATGTATTCTGTATAAATATGCATATTTTTTTCTCTATGCCAACTTCTTATATCGATTTGTCTTGAATAAAGTTTCTTAAAATGGTGTTATACTTTTTCCACTAATTCAAGTTTATACGTCATAATTTAGCTTAAAAACGAAGATTAAATGAGAAAAACTTTCTTTTTGACTTTTAAGAATGAATTCTTTAAACAGTTTCATGGAATAAAACATTTATATATATATATATTGCAATAAGCATATATTTACAGTTTTAAAAATATATTAAATTTCATTTTGGCATATTATTTTTAATTTGATGTTTAGTTTATAAAGATCCAAGTTTAATTTATATACATTATTTAGATTTAATTTATATATATAAGATTATTTTGTTTCTCATTTCCGCACATTTGTTATATTAAATAGATAAAATAATAACTTGGAATAATGAATTAAAAATAATACGCTTTTTTAAAAAAAGAAAAGAAAAAGATATATTGTTTACCAAAAATGAATGTCAAAAGCATTTAAGAAAAATTGGCCCTAGCCCTTTAAGCGGGAGTAATGGGGGTTGCACATGTGAACGGGTCTAGAATGGATCCCGGAAAATACCCTCTTTTTCACCCCAATGTTTCATGGCCGGAAAATACGGCCTTGCATGTGAACGGGGCTAATTGAACCTGATTATTTTGGACCTCAAAGGTTTGAACGAACACCAGATCAAGTTAAATAAAATTTCAAAAATACGAATATATGTAGCTCAATCTCTCTGAAAATCAAATGACTTTTTGTGTATACCACTTACAATATTCACACCAAATTTCACACGAATTCCTCAATTATTTCGAAAGATATCGATCATTTCATTTGCAATAAATTCCCATTAGTTTCAATGTTAACTCCTCCGCTTTTAACCCCTTATTCGAGACCAACGCCGTCTGGTGGAGACGGCTTTTCAGGAACATCTCCCAGCATTGGGAGGTATAGGCGGTCGGCACACTATTACTTCTGGACACTGTAGTTTCCCTGATCTTCTATCTGCATTTCACATTCAGCACATCTAATTTTGCTTTTAAATTTTCTGAAAACATAACCAGCAACGTAATGAATTAATTTATTATCACTGTACTGCCCATCAGGTACATTATTGGATAAAATTTGTGAAATGTCTGTAATATTTCCATTCTCAACAAGTAAATCAACTTTAGATAAAATTGAATTTTCAGTGACATTATCAGGGCATATTGTAATTTATGACTCAATCACAGATGCATCAGCATTTCCACCACTTGGAGGATTCGCCAAATTGTAAAATGACAAGCATTCATATCAGTAACAGACAAAAGCAATTGATACATTAAATAAATAACGGTACTAAAACGATTAATAAAAAATCAAATTACAATCTAGAAAAATTTAAATAATAGATCAGTCTAATCGATAACTTCAATTGACGAAAACAGATGGCGCTCCAATCTCTTGTTCAGAATTTTACCCCATGCGTCCTGTATTATTGGAACGAGTTTTTCAACATCTTTCTCTTACGAACGCGACACTAGGTATTCTAGGCTCTATAGTATGAGTGACTTAGCTGAATTTGGCAAAATATGTTCTAGTAGCTTTTCAGCTAAAGTGGATACATGCAGTTTTTGCGGACAATTTCACATAAAATGGTAGATTCTTTTTATAATGGCGAGTAATTTTAACATCAGAAATATTTAATCTAAAAGCACTAGAAAATTAAAGTTAATCATGAAAATCCAAGATATTGGAAAATTACTCCGTAACGCCTTGTTTGAATCACTAGATTCAAACAGCAGAATTGATCTGCCGTCTATCGGATTCTTCGGTCGATGGGTGTTGCCGGTCGGTCTATGGAAATATTTCCAAATCGGCAGGCATCTAATAATGGGGAATCTATCGTCGGAATACTGTAATTACTATATGTCTGTGCATATTAACTTCGATTATATGTATTGACTAGGTACGTCTATGCATATTGCATATGTATGTTTATTATTTATTGTCCATGTAATTATTAGTGCTATTTATGTTGTTTATATTTTTCTGCACATCTGTTGTAATTGCTCCCAATCCTTTGAGTCAGATAGACGGCTTGGAATTAAAAATTAGAGATGTATATAAATACGAGAGGTTTCCCTGGAAAATAACTTGAGGAAAGTTGTGAACGTGGCTTACGTGTTGCTCACAAATATAAATTTTAAATGGTATATTATAACAAAGCCTTTTTTTCGTTGTACGGAAAATTAATCATTGTTTGCCCTAAGTCTCACAAATGATTTTGGGAATTTTAACAATCCGTTAACATTAGAAATATTTAATCTAAAAACACTAGAAAATAAAAGTTAGTCATTAAAAATCCAAGATATTGGAAAATTGCTCAGTAACACCTTGTTTGAATCACCAGATGATTTACAAAAATTACCATTATTTTGTATAATCTAATCTTGGATGTTTAGAAAGCTGAATGCAGAAATGGTTTATATGTCTTGTTCACTTATTTCACATTCATAATCCACATCGTATAATGACTGACATTCTTTTGCGCCTATTACAGTTATCTCATGTGCTAAGGCAATTTTCAAGGACAAATGGAAACAGATTGCGATTACGAATTATTTTCATCTAATTACTTTTCAGAATACATTGAGACACACATTAATAGTTTAAAATATTAATGTTTTGAATACGTAGAATATAAATAGAAAAATAAAATATTAAAGTTTTTAGAGTTTAAAAATATGAACAAGAAACAATAATAGCGATAAATATGAAAAAACAATAAAATTATGCATCTGCTAAAATACATCGAAACACTGAGTAACAGACAGTCGAGTCCCATGTATTGTAAAAAGTCCAAGTTAAAACATAAGGATAGCAGACAGCCTAAAAATGGAGGACAATTTTAAAATGCACTTTTTTCAGGATAGTACGTACATTCTAAATTACACAGTACATTCCAAATTAAAACAGAATTGAAATCCAGCTTCTAAGAATTTCAATCGCATATCACCATAGACTCCATTATACTATATATATATATATTAATGTCATATAAAGCGATAAAAGATACGAATAAAAGATTTAAAATTAACAAGACAAGTAGGCGCAATGCTGCTCTAAATTGTCTAGTATAATAAAAGAGAAAAATTCTACAAAGAAATCTCAAAAAGGGGGGGGGGGAGAAAAGCCAACAGGGAAATTTGAAAAGGCCTAGGGGGGTGGTGACCCCTAGTTCCCCGGTTAAAAGTCGACTTTTATTCCAAAGGAAACACTCCCGGAGCCGAAAAATACCTGAGGCCAATCTCCGTACAAACGTCAAAGCAAAAGACGCACAAAACAGTCCGAACAAGGAACAGATGGACACCATTACGAAGCTGTAAAAGCCAGGATATACATACAAAGACAGAAACCAGAGTGACAACACACAAGAAAAGTAAACCGTCCAACGGAAATCCGTCAGTCAGAAGAGAGAAGGGAGTAGAGTGTATAGGACTAACACCAACGTTGCCATTTATAACCCAAATCTAAACGTTTGCCAAAATCATAAAAAAAAAAAATATATCGGACAGACTAAAAATGCACTTAATTTACGCATAAATCTACACCGAAGTCAAATCAAGCAATACAGCAGTAAAGCAGTACAACATACAACTTTGGAATTGTGTCATTTTAGTCATCATGGATTTAAAGAAATTACCGTAGAAATATTAGATTTTGTGACTAATCTAGACGAAAGGTTATGGTGGGAATGTTTTCATATTAGACAATTTGGAACAACTTATCCTTATGGATTAAATTCAATACTTTATAAGGATATACATAATATGGATTCCTGCAGAGATGGACATGTACAATCAAATTTGACCCGCATACATGGTAATACGCGTACACGACATAATCGAGGAAAATGTGCATCAAGAACATCTTACCTTAATACTCTCCTCAAATTGGATGTTTTAATAGAACAAATTTACAATATGGAAGAAATAAGTACTAATTGGATTAAAAATGCAGTTTTTGGCATTCGTAAACGTTATGTCAGACGTATCTGGGCACACTATAGTGTTAAACATTATGAAGATACAAGGCAAAATCAATCTGACATTAAAACCAATATGCTATATTTCTGGATTTGATTAAATTACGAGCATCAAGATTTAACATTAATTTGAGTTATGAAGAGAAAAAACCTGTTAATAAGGAATTCTTTATTACAACCTTTAGTAATAAGACTTTTGATGATATACCTTTTAATCGTATATTTGAGGGTCATGCTCATTGTTTTCCCATTTCTAATACGAAGATCACTATCACTCATCGATATGTTGTTCCTATAGGACGTAAAGTTTTTGATTATAACAATATTGGTAAAAATCTGAACCTTTACGATAATCCGACCTGTCCATGTGCTTCTAGTCTCTATGTTGATCACGATCAGGGTCATATTATAACTGGTAATTTGGACATAATCACCAATAATGACCTTAAGGATGCATTGAAATTGGGAACGAAATTTCGTATGCAGGATTTTAAAGAGATAGACATGAAATTTAGTCAAGAATTGAGTGATTTCATTTATAAAATGGCAGTGCGATACAGCATGCCTTTATCATCTTTTAATGAATGGCGCGATCACATTATGGAGAATTTTTATTATTATTATCATCATGCTTGTGATCAAGATGAACGTCACACATTGAATAGACGCATCCTGGAAAATGTATGGAAAAAATTCGCAATTACGTATACCGATAAGGTAACATCGAATTTTACCTTTACTTGTATGAAATATTACATCGATCAACTCCATATCAGTTATAATAACGAAGACATGTATGTTTTGTTGAAATCAAAACGAAGGGGAATCGAAAATAAAATAAGGGCTTTACATAAACGCATAGGTATCAATATCAATCATATTCGATATCCGTACTTGGTCTTGATACCAAAACTACACAAAACACCTGTAAAGTTTCGACCGGTAACGGTAGCCTATAAAGCTTATACTACAACAGCAAATACGAAACTTATTACACTTTTAAAGCCTATTATGATTCAAATAATGCAAGGTGGTTCAGTACTGATTAAAAATAGTGGAGATATATTAAAGTATTTGAACAAACATCCCACAAACCTGATTTACAAGTCTTATGACTTTAAAGATCTCTTTAATAACATAGATCTGAAAGATCTATATGATATTATGATAGAAATCCATAGTCAATATCACCTACATAAATATTGCTTTACACAAATTCAAAGCTATCTTGGATATTGTGCTATTTGAAAACGTCTTATTCAATGGTATGAATTATTATAGGCAAGTAAAGGGTATACCTATGGGGGGAGGCTGCTCATCGATGATGGCAGATCTATACCTCCATCACTATGAAAAAGGCACACATATATTAAACGAATTGCCGTATTTCCGTTTTGTGGATGATATACTTGTGGCACATCAGAAAACCAATATTAAATTTAACTTCGACTTTTACCCTGCACAATTGGATTTAATCGAAACTCCTGCAGATTCTGCCGATGAAATTAATTACTTGGATATTATCATTCACTTCGCTGAAGATGAACCCTTGTATACGATGCTTTATGATAAAAGACGACATTTCAAGATTAAAGTGAATTATATTATCAATTGGAGGTCTAATTTAAGTCAGAAAGTTTTTCGTAATATCGTAATGAATCACTTTATACGGAACGCCCGCTTGTATACTTATAAAAACGATCGTATAAAAAGTGATGTTATATTTATCAAGGAGGCTATAAAACAAGATTATCCCCTTGGATTCCTCAGACATATTTATAATACCTATCATAATAAAACAGTCAACGCATTTGAAAATGATTTTGGCAAACGTTTAGATTTGGGTTATAAATGGCAACGATGGTATTAGTCCTATACACTCTACTCCCTTCTCTCTTCTGACTGACGGATTTCAGTTGGACGGTTTACTTTTCTTGTGTGTTGTCACTCTGGTTTCTGTCTTTGTATGTATATCCTGGCTTTTACAGCTTCGTAATGGTGTCCATCTGTTCCTTGTTCGGACTGTTTTGTGCGTCTTTTGCTTTGACGTTTGTACGGAGATTGGCCTCAGGTATTTTTCGGCTCCGGGAGTGTTTCCTTTGGAATAAAAGTCGACTTTTAACAGGGGAACTAGGGGTCACCCCCCCCTAGGCCTTTTCAAATTTCCCTGTTGGCTTTTCTCCACCACCCCCCCTTTTTGATATTTCTTTGTAGAATTTTTCTCTCTTATATATATATATATATATATATATATATATATATATATATATATATATATATATATATATATATATATATATATATATATACCGGGTGGTCAGAATTAAATCACCCCTACTCTGAGCTCTCTATAGATCGAACTAGTCAGTGTAAAGGCCTAAACATACTATTCAAGACATGGGTATAGTGGCTAGAAGGGATAGTGTGCCGACCGAGGCGAAAAACAGGTTCCCTAAAAACCGCCTACGCCAGACGGCGTTGGTCTCGAATAAGCGGTTTAAAGCGGAGGAGTTAACATTGAAACTAATGGGAATTTAATTCAAACGAAATGATTGATATCTTTGGAAATAATTGAAGAATTTGTCTGAAATTTGGTGCAATTTTTGCAAGTGGTATACACAAAAAGTCATTTGATTTTCAGAGAGATTGACCTAAGGATATATCCAAATTTTAAAAATTTTATTTAGCTTTATCTGTGGTCGTTCAAACATTTGAGATCCAAAATAATCAAATTCATTCATCACAGTAACGTGAAATTCGGTATGACGTTTTCTATTATGGTACATTTCAAGTCTTTCGATTTTGAAGCTTATCGGGCTAGCCCGTCCTGGGCCCGCCATATGACTTTACTTTTTGGTATAACTCGAGAACAGGTGTATCTAAAACAGGTGTATCTCTTAGCACAGGTGTATCTCTTAGCATATGCTTGTCATTTGCTGTATATTTTAACTCTTTGGATTAAAAATGTTATAGGGCTAGCCCGTCCTGAGCCCAACAAGAGGAATATATCGTTTTTTGAGAATAACTCAAAATTCGGAGGATCTAGAATGTCTAAATTTAATATATCATTGTCTTTTGTGGTATATTATATTTCATCGCATTTCGAACCTTATTGGGCTAGCTCGTCTTGACCCGCCAAAGAAACTTACTCGCTTTTCAAGAATATCTCGATCAAATGAAGTAGCTAAAGAATGTGAATTTTGTATATCATTTCCTTTTGGATGGATTTTAATTTAGATTTTGAACCCTATCGGGCTAGCCCGTCCTGAGCCCAACAAGAGGAATATATCGTTTTTTGAGAATAGCTCAAAATTCGGAGCATCTAGAATGTCTAAATTTAATATATCATTGCCCTTTGTGGTATATTATATTTCATCGCATTTCGAACCTTATTGGGCTAGCTCGTCTTGGCCCGCCAAAGAAATTTACTCGCTTTTCAAGAATACCTCGATCAAATGAAGTAGCTAAAGAATGTGAATTTTGTAAATCATTTCCTTTTGGATGGATTTTAATTTAGATTTTGAACCCCATCGGGCTAGCCCGTCCTGAGCCCAACAAGAGGAATATATCGTTTTTTGAGAATAGCTCAAAATTCGGAGCATCTAGAATGTCTAAATTTAATATATCATTGCCCTTTGTGGTATATTATATTTCATCGCATTTCGAACCTTATTGGGCTAGCTCGTCTTGGCCCGCCAAAGAAATTTACTCGCTTTTCAAGAATATCTCGATCAAATGAAGTAGCTAAAGAATGTGAATTTTGTATATCATTTCCTTTTGGATGGATTTTAATTTAGATTTTGAACCCCATCGGGCTAGCCCGTCCTGAGCCCAACAAGAGGAATATATCGTTTTTTGAGAATAGCTCAAAATTCGGAGCATCTAGAATGTCTAAATTTAATATATCATTGCCCTTTGTGGTATATTATATTTCATCGCATTTCGAACCTTATTGGGCTAGCTCGTCTTGGCCCGCCAAAGAAATTTACTCGCTTTTCAAGAATATCTCGATCAAATGAAGTAGCTAAAGAATGTGAATTTTGTATATCATTTCCTTTTGGATGGATTTTAATTTAGATTTTGAACCCCATCGGGCTAGCCCGTCCTGAGCCCAACAAGAGGAATATATCGTTTTTTGAGAATAGCTCAAAATTCGGAGCATCTAGAATGTCTAAATTTAATATATCATTGCCCTTTGTGGTATATTATATTTCATCGCATTTCGAACCTTATTGGGCTAGCTCGTCTTGGCCCGCCAAAGAAATTTACTCGCTTTTCAAGAATATCTCGATCAAATGAAGTAGCTAAAGAATGTGAATTTTGTATATCATTTCCTTTTGGATGGATTTTAATTTAGATTTTGAACCCCATCGGGCTAGCCCGTCCTGAGCCCAACAAGAGGAATATATCTTTTTTTTTGAGAATAGCTCAAAATTCGGAGCATCTAGAATGTCTAAATTTAATATATCATTGCCCTTTGTGGTATATTATATTTCATCGCATTTCGAACCTTATTGGGCTAGCTCGTCTTGGCCCGCCAAAGAAATTTACTCGCTTTTCAAGAATATCTCGATCAAATGAAGTAGCTAAAGAATGTGAATTTTGTATATCGTTTCCTTTTGGATGGATTTTAATTTAGATTTTGAACCCCATCGGGCTAGCCCGTCCTGAGCCCAACAAGAGGAATATATCGTTTTTTGAGAATAGCTCAAAATTCGGAGCATCTAGAATGTCTAAATTTAATATATCATTGCCCTTTGTGGTATATTATATTTCATCGCATTTCGAACCTTATTGGGCTAGCTCGTCTTGGCCCGCCAAAGAAATTTACTCGCTTTTCAAGAATATCTCGATCAAATGAAGTAGCTAAAGAATGTGAATTTTGTATATCATTTCCTTTTGGATGGATTTTAATTTAGATTTTGAACCCCATCGGGCTAGCCCGTCCTGAGCCCAACAAGAGGAATATATCGTTTTTTGAGAATAGCTCAAAATTCGGAGCATCTAGAATGTCTAAATTTAATATATCATTGCCCTTTGTGGTATATTATATTTCATCGCATTTCGAACCTTATTGGGCTAGCTCGTCTTGGCCCGCCAAAGAAATTTACTCGCTTTTCAAGAATACCTCGATCAAATGAAGTAGCTAAAGAATGTGAATTTTGTATATCATTTCCTTTTGGATAGATTTTAATTTAGATTTTGAACCCCATCGGGCTAGCCCGTCCTGAGCCCAACAAGAGGAATATATCGTTTTTTGAGAATAGCTCAAAATTCGGAGCATCTAGAATGTCTAAATTTAATATATCATTGCCCTTTGTGGTATATTATATTTCATCGCATTTCGAACCTTATTGGGCTAGCTCGTCTTGGCCCGCCAAAGAAATTTACTCGCTTTTCAAGAATATCTCGATCAAATGAAGTAGCTAAAGAATGTGAATTTTGTATATCATTTCCTTTTGGATGGATTTTAATTTAGATTTTGAACCCCATCGGGCTAGCCCGTCCTGAGCCCAACAAGAGGAATATATCGTTTTTTGAGAATAGCTCAAAATTCGGAGCATCTAGAATGTCTAAATTTAATATATCATTGCCCTTTGTGGTATATTATATTTCATCGCATTTCGAACCTTATTGGGCTAGCTCGTCTTGGCCCGCCAAAGAAATTTACTCGCTTTTCAAGAATACCTCGATCAAATGAAGTAGCTAAAGAATGTGAATTTTGTATATCATTTCCTTTTGGATGGATTTTAATTTAGATTTTGAACCCCATCGGGCTAGCCCGTCCTGAGCCCAACAAGAGGAATATATCGTTTTTTGAGAATAGCTCAAAATTCGGAGCATCTAGAATGTCTAAATTTAATATATCATTGCCCTTTGTGGTATATTATATTTCATCGCATTTCGAACCTTATTGGGCTAGCTCGTCTTGGCCCGCCAAAGAAATTTACTCGCTTTTCAAGAATATCTCGATCAAATGAAGTAGCTAAAGAATGTGAATTTTGTATATCATTTCCTTTTGGATGGATTTTAATTTAGATTTTGAACCCCATCGGGCTAGCCCGTCCTGAGCCCAACAAGAGGAATATATCGTTTTTTGAGAATAGCTCAAAATTCGGAGCATCTAGAATGTCTAAATTTAATATATCATTGCCCTTTGTGGTATATTATATTTCATCGCATTTCGAACCTTATTGGGCTAGCTCGTCTTGGCCCGCCAAAGAAATTTACTCGCTTTTCAAGAATATCTCGATCAAATGAAGTAGCTAAAGAATGTGAATTTTGTATATCATTTCCTTTTGGATGGATTTTAATTTAGATTTTGAACCCCATCGGGCTAGCCCGTCCTGAGCCCAACAAGAGGAATATATCGTTTTTTGAGAATAGCTCAAAATTCGGAGCATCTAGAATGTCTAAATTTAATATATCATTGCCCTTTGTGGTATATTATATTTCATCGCATTTCGAACCTTATTGGGCTAGCTCGTCTTGGCCCGCCAAAGAAATTTACTCGCTTTTCAAGAATACCTCGATCAAATGAAGTAGCTAAAGAATGTGAATTTTGTATATCATTTCCTTTTGGATGGATTTTAATTTAGATTTTGAACCCCATCGGGCTAGCCCGTCCTGAGCCCAACAAGAGGAATATATCGTTTTTTGAGAATAGCTCAAAATTCGGAGCATCTAGAATGTCTAAATTTAATATATCATTGCCCTTTGTGGTATATTATATTTCATCGCATTTCGAACCTTATTGGGCTAGCTCGTCTTGGCCCGCCAAAGAAATTTACTCGCTTTTCAAGAATATCTCGATCAAATGAAGTAGCTAAAGAATGTGAATTTTGTATATCATTTCCTTTTGGATGGATTTTAATTTAGATTTTGAACCCCATCGGGCTAGCCCGTCCTGAGCCCAACAAGAGGAATATATCGTTTTTTGAGAATAGCTCAAAATTCGGAGCATCTAGAATGTCTAAATTTAATATATCATTGCCCTTTGTGGTATATTATATTTCATCGCATTTCGAACCTTATTGGGCTAGCTCGTCTTGGCCCGCCAAAGAAATTTACTCGCTTTTCAAGAATACCTCGATCAAATGAAGTAGCTAAAGAATGTGAATTTTGTATATCATTTCCTTTTGGATGGATTTTAATTTAGATTTTGAACCCCATCGGGCTAGCCCGTCCTGAGCCCAACAAGAGGAATATATCGTTTTTTGAGAATAGCTCAAAATTCGGAGCATCTAGAATGTCTAAATTTAATATATCATTGCCCTTTGTGGTATATTATATTTCATCGCATTTCGAACCTTATTGGGCTAGCTCGTCTTGGCCCGCCAAAGAAATTTACTCGCTTTTCAAGAATACCTCGATCAAATGAAGTAGCTAAAGAATGTGAATTTTGTAAATCATTTCCTTTTGGATGGATTTTAATTTAGATTTTGAACCCCATCGGGCTAGCTCGTCCTGAGCCCAACAAGAGGAATATATCGTTTTTTGAGAATAGCTCAAAATTCGGAGCATCTAGAATGTCTAAATTTAATATATCATTGCCCTTTGTTGTATATTATATTTCATCGCATTTCGATCCTTATCGGGCTAGCCCGCTTTGGCCCGCCATAGAAATTTACTCGCTTTTCAAGAATAACTCGTTCAGTCGGAGTAGCTAAAAAATGTAAATTTAGTATATCATTCCCTTTTGAATGGATTTTAATTTATAATATAGTATTCTCTTTTGGGATATATTTTAATTCTTCGGATTTTAAACTTTATTAGATTACCCCATCTTTGCCCAGTCTTAGGAATGCATTCGTTTTTGGAAAATAACTCGAAAATTGGAGAAAAATTATCATTTATCAAACAATTAAACAATTACATTAGTTCTCTTTAAGGATTATATTTGAGAAAGTATTTTGTACTGTTGTGTAAACCCACATTCGATCGTCGACCCCCCCCCCCTTATCCACGATCTTGCCTACGCTTATATGCAAGAGAATTAAATAATGCGAAACCAGTCCAGGGTGCACTTTAAAGATTCATAGTAATATAGTGATTCGTACTACATAGTATAATAGAAAGGAAAGTCTTGTGACGGGATTTTTGGATGCTGAAATTCGCAGATTATGAAATGTTAAGCGATTTTTTAGCCTATTCGTCGAAATGCAAAATAAAGTAATATGCTGGATGAATCGAATTAATACATTTTTGTAGGCAATTTTACACAGAAAAGGCGATAATGGTATAGCTATAAAAACAGCCCTTTTTAATCCAAATATAGATTTTCAACGTCAGTTACAACAAACATCAAATGAGTAAAAGCTTGCTGCTTACAATTTCGAAAAATCTTTCTTTCTGAGTGGGTCCATCCTGTCCAATTTTAGAACGAAAAAGAATATTGTACATATGACGGTTCTTAGTAAAAACAAATTCGATCTCAGATGACCAATGTGGTAATGATATACTTCCTATTGTACCTAGAGGCCACCCTGAAGTAGTACAAAATGCCCTTCCCTGGTGTTCTACCCATTTCCAGAGCCCCCGCTGATTTGCGGATCTTTTGAGCATTGTTCGTGTAAGAGATGTGGCAACTTGCGGAAACGTATGTAAAGGAGACGCGCCTGTCGAAATAAAAAAGCGGTCGATTACATGTCCACCCTTAATCGAAATTCTTATCAGCGCTATCTTTCACCGTACAAAGAGACAGCACTTGTAGACAGCCCCCACCTTGTTCTAATGTTCAAGCGGCAATGGTGTTTCATGTTTTTCTTCCAAATTCACAGGGCCACCCACAGGCATTTTTCCTAGTAGACGAACATATGAGATAAAACAAAATATTTGCCAGACATTCTCATACATTCTTTTTTTAGGTTTACATGGTAATATGTATCAAAATGCAAAACAAAAATTTGGTTTTAAAGCATTCGTTCAAGTTATTCATATAATGCTTTTAAAAATTATTGAAAAAATTAAATTTCAAGTAAACAAAATCAATACGTGAGGTCCAAATTTCTGCTAATGAAATAAAATTATCTTCGTAAAAAGCAGAATACCACTCAAAATACTAATATCGACCGGTTTCGAAGGCATAAAACCTTCTTCGTCAGATCACGCAGAACCGTAACCTACACTCGTACTCCCAGTGCACCGACCCAACATCCGTGGACAAATATCGCACTTCTTAGCTCATTTGCATATGGATGCAACTAGGTATTTAGGACACAAAGGGGTCGACGATCGAATGCAGCTTATAGTACAAAATTCATTTTTTTAAAGATAGACAATTTTGAGAACTAATGTAATTGTTCGACAAATGACGTTTTTTACCACACATCCTATCTCCCATGCCTACGCCACTAATTATAATTATATATACACCGTAAATATTAAATTCTACCCGAAATGGAATTAATATACTAAATTTGGATTTTCTATCTACTCCAGGTTTCGGGTTATTCTAAAAAAATGAGTCTATTCCTATAGCAGGCGCAGCACGAGCTAGCTGAATGAAGTTCAAATTCGAAAAAATGAAATATATCACAAAAGACAATAGCATGCTAAACTTTGAACTTTTAGCTACTCCGGTTCTCGAGTTATTCATCAAACACGATCGCATTCCTAGGACGGAATCAAGACGATGAGGTTCAAATTATAAATTATGATAAACCCCAAAAGAAATTGATATACTAAATTTAGATTTTTTAGCTGCACCAATTTACGAGTTATTCTCGAAAAATTAGTACATTACCACTATGTCGGGCCCAAGACGGGCGAGTCCGAAAAGGTCCAAAATCCAAAGAAATAAAATATACCCTGAAAAATAATGATATACTAAATTTAGATATTCTAGCTGCTACAGTTTTGGAGTTATTCTTAAAAAACGAGTACATTCTTTTTGTTGGGACCGGGACGGGCTAGCCCGACCAGGTTTTAAATCCAATGAGCTTAGACATACCGCAAATGACAACGACATTCTAAACTTGAAACTTTTTGATACTCCGGTTCTAGAGTTATTCCACTAAAAAAGTGAATTTCTAAGTCGGGCCCAAAACGGGTTGGCCCGATACGGTTCAAAAATAAAGGAATTCAAATATTCCCCAAAAGATAAGGATGTACTAAATTTATATTTTCTAGTTTCCCCGATTTTCTAGGTATTCTAAAAAACGGATCCATTCCTATGTCGGGTCCAGGTCGGACTACCCCGATAAAGTTCAAATCCGAAGAAACTTAGATATACCCCAAAAGCCAACGACATGTTAAATTTGGAATTTTTAGCTACTTCGGTTCTCGTCTTATTTTTCAAAAACGAATGCATTCTTCAGCGGATCCAAGACGGGCTAGCCCGACGAGCTTCAAAATTTAAATTAAAATCCATCCAAACGGAAATGATATACTGAATTAATATTTTTCAGCTACTCCGATTGATCGATTTATTTTTTAAAAGCGAGTAAATTTCTATGGCAGGTCCAAGACGGGCTAACCCGATACGGTTCGAAATGCGGTGAAATGTAATACACCCCAAAGGACAATGACATAATAAATTTATACATTCTAGATGCTCCGAATTTTTAGTTATTCTCAGAAAACGATATATTCTTTTTGTTGAACTCCGGACGGGCTAGCCCGATAGAATTTTTATCCAAAGTGTTAAAATATACAGCAAATGGCAAAGATATTCTAAACATCGAATTTTTAGATACACCTGTTCTCGAGTTATACCGCAAAAACGGGTGAGTTTCTAAAGCGGGCCTAAGACGGGTTAACCCGGTACGGTTGAAAATTGAAAGAATTAAAATACACCCCAAAAGAAAACGATATATTGAACTTAGATTTCCAACGTTCTCTGATTTTCGAGATATTCTCTAAAACCAGGTAATGTCCTATGGCGGGCCCAGGCCGGGCTAGCCCGATATGCTTCAAAATCGAAAAACTGAAATGTACCATAAGAGGAAACGTCATAACGAATTTCGCGTTACTATGATAAATGAACCTGATTATCTTGGACCTCAAATGTTTGAACGAACACCAAGTCAAGTTAAATAAAATTTTAAAAATAAGAATATATCCCTAGCTCAATCTCTCTGAAAATCAAATGACTTTTTGTGTATACCACTTACAATAATCACACCCAATTTCACACAAATTCTTCAGTTATTTCGAAAGATATCAGTCATTTCATTTGCAATAAATTCCCATTTGTTTCAATGTTAACTCCTCCGCTTTAGACCGCTTATTCGAGACCATCGCCGTCTGGCGGAGGCAACTTTTCAGGAACATCTCTTAACATTGGGAGGTATAGGCGGTCGGCACACTATTAGTTCTAGACACTATAATATGGGGAAAGGGATTATGTGAAAAAAAATTTGTTCCAGAAATACCGATAGATGGCGCAGTGCAACAGAAAATATGCTGAAAAGACACAAAATACACATTTGTAACACATTTTATTCGAACGTACCAAACATTCATATCACAAGGACTTTATCGATGCAGGGAATGCTGCTCAATATAGTTCCCTTCTTCAAGATGTAAAATCTGCAGTCTGTGGACAGACAGCTTGTTCAACTGCGGATCGTAATTGGTCGATTGAGATGCTTTTCACATGCAAAGTGATACTGTCTTTCAAGTCTGCCAAGATTACCAGACGTCCTCGATAAACAGGACTTTTTATGTACCCCCACAGCCAAAAATCACAGGGATTAAGATCTGGAGAACGAGATGGCCAGGTTGTCGGAAACGCACGAGTAATTACTCTACCATTAGTAAAATGTTGCCGATGAAACTGCTGTACACAGAGTCCAATGTGTGGAGACGCTCCATCTTGCATAAAGGTAATTGAATCAGGACATTGGTGCTGTTGCAGTTGGGGTACAACAAAATTTTTGACCATGTTTTTACACGCGCCACCTATCGGTGTCTCTGGAACTTATTTTTTTTTTTCGCGTAATCCGTTTCCCCATGTCTTGAATAGTAGGTTCAACAATTTTGGAGCCTTTACGCTGTATAGAGAGCTATACACTGCTTACACCTTTACACTGTTCGATGTATAGAGAGCTCAGAGTAGGGGTGATTATGACTTCCTTCTGCGGCAGATATTTAACAACATTGGCTCCTCTCAGTCTCATAACTTTAACATAAAGTTTAAAAATAGAAAATTTAACTACCTCTAAATTCCTCTTGAAATACGTATTATGAAATAAAATTTTGTATAATGGAATCATTTTCATATCCTCTAAAATTTCCCTCTAGTGAGTATACTGCCCTTTTAGGCAGTTTACTAATTAAAAAAGCGTAGGTTGGCTAAACACTTAAGTATTGCCATCTGGTTACTGTTAAAGACACAGACTACTATACAGACCTGTCACTCTCGATAGTTTCGTTTTCGCAGCGGCCATTAGAGATAGACCAAACATTGGGTTGGCGCGCTCTTGGCGATGGTCTGGTTTGATCCGAGCGCTTGGCGATGATCTGGTTTGGGTCCAAGATGATTTTCAATGTTATAACCCTATTTCGCTCGGCGAAAACTTGTAACAACAGACTAGCGTGGTTTGAGTAACGTGAAAAAGGATTATTTGTTAAGTGTTTAGATCATTTTATAGAAATGGATTGATAAAAGAAAACTGGTTGCGTTACAGGGTATGTAATTTATGTTTATTAAAATTGAAATAATTTTACGTGTTCATTATAAGTATACACGTGTTCATATAAGTATACACGTGTTCATATAAGTATACATGTGTTCATGATACGAAATTAGTGCTGTGTTGTTATTACTGCCGGATTAGACTAAATTTTAAGAGGTAGTGAAATAATTAGTTAAAAAATATTTTCCGTATTTTTATAAAATGTGAAATAATTGATATTTGGATAGCTTTTTCTTAGTTGAATGTGATATAGTATGTGTATATATTTATGTAAAATTTTTATTAAGTGCCTTATGGTGAAAAATTCCCCCCCCCCCTCGGGTAATTAATGATTGAGTTCCACAACTTCGATAGTGCATTTATGTAAATTTGATATTTACTATATGAATATTTTTATATTTAAAAAAAAAAGTCTATTATCAGTATCCCAGAATAAATTAAGGATCAAGTAATTAACGATCAACACGCTAGTATACTTTTTAGACTGAAAGTATTATATAATATTTCAGTCTTTTGAGTATGTTAGCTTGTAATTTTTTGTGCATTATGTTTTATAGTGAGACAATGCAATGTGTCTATTTTTTAATCTATTTCATGATTATTTGAATTAAATATATAACTATGTTTATTTAAATATTCTTAAACTAATGAATATTTATGTTACAGATTAATGTATTTTTAAATCCTGATCCTTTCTATAGTTTCAAAAATTATAAAAGTACAGTCCTCAACATTTTGTTCCCCTCCCGTTTAAAAAAAAAATCGCCAAGCGAGCGATAACGCGCCAAATCTGGCAGACGCATCGTAGTTCAGTTGGTCCAACTCACGAGCTCTAGTGTCTATGCGACATCCCGTATTAAAAATGTTGCCATAGGGTCCTATGGGAGTGCACCTTCTGAATATAGTATTCTGTGCGGCACACTATCCCTTCTAGCCACTGTAGTTCAGTGTTTAGTGTTCAATTCTCTTCAGGTCATATCAGCGATTTATCGCTGGCATACGGTTAATACGAAATTACCGGAAAAAATAATCAGCTATTTATTATAATAGTTGAATATCGTAATTCTATGTGAATAAATAGTTCCTTATCTAGAGCCAAGGCAATCTGCTAGCGGTAGATGGCCCCATAAGAATTTTTAACTTTATTAAAATCCCACAACAAAAGCAATATAATTAAAACAAAATATCATCCTTAATTGCTATCAAAATAATAAATGTGGTTTTAAGCATCAATGATTAATTTAAACAGGTGCAAGATTTTAATCTCCAAAGTCCTCTACATAAAATCGCCCACCCTCCTCTCTTAGCAGGATGCCATTACCTGTCCCTTATATAATAAAATTCTCAAATATCTCATTTCCTTATAATGGAAATAAATTTCTGTAGACCTAGTAAGTATTCACTCCAAAATATTCAAACTACCTTTATTTTATGCCCATTGTTATATAATAAATTATATTTAATTGCAGGAATTCAGAAACATGTAAAAACAATAACCTCCTTTATCATTTGTATGTAATTTAAATGTGTGAAAAATATATATGTATTAATATGTATGCAACTTATGTATAAAAGACAACGATATACCAAATTTGAATTCTCTAGCTGCTCCTGTATGTTAAGTTCTTCCCATGGCGGGTCTAGGACAAGGACGGTTCAAAATAAGATTATACATATAATTTACGTAGTTATACTGACATCAAAGAATATACATATGACATGGCTACGATTTTGAAATTTCATAAGCTGCCACAATACTGGGCAGTTTACTATTTTGAAATTGATTTTGAATTGTTTGAGTCCACAGAATACCATATTCAGAAGGTTGACTCCCATCACAGAATAATACTCGTACATGATAAGTATATTCTACCTTGCTTATATTTTCATTACAGTTTTTTTTTTATTTATTTATTGAAATGCATCTTGTATGCATCAGCTCAATTGGTCAATATCAAGATTTGTTTCTAGTTTTTAAATGAAAACGAAATACATCATTGCTGTAAGTAACTTTATAGCAATTTACAAGCTGCATCAGCCATATTTAGCCGCCTGTCATAACTATATGCATATGCATTTATTAAGTCAAATTTGCTTTAATTAATTTGGCATCATATCGAGAACTTTTAAATAAATTTTTTCTTCACGTTAGAATTCAAACTTCATTCAATTAGAAAATTCAATTGAATTAATTTCTATTAATAAATTAGAAAATATTTGCACCACTTGCAGAAATTATATATATAAATTGAACAATATATTTACAGATAAGATATTATTTCTGACCCTATATTACATAATAAGTTTAATATTATGCAATGTCTAATAAAAATTATCAGTATAATATAGATATGTACATTCTTATAGACAAATAAATGTTTAAAGAATGTTATCTACTTTAAAGGAGACAAAAACCTAATTTAGAAGTAAAAATATTTTAATAACAAAAAAGTATCATTGTTATTTTAATATTTTAGATGCATTTTATTTATTCAAATGCATTATTTACATTTACTCATTTTTGAAATTTTTATTTTGTTTTTTTGTGTACTATTTATCTCTTGATATCTTTGTAAAACTGAAGTCTGGTTTTAAAGTACAATCTCAATAATGTTTGTGTAAGTTCGATTTTTTGGCTTTCACATCGTATAAATTTTAATGTGGAATTTGACAAAGTGTCAAATAAGTCACATTTTTTCTGTGAAGTAAATTTATAGAGAAGCACTTTGAAAATTTGTTTTTAATACAATTAAATAGATTTATTGATGGGTACATAAGACCTCTATCAAATGCTTCAGGAATGATAAACATTCATTTGTCAGAGAATTTCCCTGATCTTCTATTTGCATTTCACATTTAGCACACCTGATTTTGCTTATGAATTTTCTGGCAACATAACCAGCTATGTAATAAATTAATTTGTGATCAATGTATTGCCTATCAGGTGCATTATTAGATAAAATATGTGAAAAATTTCCATTCTCAGCAAGTAAATCAACTTTAGATAAAATTGAATTTTCAGTTTAATTATCAGGGCATATTTTAATTAAAGACTCAATCACAGATGGCTCAGCATTTCCAGTTTAATATATTAGATATAAGAATTTAACAGTAACAGTTAAAAACAATTGAGAAATTAAACGAATAACAGTGCTAAATCGATTAATAAAAATTCAAATTACGATCAAACAAAATTTAACTCAAAGCTCATTCTAATTCATAACTGCAGACTAGACCAGATGGAGTTACACCTTCTTGCTCCTTATTTTAACCCGATGTTTCCTGAATTATTGAAACCAGTTCTAGAAAACCCCACCCTTACGAACGTGACACTGTAGTGGAAACCATACCCCCCTTCCCCCCCTCCCCCAAAAAAATAATAAAATAAAGAAAAAAATATAGTTAATTATCGTCATCTACCGTTGAAAGAAAAAACAAGATTTAATTGACCGTAGAATTGACTTTTAGATTAAGAATATAAATGAGTGATTGTAGAGTACATACCGCTTATATCATGAAGCTAAAAGAATATGTGAAACAGAGCCATTTTATTCTGTTTTCTTGTTCGATTCATATTTCTATGCTTAGGTGGAATAAAAAAATTTGAAATTAAATCGGGAGGTGAATGAAAAGCAAAAGCATACCCAAGGAAAATAACTTTAAAAATCAGGGGGCGTGACTTAAGTATTACCAACAGATTTATAATTTCATACCGCGTATCACGTAGCCATTTTTTTTTTGTTTTTTATAAAACATCGCATTTTATTGCATTACAGGATTACATGAATGTATGGGAGCGAAGAAAATAAATTACAGTGAGGTAGGCGTGGCTTCATGTCACATATTTGGGCAATTGCGCTTCTATTTTAAATATACCGGGTGGTCCATTTAAATTGAGACATCGAAATAACTCGCGAAATACGCATCATACGAAAAAAAATGTTTTAACGAAGTCATCATATTTTCGAGAGGGAAATAGAACCCCGCAAAATTTAGCCCACCCCCACCATTTCCAGGGGTGGGGGAGGAGGCAACTCTGAAATTTCAAATGGGAAACCCCCTTTTTTATTGCAGATTCGGATTCTACGGGAAAAAATACGTAACTTTTGTTTGAAACATTTCTTTCGACTCTTTAAGTTTGCGCTGTAATCACAAAAATAAATAATTTAAAGTAATTTAATAAATACCTCATTTTGACTCCAGGTATAAAAATACTGCTTGAAGATGGCAAAACACGTCAAACTGACAACGAAAGATTAGTTAAGTTTCGTTTTTTCAAGAAGAATCCACATGTTTTACTTACATTGGTGCAGCGTTAAAAAAAGAACTTTTTATCGGGTAGAGCTAAAAGCAGTTATTTCATCAAGTAGTATTTTTTATTATTTTTTTTTATTTTTCTGTTTGCTCCTTTTGCGTCAGTTAGACGTCTTTTACCATCTTCAAGTAGTATTTTTATACCAGGAGTCAAATAGAAGTATTTATTAAAATAATTTAAATTATTTATTTTTTGTGATTGCAGCGCAATCTACAAAGATTAAAAAAAATGTTTCAAACAAATGTTACGTAATTTCTCCCGTAAAATCCGAATCTGCAATAAAAAATGGGGGTTCCCATTTGAAATTTCAAAGTTGCCTCCTCCCCACACCCCTGAATTTGGTGGGGGTGGGCTAAATTTTGGGGGTTCTATTTCCCTCTCGAAAATATGATGACTTCTTAAAAACCTTTTTTTTTCGTATGATGCGTATTTCGCGAGTTATTTCGATGTCTCAATTTAAATGGACCACCCGGTTTTTAACATAAAAGTACAAGAACTTTTACATAAATTACATAAATTACTATTATTTCTTGTGGGCCAATGCTGGATCTATTAAAAACTGAATGTAAGCGTGTCTTAAATGCCAACTCCAATTGTTCAACACAGAATCTTATAATAACTGCATTTTATTTTTTTGCTTATAATAGTTTTGGAAGTACAAATCGAAACACAGATTGCGATTACGAATTATTTTCATCTAACTACATATGAACATATGTTAATACATATATTAATAGATTCATACATCTGTAAATATTTTACCATGTTAAAATTTTGTTGTCTTTGAAAGAGACATTTTTGAAATATTTCAAGTTTAACAAAATTAATATTTGCATTAATTTGTGCTCGTTAAGTTGTTTTTTTTTTCTCTAACGCATATGCCTAAATCGATGGTGAATATTGAAAAATGTAATACCTCTCCCTCATTATTTGTGTAGTAGATATGATGTCTTAACGTTAGTTACAATGAAAAAAACGTTCTTTCGCTTGCAAGCAATAAATGGCTGGTATGAACTGAAGCGAAGTGACCAATTGACCTCGGTTGTTTTGCAAAACTCTTTTTAGAACCACAGTTCAGTGTTCAGTGTTGACTTCACTTCACTTCATACCAGCGATTTATCGCTGCCTTACGGTTAATACGAAAGTACAGAAAAAAATAACCACATATTTATTACAATACTTGAATATCGTATTTCTAAGTAAATAAATAGTTCCTTATCTAGAGCCAAGGTAATCTGCTAGCCGTAGATGGGCCCATAAGAATTTTTAACTTTAATAAATTAAAACCCCACAACAAAAGTAATATAATTAAAACAAAATAATATCCTTAATTGCTATCAAAATAATAAATGTGGTTTTAAACATCTATAATTAATTTAAGCAGATGCAAGATTTTAATCTCGAAAGCCCTTTACATAAAATCGCCAACCTTCCTCTCTTGGCAGGATGCCATTACCTGTCCCTTATATAATAAAATTCTCAAATATCTTATTTCCTTATAATGAAAAAAATCTGATGTGGGCAACACATGACTTTCCTTATATAATGCAATGAATTTACTACTTTTACAGTAAAAAAATAGGTTTTTCTTATAGTAGATACTAATATTATTTCCAAGATATTGAATTTTCGACAATTAGTCGTCATTTTCATTGATTTAGCGTCATTTTTATCCATTTGGCGAGATTTTCGTTAATTTGGCAACATTTTAAAAAGTCGCCTGGCGACATTCCGCCAAATTCGTCGCCAAAATCTCGCCAAGCGTTATGGACGAAGAAATAAGTTGTTCTTACAGCAGATAAATGACTATTGGTGTTCAAATACAAAAGTATTACTCAAAGTATCTTTTTTCATGAATGGAACGAGCTAGATCCACGAGAATGATGTCATCCAATTTATCGCATGGTATTACATATGAAAAGTGAACATGTTTCTCAATAGGGGAAATACTTATTTATCATTTTATATGACTTTTTAATAATTTTTTTGAAAAATGTGCAATATCTCGAGAACGGTTCATGTTAGCGTTCTAAAATCTAAGTCAATCATTTTCTAATGAAAAATTACATAAGAAATGTCCATTTGCGTAACTTTAGTAGTGGTTTTGATTTTTTGACGATTTTTTCAAAATATTATTCGAAAATTTAGGGGGGTTCTGAACATTCGATTACGTATAAAAACAAAAGGCTTCCAGTGTTTACGGATTGTGATTTTTGCACCAAATTTGGTTCGAATCGGTCCATTCGTTCGTCAGTTATCGTCTCCACAGACTCACTGACGCACACACACACCCACACACAGACATCACTTCAAAAATGTTTGATTCGTGATCAGGGATGGTTGAAACGTGCTCTCCCGTCGAAAACTCGATTTCGAATTTTCGACCCCGTCACAATACTTTCCTTATACATTATGTATATAAGGAAAGTAATAACTTACTGTAGACCTAGCAAATATTCACAACCAAAATATTCAAACTACCTTTATTTTAGGCTCATTGTTGTATAATAAATTAGATTTAATTACAGGAATTCAGCAACATGTAAAAACAATAACCTCCTTTATCATATGTATGTAACTTAAATGTATGAAAAATGTTTATGTATTAAAATGTATGCAACTTATATATAAAATACAGCGATATATCAAATTTGAATTCTCTAGCTGCTCCTGTATGTTAAGTTCTTCCCATGGCGGGTCTAGGACAAGGACGGTTCAAAATAAAATTATACATATAATTTACGTATTTATACTGACATCAAAGAATATACATATGACATGGCTACGATTTTAAAATTTATAAGATGCCACAATACTGGGCAATTTACTATTTTGAAATAGATTTTGAATTGTTTGAGCTCACAGAATAATACTATATTCAGAAAGTTCACTCCAAATAAAATTATACATATAATTTACATATATATACCGACATGGCTACGATTAAGGCTATTATATCTATAAGATTGCGCCACTTCAGATCTAGCCAATGAGAGCACGTAAAGACGCAACGTCATTAGGAGTAAAATATCAGGAACGGCACGATAGACTCCAATGTTAGAGTGGCAGCAAAATTTATTTAATCATTTTTTTAATTTAAAATATGAAGTAATTACTCAAATAACATTAATTTTACTTGAACACAACTTAAATATGCAGTACTGGATTTTTTTGGAAGGGTACACACATAATAAAACTGTATTTCCCTTTCTGAAAAATATAAATCATCTGAAAGTTTAGTTTCGCTTTTGAAACCAGTCAATGTTATTACAGGACGCGATGTTATTTTTAATGATTTTTATTTTAAAATAGGCGAATTTACAGAAATATGTTCGGAAAGTTTTCTAAACAAGCAATCATTCTAAAATTTTCATTATATACAAATAAACATCGCATAATTTATTTCTAAATGCATAATAAAGAAAGTTATTTTCGATTATGTTATCTCTAATAATTGAAAATCAAAACAATAATTAAAACGCTAACACTAAGTTTTGTGTCTTTTTAGGGGGGGGGGGGGGGGGGGGGAGGGGAGTGTACTTATGCCTAACTAGTAAACGATTTAAGTGATGCTTTTATAGTAAAGAACTTATATTATTGCAAATCACTTGATTTTATTAGTTTTTTTTAGATCAAAAAGATAATTTATATCAAATCGAAATTCAATGTAAACATATAAAAATATAGAAACTAATCGTTTAAAGCACACACTATGATATACCTTCAAAATAAAGAATTAAATGTATTATAGTATATTGATTCATGATGAAAAATATACGAGCAAGCAAATTATATCATTATATTTATTTTTAACTTACTATGGTTAAACATTTTCATCAGACTATAACTTCTTATTTCCAATTTTCAGATATACATCAGACAATTCACACCAGCAAATCAACCAAAACAAAGTAGAAAATTAAAAATAATCAACTAGTCACAAGAAAGTCTTGAAGCACATTTAATTATGCAATTGTTCAAATGTCTTAAGAAATCTAGAGTTGCAATAGCACAATCGTTCGGCATACCGAAATTTGCTCGACAAAACTCACAAAATGAATAAGCCGATGATTTTAGATAGTAATAATAAGTTAACCTAAATAAGGACTGTTTGTTTTAAATCAATCCAAAGTTTACATAAAAATATACGTAAGGAATGATAGATCAACAACGACCACGTTGCATTGGATTTAAATAGAAATAATAAAATATTTCGCCGGCACTCTCTGGCGCCAGTTACAGCGTGCTGCAAATAAACTCCATCTGACATCACAAACGTTGTTCGTGGCAAAGGAGTGGCACCCCCCCCCCCCCCCCCTCATACAGTGTCTAGAAAGAATAGTGTGCCGACCGCCTATACCTCCCAATGCTAGGAGATGTCCCTGAAAAGCCACCTCCGCCAGACGGCGTTGGTCTCGAATAAGCGGTTAAAAGCGGAGGGGTTAACATTGAAACTAATGAGAATTTATTGCAAATGAAATGACCGATATCTTTCGAAACAACTGAAGAATTTGTGTGAAATTTGGTGTGATTATTGCAAGTGGTATGCATAAAAAGTCATTTGATTTTCAGAGAGATTGTGCTAGGGATATATTCGTATATTTAAAATGTTATTTAACTTGATCAGGTGTTCGTTCAAACCTTTGAGATCCAAAATAATCAGTTTCATTTATCACAGTAACGTGAAATTCGGTATGACGTTTTCTCTTGTGGTATATTTCAGTTCTTTCGATTTTGAAGCTTATAGGGCTAGCCCGTCCTGGGCCCACCATAGGACTTTACCCGGTTTTTGAGAATAACTCGAAAATCAGAGAAAGTAGGAAATCTAAATTTAATATATCGTTTCTTTTGGGGTATATTTTAATTCTTTCAATTTTGAACCGTACCGGGTTAGCCCGTCTTAGGCCCGCCTTAGAAACTCACCAGTTTTTGCTGTATAACTCGAGAACAGGTGTATCTAATAATTCTAAATTTAGCTTATCCTTGTCATTTGCTGTATATTTTAATTCTTTGGATTAAAAATCTTTTCGGACAAGCCCGTCCTGAGCCCAACAAAAGGAATATATCGTTTTTTTTAGAATAACTAAAAATTCGGAGCATCTAGAATGTCTAAATTTAATATATCATTGTCTTTTGGGGTATATTACATTTCATCGCATTTCGAACCTTATAGGGCTAGCCCGTCTTGGGCCCGCCATAGAAATTTACTCTCTTTTCAAGAATAGATCAATCAATCGGAGTAGCTAAAAAATGTAAATTTAATATATCATTCCCTTTTGGATGGACTTTAATCTAGATTTTGAACCTCATCGAGCTAGCCCGTTTTGGATCCGATGAAGAATGCATTCGTTTCTGAAGAATAAAGCAAGAACCGAAATAGCTAAAAATTCCAAGTTTAACATGTCGTTGGCTTTTGGGTTATATCTAAGTTTCTTCGAATTTGAACTTTATCGTGGTAGCCCGTCCTGGGCCCGACATAGGAATGGACCCGTTTTTTTAGAATAACTGGAAAATCGGGGAAACTAGAAAATATAAATTTAGTACATCCTTATCTTTTGGGGAATATTTTAATTCCTTCGATTTTAAACCGTATCGGGCTAACCCGTTTTGTACTCGCCTTAGAAATTCACTTTTTGTGGGGAATAACTCTAGAACCGGAGTATCTAAAATTTTCAAGTTTGATTGTCGTTGTCATTTGCGGTATGTCTTAGCTCATTGGATTTTAAACCTGATCGGGCTAGCCCGTCCCGGTCCCAACAAGAAGAATGTACTCGTTTTTTAAGAATAGCCCCAAAACGGTAGCAGCTAATATATCTAAATTTAGTATATCATTGTCTTTTAGGGTATATTTTCTTTCTTTGGATTTTGAACCTTATCAGACTCGCCCGTCTTGGACCCGACATAGTGATAATGTACTCGTTTTTCGAGAATAACTCGTAAATCGGAGCAGCTAAAAAATCTAAATTTTGTATATCACTTTCTTTTGGGGTTTATCATAATTTATAATTTGAACCTCATTGGGCAGGAATGCAATCGTGTTTGATGAATAACTCGAGAACCGGAGTAGCTAAAAGTTCCAAGTTTAGCATGCTATTGTCTTTTGAGGTACATTTCATTTTTTGGCTTTGAACTTCATTCAGCTTGCCCGGGCTGGGCCTGCCATAGGAATATACTCATTTTTTAGAATAACCCGAAAACTGGAGCAGATAGAAAATCCAAATTTAACATATTAATTCCTTTTCGGGAAGAATTTAATATTTTCGGCGTATATATTATTATAATTAGTGGCGTAGGCATGGGAGATGGGATGTGTGGTAAAAGCCTCATTTGCCGATCAATTACATCAGTTCTCAAAATTGACCATATTTAAAAAAAAATGAACTTTGTACTATAAGTTCCATTCAATCGTCGACCCCCTTTTTTCCCAGATACATAGTTACATCCATATGCAAATGAGCTAAGAAGTGCGGAAATTTGTCCACGGATGTTGGGTCGGTGCACTAGGAATACGAGTGAAGGTTGCGGTTCTTTGTGATCTGACGAAGAAGGTTTTTGCCTTCGAAACCGGTCGATATTAGTATTTTGAGTTGTATTCTGCTTTTTACGAAGATAATTTTATTTCTTTAGCAGAAATTTGGACCGCACGTATTGATATTGTTTACGTGAAATTGAAATTTTTCAATAATTTTTAAAAGCATAACTTGAACGAATGCTTTAAAACCAAACTTTTGTTTTGCATTTTGATACATATTACCATGTAAACCTAAAGAAAGAATGTATGATAATGTCTAGCAGATATTTTGTTTTATCTCATATGTTCGGCTACAGGGAAACATGCCTGTGGGTGGCCCTGTGAATTTGGAAGAAAAACATGAAACACCATTGCCGCTTGAACATTAGAACAAGGTGGGGGCTGCTTACAAGTGCTGTCTTTTTTGTAAGGTGAAAGATAGCGCTGATAAGAATTTCGATTAAGAGTGGACACGTAATCGACATCTATTTTATTTCGACAGGCGCGTCTCCTTTACATACGTTTCCGCAAATTGCCACATTTCTTACATGAACAATGCTCAAAAGATCCGCAAATCGGCGGGGGCTCTGGAAATGAGTAGAATCTTCGACTGGGTAGAACACCAGGAAAGGGCATTTTGTACTGCCTTCAGGGTGGCTTCTAGATACGATAGAAAGTATCTCGTTAGCACATTGCTCATCTGAGATCGAATTTGTTTCAACTAAGAACCGTCACATGTACAATATTCTTTTTCTTTCATAACACCCGTTAAAAATCAACATTATCACAATAAGCAACCCCAAATAACGTGACTTTTTGAATAATTCGATTTTTTCAGTAGTCCTTTCAAACTGTTTCTCCCGTGCATCAAATTTCAAATATCTGTCTCATCTCATACTGGGCATTTGTGATTTATTCAGGCAATTAAACATTTAATTGTACGTCATCCCTTAAAATTAGCAAATATTAGAAAGCTGAAATTATACAATTTATTTCTATCTATCTATCTATCCTTGCATTAATTTTAAAGTCTCTATCTCGTTGTAAAGTTCGTTTTACTACCATTTCACATTTCGAACGTTTTTGCGTGGAACACCAATAAAATGAACATTTTTGAAAAATACTATTTTTTCTGAGGTTTTATTGATTGATTGACTCGTGTATTAAATTTTTAGTCCATATCTCATTTTAAATAAATCGTTTCTCTTTTATTCCACAAATCGAACATTTTAACGAACGGCATTCCCTAAAGAAGTAAATATTGGAATACTGAAAAGAAAATGCACACTTTCTTCTTTCAAACTATCTATCCTCAAACCCAATTTACAATCTTATATCTGATCGTGAAGTATATTTTTCTATCATTTCACCTTTCGAATATTTTGATGTGGAACAAATACCCTCCTTTACTAGACATTTTTAAATAATTAGATTTTTTTCTGAGGATTTTACTCAATAATTGATCTGCGTAAAAATTTTCAAGTTCCATATCACTTAAAAGAAAATGCATTTATTATTTATTCGGTAAATCGAACATTTTGGTGTGGGGCAAAACCTTAAGTAACACATATTGAAAAGCAAAAATTGCGCACTTTCTTTTTTTCAAACTATCTACTCATACATCAAATTTGAAATCTCTATATCATCATGAAGAGTGCTTTTTTATAGTTTCACATTTAGAACGTTTTGATGTAGATTACCGCCTCTACAGAACATTTTTGAAAAATTCGATTTTCCAGAGGGTTTTATTGAACGAGTAACCCATGTACCAAATTGCAAGATTCTATCTCGGTTTAAAAAGGCGTTATTCATTTATTTGGCAAATCGAACATTTTAGAGTGCAGCATCCCTAAACCATTAAATTATGGAAAATTCCAATTGCACACTTTCTTTCTTTCGAACTAACTAACACAAAATTTGAAGTCTCCAAACCACCGCGAAGCATGCTTTTCTATCATTTTATCTTTCGAACGTTTTTGTGTAAAGTACCCACCCCCCTTAAATAAACATTTATGACATACTCTATTCCTGGGGGTTTGTATCAGATATTTGGTCCATATGCCAAATATTAATGGCCAATCAACAGATAAATAATTATACTGAGCATCTATCACATTTTAAAAGAGCCATTTCTCATTTATTCAGAAAATCGAACATTTTCGTTTACGCCACCCTCTAAAGTAGAAAATATTGGGAAACTGAAATTGCACACTCTCTTCCGTTCGAACTATCTATCCATACACCAAATTTGAAGTCCCTACCTCATCCCTAAGGATGTTTTTTTTTTTATCATTTCACCTTTCGAATGTTTTTCTGTACAGCATCCCCCTTAAAGGAATATTTTTGAAAACTGTTTTTTGGAATTTTTTTATCAAATACCCATATACCAAATTTTAAGCCTCTATAAAGTAATGATTGGGCCTGATTTAAGTCAATTTGGAAACATTTAAAATAGTCGCTAAATTCGTCGTCAGGACCGCCAATACTAATCGTTTCGAACAGACAGACAGAAAAAGAGATAGCGAGATAAATATATAGATTGATAGACAGCGAGACTTTCATCAATATAGAATTAATATAAATTACCTAAACATTAGCAATTTTGAAACTTTCGCAGAGAAGCTTCAGTTAGATAGGCTTTTACTTAGAAGACATCAGGATTGTCAACTAATAAAAATGCACTAATTCCAATGTATAAAAAATTATAAAAAAAATTACATACCTGATTCATAAGACACATCTATATGTGATACATCTATACAAGTATAAGCAGTACCACAGGACCGGTTTTGCTCTCAAAGAGCTCCTGTAGACAACTATTAACAGCATTAGTAGAGCATTTGAAACAAGAAAACTTGATCTATGCCACGAGGTGGCATGTTCAAGTTTATATTATAATCAGAAAAAGGTAATATTCCAATCATGCTACCAATGCTGTTAACATAGTTACAGGACCGGTTTCGCTCTCCTTAGAGCTCATCAGCTGTGGATAACTGATGTAATTTTTTATGACTGTCAATTGAGATTATTAATTACAAGAAAGAAAGTATGCTTCTAGTACAGTAATCAGCATTTCAGGAGTTTATTTTGCGTAGAATAATCTGCTAAACTATGACTACACACTAGTAGCAAAACAGCATAATATGTACAGTAACTGTGGAACATAGTTTTCTTTCTGCTGGTACAGTTAAGAGGTATTTTGGACTAAAATCAAACTGCAAAGTCACTGAATGATTTGGTCCACGAATGCTGATCATCGAGATAGGAGCAGAATTCCCAACTTTGAAAACAACCTCAATTGACAAGTATTTTCTTTTCAGCCCAGGCAATCAGACCTACCAAAAGGTGTAAAGTTGCAAAGTCCACTTCGACGATAAGAATTTATAATTTCGTCCCAGTAGCTCGATGGTAGAGAGTCGACAGGCCAGTTCAGAGATCCAGGGCTCGATTCTCGGTTGAATCAGCAAGGCTTTTTACAATAGCGCCCGAACAAATTAACCCTATAGGTTAGTGCAAAGATGTCGGAGGTCTGAAAGTACCCTAGTACGACTAGCACGGATTCGGTGGACTCTGGAAGATTAGGTGTCGATTTCAAGATTGAGAGGATAACGACCCCGAAGAATACTAACCTGGGTAAAAATAGTAGTAGGAAGCTAACCTGAGTTAAAAGTAGCATACGATGGTCAGTCAGATTGTCAGTTGCCCGCCAATCTGACAGAGGGTGGTGAATGAAAGTCCACTTAGATAGCAGCTTGCAATTTTGTCTCAGTATTTCAACGGTAGAGCGTCGGCTGGCCTGTTCGAAGATATAGGGTTCGATTCCCGGTTGGGAGTGCAAGGCTCTTTAAAAAGTATCTGTTTGACGGTCGGAAAATGCCACCCAAAGTAGACCAGAACCCAATGAGAGTAACAACCACAGGGGCCGTACAAAACTGAACCTGATTTTTCATCCTCTAGTTACTTTCCTTATAAACATTATGTATAAGGAAAGTATTGTGACGGGGTCGAAAATTCGAATTCGAGTTTTCGACGAGAGAACACGTTTCAAGCATGCCTGATCACAAATCAAACATTTTTTAAGTGATGTCTCTGTGTGTGTGTGTGTGAAAGTATGTGTGTGTGTGTATGAAAGTATATGTGTGTGTGTGTGTGAAAGTATGTGTGTGTGTGTGTATGTGTGTGTCAGTGAGCCTGTGGAGACGATAACTGACGAACGAATGGACCGATTCGAACAAAATTTGGTACAAAATCACAATCCGTAAACACTGGAAGTCTATTGTTTTTATACGCAATCGAATGTTCACCCCCCCCCCCCCAAATTTCCGAGTGAAATTTTGAAAAAATCGTCAAAAAATCAAATCCGCTAATAAAGTTACGCGAATAGACATTTCTTATGTAATTTTTCATTTGAAAACGATTCGCATAAATTTTAGAACGCTAACATGAACCGTTCTCGAGATATCGCACATTTTTCAAAAAAATTATCAAAAAGTTATATAAAATAAAAAAAAAATATTTATTTTCTATTGAGAAACATGTTCACTTTTCATATGTAATACCATGCGATAAATTGGGTGACATCATTCTCGTGAATATAGCTCGTTCCAGTCATGAAAAAAGATACTTTGAGTAATACTTTTGTATTTGAACGCCAATAGTCATTTATCTGATGTAAGAATAACATCTTTCTTCATACATAACGCTTGGCGAGATTTTGGGGACGAATTTGGTGGAATGTCGACAACTTGGCGACTTTTTTAAATGTTGTTAATTAGCGAAAAACTAGCCAAATGGATAAAAATGGCGCTAAATCAATGACGACTTATTGATGATGACGACATGGAAAATGACGACTCATTGACGAAAATTCAATATCTTGGAAAGAATATAAATAACAACTATAAAAATAATCTATTTTTTTTTACTGTAAAAGTAGTAAATTCATTGCATTATATAAGGAAAGTCATGTGCCGCCCACATCAGATTTTTTAGTTTTGTCATGAATTTAAATTTTCATCAGCCCGTTCTACTGTTACCTTATGCTTATTCGTATTCGTACCGGTGAGTTTAAAAGTCATATTTTCACTTAGGCCAGGGTGTACTTACTGTACGTTGTCCCCCTACCATTTCCTTTCTCCTGAAAATAGTTATTAATTTGATATTGGCAGTACTAAACGTACTGTTGCCATTCGATTATCTGAGCATGAGCGCAATATTATAACAAGAAAGATCAATCATGCATAAAGCATTGATTATGAAACGCTTTCCAACATCTCTAAAATGCGATACATTCCTCAGTAATATTTTTAAAATTATCACAATACTACATTAATTTCTTATATTTGAAAACTTAAAACTTCATCGAAAAAAATGAACTTCATTCAAATGACGGCACTGGAATATAAATTGCCTGGTTTAAACATCTCTAAAATGCGATACATTCCTCGGTAATATTTTTAAAATTATCATGATACTGCAATAATTTATTATATTTTAAAACTTTATCGAAAACCAATGAACTTTTTTCAAATGACGTCATCGAAATATAAATCGCCTCTATATAAAAACAGCATTTCATTCATAAACATTTTTCCATTCCTTTCATTGATCACAATACTATAATAATTTATTTTATTTAAAAACTTAAAACCATGGACGTACACGTAATTTAACTCTATGCTTAAAACTTCATCGAAAAAATCGTCTTGCTCTCTGTGAAAAATCAATGAATGTTTCATTCATATCAGCTATATTGCAGACTCCATGAGCTAAATAATTTTCGTTAAAGAAATGCAGCAATTCTTATGCAACTCATTCTACATCTTTTGGTATTTACATTCTCCATATGTGAAAATTAGTCTTCGTTGTAGAAATAACCGAAGTTTGATGATCATTTAAATTCAAATGTATTGTAATTGCGTTCTTTCAGTATGTTGATGCACAGAATTTAAGCAAAATTACATTTAGTAACATTTAAAGTTTAAATACGTTTTACAAACATTTGAAAAATAGGAATACTAATTAAATGCATGCTAACACGCCTCCCCTTGTCAAAAATCACACTTAAACAAAAGTATTTTTAATTTGTGCCAGAATTTCATTCAGAAATTGTAGAAAATTAAAATATATAAATTTCTCGTTATATTAAAAGTTTGCTGGGTTTGCGGATAGCAAAATTATTTCTGATTGCAGCCCACAATTTGACAGTCTAGCAGAAGTGAAGTACTATTTTATGTAATATCTTAACATTTTTGCAAAATAGCGCTCATTTGTGTCAAATTAACATTGGCGACAAACTCACTAACTCTACAGAGCCTGATTAGAATCCTCGAATTCGAGAAAAGTGTCATTCACCCATTTCTAATAATTTACTGATGCTCATGATAAAAAAAATAATTAAACTCTTGGAAAGATATTTATTTTAAAATATATCTCTTTTTTCTTTCTGAAGAATATAGCAAGAATCAGAATTTAATGGAATTTGTTTTTCTCTCTATATTAAACAATTTTTATTTAAAAAACTACCTAACATATTTTACTGATAATTTTTTATATATTTTATGAGATAATTTGAATATTTACTAAAATTTTGAAGCAATTTGTGAAATTTAAATTCGCTTAAAATATGTTTGGATAATTAGGTCCCATAGGGTTCAATGCATTTCATTCTTTCAACCTTGGTTCAATCCAAAATTAATTGGGTGATATTATTCATTTATATTCCCATAGGTCCCACAGACCGTCTGAAAAACATACTAAAATTTCATATTGATAAAGTCATCTTTAAGGTAGTTATCATGCTAACGGACAGACAGACAGAAAGACAGAATGAACAAAGTTATAAACACTTTTCAACTATGTTGTAAAGTGTTAAATAATAGTAAACCGTGCATTGCTTTATCCCAAAATGTCATTAATGGTACCTTTATGCCGGTTTTTGATAAAAACCTTTCTTTTAACTAAGGCAGGTTGTTTTATTACGAATCGTACCATAATCTAATGAACATCAGGATTTTCCACAAAAAACATACCTACCAAATTTTATGAAATTCGGTCCATTAGTTTTTCAATTAGAGTGGATGTAATATCCTCACAGACACACAGAAACATACACAGATGCACCCTTACACGCACAGACGTCTTCCTAAAAATAGATTTTTCGTCTTCTAGAAGTCCCAAAACGTGTAGATCCTTTGAAAATTCGAGTTCCAATCTTCGGCACTATTCCAATACTTTGAGTACATACACACACACACACACACAAATATATTATATGTGTAACTGTGTATTATCTGTGTATCTAAATTCCCTGCCTATGCAATTACAATAGTTGTGATTTTAAATGATCCCTAAACTTTTATTATTTCTTCAACGAAGCCTAATTTTAACATATGCAGAATGCAAATATCTCAAGCGATTGTAAGATGAGTTACATAAGAATTGCTGAATTTTTTTCACACAAAATTATTTAGCTCTGGAACCTGGAATACAGGTTATATGAATGAAATATTCATTGATTTTGCACAGAAAATCAGATGATTTATATTTCGATACAGTTTTAAATATTTAAGTATAATAAATTACTGTAGTACTGTGATAATGTAAAAGATATCACCACTGAATGTATCACATTTTAGAAATTTTTAAATGAAATTGCATTTCAGTTGGAAAGTGTTTCATAATCAATGCTTATGCAGGATTGATATTTCTTGTTTATATTTATCGTGACTCCGTTTGTAATTCTGACCCTTCCCGGTCACGATTCCTTGAGAGTTAAATCTTCGTCGGAAGTCAAAGACACCTAAATTTGTTATTTTTATACTTTACTTCTGCTTTTATATTTTGCTTCTTTTTTATTGTACTATTTTTATATTTTACTTCTGCTTTTGTATTTTATAATTACATGTTTTTCATTCTAATATTTTTCCTTGTGTAATATGGCAATTCATATCCAAATTTTGTTCGCGTGTAAATATAATAACCAATGCATCTATTTTTTATTTATTTATTTACTTATTTTTTATTTTATTTTTTATGCAATCGCCTTTGATGATGAACATTTGACGTCCAAAAGCGGTCTTTTGATATGATTTTAACGTCTTTTAATGTGATTAAGTAAATACTTTTACTATATGTTTCTTTAAAGTTTAATTTTCAAATGTGATGACATTTTATTAGGATAAAAATGATTAATAACACTGTTAAAAAAGAAATATACATGCCATTTGTCACCATATAAAATCTTCATAAATTTATTTTTCATGTTAAAATGTACAGTCCCCTAGTGCAGCCCGTCCCGCCGTTTTCGGCCATCAGTCCCTAAATTCCAGTCCCAGTTCTTAAATTTTATATTAATTAATAAGTTTTAATTTAATACTAAACATTAATACATTTTACTCGCAAATTATTAATTAAATTATGTTGCAGATGCTACCAGTCCTACAGAAGGGTTGCACGGAAACAATTTTGAATATATAAAGAATTTCAATATCGTGGAGCTCTGTAACAAAAGTTTTTATTTTTTATTTTTATTTATCTATTTATTCATTTTATTTATTTATTTACTAGTAGCAATTACCCGGCGTTGCTCGGAATTTACCATGCAAAACTGTAATAAAAATTACACCGAAACATATAGGGCCGTATATCTTATACATTGTTTTTTCACTGTGAAAGATGTAAATTCATTGCATTATGTAAGAAAAACAAGAAAGATCAATCATGCATAAGCATTGATTATGAAACACTTTCCAACTGAAATGTAATTTCATTTAAAAATTTCTAAAATGTGATTCATTCAGTGGTAATATCTTTTACATTATCACAGTACTACAGTAATTTATTATACTTAAATATTTAAAACTGTATCGAAATATAAATCATCTGATTCTTTATGCAAAATCAATGAATATTTCATTCATATAACTTGTATTCCAGACTCCAGAGCTAAATAATTTTGTGTGAAAAAAATTCAGCAATTCTTATGTAATTCATCTTACAATCGCTTGAGATATTTGGATTCTGCATATGTTAAAATTAGGCTTCCTTGAAGAAATAATAAAAGTTTAGGGATCATTTAAAATCACAACTATTGTAATTGCATAGGCACGGAATTTAGATACACAGATAATACACAGATAATATATATGTGTATGTGTATGTACTCAAAGTATTGGAATCGTGCCGAAGATCGGAACTCGAATTTTCAAAGGATCTACACGTTTTGGGACTTCTAGAACACGAAAAAACTACTTTTAGGAAGACGTCTGTGTGTGTAAGGGTGTATCTGTGTATGTTTCTGTGTGTCTGTGTGGATATTACATCCACTCTAATTGAAAAACTAATGGACCGAATTTCATACAATTTGGTAGGTATGTTTTTTGTGGGAAATCCTGATGTTCATTAGATTATAGTACGATTCGTAATAAAAGAATCTGCCTTCTTTGCGAAATGGCCGCAGAAATTGCCTTTATCCACTCTAGCTAAAAACTAATGAACCAAATTAACAAAATTTGGAGTATAATATTTCAATAACCTACAAGTGATTTATACACCAAATTTAACAAAATTTTGTATATAAATCATTTGTAGGTTATTCTACTACGATTCGGGAAAAAGGAACGGGCTATTTTTGCGAAATGTCCAGCAAAAATCGTTATATATAAAAATAAAAGACTACGTGTGCTCAATTATATCAATTAAATTCCTATTTTATATGTGATTTTTGACAAAAAAAAGAATAAGACTAACCCCATTACTCTAGGACTAGCCGTTCTTGCAGTGGCGGTTATTCAGGGGCGCCGCGGGGCCGCGCGGACCCCCTTGATCAAGCACTTCAAATTCCTTTAGTTATATAGGTTAATTACAATTTTTAAGGAAATTATCTGAAATTTCTTTCAACTAAAAGTCGAATTATTGGAAATAAATGATAAAATTTGTCACTAGATGGCAGCACTAAAACTTTGACTTTCAAAAAAATCTCTCATCCCCTCTTCATACTATATTAAATTTATAGGGAAAAATACTGCATTATAGGGAAAGACGAGGGATTTTAATAAGATCCGCGTCCCGTTAGCGACTCTCTGATAATAGAAAGAATGGTATGTGAATACAACGGCAATAGAAATTTCAGCTAAAAAAACAGACATTGCAATATTCCAATCTGATCTGAGCCGCGGCTTATATCGCGGCTCTCTTCTAAAGAAGCAAAGAAGACTCGAATACCGTGAACGACTGACTCGAATTGGCTGAGTTTCGCTAATTTGGCCTCGAATTTTTCTTGATAAATGAGTGTTCTCGCTCTCGCTTCTTTTTAAAATAATAAATTTGGATGTTTAAATAAATATTTGAAAATAAATTACTGTATTTATCTAATTCTGATTTATTTTATTGATCCTATTAACCCCTAGCTTTTTCAGTTTTGGTTCATGAAGAAATAGTTTAGTAGTATTAGATATAGAAAATAGAAATTCAAAAAAGTTTCGATATATATTTTGTGCTTTTTACTTCATTGAATAAGTGATGATGAATTAATAAGTGATGATCATTGAATAAGTATTGATGGTATTTTGGGGGTTCCGTTCTTCGTTTTTGGTAGAAAAATGCATTGTTTGGAGCACTCAGTTTAATTTCGCTGCGTAAGCGCCCGGACGGGGGGGGGGGGGGGGGGGGGGGGGGGGCATTTCTGATGTAGGGTGGTTCTGTCTGTCCTTCGGAAAGGGGATTATTTCTGATTTGGGGTAGTTCCATGCTTTGTTTGTGATGAATTTCAATGCGTTTGACTTCTTAATTGCTTAAAAGTCACGAGAATTGTATTTGTGGCATGCCCGTGGATATTTTTAGTGACACTTTCAGAAATGTGTTGTCTGAGGGGGTGGGTCTCTTGATTTACTCAGCTGTCTTACTTTTTCAGCTATTTAACATTAAAGATTGAAAAAAAAATATAAATATTTGTTAAAGAAGTTAAAAATTAATTTTCAACCTGATACTTGATTCTTTGATCTGACGTTGTTTTCCTTAAAATCTCCCCCCCCCCCCCTCTTCACCGGCGACTATTCAATCCCCCTGGTTTTGCTTCTAATTTCATTGAAGTCCAATATTGATCCGAAACTCTCTAGGCGTAAATTTCACTTGAGGTAGTCCTAAAATTTCTCATCTCGTTTCCTAATTAAGCAATTTTGAATCTACTGGCAGCTATAGTCTCTGCACTATCTATACGCGTATCGTCTGGACATGCATATTGTTTTATTCAAACCCCTCTGAGCGTCACTTTTAGTTTAACTAGCCCGCACGGTTTTACTTCTCGGTTCCTAAATTGAGCGATTTTGAATCTTCTGGTAGCTACACTCTTTGTACCATTTGAATATACATATCTTTCATATCAATCCCCTGGGCGCAATTTTTACTTTAAGTAGTCCTCCTCTAATTTCACATCTCGGCTCCTAATTGAGCCATTTTGATTCCGTTGGTGGCTATAGTCCCGGCACCATTTGTACATGTGAACTGGATATACATATTTATTGTGTCAGCTCCCTGGGCGCAACTTTCAGTTCGGTTAGCCTCCCCCCCCCCCGCCAAATTTCTTATTTCACCTTCTAATTGAGCGATTTAGATTTTGCTGGTGGCAATCACTTAGATATACAACCTTATTATGTCAACCCTCTGGGCGTAACTTTTACTTTAAGTAGCCTCAATTTCATATTTCGGTTTTACAAAAATGCATCGCCTTGGTTCCTAAAATATCCGTGCACGATATTTCAAGACCGTACGATGTTTACATTTTCCGCTACAGACCTTACACACACACGTCGACACACAAACATCGTCTGTTATTATGTAATATGAAACAACCGTGGTGGAAGAGGGGAGACCCTCCTCTTTTTTATATTTACATTTTTATCTATCTTAGTGACACTTGCTCAGATTTTGATGCTATTTTCACACTGTATTTTCTACTCTACAATGGACCCACTCGATCTGCTCACTCTAAACTTTGATCCACTTTTGTTGAATCCGTGCAGCGAGCTAACTGCTTATTGCTATAGAAACCGATTGCTATATATAATGATTACTAGCAGGCAGAACTCGCTCATATCATTTTAAAGACGAATAGAGAAAACCATAATGCATAAGAACTTTCTGTAAATTCCAAAATCATTCTTAAACTTGTATGAAAATAGTTATTCCGTTTCTACATATAAACGGCCGTAGATTTAGTTGATTTTCGCTCTCTAATTATGTTACTGTTTGTGTTACAAGGATGATCAGGTACAAAACTATTAGCCATATTGTGTACCTGAGAGAAATTGTGTGCATTTTTGGTGTACAAACAATTGCGCTAATCATAAAAAAATACTGCACATGCATACGACTGAGAGTATTTAATTTTTACAAATTTGATATAAATTTATTTAGAAATACATTCAAATAATTTCCATGGTTACAATAGGCTCTTATTCATTTTAAGGAAACTTGCAAATGCATATCAGCGCAAGTAAAATAATAATTTGGTATACAGTTATTTGGAGGTAAGGCCGGAACTAATTTATCAGTGCCGGACAAACGACGAACTCGAAGTCTAAAAGACGAAGTTGGCACAAACTGAGAAGGGATACTATAATATACATAAATACATATTATAGTATGCCTCTATACTTAAATGTCCCCATCTATACATAAATACATATATGAGCGCCTCCCTCTACACCTCGCTCACGAGCCGCCACTGCGTTCTTGAGATATTCTAGTTTTTTCGCGTTTTCGCTACGCCACCTTTGACAATAAGTCCAGCTATCAAATGAGAACCAAATTTAAGTTTAACGTGTAAATTCAATGTCATTTAAAATATTATGTTGTGCAGATAAACTCAAATTATCATTGTATAAATAAAGAGAACGAATATGAGTCTGCAGAGAAAGACATGTGCTGTCCACATCAGAATTTTTAACAATATTACACCAATGATTTATAGAAGTGAACGGGGATTATTTTCAGGCCATTTCGAAAAAAATGTATGATCTATATTTAAAGATCCAT
Source organism: Amaurobius ferox (assembly GCA_951213105.1). Lineage (NCBI taxonomy): Eukaryota > Metazoa > Arthropoda > Arachnida > Araneae > Amaurobiidae > Amaurobius > Amaurobius ferox. Next base: position 59,567,860 of record OX578155.1, on the reverse strand, counting down.
CAAATTTTTGTCGAATAAAATGTTCAACAAATTTAAGCTGTGTACCAAATTTTAACTCTCTAGGACGTAGGAAAGTGCATTTAAAATGCCATCAATTAAATTTATCATGAAGAGTTATATAAAATTTTAAAAAAATGAAAAATTGTTATCTACCAAATTTATTTTAAAATATGAAGCCACTCCCATATGCAAAACGTTTAAACAAATGGAGAGATATTTATTATATAATATTTATTATATAATATCTCTCTCTTTTCTTTCTGGAAGATATCCCAAAGTCAGAATTTAATTGAATTTGTTTTTTTCCCTATATTAAATAATTTTTTTAATTAAAAAACTACTTAACATATTTTACTAAATTTTTTTTTATATATTCTATGGGATAATGTGAATATTTCCTAAAAATTTCGAAGCAATTCGTGAATTTTAAATTTACTTAAAAAATGTTTGAAAAATTAGGTCCCATAGGGTTCAATGTATTTCATTTTTTCAACCCGGGTTCAATAAAAAACTAATTGGGTGATATTATTTATTTATATTCCCATAGGTCCTACAGACCGTCTGAACAACATACTAAAATTTCATTTTGATAAACTCATTTTTACGGCAGTTATCGTGCTAACGGACAGACAGACAGACAGACAGACAGACAGACAGACAGACAGAATGAACAAAGTCATAAACACTTTTCAACTTTGTTGTAAAGTGTTAAAAATTATTGCATTATGTAAGAAAAAAAAATTATTGCATTATGTAAGTCATAGCTGCGTATGAAAGAATCTTCCTCATAAAATGCTGATAATTGAAAAACCAATTTTAACACTTTACAACATAGTTGAAAAGTGTTTATGACTTTGTTCATGCACGGTAACTGTCGTAAAAATGCCTTTATCAAAATGAAATTTTAGTATGTTGTTCAGACGGTCTGTGGGACCTATGGGAATATAAATGAATAATATCGCCCAATTAGTTTTGGATTGAACTCGGGTTGAGGAAATGAAATACATTGAACCCTATGGGACCTAATTTTTCAAATATTTTTAAGCGAATTTAAAATTCACAAATTACTTCGAAAATTTTTGGAAATATTCAAATTATCCCATAAAATCTATAAAAAATGTTCAGCAAAATATATTCAGTAGTTTTTTTAAATAACATTTAAAATGGTAATTAAACCCTTTATATAAAGAGATCAAGTGACCATTATATGAAGAGATCACGTGACCCACTTCAAAATGAAATATGGCATTCATTCTGTGTCGAAATCGTGATTTTTAAAATTATTTTTAATTTATATTTAGTGTACTATCCGTCCTAAAACCGCTTTATTTTTGCTTAATTTCCGTGCATATGTATTCTGAAATAGCACAATTACAATATATTTGAGTTTAAATAATCAATACCATCCATATTGTGTCAAAATTGTGATTTTAAAAGTTCTTTTTAATTTAAATTTAGTGTTGTGTTCGTCCTAAAACCGCTTTAATTTTGCTTAATTTCTGTGCATGTGTATTCTGAAACAACACAATTACAATATATTTGACTTTAAATGATCATCAAACTTTGATTATTTCTACAACGAAATCCAATTTTTACTTATGGAGAATGTAAACTGATTCGGCTGTAAGATGAGTTGTATAAGAATTGCTGAATTTCTTTAACGCAAAATTATTTTGCTCAGAAGTCTGCAATATAGATGATATGAATGAAACATTCATTGATTTTGCATCGAGAAGCAGACGATTTAATGACAGACTTCTTTGATGAAGTGTTAAATTACTCCATGGTTTTAAGTTTTTAAGTAGCATAAACTATTGTAGTACTGTGATGAATGAAATAAAAATGTATGAATGAAATATTTACTGCTTTTATACAGAGAGCCGGGTGATTTATATTTCGATGATATCATTTGAATCAAGTTCGTTTTTTTTGATGAAGTTTTAAATATTTAAATATAATTAATTATTGCAGTACTGTGATATATTACCGCTGAATGTATCGCATTTTAGAGATGTTTAAATAAAATTAAAGTTGGAAAGTGTTTCATAATCAATGCTTTATGCATGATTAATCTTTCTTGTGATTTCTTAATACTTTTCGTTGTTGAGTAAGACTGTGAGAAATAAACCATGGTAATAGTTTCCATTTAAATTCATATTTCACACTTGCGATTTTGAAAAGTGATTAATATGTTCAATAAACTCCCACAAAACTCAAAGATTTAATTGATTTTCACGTTTTAAACCAACTATTTCCAATCTTTTTCGTTGGGAATCATGGAGTTAGAGTGTAGAACTCCTAGGAGAAAGTTTCATTTTCCATCAATATCTCGACAACCCCCTGGTCTCAAAAACTCGAAACTTGGACTAAATTTATAGGTGACTATTTTAAAGCTACTCACCATATTTCATTAAATTCGGTTTAGCCGTTCTCCCGTGATGATGAGACAAGCGAAAGTTCTGTATTTCACTAATATCTCGAGAACCACTGGTCGAAAGCCCAGGCCACCCGACTCGTCCTAGGACTCAGAGCAATTAAATGGATGGCCGGAAGAGAGAACCACTGGTCGTAAAAACTCGAAACGTAGACTAAATTTTAAGTGGAGTTATTTCAAGACTACACACCAGAGGGCGCGGTAGCCCTGTGGTTTGCGCGCGGAGGTTGCACTCGCTAGTCCCGGGTTCGATTCCCGCCGCTGCCCAAACTGTCGCCGTGTTCACGCGGAGTACGATCACGTTAAACATGTGGGTCCGTAAGTCCTTCCGAGAGGTTGGTGGTAAGGGAAGGAGGGTACGGTCCCTGTGGATGCCTCCCCCACTGAGTTCCGGTCTAAATTGGGTGGCACTTCCCGGCCGTCCAAACAGATACCTTACACCTTTCTGGTAAGTCGGACGGTCTGGGTCGAAGAAGAAGAAGACTACCCACCAAATTTCCTCAAATTCGGTTCAGCCGTTATCCCGTGATGTTGGATCATATATACATATATACTTTTCTTCTTTATATACAGGGTGTCCAGTGCTATCGGTACCCAATGTCTATTTCTTCAACTGTTAATTACAGAGATACACTTCCAATTTCAAAAATTGTTTTATATTTTAAAATGTATTATCTTAGAAACAGTTTAAATTAATAAATGCATTTCTGAAAGAAATACGAAATATAAATTTTTATACAATCCCCCGGTCCTACCAATTATATTTAGAAAAATTATCTTTATACAATTTTAAGCAAAATAAAAAAGAAAAAATTCTCCTTTTGCGACCAAAATTGACCGACTTATAGCTGTTTACAGTTGGAGCACTTTTTGTGCTGAGGAATGGTCAATACGGTCCCTGATTGGTTAGTTGCATAAAACGGGACATTTTTATGCGTGGTAAAGCGACTTAAGTCAAAGTTTAATGCTTCATAACTCGGTGAATTTTGGTCGTAAAAGGAAGATTTTTTTTTATATTTTGCATGAAACTGTATGAGGATGATTTTTCTAAATATAACTAGCAGTACTGGGGGACCGTATAAAAATTTATATTTCGTATTTCTTTCAGAAATGTATTTATTGATTTAAACTGTTTCTAAGATAATAGACTTTAAAACTTAAAATATTTTTGCAATTGGAAGTATATCTTTGTGACTAACGGTTGAGGAAATAGCCATTGGGCCCCGATAGCACTGGACACCCTGTATATAGATGATATAAGAAAGAATCTCCCTCATAAATTGCTAATAATTAAATAACCATATTGATTTCCTAATACTTTTAGTTGTTGAGTAAGCACGTGAAAAATAAATCATGATGATAAAGTTTTCATTTAAGTTCATATTTCAAACCTGTGATTTTCGAAAGTGACTAATACGTTCAATAAACTCTCACGAATCTCAGCGATTTAATTGACTTTCACGTTAAAACCAACGATTTCCAACCTTTCTCGTTGGGAATCATGGAGTTAGAGAGCAGAACTCTTAGGAAAAAGTTTCGTTTTCCATGAATGTCTCAATAACCTCTGGTTTTAGAAACTTGAAACTTGGACTATATTTATGGGGGGCTATTTCAAAGTCATCCACCAAATTTCATTAAATTCAGTCCAGCCGTTCTCCCATGATGATGAGACAAACTAAAATGTGACATTTTTCACTATCTCGAGAACCACTGGTCGTAGAAACTCGAAGCATGACCTAATGTTTTAAGTGGGGTGATTTTAAGACTACCTACCAAGTGTCATCAAATTCGGTTCAGCCGTTCTCCCGTTATGGTGGATTATACATACATACATACACACTTTTCTGCTTTATATATATAGATATCTAAAGTAAGTGTACCGGTAGTAGGCCATGTACCAATAGTGGGCCACCAGTTTTCAAAGTGGAAAAACAGGTTTTAAGGTCATAAAGCTATCCACCAAATTTCAGTAAATTCGGTTCAGCCATTCTCCCGTTATGGTGAATTATACATACATACATACACACTTTTCTGCTTTATATATATAGATATCTAAAGTAAGTGTATCGGTAGTGGGCCATGTACCAATAGTGGGCCACCAATTTTCAATGTGGAAAAACAGGTTTTAAGGTCATAAAGCTATCCACCAAATTTCATTAAATTCGGTTCAGCCGTTCTCCCGTGATGTTGGATTATACATACATACGTACATATATACATACATACTTTTCTTCTTTATATATATAGATGTTATACATTTTTTTTCTAAACTCGTACGTAATTGTTTCATCTACACCAAAAGTTCTATAAATAAGAATACTCATTAAATACAGAAATTAAGAGATATTTGCTGAAACGAAATTTGAGGAAAGTACTTGTTTAACGTCTTCATTAAAATAAAAAATACGAAAAGTATTTGAAATTATTTGCAAAAGTACCAAAGAGAAAAAATGAATTAGAAAATAACTGTAACGCCCAACTTGAAGTATATATATACAATAGAACCTTCATATATCGAAGTCGATGTCCCACGAAAAAAATTCGATATATAGAAGCGATCTTTTTTGTACGTACATACATCCATGGTGAGCACAATTTTTTCCAGGGGAGAGGGAACACACACACAGACATACATCTATTTGTCCATTATATTATATTATGTAATGGCTTTGTAAGCTGGGGGGGGGGGGGGGGGCACGTGCCCCGTCGCGTTTTACTACCCCTCTCCTGCTCGCCGATGTAATGTATGCATTGTATTTAGAAACACATTTCTGGATCACAGCATTCTTATAAATGACCTAAGTGAATGTCAATCACATCATGAATAAGTTACATTCATATAGACGCGTAATTAAAAACAAGAATTAACATGTAAAAAATCTGATGTGGGCAACATATGACTTTCCTTATATAATGTAATGAATTTACTACTCTTACAGTAAAAAAATAGGTTTTTCTTATAGTAGATACTAATATTCTTTCCAAGATATTGAATTTTCGACAATTGATCGTCATTTTCATTGATTTAGCGTCATTTTTATCCATTTGGCGAGATTTTCGTTAAATTGGCAACATTTCAAAAAGTCGCCAAGTTGGCGATATTCCGCCAAATTCGTCGCCAAAATCTCGCCAAGCGTTATGGACGAAGACATAAGTCATTCTTACAGCAGATAAATGACTATTGGCGTCCAAATACAAAAGTATTACTCAAAGTATTTTTTTTTCATGAATGGAACGAGCTCCACGAGAATGATGTCACCCAATTTATCGCATGGTATTACATATGAAAAGTGACCATGTTTCTCAATAGGAAATATTGTTTTTTTATTTTATATGACTTTTTGACAATTTTTTTTGAAAAATGTGCAATATCTCGAAAACGGTTCATGTTAGCGTTCTAAAATTTATGTCAATCGTTTTCTAATGAAAAATTACATAAGAAATGTCTATTTGCGTAACTTTATTAGTGGTTTTAATTTTTTGACGATTTTTTCAAAATTTTATTCGAAAATTTAGGGGAGTTCCGAATATTCGATTGCGTATAAAAACAATAGGCTTCCAGTGTTTATGGATTGTGATTTTTGCACCAAATTTGGTTCGAATCGGTCCATTCGTTCGTCAGTTATCGTCTCCACAGACTCACTGACACACACACACACATACTTTCACAAACACACACACACACACACACAGACATCACTTCAAAAATGTTTGATTCGTGATCAGGGATGCTTGAAACGTGCTCTCCCGTCGAAAACTCGAATTCGAATTTTCGACCCAGTCACAATACTTTCCTTATACATTATGTATATAAGGAAAGTAAAAATGGATTGAACACACATACCTTAAAAAACATCTTGGTATTTTTCATTTTCATATGTACTTACATTTCTGTAAAAATGGTTTTAATGTCCTGCTGCACAACAGGTTTCGATGATAATTCATCAAAAATGTGTTCACACTTATTAAGTCCATGAAATACATTGTCAGGAACAATTGAAAACCATGACGTATTGTATCAAATGCAGCCTAACATTTCTTGTTTAGAAGGCTTAGAGGGGCATCATTCTTTTCGTCCTCTTCGATGTCACTCAGTTCTATTTGACGTGATCGTACTATGTCGTCGTCCGTCGGTTATTCTGAAATAATTACGTCTTCGTCGATATCAAAGAACTCGTCAAGGGAAATTTCTTCCCTGATAACACCTTTAGACTCTAATTCCTCGCAACATTGCTTAACTTGTGACGGCACAGCTTGTTCGATTTCAGATACTAACTCCACGAAGCCAGCTTTGGCAAAGCAAGTTTTTATCGTCGATCTTAAAACATCATTTTGCCACACTTTAGCTAGTTCAGCTACGCAAATTCTCAGATCAATCACCTTATTTGTATATTTCTCATTATCTAAGACCCAGAAAAATTTTCTCAGAATGCGTTTTTGATAGTGCATTTTCATATTTTTTATAACTCCCTGGTTCATTGGCTGCGATTTTGATGTTGTGTTTGAGGGGAGGAAAATCAGTTTCACATTTGATAGTTTTGACGATACACCGCGATGGGATACACCGCAATTGTCTACAAAGAAAACATTTTTTTCTTTTCGGCCTAATCATTTTTACTTTCCTTATATACATAATGTATAAGGAAAGTATTGTGACGGGGTCGAAAATTCGAATTCGAGTTTTCGACGCTAGAGCACGTTTCAAGCATCCCTGATCACGAATCAAACATTTTTGAAGTGATGTCTGTGTGTGTGTGTGTGTGTCAGTGAGTCTGTGGAGACGATAACTGACGAACGAACTGACCGATTCTAACGAAATTTGGTAGAAAAATCACAATCCGTAAACACTGGAAGCCTATTGTTTTTATACGCAATCGAATGCCCAGAACCCCCTAAATTTTCGAGTGAAATTTTGAAAAAATCGTCAAGAAATCAAAACCGCTAATAAAGTTACGCAAATAGACATTTTTTATGTAATTTTTCACTAGAAAACGATTGACATAAATTTTAGAATGCTAACATGAACCGTTCTCGAGATATTGCACATTTTGGAAAAAATTATCAAAAAGTCACATAAAATAAAAAAAACATATTTCCTATTGAGAAACATGTTCACTTTTCATATGTAATACCATGCGATAAATTGGGTGACATCATTCTCGTGGATCTAGCTCGTTCCATTCATGAAGAAAGATACTTTGAGTAATACTTTTGCATTTGATCGCCAATACCCATTTGTCTGCTGTAAGAATAACTTATTTCTTCGTCCATAACGCTTGGCGAGATTTTGGCGACGAATTTGACGGAATGTCGCCAACTTGGCAACTTTTTGAAATGTTGCCAATTTAATGAAATACTCGCCAAATGCATAAAAATGACGCTATACCAATGAAAATGACGACTTATTATCGAAAATTCAATATCTTGGAAAGAGTATTAGTATCTACTATAAAAAAAACCTATTTATTTTACTGTAAAAGTAGTTAATTCATTACATTATATAAGGAAAGTCATGTGTTGCCCACATCAGATTTTTTTATTTAAATTTAAAATCCACTCTTCAAAAATACCACTTCCATCCAAGCCTTTTTATTACAACTGTAGTCAACTTCTAAAGACGTCACTCCTATGAAGCATCTAGGTTGCTTACTTTTCCCTATCACCAATAATCTTACTTTTTCTGTACCGCTCATGTTCACGCCCACCAAAACTGTTATACTTTCTTTGCTGTTTTTATTTCCACGACAGTCGTCGTCTTTAAAAGTAAAAGTCTTATTCGGCAAACATTTAAAAAAAAAAGTCCCATTTCATGGACATTAAATATGTTATCAGAAAAGTACTCTTCTGAAATCTTATTAAAAACCGTGTTTCTCCCTTGGTCGCCTTCGACGTCACACACTCTTCCACTTCCTCCTGAAAGAATCTTTATTTTATGCCATTTTTTTTTACTTTCCCTGCAATACATGGTAATGTATAGGGAAAGTAATTGGAATCATGCCGAAAATCACAACTCGAGTTTTCGACGGATCTACACGTTTCGAGGCCTCTAGAATACGAAAAAACCATTTTTAATGTGACGTCTGTGTGTGTGTCTGTCTGTCTGTCTGTGTGTCTGCCTGTGCAATGTATGTATCCACTCTAACTCAAAAACTAATGGACCGAATTTCATAAAATTTGGTAGGTAAGTCACTTGAGTATGACCCTGGTGCTGATTAGTTTTTGGTATGAATCGTAAAAACAGAAACCGCCTTTTTTTGCGAAATGGCCCGCAAAAATGTTATGTATCCACTATAGCTAAAATACTAATTGACCAAATTTCACAAAATTTGGTAAATAAGTTACTTGTACGATTCTCTGGTGCTGATTAGATTTTGGTATTAATCGGAAAAAAACAACCTGCCTTTTTTTACGAAATAACCCGCAAAAATGTCATGTATCCACTCTAACTAAAATATTAATTGACCAAATTTCACAAAATTTGATAGATAAGTTACTTGGGGGATACTCTGGTGCTGATTAGATTTTGGTACTATTCGGAAAAGAACAACCTGCCTTTTTTTACGAAATGGCCCTCAAAAATCGCAAAATCTAAAAAAAAGCTACGTATGTTCAAATATATCAATTAAATGTTTGTTTAATACGTAATTTTTGATGTGGAAAATAATAAGAACAACTCTATTATTCTAGGACTAACCATTCTCGAGATATTTGAGTTGTTTCGAATTTAGTTATGCCACTTTTAGAAAAATGTCTAATTATCAAATAAAAGCAGATATTGAATCAAAAATGCAAATTTAGTGTTATTTTGTGCAATTAAACTCAATTTAATGAATTATTAAAGAAAAAAAAATATGAATTTGAGTCTGCAGGGAAAGTCATGTGCTGTCCACATCAGATTTTTAATTTATCCAGCCAACCCGAACTAACTTGGAAATCCGCTTGCCTTAAACGATTAGTAAATTCTAATGCCTTTTCTTTTATATGATGACCTCAGATTGGCAAGTACTTGCCACGAACAATTTTAATTCACTTTAAAACAGCTTCGTCCACTTTTCCAAAAGGACATGTTTTAGAGCATTTCCTATCAGGTCCAACATCTTCAAAGGTTTTAAGAACAAACTCTCGGTTTTAAATAATGGTTAATACTTTATATGGGGAAACACCAAATTTTACCTCAATATCATTTTTGAGCATTCCATTACCCTCATATTTTAATAACTCTACCTTTTTTACAACACTGAGAGATTTTCTCTTTGACATCGCGAACACACACATACACACCGTCGATTAGAGGTCGTAGACTGAAAGAATTGAACACGCACTGTAGTCATACAACCATACAGCTCTTTTGCACGCTGCCACAACTGCCGCCGTGTTCATGCGGACTACGATCACGTTAAACATGTGGGCCCGAAAGTCTTTCCGAGAGGTTTTTGGTAGGGGAAGGAGGGTACGGTCCCTGTGGATGCCTCCCCCACTGGGTTCCGGTTTAAATTGGGTGGCACTTCCCGGCCGTCCAAACGGTCACCTTACACCTTTCTGGTAGGTCGGACGGTCTGGGTCTCAACAACAACAACCATACAGCTCTATCCCGTGCTCCCGTTCAAATTTCTCACTTGCAAGAACGGAAAACAGCGGGCACCTCGATATAGATCGGAGCAGCTGATCAGGCTGGGGTGGGGTCATCCACAAACATCCTCCCATAGGAATTCCATGAATTTGTTTGTAAAAATTTGAGTCGTTAAACAATTTGTTAGGAAGTTTTTGCAAACGTATTCGTGGAATTCCCATAGGGGGAGGATGTTCGTCGATGCTAGCTGACATTTACTTACATTAGTACGAGTCAAAGTCACACCTTAACAACGAGTTAATATAATGAGATACGTTGACGATGTTATTACGGGTGCAATAGACCCCAATTACTAATTCGACTTTACTTTTTACCCTGGAAATTTAAAACTGATCGAGACCATGGACAGTGATCCAAATGAAATTAACTTTCTGGATCTGAATATTAGATACGACTACATGATTGTACTACATTTAATATATATGACAAACGAAAACAATTTGATATAAAGATCAATTACTTAATACATTGTCATACCAATATACATCGTAATATTTTCCGTAATGTTATTATACAACATCTGAAAAGACATCAACGAATAGTTACCAATGCGAAGGACAGAATAGATAGAGATGGGTTTGTGATAAAAGAAGTATTATGGCAAAAATACCCAATAGCCTTTATAAAACGTTAACTGGATGATTATTACAAAGATAAATGTTCAAGAATATATGAAATCTTGGGGGATTATAATGACAAAATGGCAACAAAAAAAAAAGACATAGCGATTTGGTTCACGAGAATTTAATAACAACTACTTTCACTCAATGTGAAAGAAGGAACGAGTGGATGCTGTAACAGTGGGATATGGTGTATGGGTATGAGAATAGTGGGATATAAGATTTGACTGATTCTGAATACTAGAAGGGATGGATGTGTTCTTCTTCCTTATTGCTCATTGGGATTATATCAGGAACTGGTATGATATCCTTTGATTTACTCCTTTGAGATTCAAGGTCTATTGTTTCGAGAAACATGCATTTGAGAAGTGCTACGGAAATTGCTGCCATATCTGGAGTGTGCCGAGGCCTAGCAGCATGCTGAAACCGGGGATTGAAGGGGTCACAATCCCCACCCCCACTAAGACCTTTTTAGCATATTGCTCGCTAGCCTTCACATACTTTCTTTATCCATTTCTTACATCCTATTTTAATATATCTAAATATATGGAAGGGGGGTATATACAGGGTGTCCTAAAAACATTGACCTCGGTTTTTATTCCTTAAATATTGATCTTAGACATATATAATAAATTACAAAGTTACGTAAAAAATATACAGAATTTTATGAAATCGATTAAAATTTTCAAGGGAATTAAATTTTAAGAAATTCAAAATTTAAATTTTTATACGGTTCCCGTACAAAAACATTTTCAATGAGTAAAATTTGCCCCATACTCTAATAAGGTGATGTACGAAATTTCAGCATTTTATAATAAAAAGTCCCAGAGATATGAAAAGACAAAAATACTGACTTAAACCACTTTCTGGTGCATCGACATGGGTTCTCAGAGGAGAAAAATCATGTCGGCAGATAGCGTTTCAGGGGTCATACACAAATTAGGAAAGAAAACAATGATTACATAAATAAATAATAATTTTGCTATTCATTGGTACAAAAGAATCTACACTCTGTAGAAATAATAACTTTACACGAAGATTACAAAGCTTGTTCAAAATGTTTTCCATCCATGCCAATACAGAGCTGCATTCGCCTGATAACACTTCTGTGCACTCGATCAAATTCTTATTCGGTGATATCACGACAAATATCTTGAATACGTTGTTGCAACTCTGCTTTACTTAAGGGAGGTGACAGATAAACAGTTGTGCGTAAACGACCCCACAAATAAAAATCCATAGGCGTTAATTCCGGCGATCTATGGGGAAATTCGACTGGCCCATACAAGCCAATTCACTTGTCTGGAAACTCGTTATTTAACCAGTGTTTCACAACTGTAGTATGGTGAGCTGGAGATCCGTCCTGTTGAAACCATACATGTGGAAGTACTGCTAGGGGCAGTTCATCCATAAAATCAGGAATAACCGCATTCAGGATCTCATTAACATATCTTCCGCATGTCAACGTACCATCGTACAGTATGGGTCCAAGCAAATGATTTCTGAAAATACTACACCATACATTCACATAAAATTGCTTCTGATGATGAATATCAAGTACCACGAATGGATTTGTGTCAGACCAGAAGTGCTCATTTTGAAAATTTATGCATCCATCTTGATTTAAACAGCATTTGCCAGTCCAAATTGCTTTTACAGGAAAGAGGGATTTGCATTTTCCTGATTTAGAGTCAAATTATAAAATTCTAGATGACGTTGATAATCTGTTGGCGCCTGTTCTTGCACACTGTTAAACGGATGCCATTTATTCCGTCTCGGTATAAATTAACGTTATTCATCATTGTTATTTATCGTTATTTATCGTTAATCACGTTATTTATCGTTATCACGTTATTTATCGTTAATTCATCATTGTTAAACGGATGCCATTTATTCCGTCTCGGTATTCTCCACACTGTTGCACGTGACACGTTCATTTCTGAAGCAGAGGTACGAACACTACTATGTGGATGACTGTAAAAGTAAGCCAAAATATCAATTTTTACATCAGTTGAGTGAAGTCTGGGCCTACCTCGTCCACCTACATGATGCACGCTTCCTCGTTCATGCACTAGTTGCACCAATTGGGAAATAAATCTCCCAGAAGGGTGTCAAGAATTGGGAAAAATACGTTGATTATTACACCATGAATGTTAAACCATGAATGATTACACCATGAATGATACACCATGAATTGATTACACCATGAATGTTAAATGGATGCCATTTATTCCGTCTGGGTATTCTCCCCACTGTTGCACGTGACACGTTCATTTCTGAAGCAGAGGTACGAACACTACTATGTGGATGACTGCAAAAGTAAGCCAAAATATCAATTTTTACATCAGTTGAGTGAAGTCTGGGCCTACCTAGTCCACCTACATGATGCACGCTTCCTCTTTCATGCACTAGTTGCACCAATTGGGAAATAAATCTCCCAGAAGGGTGTCAAGAATTGGGAAAAATACGTTGATTATTACACCATGAATGTTAAACCATGAATGATTACACCATGAATGATACACCATGAATTGATTACACCATGAATGTTAAACGGATGCCATTTATTCCGTCTGGGTATTCTCCCCACTGTTGCAGGTGACACGTTCATTTCTGAAGCAGAGGTACGAACACTACTATGTGGATGACTGCAAAAGTAAGCCAAAATATCAATTTTTACATCAGTTGAGTGAAGTCTGGGCCTACCTAGTCCACCTACATGATGCACGCTTCCTCTTTCATGCACTAGTTGCACCAATTGGGAAATAAATCTCCCAGAAGGGTGTCAAGAATTGGGAAAAATGCGTTGATTATTCCCGTGCAGTTTCGGTAGCATTGCGATTGCATAAACTGTATAGCATACGCACTTCAAAAAGTTCTTCATTGCTGTATTGCGACATACTGTCGGTACAGGCTAACTACACTCTCAAAATGTAGCAGAAATGTGAAATATTTAAGGGTCGCTCAGACTGCCGGGCTGCGCGCGCTACGCTTGCGTAAGCGAGACGATTCATCAATGGCAGAGCAAAAACAGCTTTCTCATGTGATGATGCATATGTTGCAATTGTGGGACGCACCGATTAGAGGCAGATATTTGCATATGCATACATTTCTAAGCTGTTTTAATGTTCATTTTGATTGTTTCCTTTCCAAGTTTTATTCTGTAATTAATCATGTAAAATTTTAAGGCATTTTTCAGGAAGCATATTTCTGAAAAGTTGTAAATAAATCTAAAGATAAGAGGCAGATATTATTTGCCTATGATGCATTTCTGCGTTGCATCATTTGCACTTTTGCTGTAAACATTTACATTTTAATTTGTGATTAATCCATTACCAACTTTGTTTACACATATCTCTGGGACTTTTTATGATAAAATACTGAAATTTTGTACATCACATTAACAGTGTATGGGACACATTTTACGCATTAGAAATGTTTTTGTTCGGGAGCCGTATAAAAATTTAAATTTTGTATTTTTTTAAATTTAATCCCCTGAAAATTTTATCGATTTCATAAAATTCTGTACCTTTTTTTACGCAACTTTGTAATTTACTATATATGTCTAAGATCAATACTTAAGGGATGACAGCCGAGGACAATGTTTTTGAGACACCCTGTATATATATATATATATATATAAGTAACCAGCATGGTAAACACTTCAGTAAACTTTAAAATTAAAGACAACCAAATAAGTGATAAAATGTCATTTATTAAAATCTCCTTATTAATAAGTACAAAATCACATAGCCAAAGAGTTCTCGGACATTAGCATGTCCTTCATCAGTGCCGAAATATAATAAAGTGCAAACAAGTGCTGAATATAGACCATACCGCCAGGCAAAATTTACATACATCAACTACGTATAAAATTATATACATCAATTTATATATTTTTCATCTTTTAAAAATAATAAGTCAAAATAAATAGTCATAGTGGTTGCTTTTCATTTTTTGTCGACATTCATTTTGGTTTTTAAACTATATATCTTATTGTAATGTGCATTTTTATGATTATTTATTTACCTCGTTGTTTTTTAAAAAATTAAAAAAATCTGATGTGAGCAGCACATAACTTTCCTTATATAAAGTAATGTATTTACTACTTTTACAGTAAAAACAAAATAGGTTATTCTTATTATATATACTCATATTTTTTCCAAGATATTGAATTTTCGTCAAATAGTCGTTATTTTAATTGATTTAGAGTCATTTTTATCCATTTGACGAGATTTTCTTTCATTTAGTAGCATTTAAAAAAAACGCCAAGTTGGCGACATTCCGCCGAATCCGTCGACAAATCTCGCCAAGCGTTATTGAAGGAGAAATAATTTATTCTTAGAGCAGATAAATGACTATTGGCGTTCAAATACAAAAGTATTACTCAAAGTACCTTTTTTCATGAATGGAACGAGCCAGATCCACGAGAACGGTGTCACTAAATTTATCGCATGATATTACATATGAAAAGTGAACATGTTTCTCAATAGGAAATATTTCTTTTTTATTTTATATAATTTTTAGATAATTTTTTTGGAAAATGTGCAATATATCGAGAACGGTTCTTGCTAGCGTTCTAAAATTTATGTTAATCGTTTCCTAATGATAAATTACATAAGAAATGTCTATTTGCTTAACTTTATTAGATGTTTGGATTTTTTGATGATTTTTTCAATATTTCAGTCGAAAATTTAGGGGAGTTCTAAACATTCGATTGCGTGTAAAAACAATAGGCTTCCAGTATTCACGGATTGTAATTTTTGTATCAAATTACGTTCGAATCGGTCTATTCGTTCGTCAGTTATCGTCGCCCCTCTCCCCCCCCCACACACACATACTTTCACACATACACACACACACACACACACAGATATCACCTCAAAAATGTTCGATTCAGTTTTCGATCCCGTCACAATACTTTTCTTATACATTATTGTATATAAGGAAAGTAATATATAAATGGATGTATATAATTTGTATTAGTTGATGTATGTAAATTTTGCCTTGCGGGTATGGCCTATATTTAGGCACTTATTCGCACTTTATTACTTTCCTTATATACATAATGTATAAGGAAAGTATTGTGATGGAGTAGAAAATTTGAATTCGAGTTTTCGACGGGAGAGCACGTTTCAAACATCCCTGATCACGAATCGAACATTTTTGAGGTGATGTATGTGTGTGTATGTGTGTGTATGAGTGTGTGTGTGTGTGTGTGTGTGTGTGTGTGTGTGTGTGCCTGTGGAGACAATATCTCACGAACGAATGGAGTGATTCAAATAAAAGTTGGTACAAAAATCACAATCTATGAATACTATAAGTCTATTGTTTTAAAACACAATCGAATGTTCAAAGCCCCCCTAAATTTCCAAGTAAAATTTTGAAAAAATCATCAAAAAATCAAAACCTTTAATAAACTTACGCAAATAGACTTTTCTTATGTAAGTTTTCCTTAGAAAACGATTGACATAAATCTTAGAACGCTAGCATGTACCATTCTCGAGATATTGAATATTTTTCAAATAAATTTATCAAAAAATCCCACAAATTAAAAAATATATATTAACTGTTGAGTCACTTTTCATATGTAATATCATGATATAAATTTGGTGACATCATTCTCGTGGATCTAGCTCGTTCCATTCATGAGAAAAGATACTTTGAGTAATACTTTTGTATTTGAAAGCCAATAGTCATTTATCTGCTATAAGGATACATTTTTCTGTCTATAACGCTTGGCGAGATTTTGGCGACGAAGTGGGCAGAAGGTCTCCAACTTGGCGACTTTTTAAATGTTGCCAAATTAACGAAAATCTCGCCAAATGGATAAAAATGACACTAAATCAATTAAAATGACGACTAATTGACAAAAATTCAATATCTTCCATAATCTTCCGTCCATAACGCTTGGCGAGGTTTCGGCGACGGATTTAGCGTAATGTCGCCAACTTGGCGGCATTTCTTAAATGTTTCCAAATTAATGAATATCTCTCGCCAAATGGATAAAAATAAAGCTAAATCAATGAAAATGACGACTAATTGAGGAAAATTCAATATCTTGGAAAGAATGTAAGTATCTACTATAAGAATAACCTATTTTTTTGCTGTAAAAGTAGTAAATTCATTGCATTACATAAAGAAAGTCATGTGCTGCCCACATCAGATTTTTTTTACTCCGTCACTGATTAAGGGCATAGTAATGTCCGAAAGCGCTTTGGCTATGTGATTTTGTACGTCATAATAAGGAGATTTTAATAAATGACTTTTTATCCACCTTCTTGGTTGTCTTTGATTTTAAAGTATATATTTAAGTTTTAAATATTTAAATATCTTAAAATTGAATTTTATATGAAGTATTTTGAGCCATCCTGAAATATTTTTCATTACTGTGTACTGAAAGGTCTTCATTTCAGGTAATATATTCAGGTGTGTTTAAAGATAACAACCGTACAATATGTTTAATTATGGAGTGAAGGCCATGAAGAGTGCAATTTAATAAACATAGGTATTTCAAATGTTGAACTAAAAAGTAGCATCGAGTTGAGCCGTAACAAACCAGTGCAACTTTTTCAAAAGTTGAACTAAAAAATAACATCCAGTTGAGCCGTAACAAAACAGTGCAACTTTTTCAAAAGTTGAACTAAAAATAACATCAAGTTGAGCCGTAACAAAACTGTGCATCTTTTTCAAAAGTTGAACTAAAAAATAACATAGAGTTGAACCGTAGCAAAACAGTGCAACTTTTTTAAAAGTTGAACTAAAAAATAACTTCGAGTTGAGCCGTAGCAAAATGGTGCAACTTTTTCAAAAGTTGAACTAAGAAATAACATCAAGTTGAGCCGTGATGTCATTTCTCTGGCAACGATTGACGGGGAAATGACGTTACGGCTTTACTTCTGAAGCTCAGCCAAAATTATATAATCAAACTATTAGTGTACAGAAAATGAATATGTAATCTAAATTTTAAATTATATTAATGAGATGCCTGTTTTAAAGAGCATAAAATAAGACAACATCTTGCTGAGAAGGGGGAGGGTGACTTCGAAGTAAAAAAACTATTTTCTTCAGTTATACTACAAAAGTTAAATAATGTTATTACATGTGAAAAAAGTATTTATTATTTAATTATTTATTTGCAAATACTTTTACTTCTGAATGTAAGCAAAGATAATATAATGTTTATAAAACACATTTTCATTCATAAATGCTTAATTTTATTTACAATTATTATTATTTTTTTAATACGAACAAAAACATTTTTAAATGTATTTGAAAATTTTACATACACTCATGTCTAAAAGTTAAGGCATAGTTGCTGTTTATGTGAAAATTTCAGGAAATCTATATCGGAATGGAAGGAAACACGGTATACGGGTGTAATAAGGTTATAGAAGGAGAAAACAATGCAACACAAGG
This sequence comes from Amaurobius ferox, assembly GCA_951213105.1. Classification (NCBI taxonomy): domain Eukaryota; kingdom Metazoa; phylum Arthropoda; class Arachnida; order Araneae; family Amaurobiidae; genus Amaurobius; species Amaurobius ferox. Next base: position 59,549,757 of record OX578155.1, on the reverse strand, counting down.
ATAATAACGACTTTTATTATCCAAAGAAAAGGGTTGAAAGAAAAGAGCCACAATACGAGTGTCAACCTCAGTGAAACAGAATGATTAAAACTATGTGATGCTGCAGTATAATACGGTGTGTGAGAATCTAGCCACGCATGCTGCACAACAATTTCCCATACTTTCGATAAGGGTTTCGATGAGTTGTGCGCTCAAAGAGTTCCGAGCCTCACGAAGAGCAGTTTTCAATCCCGGAACGGAGTTTGGTGGGTAGCGGAGGGCTTCAAGATGTCTTCCGAGCATATTCCATACATTCTGTATTGGATTCAGATCAGGAGAGTTGTCAGGACACAGCATATGCTGGATATCTTCAGTTTGAAGGAAGTCGTCGACCAAGGCCGCACGGTGAGGAGGCGCATAGTCATCCATGAATATGAAATCTGGACCAACAGCACCTCGAAACAATCGAACGGCAGGTCAAGGACTTCGTCTCTGTTTCTTTGACCAGTAACCGGCCCCGTGTCGAAAATATGGAAGTCTATGCGGCCGTCCATCATGATGCCTGCCCAGACCATGACTCCTCCAAACGGAAAACGATGTCTTTTCGTGATGGTTCCCGTGTGAAAACGCGTCTCTCCAGATCGTGGTACGACGAGAATCAGTTTGCAGGCTAAACCTGGACTCGTCACTAAACATGACATTGCCCCACCTTTATCCACTCCACTGCCGATGTTCCAAACTCCACTGCAAACGCGCACGTTTCTGTGCAGACATCAGGGGGGATGCAAACTGTTGGTCGTCTGGCATAGAGACCAATGTGTCTGAGTCTGCTGTAAACAGTTTGTCTCGAAGCGGTGACTCCTGTGGCAGCTGTCAGGGCTGAACCCAGTTGTCGGGCAGAACGATTTCTCTGACGCCGCGCAGTTATCACCAAATATCGATCTTTCTGAACGGTTGTCACCCTTGATCGATCTGGTACTGGTCGTCGGGTAACATCGCCAGTGGTTTGGAACCTCTGCCACAGTCTGGAGATCACATACTGCGGCACATCCAGCAATCGAGACGCTTCGGTTTGCGATCGACCGGATTCCAGAATTCCAATAATTCGTCCTTTCAAAAACATGTCCAGTTGGCATCTTTGTGACATCTTTCTTCCTTTTTAATTGTTAACAACGCTCCGTACTACAGCAATTACGAAATTTTGCTTCAACTAGCCATGCCGCCGTTTTCTACTCGTTCAGACGTGCGCCGGTGCTTTACGCACGCCGACGTCAACTGAACTGTTTTGCATATGCACAATGATTTACCTTCGTCTCACCATTCTCCACAACTGATTGTGAACCATTGTATCCATATTAACTCTGAATTTTTCGCATTTTACGAATTATGCTTAAATTTTGGACATGAGTGTATGTGCAAGCATTACAAAATTTAACTTTAAATTTATTTAAAAATTTTACATATGATAATATAAATGAAATATTAATATTTAAACTCATTGAAAAAGAAATCTTAATGTAAACAAAGCCATGCAAACAGACCCCCCAAATTGTAAGCAATTTAGTAATTGCAGGCAAGATTCGATTACGATACTAATTATTTTCGCCCAATTCTTTTGGATTTTTATTGTTCCACGGAACAATAAGTCGTCTGCTGAAATTTCCTATTGGTCGCAAAAATGTGACATCGGAGTTGAAGTGTTTTACAACTAGTCGCTCATATCAAATTAAGTAGATTGCAAATTCGTCTTAGACATGAAAAATGGCTACAATAATAATTACAAAGATAAATAAAATAACAAAATAAAAATAAAAATAACAGTATAAAAATTACAAAGGTACAATAAAATATTTTACCTCACGCAAATAATATGTTTGATAATGGTTTAAATATAAAAACCATTATCAAACTCGTTGCTGTTTCGAGAGGATCTTTGAAGGAGTCGTCATTGACATTATCAAACTCCATGGACAGCTGGATACAATGGATTGCTTGATCGTGAAAGATAACTTCGAAATTTTGGATCTGTGAAACAAGAATTCATATTCAGACCAACAAGTTGTTTTTAAACGATTGATTTTAACATTGTTCGTTTTACTTCCCCTATTATAAAGGTACCATTGATCTTGAATGTGTAGTTGACCGCGTGCAAGAGAAGATATGCGAATGATTAAAATTTGGGAGAATAAAAGATTTTATTAAGAAATGGTGGCAACAAGAAGATAACATTTAATAAGTGGTAAATCCTAACCCGGCAACTACATAAATAAATATTCAGTGTGGCATAGAATCAATGAAGTTGCTTATGTTCTACTGAAGATTTTGCTACAAATGTTGCAACTGGTCAGCTAATTCAGTAGTATTCTGAGAAGGCTGCAATTGACATTCCAGCAAGTCCCAGACGTGTTCTGTTGGTGTTAGGTCTGGGGACCTGGATGACCATAAGATGGTATTAAATTCTAGAAGACATTTATGAGGAAGTCGTGCAGTATGTGGTCGAGCGTAGTCTTGTTGGTAAATGGAACCTGGGCGGCTTGACAGAATGGGCAGAACAACCGGCTGCAAAATGTCGTCGACATACAAGCGAGCCATCAGATTGGCTTGTAGTACAACTAGAGAAGATATTTCTCCAGACTGTCTGTCACACCTCGTGTGATGGTCGTGTGGTGATAACCAGTCCCCTTCCACGCACGTGTTCAGCTATCCTCAGCACTGAGAAAGAAGTGGGATTCGTCGCTAAGGACAACGTGCTTCCAATTAGACACTGACCGAGTTCATCATAAATCCAAACGGTTCTGCCTATGTTGAGGAGTCAACGGTAAGCGCCTTAATGGACTTCGACATTTAATCGCACTTTCAATCAGTTATCTTCGAATAGTATTTCTTGATGCATGGAGGATGACAGGAGAGATGCATGGAGGTTAGCAAATGCCTTCGAATGGGTGAGACGCCATTGATGTGGGTCCGAAAGCCCTGACCATCCGACTCGTCCGAGGACTTAGAGCAGCTGGGTGGATGGCCGGGAAAAATTTTTGTTAACGGAGACCGTCCCCCGCGGACACCGAGCAGCCGCGGAGCGTTTATTGAAATTCAAAAAGGGAGGTTACATTGGAAAGGGACAAGTTTTAACAAAATGCCTTATAGGGAACAATTCAAGGCTATATTTTTGACATAAGTTTCTTCTTGTTAACATTTTTAACTTTTGATACAATATTGACTAGATAAACAGTATTTATGATGAAGGACAAGTAGACAATAATATTTTATGGTAAGTAGTTATAACATTTACTTGGTTAATTTTAAATATTAGAATTTGTATCTGTGGTTTGTACATTATCTATATATTTACATAATTTCCAATGACAATAAATTTATGACAATATCTGATTGTTATCAGTAAACATAAACTGTGCAAGGACCATACAGGGACAACACAAGACACTGGTCCATAAAATGAAACAAGGGACAAGGACAAGAGGTCCGGACAGAATACGTCAGAGCAAGGGACAAGGACATTCAAAATGAGCAAAACAAACAAGAAAAATACCCCGGAACAGTAGCAAAGTTCATTGATCACCAGACATTAAAAGCAGACAGAAACCCACAGACCGGTCATTTAACTCTGTTAGAGACATCTCTTGCCACAAGGATACAGTTCTTCAATTTGTTAAGAAGGAGTGAATTAGTACATACTTTGGAAAACCAAGCTGCTGTAAATTTAGGTAAGGGTTTTTTTTAAGTGGAAGTTTTTTGAAAAGTGACAGGAAAATACATAATGGTCTACGTCTCCAAAGGAGTTACGTGGGCAATTTGAGGTTGATTTTTGTTTGAAAAAATAAAGGTAGTCAAGAAATGGTCCGTGGCCGGTAATAAAATATATGACGTATTTATTAAAGATTAGGGTACGGGTATTTACAAAAGGGAGGAAGCTGAGGATACGGGCAGGGTCGTGAGAACGGGGAGAGATGTATTCATCAAGTAGGTTTTGCCAGGATTTAAGGAGAAATGATTTACATGAAGTGGTCAAGAAGGAATAAGGAAAAGGAACATGTGTAGGAGTACCGGAAAGGGCAGCAGTTTTGGCATAGGAATCAACAACTTCATTTCCCAAAGTACCAATATGGGCCTTAACCCATTGGAGGTTAATAAATTTGGAGTTCGAAAGGGCCGAGAGTTTAATTTCACTAAGAAATTTAGATTAATTTTTGACAGATTTGAGGGCCAAAAGTGAGGACAGACTGTCCGTAAAAATATTAACTTTGAGTTGATTATCACGTGCCCATTGAATTGCAAAGTTAATAGCTGAGATCTCAGCTTGAAAAACTGTATTACCTTCTTTAAGTTTAAAAGTAAATGTTTCAAGGAGGTTATTTAGTTTGAAAATACAAATAGAATATCCAATATTGTTGTCCGTTTTCGATCCATCAGTATATATGTAAATGTCAGAAAATGTCGTGGGATTTCGAACAGGGATGTTAACAATACGGTGACAGGGTAAAAGGCCAGAGGAAGGGGTGTTTGAATCAAACAACAAAGGAGAAGGGAGGGAAGGAGTTTGAAAAAGGTCAACGTGATTTTCCCAAAAATGAAATTTTTTATGAAGGTTTTGTATGACAAGGTGAACCGGGGGTGTGGCTCCTCTCCTTACTGCATGATCCTCTCGAGTAATTGTCTGTTTTGGGCGTCCTGAGCCTCTGCGATGGTTACATGTGCCTTTTCTGATCAACTATTTTCAACACCGAACAATTTTCATATCGCTCGGACAAAAATGGTGACTGATACGTCTGTTGGAACAATAAGCTTCCCTTAGGTCTATGATGCAACCTCTCTCTAAATTTGACAATTGCTTGTAGTGCAGGAAAGAACATATCAAAGGTATCCTTGTACACAACTTGCAGTATCAAAGCAGAAAATCCAGTTCCTATTGTCCGTGAGTGAGAACACCGGCCGCTTTATATACTGCACAATGCGTTGCTCCCATGCGCCCTGCATGAACACTAACATATTAGCGCTGACAGTTTGATCATTTGCATGCCAAGTTCTGCGGCTGTAGCTCAATTCTTTTTATGGGTGCATATTATATTTTTTTTGTAACAGAGTGTATAAGAATATTCTCCGTCTGTCTGAAACACTTGGCAATATATTTGGGTAACTTTAGACTAATTTGTCGGACTATCGCCAAGTCGGCAACTTTCCTTAATAGTTTCAAATTTAAGAAAATATGGACAATGTAAAAATAAAAGTAAATTAACGAAAATGATGCCAAATTCATAAATTAATAATATTTTGTTAATAAATGTATTATATAAATGATTGTTGATACTACCGATATTGATAATTTTCAAGTAAAATTTGAGCAAAATACTAGTTATTTGGGCACTCAAAAATAATTTTACATGTTTTAATTTAAAAACGCGCTAATGTACTACCATTCAATGTTAAAAATATGGTGCAGTCGAACTTACACATCATTTGTTTCCTCTGTGAAAGAAGAAAAATCATTGAATTATGTAATCATGCGCTTTCCACATCATTTTTACTTTCCTTATATACAATAATGTATAAGGAAAGTATTGAGACGGGGTCGAAAATTCGAATTCGAGTTTTCGACGGGAGAGCACGTTTCAAGCATCCCTGATCACGAATCGAACATTTTTGAAGTGATGTCTGTGTGTGTGTGTGTGTGTATGTGTGTGTCAGTGAGTCTGTGGAGACGATAACTGACAAACGAATGGACCGATTCGAACGAAATTTGGTACAAAAATTACAATCCGTAAACACAGGAAGCCTACTGTTTTTATACGCAATCGAATGTCCAGAACCCCGCTAAATTTTCGAGTGAAATTTTGAAAAAATCGTCAAAAAATCGAACCTCTAATAAAGTTACACAAATAGACATTTTTTATGTAATTTTTCATTAGAAAACGATTGACATAAATTTTAGAACGCTAATATGACGTTCTCGAAATATTGCACAGTTTTTAAAAAAATTATCAAAAAGTCATATAAAATAAAAACAATATTTCCTATTGAGAAACATGTTCACTTTTCATATGCAATATCATGCGATAAATTGAGTGACATCATTCTCGTGGATTTAGCTCGTTCTATTCATGAAAAAAAGGTACTTTGAGTAATACTTTTGTATTTAAACGCCAATAGTCATTTATCTGCTGTAAGAATAACCTATTTCTCCGTCCATAACGCTTGGCGAGATTTTGGCAACGAATTTGGTGGAATGTCGCCAACTTGGCGACTTTTTTAAATGTTGCTAAATTAACGAAAAACTCGCCAAATGGATAAAAATGACACTAAATCAATGAAAATGACGACTAATTGTCGAAAATTCAATATCTTGGAAAGAATATAAGTATTTACTATAAGAGAAACCTATTTTTTTTTACTGTAAAAGTAGTAAATTTATTACATTATATAAGGAAAGTCATGTGTTGTCCACATCAGATTTTTTTATTATAAGTTAACTTAATAAACTAAAAATGTATATAAAAAATATTTTGAATTTCTAAGAATCCAAGGGGGGGGGGGGGAGAGGATCATAGCTTTAGACTTCCGAGACTATAAATCCGGCCCTGCCCTGAATAAGAAACTGAACGCTGAAAAACGTATAAAAAAGCCTGCATAGGACTCCATCTACAAAAATCAGAAACAGAACACTGAAGAACATATTAAAAAAGTCTACATAGGACTCCGTCTACAAAAATTAAAAACATAATACTGAACGTATTAAAAGAACCTACATAGGACTTCACCTACAAAAATTAAAAACAGAACACCGAAGAACGCATTAAAAAACCCTGCATAGGACTTTGTCTACAAAAATTAGAAACATACTCCTGAAGAACGCATTGAATAGCCTGCACAGAATTCGATCTACAAAAATTAGAAACAGAACACTGAAGAAAGTATTAAAAGAACCTGCATAGAACTCCATGTACAAAGATGCCCTTTAATTATTAACGCAGTGTTTTCCCGAGAAAAATTTCATACTGCACAAGCGGACACTGTTAGCAACATATATATTTCAGGGGGTAAAATGGGGGATCAAACCTGAACATTTTAGAAATTTTAAAGTGTCAAAATATGTCTATTTTAGAAATTTTATAAAATATATTAAATTTTGTATTTCGATGGGAAGGAGAGGGGGGAGAGGTTGTAATTACACCCTTCCATAGATTACTTGGTCATGAAATCTAAGCTCTAATGCAGTATTGTTCAACTGATAGCCCGATATTGCTTAGGTAGCTCTTAGATAACATATTTAAAATTATTCAAATTACAAAAATTCAAAACAATTTTGATACTTAATGAAATAAACAACTGTAATAAGATGTGACGCATACATGTTACTGAAGTAATTATCAATACCAGCACAAATACTTTGATCGAAAATTTTACTGTGTATTTTATAGACACTGAACAACGTTGTAAACAGCGTAATGAAATTAGAATGAAAAAACTGTTAAATGTGCATTTATGTCACTATTTTTCCCCCTATTTGCAGGTGAATCATTAATTCATACACACACATCATATTAGGGCCAACGGCCGTACCGTGCTGAAAACACCGGTTCTCGTTAGATCACCGAAGTCAAGCAGCATCGGGCGCGGTTAGTACTTGGTGGGTGACCACCTCGGAACACCGCGTGCTGTTGGCCATCTCGGGTGCGGTATCCCCGTGGTTTGCGCGCTAGATTTGAACGCTGCCACAAATGCCGCCGTGTTCATGCGGAGTACGATCACGTTAAACATGTGGGTCCGTAAGTCCTTCCGAGAGGTTGGTGGTAGGGGAAGGAGGGTTCGGTCCCTGTGGATGCCTCCCCCACTGGGTTCCGGTCTAAATTGGGTGGCACTTCCCGGCCGTCCATACAGTTACCTTACACCTTTCTGGTAGGTCGGACGGTCTGGGTCTCAACACACATCATATTGTGCAATTTTCGCTAAATAAAACAAAAGATAAGTCTTTCAACAGAATAAAACATTTACCGTCATTAGAAGTGGTTCAACTCGAATGTCCTCATACCAAAACCCGATTTTTAGTAACTTGTAATTTTTTAACATTTATTTATTTATTTATTGTTTTATTTGTTCAAAATTTGCAAGAAAATAATTGAAAAATATGTATCTTTGGCCCAAATGATCACAATTATATCATATTACCCTTCATTTCAAAGGGTTTGAAAAAAATCTTTCGATTAATACCGAGTTCGAAAACGAACCAACCCCTCGGTGGAAAGTTACTCCCAAGAGGGGCTAATAATGCACGAACACAAAAATTGTATCTCCGCTATTTTGTACTATAATGATTGAAACTGTTAAGTTTCGTAATAATAAGCTATAAATAATATCCTTTATGCATAATTATGTCACATTTTGTCCCATTCTCAAGAAAATGTGAAAGTTTTCGCTCGAATCTCAAAAAATTCTCTCTATCTCTAGATATTTTGTTTACAAAGCCGGATAAAAAGCTTCGTGAAATTTCATCGATAATTGTGGAAGCTATAGTGTACACACAAAATTGACCACAAATAGATGGCAGACGACAGACAGATAGACGGAAATCACATTAAAAGTAGTCAAAACGTGTTCAGGAGGTCCTAAAACACATATTGACATCAACATTTTAAAAGTGAAAATTTTTGGAAAAACAGTACTTTATACTATATTCTATGTGAAAGTAAAAATATACCCGCTAAATCTCAACTGCAACACTGGATAAAAATTAATATAAAACTATTTTTTCATGCTGATGCGCAAATTATTTTTGTACTGCACAAATTGTGCGCTACTGTACGTTAAATAATGCCTTCATTTGCAGTCGGTGTTACCGACAAAATTCTCGGGTCCTTTTCTAACAATTTTGAGTCCTCTACTATCTCCTATTTTGCTATTAATCCTTTTACTATTAATCTATTTACAATTAATTAATTACTATTAATCCTTTTACTATTAATCTATTTGCAATTAATTAATTACTATTAATCATTTTACTATTAATCTATTTACAATTAATTAACTACAATTAATCCTTTTACTATTAATCTATTTGCAATTAATTAATTACTATTAATCCTTTTACTATTAATCCATTTACAATTAATTAATTACTATTAATCCTTTTACTATTAATTTATTTGCAATTAATTAATAACTATTAACCCTTTTACTATTGACCTATTTGCAATTAATTAATTACTATTAATCATTTTACTATTAATCTATTTACAATTAATTAATTACTATTAATCCTTTTACTATTAATATATTTACAATTAATTGAATTACTATTAATCATTTTACTAACAATCTATTTACAATTAATTAATTACTATTAATCCTTATTTCATAAATTATTTATGCGGCTCGGAATCCCATGCCTCCCGGATTCCTATGCAATATATCCTATTGCCCCTCCCTTTCGACGGCTCTGCTTACAGTATACAAAAGTTGTCAGCCTAAACAAAATTGGATATAAAAAATGCCTGTAACACAGTATATCGTACAGCCTCAGCAACTAAAGACTCAATTATTAACAACGCATAAATTATGTACTATTATTTACTATATGTACTACATTATGTACTATTACAATGTATAAAATTCTGTATAATCTCATAATCTTACCTCTTTGCACCCGGCAAATTTAAATTCTAACCCAGAATATAGATACAGCTTGACATATCTTACCTCAGCAAGCGATTGGTGAGAGCTTGCATTTAAATCGCTGAACTTGCGTAAAAATCGCAGATCAAAATTGTTCATCTTAAAATATGAAAACTTCTTTATCAAACCACAATATTTATACCAGCTTCTAAGCATCTGAATGCACATATTCATAATGATAAATCGTAATCTAATAAAGGAGCTATTTTGCTTTACAGTTATAATAACTTGGAACATATCTATTGCATTCAGTTGTAAATGACGTCAATATATACTCAGTGAATGTGAATGATTTATTGTGAAAGATGAATTAGCTGTGATTTATGCAGAAAACCTTTCATCAACAGGGAATATAAATTTCATCAATTTCCTCATTTTATTTTTTCGCCATTTTCTTTACCCTTTTAAAAAAGGTATTGAGCAACGATGTGCTATTTTACCCAGAATAAATAAACAGTAATTTTTGTCATATTTATTTCATTCAGATATAAATGTCGTGAAATATGCTTAATCAAAGTGAATTATTCATATATAAAGGTAAATTAGTGGTGATTTATGCAGAAAATCTTCGGATAACCAGGGCTATAAATTTCATTAATTTCCTGAACGTCATTTGTTCTAGTTTTAGGAAAAGCTATTGAGCAACCAAAGTAAATCTGGAATTACTTTGGTTTATTTTTCTATTTGGTTTATTTTTCAATGAAATATTGACTCAATTTATAAGAATAAAATAAACATTCTTAGTTAAATTTGGGACTTATGTCTCATTTTATTTATAGAGAATTGAAAAATCATAAATCAGCAATGTTGGCTCAAACATGCAACTATTGTATAGAATTGCAATAATTACATTTATAGTTGTGTGGATAAAGCTTGTTTATTCATTTCTGAAGCTTTTGTTCCATTCATTTTGAAATGAAAAATAATTCGAAAATCGTACAATATCTCGAGAGTGGTTTATGCTAGCGTTTTAAAGTTTTGTATCACTTGTTTTGGAAAGAAAAATTGCTATAAAAATATTTTATATGTATCCATTTTAAAGGTCTTAAATTTTTAACGATGTTTTTTTTTCAAAAAATCATTTATCCAATTCTATTTGATTGCGTTAAAAATTACACTGTCTGTAATAATCGTACAAAATTAATTTCGATATACTTCATTCGTTCGTGCGATATACATCGCAAACTGATGGACACATATATTACTATACTTACATACAAACGCATATACGTATATTCACACTAACATACAAACACGCACACACCACTACATGCATTAACATGCGCACACACACTAACATACACACAAACACACTAACATACATGCATACATATACACACTAACATACACACAAACGCACTAACATACACACAAACACACTAACATACATGCATACATATACACACTAACATACACACAAACGCACTAACATATATACACATAAGAACATACATACACACACAATAACATACGTACACATACGCACATACAAACGCACACACACTAATATACGTACACATACACACACGCACACACACTAACATACGTACACATACACACGTACATACACATGTGCATACATACACGCACACACCCAGTAGCATACATACACACATGCTAACATGCATACATACACACACTAATATGCACGCACACAGTAACATACGCACAAACATGCACACACTAACAAACATGCACATATGCACACTAACATCCATACACACACCATACATATACACACACACCAACATACATGCACACACACACTCACACACATACACGTACAGACATAACCTCATAAATGTTAGATTCAAGTTCAGAGATGCTGAAAAAGTGCCTTCCCGTCGAAAACTCGAATTCGAATTTTCGACCCCGTCCAAATACTTTCCTTATACATTATAGTAAAAGAGAAAGGAACATAAAAAGAATGGCGGTTCAACATCAAATAACTAAAAAACTAATTTAAATTAAAAAAAAAAGTAGTAATAGGTAGAACTATATTAAATTTTAAGGCAGTAAGTCGCTTAGACAAGCAGATATACAGACAGCTTCTGTTATTATTATAGATACGGGGCTTTGAAGCGCTCACTTATCAGTAAATTCGGTTCTGATGGAAATGTGCTCATGGGACCTTAAAACTTGCTTCTTTTATTAAATTCAAATTTTGAAAACAATATTTTCTCTATGCAATAGCCGGAGAAGGTATAAATAGATTTTATATAGAAGCTTCTGCACGTATCCCATTCTAAATAGAACGTCATGCAGTTCTGTTGAACTCGGGGAAATATGTTAAAATTGAATCCACGTTTATGTATGCTATAAATGCATTTATCTGTTTGAACACGATGTACTGCGCGTGGGTACCTTGTATCCCATAATCCTCTGCTGCGATATTCGGGTCACGTGCGATATTGAATATTCGACTCGAACAGAACTATACCTTTTCTTTAAGCATACAAAAATTTTGAAATATTTTTCTGCTATTGCAAATGCAGCAATTTATGGTGTATATGTTGAATAAATTGAAGTACATTTCGAAGGGGCGGTATTCCGTCCTTGGGGGGGGGGGGGGGGGTCCAACTCGGTACTAATATCGGGGTTCCTGTAACGTCATCTTATTTTGTGATTCAAAATGTATAGTTTCTACTTTCTCACACTATACAATATGCTATAGAAAATTTATTGTTTTCCTTAAAATTTTCAATTTTAATATTTTTATGAAAATCGCAAAATCAAAATCAATCATGAAAATCTCTGAAGTTGAGATTTCCATGCCAATATACGTTATAGGATCTCCTGACTATTTTTAAAGTGATGTCTGTCGTCTGTCTGCGTTCGATTTCTTGAGTTCACGAATGTTGCCACAAACACGAATGGAATTTCAAGAAACTTTTTATCCAGCTTTATTAAAGTAAAATCTAGAATTCTTTAAATTCCTATATTTTCTTAAAACATGGCAAAATAGGTTAACAAAATAAATTGTTAACTAAAAATCTAGATTTTTTTTTTTTATATATATATTTCCTTAATATGGCAGCATAGGTCAAAATTTGTCATAGTTATGCTTAAAAAGGGTTGTTCATGACTCAATAATCGCGAAACTTAACAGTTTCAATCAGTGTAGTGAAAATTAGCCGTGATACAATTTTTACTTTCCATGCAATACATGGTAATGTATGGGGAAAGTATTGGAATCATGCCGAAAATCACAACTCGAGTTTTCGACGGATCTACACGTTTCGAGACCTCTAGAATACGAAAAAACCATTTTTAACGTGACGTCTGTGTGTGTGTCAGTCTGTCTGTCTGTCTGTCTGTCTGTCTGTGTGTAACTCAAAAACTCATGGACCGAATTTCATAAAATTTGGTAGGTAAGTCACTTGGGTATGACCCTGGTGCTGATTAGTTTTTGGTACGATTCGTAAAAACACAACCCGCCATTTTTTGCGAAATGTCCCGTAAAAATTTCATGTATCCACTCTAGCTAAAATACTAATTAACCAAATTTCACAAAATTTGGTTGATAAGTTACGTGTACCATACTCTGGTGCTGATTAGATTTTAGTATTAATCGGAAAAGAACAACCTGCCTTTTTTTAAAGAAATGGCCCGCAAAAATGTCATTTATAGACTTTGACTAAAATATTAATTGACCAAATTTCACAAAATTTGATAGATAAGTTACTTGGGGGAAACTCTGGTGCTAATTAGATTTTGGTATTAATCAGAAAAGAACAACCTGCCGTTTTTTACGAAATGACCCTCAAAAATCGCAAAATCTAAAAAAAGCTACGTATGTTCAAATATATCACTTAAATGCTTGTTTTATACGTAATTTTTTATGAGGAAAATAATAAGAACAACTCTATTACTCTAGGACTAACCGTTCTCGGGATATTTGAGATTTTTCGAATTTAGTTATGCCACTTTTAGAAAAATGTCTAATTACCAAATAAAAACAGAAATTGAATTATAAATGCAAATTTAGTATTATTTTGTGCAATTAAACTCAATTTAATGAATTATTAAAGAAAAAAAATATGAATTTGAGTCTGCAGGGAAAGTCATGTGTTGTCCACATCAGATTTTTACTTTCCCTGCAATACATGGTAATGTATAGGGAAAGTATTGGAATCATGTCGAAAATCGCAACTCGAGTTTTCGACGGATCTACACGTTTCGAGACCTCTAGAATACGAAAAAACTATTTTTAGCGTGACGTCTATGTGTCTGTGTGTGTGTGTGAGTCTGTGTGTGTGTCTGTCTGTGTGTCTGTCTGTCTGTCTGTGCAGATTTTGTATCCATTCTAACTAAAAAACTAATTGACCGAATTTCATAAAATTTGGTAGGTTAGTCATTTGTGCACAAATCTGGTGCTGATTAGTTTTGGGGATGACTCGGGTTAAAAGAACCCGTCTTTTTTTGCGAAATGGCCCGCAAAAGCTTGTATCCACTCTAACTGAAAAACTAATGGACCGAATTTCACAAAATTTGGTAAATATGTCGCTTGTAGGCCACCCTGGTTCTGATTGGATTTTGGTATGATTCGAAAAAAAATAACCTGCCTTTTTTTGCAAAATGGCCCTAAAAAATCATCAAAATCTAAACTTAAGAACTACGTGTGCTCAAATATAGCCATTAAATGCTTGTTTGATACGTAATTTTTAGCGAAGAAAAGAATAAGACCAACCCCATTACACTAGGACTAGCCGTTCTCGAGATATTTTAGTTTTTCGTATCATTCCTACACCATTTTTGAAAATAAGTCCAGTTTTCAAATGAGAACGAAAATTGAATTAAAAATTAATTAAATTTAATTTAAATAAATAGAACGTGAATATAAGTCTGCAGGGAAAGTCATGTGTTGCCCACATCAGATTTTTACTTTCCCTGCAATATATGGCAATGTATAGGGAAAGTATTGGAATGATGCCGAAAATCGCAATTCGAGTTTTCGACGGATCTACACGTTTCGAAACCCCTATAATTCGAAAAAACTATTTTTAGAATAACGTCTGTGTGTGTGTGTGTGTGTCTGTGTGTCTGTCTGTGTGTGTGTGTGTGTGTGTGTGTGTGTCTGTCTGTGTGTCTGCCTATCTGTGAAGATTTTGTATCCACTCTAACTCAAAAACTAATGGGCCGAATTTCATAAAATTTGGTAGATAAGTCACTTGTGGGCGAATCTGGTGCTGATTAGTTTTGGATATGATTCGGGATAAAAGAACCCGCCTTTTTTTGCTAAATGGCCCTCAAAAGCTTATATCCACTCTAGCTGAAAAACTAATGGACCGAATTTCATAAAAATCAGTAGATTCACAATGTCACATGTGGGACACCCTAGTGCTGATTAGATTTTGGTACGATTCGGAAAAAACTAACCTGCCGCTCTTTGCAAAATGGCATGCAAATATCGGCAAAATTTAAAATGAAAAGCTACGTATGCTCAAATATATCCATTAAATGCTTGTTTAATACTTAATTTTTAACGAAAAAAAAATAAGACCAACGCCATTACACTAGGACTAGCCGTTCTCGAGATATTTTAGTTTTTTCATATTTTCTCTACGCCACCTTGGAAAGTAAGTTCAGTTATCAAATGAGAACGAAATTGAATTAAAAGTGAATTACATTTAATTAAAATAAAGAGAACGTTAATATAAGTCTGCAGGGAAAGTCATCTGCTGCCCACATCAGATTTTTGTGTTTGTGACATCATTAAATCCCTCATGAGGGGTTATTTCCCCCCGAGCGTGTGCATTGTTAAACTTTATATCATTCGAAATATTTAAGCCCTTTAAGATGAAGATTAACATGCTATAATTTTGATCACTTGGATCTAAGATACCGATATTTCAAAAACTTTCTTGCAAAATTAAAAAAAAAAATTAACAAGATACTTAAAAATTTATTCTGGTATCAGACAGTCTAGTTGAGCCACATTTCAGTTATTTTAAGATGAATTTTGAAGAAAAGATAGTCTTTCGCCCTCCAAAAATTCTTGTATTTTTAATTGACCTTCCTGTAAATAAGTTTGAACCTTTATATGATAACCCGAGAAGGTATGAATTGATTTTATACACACACACCCTCTCACACATACACACTCACACACACATGCACAGATCGGGCGCGGTAGTCCAGTGGTTAGTGCGTGGGAATTGCACTCGAAGCCGGGTTCGATTCCCGCCACTGCCAAAACTGCCGCCGTGTTCACGCGGAGTACGAACACGTTAAACATGTGGGCCCGTAAGTATTTCCGAGAGGTTGGTGTTAGGGGAAAGAGGGTACGGTCCTGTTGATGCCTCCGCCACTCGGTTCCGGTCTAAATTGGATGGCACTTCCCGGCCGTCCAAACAGTTACCTTACACCTTTCTGGTAGGTCGGACAGTCTGGGTCTCAACAGCAATACATGCACACACAGACATCACCTCATAAACGTTAGTTTCTAGTTTAGATGTGCTGAAAATGAGCTTTTCCGACGAAAATTCAAATTCGAATTTTCGACCTCATCCCAATACTTTCCTTATATATTATAGCAAAAAAAGAATGAACAATATAAAGAATGGTGTTGCAACATCAAATAACTAAAACATTAATTTAAATTTACAAAAAAAAATCCCTTTCGGGAGCCGTGGTACGCCTATATCAAATTTAATAAACGTACTTCGCTTAGATTTTCCGCTTCAAACGAAACATACAGACGTACAGACAGCTTCTCTTATTATTATAGACACGAGTCTTTAAAACGTCAGCTTATCAGCAAAACCAGCCCTGTTGGAAATGTGCTCATGGGACCTTAAAACTTGTTACTTTCCTTATATACATAATGTATAAGGAAAGTATTGTGACGGGGTCGAAAATTCGAATTCGAGTTTTCGACGGGAGAGCACGTTTCAAGCATCCCTGATCACGAATCAAACATTTTTGAAGTGATGTGTGTGTGTGTGTGTGTGTGTGTGTGTGTGTGTGTGTGAAAGTATGTGTGTGTGTGTGTGTGTGTGTGTGTGTGTGTGTGTGTGTGTGTGTCAGTGAGTCTGTGGAGACGATAACTGACGAACGAATGGACCGATTCGAATGAACTTTGGAACAAAAATCACAATGCATAAACACTGGAAGCCTATTGTTTTTATACGCAATCGAATGTTCAGAACCCCCGTAAATTTTCGAGTGAAATTTTGAAAAAATCGTCAAAAAATCTAAACCGTTAATAAAGTTACACATATAGACATTTCTTATGTAATTTTTCATTAGAAAACGATTGACATAAATTTTAGAACGCTAACATCAACCGTTCTCAAGATATTGCACATTTTTCAAAAAAAGTATCAAAAAGTTATATAAAAAAAATATATTTCCTATTGAAGAAACATGTTCACTTTTCATATGTAATACCATGCGATAAATTGGGTGACATCATTCTCGTGGATCTAGCTCGTTCCATTCATGAAAAAAGATACTTTGAGTAATACTTTTGTATTTGAACGCCAATATTCATTTATCTGCTGTAAGAATAACTTATTTATGCGTCCATAACGCTTGGCGAGATTTTGGCGACGAATTTGGCGGAATGTCGCCAACTTGGCGGCATTTTTAATTGTTGCCAAATTAACAAAAATCTCGTCAAATTGATAAAAATAACGCTAAATCAATGAAAATGACGACTAATTGAAAAAAATTCAATATATTGGAAAGCATATAAGTATCTATTATAAGAATAGTATTTCTTTTAACTGTAAAAGTAGTAAATCCATTGCATTATATAAGGAAAGTCATGTGTTGCCCACATCAGATTTTTTCTTTTATTAAATCCAAATTTTGAAAATAATATTACTTTCTTTATATACATAATGTATAAGGAAAGTATTGTGACAGGGTCGAAAATTCGAATTCGAGATTTCGACGGGAGAGCAGGTTTTAAGAATCCCTGATCACGAATCAAACATTTTTGAAGTGATGTCTGTGTGTGTGTGTGAAAGTATGTGTGTGTGTGTGTGTGTGGGTGTGTATGTGTCAGTGAGCCTGTGGAGACGATAACTGACGAACGAATGGACCGATTCAAACAAAATTTGGTACAAAAATCACAATCTGTAAACACTGGAAGCCTATTGTTTTTATACGCAATCGAATGTTCACAACCCCCCTAAATTTTCGAATGAAATTTTGAAAAAATCGTCAAAAAATCAAAACCGCTAATAAAATTACGCAAATAGACATTTCTTATGTAATTTTTCATTAGGAAACGATTGACATAAATTTTAGAACGCTAACATGAACCGTTCACGAGATATTGCACATTTTTCAAAAAAATTATCAAAAAGTTATATAAAATAAAAAATAAAAATATTTCCTATTGAGAAACATGTTCACTTTTCATATGTAATACCATGCGATAAATTGTGTGACATCATTCTCGTGGATCTAGCTCGCTCCATTCATGAGAAAATATACTTTGCGTAATACTTTTGTATTTGAACGCCAATAGTCATTTATCTGCTGTAAGAATAACTTATTTTTCCGTTCATAACGCTTGGCGAGATTTTGGCGACGAATTTGGTGGAATGTCGCCAACTTGGCGACATTTTTAATTGTTGCCAAATTAACAAAAATCTCGCCAAACGGATAAAAATGACGTTAAATCAATGTAAATGACGACTCATTGACGAAAATTCAACATCTTGGAAAGAATATAAATATATACTATAAAAATAACCTATTTTTTTATTGTAAAAGTAGTAAATTCATTACATTGTATAAGGAAAGTCATGTGCTGCCCACATCAGATTTTTTTTTCTATGCAATAGCCCGAGATGGTATAAATTGATTTTATATGGAAGATCCTCTCCACGTATTCCATTCTAAAAAGAACTTTGTGCATTTCTGTTGAACTTTTGGAAACGTGTTAAAATTGAATCCATATTTATGTATGCTATAAATGCATTTATTTGTTTGAACAGGATGTACTGCGCGTGGGTACTTTGTATCCCATAACCCTCTGCTGCTATATTCGGGTCACGTACGAGAGATTGAAAATTCGACTCGAGCAGAACTATGACGTTTCTTTAAGCATACAAAAGTTATGAAATATTTTTCTGCTATTGCAAATGCATCAATTTATGGTGTATATGTTGAATAAATTGAAGTGCATTTTGCAGTAGCGGTATTACGTCCTGTGGGGGGGGGGGCTCTCAAGGCGGTACTCATTTATGGATCCTGTGACGTTATCATATTTAGTGATATCATAATGTATAAGTTTTACTTAGTCATACTGTGAGTATACTATAGAAAAGTACGGTTTTCATGAAAATTTTCGATTTTGAAATTTTCATGCCAATATATAAGGCCTCCTGAACAAGTTTTGACTATTTTTAGAGTGGTGTCTGCCGTCTGTCTGTGTTCGATTTCTTGTGTACACTATATAGCTGCATACAAACATGAATGAATTTCCACAAAATTGTTTATTAAGTTTTGTTAACGAAACATCTGGAATTTTTTAAATCTTATAATTTCTTACATGGTAGCGTAGAACCAAATTTGGCATAGTTATACGTCAAATGGGTTATTCGTGATTCAATGATCACGAAACTCAATATTTTCAATCATTGTAGTGCAAAACAACTATGATGCAATTTTTGTGCTTGTGACATCATCAGATTCTTCGGGGGGGGGGGGGGGAGGACTTTGCCCAGAGGTGCATATTGTCAAACTTGACATCAGTCAAGCGATTTTTTGATTTTTTTTTCATGCCCTTTAAGGTAAAGATTAACATGATGTTATTGTGATCGATCATTTGGACCAAAGGTACCGATTTGTCAATAATATTTTTGCAAAATTTGAAAAAAAAAAAGAGAGAGAGAGAGAAATTACGAGCTACTTTAAAATGTATTCTGGTAAGAGACAGACGAGTTGAGCCACACACCAGTTAATTTAAAAGCGATTTTAGAGAAAATATAATATTTATTCCGCCAAAAATTCTCGTATTTTTACCTGACCTTCCTATAAATAAGTTTTGCACATCCCTGCTTTATAGAATAGCCCGTGAAGGTATAAATTGATTTTATATGGAAGCTTCTCTACACGTAGACCATTCTAAAAAGAACTTCGTGCATTTCTGTTGGACTCTGAGAAATATGTTAAAATTAAATCCACGTTTATGTATGCTATAAATGCATTTATTTATTTAAATATGATGCACTGCGTGTGGGTGCCTTGTATCCCATAATCCTCTGCTGCTATATTCGGGTCACGTACGAGAGATCGAACATTTGACTGAATATTCGATTGAATATTCGAATATTTTGCAGGGCGGTAGTATGTCCTTGGGGGCCCAACGTGTTCCTAATATTGGGGACCCCCTATGACGTTATCGTATTTTGGGATATCATAATATTTCATTTTAACTTTTTTTATAATTTTTTATAATTTTTTGATAATTCTTTTGAAAAATGTGCAATATCTCGAGAACGGTTCATGCTAGCGTTGTAAAATTTATGTGAATCGTTTTCTAATGAAAAATTACATAAGAAATGTCTGTTTGCGTAACTTTATTAGAGGTTTTGATTTTTTGATGATTTTTTTCAAAATTTCACTCCAACATTTAGGGTGTTCTGAACATTCAATTGCGTATAAAAACAATAGGCTTACAGTATTCACGGATTGCAATTTTTGTACCAAATTTCGTTCGAATCGGTCCATTCGTTCGTCAGTTATCGTCTAAAGAAACTCACTGACACACACACACACACGCCCACACAGATAGCTACAGTAAGCCTCCGGGTCTGTCGTGTGGTCTGGGCTTTTCACACATACAGTCATCAGACTTATATTCATATTTTCTTTATTTCTTTAATAATTCATTAGATTGAGTTTAATTGCACCAAATAACACTAAATTTGCATTTTTAATTCAATTTTTGTTTTTATTTGGCAATTGGACCTTTTCCCGATAGCGGCGTAACAAAAATGCATGAAATCTCAAATGTCTTGAGAGCGGTTAGTCCTAAAGTATAATGGAGTGTGTTATATTCTTTTCCTCGTCAAAAATTGCGTTTCGGGCGCGGTAGCCCTGTGGTTAGCGTGCGGAGGTTAGTTCCGGGTTCGATTCCCGCCGCTGCCCAAACTGCCGCCGTGTTCACGCGGAGTACGATCACGTTAAACATGTGGGTCCGTAAATCCTTCCGAGAGGTTGGTGGTAGGGGAAGGAGGGTACGGTCCCTGTGGATGCCTCCCCCACTGGGTTCCAGTCTAAATTGGGTGGCACTTCCCGGCCGTCCAAACAGATACCTTACACCTTTCTTGTAGGTCGGACGGTCTGGATCGAAGAAGAAAAATTGCGTTTAAGACAAGAATTTAATATATACATTTCAGCATACGTAGTCTTTTTTTTTTTTTTTTAGATTTTTGCGATTTTTACGGGCCATTTCGTAAAAAAAGGCAGGTTGTTATTTTCCGAATCGTACCAAAATCGAATCAGCACCAGAGTGTCCCACAAGTAACTTATCTACCATATATTTTGAAATTTGATCAATTAGTATTTTAGCTAAGGTGGATACATGAAATTTTTGCGGGCCATTTCGTAAAAAAAGGTTGATTTTCCTTTTCCGAATCGTACCAAATTCTAATCAGCACCAGAGTATCCAACAAGTAACTTATCTAGCAAATTTTGTGAAATTTGATATATTAGTATTTTAGCTAGAGCGTAAAAATGAAATTTTAAGGGCCATTTCGCAAAAAAAGGCCAGTTCTGTTTTTAGGAATCGTACCAAAAACTAATCAGCACCAGGGTCACATCCAAGGGACTTACCTACCAAATTTTATGAAATTCGGTCCATTAGTTTTTAAGTTAGAGTGGATACATACATTGCACAGACACACAGACAGACACACACACACACAGACGTCACGCTAAAAATAGTTTTTTCGTATTCTAGAGGTCTCGAAACGTGTAGATCCGTCGAAATCTCGAGTTGCGATTTTCGACATGATTCCAATATTTTCCCTATACATTACCATGTATTGCAGGGAAAATAAAAATGTTGAAGGATAGTGATGTAGCAGCTCTGGTTTCAGTTCTTTTCATATGCAAATGTTCATTTTAGGTCAAAATGTTCTTTTATTGCCTTATATTTAAAAAATAAATGAGTTTCCAAATCAACTAGAAACGAAGAATGTTCAAAGTACACATAAAATTCCGAATTTTCTAACTATACTGAGCTTTTGCTCTCCATTTGACTAAACCCTACTTTTAAAGAATAAAAAATATTAGATGAGAAATGTGGTGATAAGATATCTTATGGTTGAAATTCTCTACATCTTATACAATCAGAGTCATATTCAGGCAAGGGCCCAGGGCCCCCATTATAAAGAGGCCCCCAAAAGCGACATAAAACAAAGAGCAAACATATCGAAGTATTTATCGAAGATAAAGTAAATGGGTGTAATTTGAACAGTATTTAACAAGTGAGAATTTCAGAATTTATACAGTGTACAAAGTTACATTCATTTGACAACAAAATTATTAAAAATGTCACTTTTACTAATTAAAATATACTATTTATGAAAAAAATTCTAATAAATCCCTGAGATTAGAATTTTATTTCAGCTGGGTGGGGAATTGCCAGTAAATTTTAGTCCTCTACTATGAGTAGGGGACCCCCTGAACGTTTATTTATGCCCCGGGATAGCTTAGTCGGCCTCTGTATTAAATATCTACTTTGGGCCAAAATTGCACATTTTTCATCCGAAATGTTATTTCCGAAAAGCGGTATCCTAACGCCTCGCAAGTCATTATGTCCGAATCCGTAGTTGACAAGTGTATGTTATACTTCACTCAGATTTCCAGGGATCTGTAACTCAATCTCCAAGAAAGCTAAATACTTGATAATTTCTCCTCTATAAAATCGCCTCAAAGCTAAAAGAAACAAAACAAAAAATCTGATGTGGGCAGCACATGACTTTCCCTGCAGACTTATATTAACGTTCTCTTTATTTTAACTAAATTTATTTCACTTTTAATTCAATTTTCGTTCTCATTCGGTAACCGGGCTTATTTTCAAAGGTGGCGTAGGGAAAGTACGAAAAACTAAAATATCTCGAGAACGGCTAGCCCTAGTGTAATGGGGTTGGTCTTATTCTTTTCGTCGTTAAAAATTACGTATTAAATCAGCATTTAATGGATATATTTGAGTATACCCAGTTCTTTAGTTTAGATTTTGACGATTTTTGCGGACCATTTTGCAAAAAAAGGAAAGTCATTTTTTTCCGAATCGTACCAAAATCCAATCAGCACCAAGGTAACACACAAGTGACTCATCTACCGAATTTTGTGAGATTCGGTCCATCAGTTTTTCAGTTAGATTGGATGCAAAATCTGCACAGACAGACACACAGACAGACAGACACACAGACAGACACACAGACACACACACAGACGTCACGCTAAAAATAGTTTTTTCGTATTCTAAAGGTCTCGAAACGTGTAGATCCGTCGAAAACTCGAGTTGCGATTTTCGGCATGATTCCAATACTTTCCCTATACATTACCATGCATTGCAGGGAAAGTAAAAAATCTGATGTGGACAGCACATGACTTTCCCTGCAGACTTATATCTACGTTCTCTTTATTTTAATTAAATTTATTTCACTTTTATTCAATTTTCGTTCTCATTCGGTAACCGGGCTTATTTTGAAAGGTGGCGTAGGGAAAGTACGAAAAACTAAAATATCTCGAGAACGGCTAGTCCTAGTGTAATGGGGTTGGTCTTATTCTTTTCGTCGTTAAACATTACGTATTAAACGGGCATTTAATGGATATATCTGAGTATACCTAGTTCTTTAGTTTAGATTTTGAAGATTTTTGCGGGCCGTTTTGCAAAAAAAGGCAGGTTATTTTTTTCCGAATCGTACCAAAATCTAATCAGCACCAGAGTGACCTATACGTGACTCATCTACCGAATTTTATGAAATTCGGTCTATTAGTTTTTCAGCTAGAGTGGATACAAGCTTTTGCGGGCCATTTCGCAAAAAAAGGCGGGTTCTTTTATTCCGAATCGTATCCAAAACTAATCAGCACTAGCCCCGCCCACAAGTGACTTACCTACCAAATTTTGTGAAATTCGGTCCATTAGTTTTTTAGTTACAGTGGATACAAAATCTGCACAGACAGACAGACACACAGACAGACAGACAGACACACAGACAGACAGACAGACACACAGACACACACACAGACGTCACGCTAAAAATAGTTTTTTCGTATTCTAAAGGTCTCGAAACGTGTAGATCCGTCGAAAACTCGAGTTGCGATTTTCGGCATGATTCCAATACTTTCCCTATACATTACCATGCATTGCAGGGAAAGTAAAAATCTGATGTGGGCAGCACATGACTTTCCCTGCAAACTTATATCCACGTTCTATTTATTTCAATTAAATGTAATTCACTTTTAATTCAAATTTCGTTCTCATTCGGTAACCGGGTTTATTTTCAAAGGTGGCGTAGGGAAAGTACGAAAAACTAAAATATTTCGAGAACGGCTAGTCCTAGTGTAATGGGGTTGGTCTTATTCTTTTCGTCGTTAAACATTACGTATTAAACGGGCATTTAATGGATATATCTAAGTATACCAAGTTCTTTAGTTTAGATTTTGAAGATTTTTGCGGGCCGTTTTGCAAAAAAAGGCAGGTTATTTTTTTCCGAATCGTACCAAAATGTAATCAGCACCAGAGTGACCTATACGTGACTCATCTACCGAATTTTGTGAAATTCGGTCCATTAGTTTTTCAGCTAGAGTGGATACAAGCTTTTGCGGTTGAAAAGTGGCGTAGGGAAAGTACGAAAAACTAAAATATCTCGAGAACGGCTATTCCTAGTGTAATGGGGTTGGTCTTATTCTTTTCGTCGTTAAACATTACGTATTAAACGGGCATTTAATGGATATGTCTGAGTATACGTAGTTCTTTAGTTTAGATTTTGAAGATTTTTGCGGGCCGTTTTGCAAAAAAAGGCAGGTTATTTTTTTCCGAATAGTACCAAAATCTAATCAGCACCATAGTGACCTATACGTGAGTCATCTACCGAGTTTTGTGAAATTCGGTCCATTAGTTTTTCAGCTAGAGTGGATACAAACTTTTGCGGGCCATTTCGCAAAAAAAGGCAGGTTCTTTTATTCCGAATCGTACCCAAAACTAATCAGCACCAGCCCCACCCACAAGTGACTTACCTACCAAATTTTGTGAAATTCGGTCCATTAGTTTTTTAGTTACAGTGGATACAAAATCTGCACAGACAGACAGACACACAGACAGACAGACAGACAGACACACAGACAGACAGACAGACAGACAGACACACAGACAGACAGACAGACACACGCACAGACGTCACGCTAAAAATGGTTTTTTCGTATTCTAGAGGTCTCGAAACGTGTAGATCCGTCGAAAACTCGAGTTGTGATTTTCAGCATGATTCCAATACTTTCCCTATACATTACCATGTATTGCAGGGAAAGTAAAAATGCGATTAACATAGTAGCACCCGAGAAAGAACTTAACTACTGAACAGCTTATATTGGGTTATTTCATGTGTTTTGGTGGGAGGTAGGTACATACTTTTCTTTTACAACAAAAAGATAAATTTGTTTAAACATTTCGAAAATTGAAATAATATGAACAAATGATGCTCAGCAGTAACGTGCAATTGTACAATTTGCAATATCTACCATATTACTTTATCTGCAATACATGGTAATATATAAGGAAAGTATTGGAATCATGCCGAAAATCGCAACTCGAGTTTTCGACGGATCTACACGTTTCGAGACCTCTAGAATACGAAAAAACCATTTTTAGCGTGACGTCTGTGTGTGTGTCTGTGTGTCTGTCTGTCTGTCTGTCTGTCTGTCTATCTGTCTGTGCAGATTTTGTATCCACTGCAACTAAAAAACTAATGGACCGAATTGCACAAAATTTGGTAGGTAAGTCACTTGTAGGCGAATCTGATGCTGATTAGTTTCGGATACGATTCGGGATAAAAGAACCCGACTATTTTTGCAAAATGGCCCGCAAAAATCGTCAAAATCTAAACTAAAGAACTAGGTATACTCAAATATATACAATGAATGCTCGTTTAATACGTATTTTTTAACGACGAAAAGAATAAGACCAACCCCTTTACACAAGGACTAGCCGTTCTCGAGATATTTAAGTTTCTCGTATTATCTGTACGCCACCTTTGAAAATAAGTCCGGTTACCGAATGAGAACGAAAATTGAATTAAAAGTGAAATAAATTTAGTTAAAATAAAGAGAACTTGGATATAGGTCTGCAGGGAAAGTCAGGTGCTGCCCACATCAGATTTTTTTCGTAACGTAATCATGTTGATACATTATTCTGCTTTCAGCACATGAATAAAAAATTAACAAGAAAGATTAATCATGCATAAATCATTGATTATTAAACACTTTCCAACTTCAATGCAATTTTATTTAAATATCTCTAAAATGCGATACATTCCTCGGTAATATTTTTACTTTCCTTATATACATATTATATAAGGAAAGTATTGTGACGGGGTCGAAAATTCGAATTCGAGTTTTCGACGGGAGAGCACGTTTCAAGCATCCTCGATCACGAATCAAACATGTTTGAAGTGATGTCTCTGTGTGTGTGTGTGTCTGTGAGTGAGTCTGTGGAGGCGATAACTGACGGACGAATGGACCGATTCGAGCGAAATTTGGTACAAAAATCACAATTCGTAAACACTGGAAACCTATTGTTTTTATTCGCAATCGAATGTTCAGAACCCCCCTAAATTTTCGAATTAAATTTTGAAAAAATCGTCAAAAAATCAAAACCGCTAATAAAGTTACGCAAACAGACATATCTTATGTAATTTTTCATTAGAAAACGATTGGCATAAATTTCAGAACGCTAACATGAACCGTTCTCACGATATTACACATTTTTCAAAAATTTATCAAAAAGTTATATAAAATAAAAAATATAAATATTACTTTCCTTATATACATAATGTATAAGGAAAGTATTGTGACGGGGTCGAAAATTCGAATTCGAGTTTTCGACGGGAGAGCGCGTTTCAAGCATCCCTGATCACGAATCAAACATTTTTGAAGTGATGTCTGTGTGTGTGTGTGTGTGTGTGTGTGTGTGTGTGTGTGTGTGTGTGTGTGTATGTGTGTGTGTGTGTGTGTGTGTAAGTGTGTGTGTGTGTGTGTGTGTGTGTGGTCGTGTGTCAGTGGGCCTGTGGAAACGATAACTGACGAACGAATGGACCGATTTGAACCAAATTTGGTACAAAAATCACAATCCATAAACACTGGAAGCCTGTTGTTTATATACGCAATCGAATGTTCAGAACCCCCTTAAATTTTCGAATGAAATTTTGAAAAAATCGTCAAAAAATCAAAACCACTAATAAAGTTACGCAAATAGACATTTCTTATGTAATTTTTCATTAGAAAACGATTGATATAAATTTTAGAACGCTAACACGAGCCGTTTTCGAGATATTGTACATTTTTCAAAAAAATATCAAAAAGTCATATAAAATAAAAAATAAAAAAATTCCTATTGATAAACATGTTCACTTTTCATATGTAATACCATGCGATAAATTGGGTGACATAATTCTCGTGGATTTAGCTCGTTCCATTCATGAAAAAAATACTTTGAATAACACTTTTGTATTTGGACGCCAATAGTCATTTATCGGCTGTAAGAATAACTTATTTCTTAGTGCATAACGCTTGGCGAGATTTTGGCGACGAATTTGGCGGGATGGCGCCAACTTGGCGACTTTTTGAAATGTTGCCAAATTAACGAAAATCTCGCCAAATGGATAAAAATGACGCTAAATCAATGAAAATGACGACTAATTGTTGAAAATTAAATGTCTTGGAAAGAATATTCGTATTTACTATAAGAAAAACCTATTTTTTTACTGTAAAAGTAGTAAATTCATTACATTATATAAGGAAAGTCATGTGTTGCCCACATCAGATTTTTTCCTATTGAGAAACATGTTCACTTTTCATATGTAATACCATGCGATAAATTGGGTGACATCATTCTCGTGGATCTAGCTCGTTCCATTCATGAGAAAAGATTCTTTGAGTAATACTTTTGTATTTGAACACCAATAGTCATTTATCTGCTATAACAATAACTTATTTCTGCGGCCATAACGCTAGGCGAGATTTTGGCGACAAATTTGTCTGAATGTCGCCAACTTGGCGACAATTTTAATTGCTGCCAAATTAACAAAAATCTCGCCAAATTGATAAAAATGACGCTAAATCAATGAAAATGACGACTAATTGAAGAAAATTCAATATCACGGAAAGAATATAAGTACCTACTATAAGAATAACTTTTTTTAGCTGTAAAAGTAATAAATTCATTGCATTATATAAGGAAAGTCATGTGCTGCCCTCATCAGAATTTTTAAATTATCACAATACTACATTAATTTATTACTTAAAATTTCATCGAAGAAAATGAACTTCATTCAAATGACGACATTGAAATATAAATTCCCTGGTTTAAACAACTCTAAATGTGATACATTCCTCGGTAATATTTTTTAAATTATCATATTACTACAATAATTTATTATGTATGAAAACTTCATCGAAAACAACTGAAATTTATTCAAATGACGCCATTGAAATATAAATCGCCTGGCTCTCTCTATAAAAGCAATATTTCATTCATGAACTTTTTTCTATTTCTTTCATTCATCACAATACTACAATAATTTATTTTATTTAAAAACTTAAACCCATGGAGGTACAAGTAATTTAACTCTATGCTTAAAACTTCATCGAAAAAATCGTCTTCTCTGTGTAAAATCAATGAATGTTTCATTCAAATTAGCTATATTGCAGACTCCATGAGCTAAATGATTTTGCGTTAAAGAAAGGCAGCAATTCTTATACAACACATTCTACATCTTTTGGTGTTTACATTTTCCATAAGTGAAAGTTAGGCTTCGTTGTAGAAATAATCAAAGTTAGATGATCATTTAAATTGAAATATATTGTAATTGCGTTGTTTCAGTGTGTAGATGCACAGAATTTAAGCAAAAATAAAACGGTTTTACGACAGATACAACACTCAATATGAATTAAAAAGAACTTTAAAAATCACGATTTTGACACAAGATGGATGTCATACTTTATTTTGAAGTGGTTCACATGATCTCTTCATATAATGGTCACTTTATTATTTTAATTTTTATTGAAAACATTATTGAATATATTTTGCTGAATTTTTTTTTATATATTTTATGGGATATTTTGAATATTTCCTAAAACTTTCGAAGCAATTTGTGAATTTTAAATTTGTTTAAAAAATGTGTGAAAAGTTAGGTCCCATAGGGTTCAATGTATTTCATTTTTTCAACCCCGGTTCAATCCAAAACTTATTGGGTGATATTTTTCATTTATATTCCCATAGGTTCCAGAGACCCTCTGAACAGCATACTAAAATTTCATTTCGATAAAGTCATTTTTACCGCAGTTGTCGTGTTAACGGACAGACAGACAGACAGACAGACAGAATAAACAAAGTCATAAACACTTTTCAGCTATATTGTAAAGTGTTAAAAAGGCGTAATAGATTAAACTTATTATTAAAACATTTCTTGATTAAAACATCTCCTTCTGCGCATTGAGGTCAAATCCTCAAGGCACAGTGAAAAAGAGTTGGCCTTTAAAAGTCATTTTTAAAGTCTCAAACCAAGATTTCTTAATATTGACCAGAAAATCAAACACATTAATCTAAAAATGGGGCTTAAAATTTCACACCCAATATGATCTAATCTTCAATTTTGTTGTGATGCTAATAATAATTTGGAATCAAATCATTGGATTGTGAAATACCAATTTTATCTGCTATGTTTAATGCCCCATCATTCCGTTTATTTTCCAATGCCATTTCCTATCACGCGCAAATCAGGAAAATTCTGAGGGTCGCAATAATTCAGGAGCCCGCTTCCTTTATTTCGTATGTTTTATTTATGTAAACGTTCGTAAAGCATTTCGTATGTTTTATTTATGTAAACTTCTTACCGCCATTTTTGGACTTTGCAAATATCCGTATGAACAGGAAAACATATAATAATTTATATGAGTTTTGAATATTTTGGAGCCCAAGCAATCCTATTAGAAATTAAACAAATTGAAAACCCTGATAATTATATTCAATTATAAACAAGAAAGATCAATCATGCTTAAAGCATTGATAATGGAACACCTTCCAACTTCAATGCAATTTTATTTAAACAAGTCTAAAATGCAATACATTCCTCGGTAATATTTTAATATTTTATATATACAATAATTTAATATTTTATATATTCTCGGTAATAATTTTAAAATCATCATAATACTACATTAATTTATTATATTTGAAAACTTAAATCTTCATCGAAAAAACTGAACTTCATTCAATTGACGGCATTCAAATATAAATTGCCTGGTTTAAACCTCTCTGAAATGCGATACATGCCTCGGTAATATTTTTAAAACTATCATAATACTACGATAATTTATTATATTTGAAAACTTCATCGAAAACAACTGAAATTCATTCAAATGACGTCATAGAGGAAATAACACGCCTGGATCTCTCTTTAAAACAGCATTTCATTCATAACATTTTCCCATTCATTTCATTCACCCCAATACTATAATAATTTATTTTATTTAAAAAATAAGACCATGGAGCTACGAGAAATTAAAATCTATGCTTAAAATTTCACCGAAAAAAATCGTCCTTCTCTTTGTAAAATCAATGAATATTTCATTTATATCAGCTATGCAGACTCCATGGGCTAAATAATTTTGTATTAAAGCAATCCAGCAATTCTAATACAACTCATTCTACATATTTTGCTGTTTACATATTACATAAGTGAAAAATAGACTTCGTTGTAGAAATAATCAAATTTGGATGATCTTTTAAACTCAAATATATTGTATTTGCGTTGTTTCAGTATGTAGATGCACAGAATTTAAGCAAAAATAAAGCGGTTTTAGGACGGATACAACACTGAATATGAATTAAAAAGAACTTGAAAAATCAGGATTTTGAGACAACTTGGATGCAATATATCATTTTGAAGTGGATCATGTGATATTTTCATATCATGGTCACGTGATCGCTTCATATAAAAGGTGTAATTATTATTTTAATTTTTATTTAAAAAATTACTGAATATATTTCGCTGAATTTATTTTATATATTTTATGGAACAATTTGAATATTACCTAAAATTTTCGAAGCAATTTGTGAATTTTAAATTCGATTAAAAAATGTTTGAAATATTAGGTCCCATAGGGCTCAATGTATTTCATTTTTTCAACCCGGATTCAATCCAAAACTAATTGGGTGATATTATTCATTTATATTCCCATAGGTTCTAGAAATCGTCAGAACAACATACTAAAATTTCATTTTGATTAAGTCATTTTTACGGCAGTTATCGTACTAATGGACAGACAGACAGACAGAATGAACAAAGTCATAAACACTTTTCAACTTTGTTGTAAAGTGTTAAAAAGTATTATTTAGAAAATATCGAGAATAATTTAATTGCAAAAAATACGACCAACATGTAACGATGGTTTCTTTGATCGCACGCGTTCTGACTATTTTTAAAGTGATGTCTGTTTGTCTGTCTATCCGTCTGTCGTCTATCTGTGGTCGATTTCATGTCTACACGATAGATGCAACAAACATGGATGGATTTTCACTAAACTTTTTATCCGGCTTTGTTAACGAAAAATCTAGAATAATTTGAAATCTTATATTTTATTAACACATAACAGAATACGACTAAATTTGGCATATTTATGCATAAAAGGGGTTATTTATGTCTCTATGATCACGAAACTCATTTTCAATAATTAAATAAATTAAAGTATGTTTTGCAGGTGCGGTACTATGTCCTGGGGGGGGAGGCAACTCGGAACTAATTTATGAACCCTGTGACGTCATCATATTTTGTGATATCATAATGTATAATTTTCACTTTCTCATACTGCAGAATGTACTATAGAAAAAGTATTGTATTCACGAAAATTTTGGATTTTGAGGCCAATATACGTTATAGGACATCCTGAACAAGTTTTGACTATTATCAGAGTGATGTTTGCGTATCCGATTTCCTGTGTACACGATATAGATGCCACAAACATGAATGGATTTTCACGAAACTTTTTATTAGACTTCGTTAACGAAAAATATAGTCCATTCTGAAAAGAACTTAGTGTATTTCTGTTCGACTCTCAGAAATACATATGTTAAAATTGAATCCACTTTTACCTATTGAATTCACTTTTACTTATTGAATCCACTTTGTTACTCTTATGTTAAAATTGAATCCACTTTTATGTATGCTATAAATGCATTTATTACTTTCCTTATATACAATAATGTATAAGGTAAGTATTCTGACGAGGTCGAAAATTCGAATTCGAGTTTTCGACGGGAGAGATTGAAGTGATGTCTGTGTGTGTGAGTGTGTGTGTGACAGTATGTGTGTCTGTGTGTGTGTGTCTGTCAGTGAGTCTGTGGAGACGATAACTGACGAACAAATGGACCCATTCGAATCAAATTTGGTTCAAAAATTACAATCCGTAAACACTGGAAGCCTATTGTTTTTATACGCAATCGAATGTTCAGAAGCCGCCCCCCCCCCCCCTAAATATTCGAGTGAAATTTTGAAAAAATCGTTAAAAAATCAAAAACGCTAATAAAGTTACGCAAATAGACATTTGTTATGTAATTTTTCATTAGAAAACGACTAATTATGTTTTGAATGCTAACATAAACCGTTCTCGAGATATTGCAAATTTTTCAAAACATTATCAAAAAATCATATAAAATAAAAAAAAATATTTCCTATTGAGAAACATGTTCACTTTTCATATGTAATACCATGCGATAAATTGGGTGACATCATTCTCGTGGATCTAGCTCGTTCCATTCATGGAAAAAGATACTTTGAGTAATACTTTTGTATTTGAACGCCAATAGTCATTTGTCTGCTGTAAGAATTACTTATTTCTTCATTCATAACGCTTAGCGAGATTTTAGCGAATAATTTAGCGGAATGTCGCCAACTTGGCGACTTTTTGAAATGTTGCCAAATTAACGAAAAACTCGCCAAATGGATAAAAATGACGCTAAATCAATTAAAATGATAACTCATTGACGAAAATTCAATATGTTGGAAAGAATATAAATATCTACTGTAATAATAATCTATTTGTTTTACTGTAAATGTAGTAAATTCATTGCATTATATAAGGAAAGTCAGGTGCTGCCCACATCAGATTTTTTGTTTAACACGATGCTCTGCTTGTGGGTACCTTGTATCCCATAATCCTCTGCTGCTATTTTCGAGTCACGTTCGAGATTGCATATCCAACTTGGACAGAACTATTCCGTTTCTCTAAGCATACAAAAGATATGATATATTTTTCTGCTATTGAAAATGCATCAATTTATGGTTTATATGTTGAATAAATTGAAGTACATTTTGTAGGGAGGTATTACGTCCTTGGCGGACCCAACGCGTTACTAATATTGGCGACCCCTGTGCAATGTATATATATTATGTGAAATCATAATGCTTAATTTTTATTTTCGGATACTATAGAAAATACTAAAATACTACAATACAGATGTTTCAAAAAATTTCTGACAAAATTTTCAAAATGGTGAAAAAAAAGGAAATCAAAAAGTATTTAAAAGTGGATTTTGATATCAGGAAGTCGAGTTGAACCATCCTCCAATTAACTTTTTTATGCAAGATAAAATATTAACGTTGGAAGTTTTTCAACTATACAGAGTATCAAGGAAAGTTGTGGAACAGACAGAGCGGAGTATCAGGTGTATCTATTTGTTTTCACGAAAATTTTCGATTTCGATATTTTGATTCCAATACATGTTACAGAGTCTCCTGAACACGTTTTGACTATTTTTACAGTGATGTCTGTTTACAAGATAGCTGCCACAAACATGGATGGATTTTCACAAAACTCTTTATTCAGCTTTCTTAACGAAAAATCTAGAATTTTTTGAAATATCATTTTCCTTAACATTGCAGCATAGGGCCGAATTTGGCATGGTTATGCATAAATGCGGTTATTTCTGGCTCAATAATCACGAAACGTAACAGTTTCAGTCATTGTAGGGAAAAATCGTCGTGATACAATTTTCGTGCTTGTGACATCGTCGTGGGGATAACATCCTCCGAGGGATACGCTGTCAAACTGCAATCAAATCAAGAATCAGTCGAAATATTTGTAAGCCTTTTAACATGCTATAAATGCGACCATTTGGTTCAAAGATACAGATTTTTTAGATTTTTTTTTCTTAAAAAATTTTCTCCTGCTGCAAAAAAAAAAAAATCTGATGTGGGCAACACATGACTTTCCGTATATAATTTTAATGAATTTACTACTTTTACAGTAAAAAAATAGGTTTTCCTTATAGTAGATACTAATATTCTTTCCAAGATATTGAATTTTCGACAATTAGTCGTCATTTTCATTGATTTAACGTCATTTTTATCCATTTGGCGAGATTTTCGTTAATTTGGCAACATCTCAAAAAGTCGCCAAGTTGGCGACACTCCGCCAAATTCGTCGCCAAAATCTCGCCAAGCGTTATGGACGAAGAAATATGTTATTCTTACAGCAGATAAATGACTATTGGCGTTCAAATACAAAAGTATTATTCAAAGTATATTTTTTCATGAATGGAACGAGCTAGATCCAAGAGAATGATGTCACTCAATTTATCGCATGGTATTACATATGAAAAGTGAACATGTTTCTCAATAGGAATTTTTTTTTTATGTGACTTTTTCATACTTTTTTTGAAAAATGTACAATATCTCGAGAACGGTTCATGTTAGCGTTCTAAAATTTATGCCAATCGTTTTCTAATGAAAAAATTACATAAGAAATGTCTATTTGCGTAACTTTATTAGCGGTTTTGATTTTTTGACGATTTTTTCAAAATTTCATTCGAAAATTTAGGGGGGTTCTGAACATTCGATTACGTATAAAAACAATAGGCTTCCAGTGTTTACGGATTGTGATTTTTGTACCAAATTTGGTTCGAATCGGTCCATTCGTTCGTCAGTTATCGTCTCCACAGACTCACTGACACACACACACACACAGACATCACTTCAAAAATGTTTGATTCGTGATCAGGGACGCTTGAAACGTGCTCTCCCGTCGAAAACTCGAATTCGAATTTTCGACCCCGTCACAATACTTTCCTTATACATTATGTATATAAGGAAAGTAAAAAGTGGGAGCGGGGGGGACTATAAAAATAAAATAACGAGAAAAAAAGAAGGAAAGGAAGAAAGAAAGAAATCGCAAGCTACTCAAAAATGGATTCAAATGGTTTCTGGTTGATGTACATTCTTGGTTGGCTAATATATATTCTGGTATGATTGATATATATTCTTGTCGAGTTAAGCCACGCACTAGTTAATTTTATTCCTCGTAAGGTGTGACGCCACAAAATGTTACGTCTATATAATATGAACTAGATTGACTGATTGAGTGAGTGGGTGAGGGAGAGTCTCAAAATTATCACAGTAGCCAGAATCTAGGATTTGTCATCATTCGATCCGTAGAGAGTGGCACCAAAAGAAAAATCGAGATCAAAAGATGAATTTCAAAAAAATAAATTTGAGAAATATCCAAATTTTTAAAATTCGAATTAGGGGGTGGAAAGGAATAATAAAAAAATTCAAAACCACTTTACCTAATGATCGGACACCTTCACTCTTGCTAAAATATTAGGTTTGATCTCATTCTATACGTCGCAGCTTCCAGATCAACGAAAAAGAAATCTAATATTTTGAAAATTCAAGTAAGAGTTGACTATGCGAAGGAATAATTAAAAATATTCAAAACCACTCAAACTGATCGAGCACTTCCCCTCGAACCATAATCTCGATTTTGTTATCATTCGATTCATCTCAGCTTTCAGATAAGGGAAAAATTAAAAAAAATTCGAAAATTCGAATTAGGGATGACGATACATTCGTCACCCCTAATTTTCATATAACATATATGATTGCAAAAACATGCATGATTCATAGACTGCTATTGCGGTCCAGTCTCCCAAACCTAAGAGTCCTTATACAATAATATCTTCTGCCCTCCCGTCCTGTCCATGGTCTTTCAGGAGCATTATCTATATACCATGACGCTGAAAATGAATCGTCGTTTGAAACATTTTTACTGGAGCAATCTGTTCGTTTGGTAAAGGTAGTTGCACTTACACATTTTGCTGGAAATAGATAGCGAAACTTTTTAGCAAAGCTGAAATGTAGTATACATTTAAAAGTGTTACGCCTGGAAGGATACTCATTACGCTTTACTAGTCTTCAGATCTACTAGATGGCAGCACTATTCAATGAAATGGACGGAAGGAAAGTTCTGTTGGTTCAATTCACGAAGGTTCTATTATAGTGCTATTGTAATTTTATGGTACCACCTAGGTACTGTGAAAACAGGGCCTGACTAACACAGGAGTATGTGGAACAGCTGTCCCAGCCTCCTCGTCAGAGGGCCCCAAACTTAAAAAAAAAATTGCAACATCGAAAACATTATACCACTAGAATTGGTTTGTCCTATGAAAAGATTCATTCTGATGATATAAAGGAATTACCGCACTAATTTAGCATGTTGGCATCTTGGTTATGATAAGGAAGCTGCCAGTAATTTAAATTCCATTCAAATATGTAAAAGCTTCATTTTATATGCACTTTTATAAAATGTAATTATGTTTTTGAAAAACTATTTTTGTTCATTTCATATATGTCAAGAGTGGAAGGGGGGCCCTTGAATGTCTGTCCTGGGGCCCAGTATAATTACGATAGTAGTGGGAGGTATTATTAAAGTGGGGGGGTAATTAACCTCATTGTAGTGGGGGGGGTATTATTAAAATTCTACCAGAGTCAATTTTCCAGCACGTCCTACAATTACTTTCCCTCAATCTTATTTCATTGAATAGTGCTGCCATCTAGTATTAAAAAAACCTAGAATAGTTTAATTTGCATCATTCACAGCATAACACTTTAAACTGTATACTAAATTTTAGCTTCGTTAAAAAGTTTCGATATCTATTTCCAGCGAAACGTGTAGGCGCAACCACTTCTAGTAAACAAACTAATTGCTTCAATAAATATTTTTCAAATGGCTCATAACCGAAGAAATTGATTAATTATCAATTTTAACAAAGGATTTCCAATTTTTTTACAGATTAAAATAATGATTTTATTTACTACTACTATTTCTTTATATGTTAGGGAAGATAAAAAAAGAAAATTACCACAAAGTAGTTTTGGCAGGTTATATATATATATATATATATATACAGGGTGTATATAAACTGTTTTGACAAAATAAAAGGGGTGATAGTACACACCAAGACGAAGAATATTTAGTATGGAACCTAGGGTCGCATTCCACTCTGAGTGCCAGAAAAAAGCACCTTTGAAACACGTCCAATAAACACAAGTCGCCACTTCAGACGACATAGCTGTCGTGCCGGAGAAGTATCACATCTCCAGAACATCACCGACACTTCTTGAATGTCATATATCCCGGACGATGGATTGGACGTAGTGAACCTGTTGCTTGGCCTCTACGCTCGCCGGACCTCAACCCACTAGACTTCTTCTTCCGGGGGCACATAAAATCATTTGTGTACGAGACGGCTGTGGACACAGTAGAAAATCTCTTTCCGAAAATTGTTGTTGCAGCGGACAGGATAAACTTTACGCTTTTCTGACACTTAGAGTGGAATGCGACCCTAGGTTCCATTGTAAATATTGTTTGTCTTGATGGGTACTATCACCCCTCTTATTTTGTGAAAACAGTTTATATACACCCTGTATATATAAATTACATTTCGAATCTATAAGTTACATATATCAAAAAACACAAAAACTGACATAAACAAAACAAATCTTATAAAATTGTAAATATTTTATTGAGCAATTGGTGGGAAGGTAGCAGTTGTTATCAGCTTTGCCAACTTCGCGACGTTGTTACTAGATCTAGATACTTTTGAGCTCTGACGACTTAACCCCAAAATATCACTGCGTATCCCCAAGGGGTACGCTTCTCTCCCCCCTCCCCCTCGCAATATTTAATTTTGGGCGACCTTGCCACAAAATTTCCTTGATCTTCAAAATGACTAAATTTCTTGTTGTGGGCCCCTCCATACTCTGGGCCCACTTGATGTGCAGGCTCTTCAATTCCGGGCCGTTGCTTGAAGTTTGAAAATCCATTGAAATGAAAATTCTATCAATGTGTCTATGCCCTTGACCACCCAAAACACAGACGAAAGGACACCGGGGCTGACTCAATAGAGAAATGAACTAACTGTATGCCAATGCTTAGTCCATGGCAGTGTTCAATTTTATCAATTATTTTCTCATTTTCCTGGTACTACCTTATTTTTCTAACATCCATGCCATTTAGATATAAAGCAGTGGCGTTGACAAAGGGGTGGAAGATTCGATGGTCATACCCCCCCCCCCAGGATCCCATTGAATTTTAAAGAAATAATAGATGGAGAAATTGAAAAAATATTTGTTTCTCCCCCCCCCCCCTCCAAAATATTTTACCCTGACGACACCACCAACGCCGCACTTTGATCATAAATCATCGTCGGTATAAATCAACGCCGCTCACTGACGTTCTGTTTATCTAACAGACAGGCAGAACATGAGACTGATTAAACACCAATAATCACTTTTCTGCTTTTTTGCCCTTTATTATTGTTTCCAAACGATCAAGAGTATCGTTACATTTCTTTATAATTTATTTGTGAAGAGTATTTGTTTATACAGGGCATGCTCGTTGCGAGAGCATTTGTTTATATTGTATCCTACTGCGTTTCCTAGGAAAAATATTTTAAATTACTTCCTCTGCAACCACATCCCTTTAAATCACCTTTTCTAGAAAAATAATTATTGCTCAAGGTTATTCCTGGAACAGAACTCGATTCTGAAAAATAAACATATATTTTGCTTATAAAAGCAGGTTGCGATGGCAAGATCATCATATAACGACAACTTTTGCTTGAAAGAGGTTTAATTCCTGTGTTAAGAAAGGTGTTCGATTACAAAATATTACTAATTTGAGGAGTTGGCCGGAAATAGAGCATTTTAAACATTTTCTACCAAGGTAAGTGGCTTTCTCTATATTAAACTAATAATTTCTTGTTCTATTGATAGCATAGCATAAAATAAAGGTGTCACACTTAGCAACTGATGGGCAAGCTTATGGGATGTGTCGATAAGATAAATATTGTTTAGTATTGTATCGATATTGTACCAATTACGCTTCTTCTTGTATTGCTACTGTATCGTATGAACGCCATCAATATTCTGATATAGATAATTAACATTTCTGAACCGTCCATGTTCCAACTTTAAAATTTGAAAAAATTCAAATTCTTTCATCTGTTCCTTTTTGATAATTATTTTTTTTTATTTATTTATTTATTTTTACCAAAAAATTCAAAAACCCTCTTGTAATGTTATGAAACTTCGAAACTCTAATTTTTATGGAGTCATTTTGTGAAGCTCCGCTGATATATTATTTATTTTGCATGTCCCCAAATTTATGCTTTATATCACATTTCTCCAAACTCACCATCATTTAGTTATTTTGTTTACATTCCTTAATGTGCAATCTATTTATACCAAAACATTTAAAAGTTCCTCTTGTAATGTTATGAAATTTCGAAACTCTAAAATGTATAGTCATTTTATGAAGCTCCGCTGATATATTATTTATTTTTCATGTCCCCAGATTTATGCTTTATGTCACATTTCTCCAAACTCACCATTATTCAATTATTTTGTTTAAAATCTTTAATACAGATTCTATTTACACCAGAAAATTTAAAAACTCCTCTTGTAATATTATGAAATTTCGAAACTCTAAAATTTATAGAGTCATTTTATGAAGCTCCGCTGATATATTATTTATTTTGCATGTCCTCAGATTTATGCCCTATATCACATTTCTCCGAACTCACCATTATTCAGTTATTTTGTTTAAATTATTTAATGTGCAATCTATTTCTACCAAATCACATTTCTCCGAACTCACCATTATTCAGTTATTTTGTTTAAATCATTTTATGTGGAATCTAGTTATACCAGAAAATTTAAAAGCTCCTCTTGTAATGTTATGAAATTTTGAAACTCTAAAATTTATGGAATCATTCTGTGAAGCTCCGCTGATATTTTATTTATTTTGCATGTCCTCAGATTTATGCCTTATATCACATTTCTCCGAACTCACCATTATTCAGTTATTTTGTTTATATTATTTAATGTGCAAACTATTTATACCAAATCACATTTCTCCGAACTCACCATTATTCAGTTATCTTGTTTAAATCATTTGATGTGCAAACTATTTATACCAGAAAATTTAACGGCTCTTCTTGTAATGTTAGAAAATTTCAAAATTTTATCTAGAATTTATTAACTCATTTTATAAAGTTCTTTTGATGCAATTTGGAACGTGACTTTTATGCCCAATCAATAATAAACTGAAATACAGCATAGAATGCAACTCAACAATAATGTATAAAAAAACATACGTTAGTTTCAGAATACATTTGCTCAGATTTCTTTCTTGAGTTCGACACGTCTTGCCCAAACCGCATCCCCCACACCCACCTCCAAAATTGGGGTATGTGCACTTTGTTCCAGAACTTTTGCACTGAAGAAACAAATCCATTAGTCTCATAAGTATACTTTGCAAAAAAACTTCTTTTTCGACCCGGACAGTCCGACCTACCAGAAAGTGTAAGAGATATGCTTGGACGGCCGGAAAGTGCCACCCAATTTAGACCGGAAACCAGTGGGGGGTGGCATTCACAGGGACCGTCCCGTCCTTTCCGTACCACCAACCTCCCAGAAAGACTTGCAGATCCACATATTTGATGTGCCAGTACTCCGCATGAACACGGAGACAGTTTGGGGAGGACGGTAATCGAACTGGGGTTGTCCGTGTGCAATTCCCGTGAGCTAACTACTAGGCTGTCCCACCCCTTTGCAAAGAACCTTGCTGCCCAACCGGCAATCGAATCCTGGATCTTCAAACTGGCTAGCCGACGCTCTAACCGTTGAGCTACTATTACAGAATTGCAAGCTCTTATCTTTGAAGTGGACTCTGCATTCACCACCTTCTACTGTCAGATTGGCTTGTAACTGACAATCTGATTAACCACCTCCTACTATTTTTACCTCAAGTTAGCCGCCTAATACTATTTTTGTCATCCAGGTTAGCTTTTGTGCTTTGTCATTATTCTCCTAATTTGAAATCGGAGCACCAGAATCCACTGTATCCGTGCTAGTCATACTGGGACCAGTTTCAGACTTCTAACATCTTTGCAGTAGCCTTCAGGCAGGGCCTGATTAACACACGGATTTACGGGGCAGCGGGCCAGGGCCCCTAAATTTTGTATTTAATAAATTTCAAGCGGAAATAATTTTTACTTTAAAAAAAAATAATATTCATGAAGTAAATCTTCCTAGAATTAAAATTTTAAACTAATAATTCATTGAAAAATATTTTTTTTTCTAAAATTTCAGAATGTTGGCATTTTGCCTCCCTAAAAATGTGTCAATATTTTTAAATAATATATATTTTTTTAATTCGTAATATAGTGCTTTAAAGTAAAAAGCATGGAAGTCTGCATGTACAACTGGGCCTTTGGCGCTGTAGTCCCGAGCCCCTATATTCGGTATATGATGTTTCTTTATGTGCTATGAGTGTATGAGAGCCCCGAAATACCACCAGACGCTGGGCCCCTCTTTCGCTTAGTCAATTCCTGCATACAGGGTTAATTTGTTCGGGCGCCTTTGTACAGAACCTTGTTGCCCCAACCGGGAATCAAAACCTGCATTTCACCGTTAGCTACTGGGATAGAAATGCAAGTTCTTATCTTTGAAGTGGACTCACATATCAACTTTTTCATCTTTATTTGAGCTGCATTTTACGTTGTGATCCAGTACGTAAAATAAGAAATATTCTAAAATATGCTATTTCGTCAAATATGTCGCCACGGTTGCCAGATTTGTTGCCAAGACTGAGACCCAGATAAACATACGGAAATATATGTTTTTCTTATGTATATGTTATCTCCATTAGGTGATTACTTCTAAGATGGCAGCAAGTGAAAGACAATATGAAGCAGTGGTCAAAGATGGCAGATGGATTGAGGGCAAGACTCTGGAATCAGCCACGAGATTGGGAATGGAAAAAATGCCACCCATAATCCATTCACTACATCTTAAAAGGACGGGAAGACATCTTCCCATCTTAGAATTGGTAAGAAATTGTGCTGATTTGATTAAATACAGAGCGACAAAGAATATTAGGAATCAGGTCAATAACTTGAGAGTTATTGCATGTTGCTTTTCCTACAATACATAGTAATATAATTTATCTTTTTTTTTGTATGAGGATGATTTTCCTAAATATAACTGGTAGGACCGGGGGAACGTATAAAAATTTGTATTTCGTATTTCTTCCAGAAATGCATATATTGATTTAAACTGTTTCTGAGATAATAGATTTTAAAATTTAAAACATTCTTGCAATTAGAAGTATATCTCTGCGACTAACGGTTGAAGAAATAGCCATTGGCCATCGATAGCAGTGGACAACCTGTATATATATATATATATATATATATATATATATATATATATATATATATATATATATATATATATAATCGAAATTTGTATTTTTTTCCATTTGATTGAAGATTTGCTGTTTTATACTTTTATTTTGTAGGTTTATTAGAAAATTAAATTTTTCGAGTTGCAGCTTCTCACTTTTCTATCATTGGACTTTCAAACTATTATTATTATGTATATATAAATATATATATATATATATATATATATATGTATTTATATAATAATAATAGTTTGAAAGTCCAATGAAAGAAAAGTGAGAAGCTGTAACTCGACAAACCTAACTTTATAAAACACCCACAAAATAAAAGTATAAAACGGCAAATCTTCAATCAAATGGAAAAAAATACAAATAACCAGTCATCAAGATAAAGAAAATCAACAAATTTCAATGGTATGGAAACGATAATAGAAAAACATAAACAATCAAGCATTATTGCTATACAGGTGGACAAGGGCTAGGCCTTAAAAAATGGACTTGTTCGCTTCGCAAAACTCTTCTTCTGGTCCAAGTGAAAAATCAAATCTGGTCCAAGTGAAAAAGTATCAAATATGAATAAAAGTAATATTATAATATTAGCGACTGGCAATAATATATGTATATATATTTGCTCGGTAGCACAGTGATTTGAGGTAACTGTGCGACCGT
Organism: Amaurobius ferox; assembly: GCA_951213105.1. Taxonomy (NCBI): domain Eukaryota; kingdom Metazoa; phylum Arthropoda; class Arachnida; order Araneae; family Amaurobiidae; genus Amaurobius; species Amaurobius ferox. The sequence continues at coordinate 59,506,653 of OX578155.1, read as the reverse complement.
CACCTTGCTACCCTAAAATGAGTACTATTCTTCATTACTTTCAGCCCAACAGTCATCCAACTTGTGATAAAATAAAAAACGTACCTTGTAATGTGCCTTGTGATACAGACAAAGAAGATAACGTCCCAACTACAACAATTAATGACTCTACTCTGAGAACTAAACATAGGAAAATGACATCTTTTAGATTTCGTAAATGCAACTCCAAACGATGTAAACTGTGCCCTGTCGCGGCAAAGGAACAAATTTCAAAGGGCAATAGCAGTTATCGCATTTTTTGTAAAACCTACAACTGCATATACTCTATAATTTGTGGGAAATGTATGATGCAGTATATAGGTCAAACTAAATATCCTCTTAATATAAGAATTAACCTGCATAGAAGTCAGATCCATAAATACAACTGCAATGCAACACTCACTTCGAATTTGGAGTTGTGCCACTTTAAGCAACACGGATTCGAGGATATAACTATTAAAATACTAGACATAGTGACCAACCACGAAGAACGACTTTGGTGGGAAACTATACATATTCAACAATATGGTACCATTTTTCCTTACGGTCTGAATTCCATACTATACAATCATAATCATAACTACGAATATTGCAGAAATAGTAATACCAAATCGGCGTATATAAGCAAGAAACATCCTGTTACTACAAGACATAAAAGAGGAAATAGACAGAACGGAAACTCCTTTATTAACACTTTAGTAAAATTGGATAATTTTATCGAGCTAATGTCAAAATTCCAGGAAATTAAGACCAGCTGGATCAAAAATTTTGCTTTCGGCATCCGCATACGGTATCTAAAACGCATATGGGAATATTGTAAAAATAAACCTTTTACAGATGAACACCTACGACAACCGAATTTCTTGATCACCAATTTTGCTGGCCTTCTCGATTTGATCAAATTACGAGCGATGAGATTTGGTGTCAAGTTGGATCAGAAAAAGAAACAGCCAACTAATAAGGAATATATCATCACGACTTTTCAGAATAAAGGCTTTAATGGTATACCTTCTGGGAAAATTCTTAATCACCATGCCTCGCTATTTCCCATCTCGAATACTGATGTTTCAATCACGTATCGCTTTAATAAACCTAACGGACGAAGGGTATTTAATTACAATTACATCGGCAAAAATATGGATCAATATACCAAGTTGATTTGCAAATGCGACTCGAGTACCTACATCAACAACGATCATGGACATATTATTACAGGCAACCTGGACGTTATAAAGGATAATGAGCTTAGAACGTTTTTAAGACTTGGCACTAAGTTCAGATTACAGAATTTTAACAAGATTGACAAGACATTCGAACGAGAACTTAATGATTTTGTTTACAAAACGGCTATTCGTTATAGTATGCCACTGACTTCTTTTAATGAATGGATTAACAACATTTTATCGGATTTTAAGTTTTGTTATCATAATTCTTTTATGCCTCGTGAAAATTACACTTTGTGTAAAAAGGTCGTGCATGATGTACAACAAGATTATGCTATTACATATACTGATAAGGTTGCATCAAACTATTCATTTACCTGTATCAGATATTATATCGATCTACTCAATCTCAGCTATAAAAATGAAGAAATGTATGCCTTACTAAAAACACCGAAACGGGAAATCGAAAACAAAATCCGTGCATTGCACAAACGTATTGGTATAGACATAAAACATATAAGATATCCCTATCTTGTTATGATACCAAAAATGCACAAATCTCCAATAAAGTTTCGCCCGGTGACGGTAGGATTTAAGGCATATATTACGACTGCAAACACGAAACTTTTAACTTTGTTGAAACTTATTATGGCACAGATATTTAAAAGGGGATCCATTATGGTAAACAATAGTATGGAGGTGCTTAATAATGTAAGAAATAACCCTACATATATGATTTATAAAAGCTACGATTTCAAGGACCTCTTTAATAACATTAAACTGCAAGACCTTTACGCCATTATTGTTGAAATTCATGGAAACTACGGCATGCAAAAATACATTGCATTGCATAAATTCAAAGCAATTCTGGATATTGTTCTTTTCGAAAATATTTTATTTAACGGCATCGAATACTATCAGCAAACGAAGGGTATACCTATGTGAGGAGGTTGTTCCTCCATGCTTGCGAACCTATACCTCAATAAATACGAAGAGGGTGTACATATTTTAAACGAAATGCCATATTTTCGTTTCATTGACGATGTGCTGATTGGACTAAATAAAAATAGCAATAAATTCGACTTCGGTTTTTACCCATCAAATCTGGAACTTATCGAAACCAACGAGGATCAAGAGAATGAGATTAATTATCTTGATATTAATATCAAATTCAAGGAGAACGAACCCACGTACACACGACTATACGACAAACGTAAGCACTTTGACATGGAAATCAATTACATCATAAATTGGAAATCCAATCTGAGTCGTGCAGTTTTTCGTAACGTCATGGTAAATCATTTCTTACGCAACGCACGTATACATTCTCATACAAGAGATAGAGTACAGAGCGACGCAGTCTTCATCGGGGAGGCTTTGAGACAGAATTATCCATTGGGATTCATCAAACATTATTATAATACTTTGTATAAGAAGGAAGAGAATGCTTTTCGAACCGATTTTGGCAACACCTTCGATATATAATTTAAGCTGGCAACGCCTTTAACGATTGCGTGCGCATCTTCATTTTTCTATTTCGACTGGATAGATAGACATGGCGTGTGGCGCGTTTTGCTTTCATTCCAATATTGCTCTCGTGCTTTTCAACTTATTCGATGTCGGTTGCAAACCGTTTCTTGGTTGGTTCCACATTGTCTGCGTATCTTCGAGCGGAGTGCGTTTTTTGTTCTGATGCTTCCTGGAAATATGGCCACAGGCATATACCGGCTCCGGGAGCGTTTCCATTGGAGTAAAAGTCGACTTTTAACCGGGAACTAGGGGTCACAATCCCCCTAGGCCTATTCGTATATCTCTGTTGGCTTCTTTCCACGTATTGTACTTTTTGAAACTTTTATGTATATTTGACACTTATGAGCTGCATCGCGCCTGATTGTCATTTTATTACCTGCTTTATTAGTCACTCTTGTCATCGTGGTTACTGCCTTTGGGCTTACTTATATATATATATATATATATATATATATATATATATATATATATATATATATATATATATATTTATATATATATATATATATGTACATATATGATGTATATATGTATATGTATATACATATATATTTTATAGATGTATATATATGTGTGTGTTTGTGTGTGTGTGTAAATGCAAAAATAATGCTTTGGCAAGCGATAATTAGCTAAATATTTCAGAAATAAAGCTGCAATTTTCATGAACGCCTGTAATTGCGGCATTCATAATAGTTCGCCGAAAATATCAATAAAGTAGCTGAAGAAAATGAGCAGATGTTGCAATACTTTTTACAGTGTAACTTACCATGGTGCTGATTAAATTTTGGTATGATTCGGATGAAAAAATTCTGCCTTTCTTGGTAAAAATTACCCTCAAAAATCGAATGTATCCACACTAGCTGAAAAAATGAACTGACCAAATTTCATAAAATTTAGTAGATAAGTCACTTATAGATTACCCTGCTGTTTATTAGAGTTTGATGCGATTTGGGGGAAAAAAAAGAACATGCCATTTTTGCGGAATAGCCCTCAAAATCACCAAAACTCTGAAATAAAATTCTACGTGTACTCAAATGTATCAGCTTATTTTATGAGTAATTTTTGATGATGAAAAGAATAAGACCTACCACATAACTCTATGTCTAACCGTTGTCGAGGTACTTAGCTTTCGCATTTTTGGGACGTCGCTCTTGAAAAAAATCGGATATAAGCACCACATGACTTTCCTTATACAATGCAATGAATTTACTACTTTTACAGTAAAAAAAATAGGTTATTCATATAGTAGATACTTATATTCTTTCTGAGATATTAAATTTTCGTCAATGAGTCGTCATTTTCGTCGATTTAGCGTCATTTTTATCCATTTGGCGAGATTTTCGTTTATTTGGCAACATTTAAAAAAGTCGCCAAGATGGCGACATTCTATCAAATTCGTCGCCACAATATCGCCAAGCGTTATGGACGGAAAACTGAATTAAAACTGAAAATTCGATGCAATCTCAAATAATTACCCGTGTTGCTTTGTGTGTGTGTGTGTGTGTGTGTGCAATTTAACTCAATTTAATAAATTGGAAAACAAAGTTAAGAGAAAATGAATTTAGTCTGTAAGGAAAGTCATGTTCTGCCCACATCATTTTTTTTACGCATATGTACAGGAAACCCCAATGGCGCTTCACAATGAGATATCTTTAGGGGGCTGAACCCCCATTTGCAGGGCTATCTTGCTTCCTGCTGGAAATAGGGGGAGAAAGTCAATTACAAAATTATTAAGAGTTACAAAATTAGAGTAGAAAGTAAAAAATCTGATGAGGGCAACACATGACTTTCCTTATATAATGTAATGAATTTACTACTTTTACAGTAAAAAAAATAGGTTTTTCTTATAGTAGTTACTTATATTCTTTCCAAGATATCGACTTTTCGACAATTAGTCGATATTTTCATTGATTTAGCGTCATTTTTATCCATTTGGCGAGATTTCAGTTAATTTGACAACATTTCAAAAAGTCGCCAAGTTGGCGACATTCCGCCAAATTCCTCGCCAAAATCTCGCCAAGCGTAATGGACGAAGAATTAAGTTATTCTGACAGCAGATAAATGACTATTGACGTTCAATTACAAAAGTATTACTCAAAGTATCTTTTTTCATGAATGGAACGAGCTAGATCCACGAGAATGATGTCACTCAATTTATCGCATGGTATTACATATGAAAAGTGAACATGTTTCTTAATAGAAAATGGTTTTTTTTTTATTTTATATGACTTTTTGATAATTTTTTTTAAAAATGTGCAATATCTCGAGAACGGTTCATGTTAGCGTTCTAACATTTATGTCAATCGTTTTCTAATGAAAAATTACATAAGAAATGTCTATTTGCGTAACTTTAATAGCGGTTTTGATTTTTTGACGATTTTTTAAAAATTTCACTCGAAAATTTAGGGGGGTTCTGAACATTCGATTGCGTATAAAAACAATAGGCTTCCAGTGTTTATGGATTGTGATTTTTGTACCATATTTCGTTCGAATCGATCCATTCGTTCGTCAGTTATCGTCTCCACAGACTCACTGACACACACACATACACACACACACACACATACGGGCGCTGTAGCCCATTGGTTAGCGCGCTGGAGTTGCACTCGGTAGGCCCGGGTTCGATTCCAGCCACTGCCAAAACTGCCGCCGTGTTCATGCGGAGTACGATCACATTAAACATGTGGGTCCGAAAGTCCTTCCGAGAGGTTGGTGGTAGGGGAAGGAGGGTACGGTCCCTGTGGATGCCTCCCCCACTGGGTTCCGGTCTAAATTGGGTGGCACTTCCCGACCGTCCAAACAGTTACCTTACACCTTTCTGGCAGGTCGGACGGTCTGGGTTTCAACAAAAGCACACACACATACTTTCACACACACATACTTTCACAAAAAATATGATATGGGCAGCACATGACTCTCCTCATATAATGCAATGAATTTACTACTTTTGCAGTAAAAAAAATAGATTATTTTTATAGTAGATATTTATATTCTTTCCAAGATATTGAATTTTTGTCAATGAGTCGTCATTTTCATTGGTTTAGCGTCATTTTTATCCATTTGGCGAGTTTTTCGTTAATTTAGTAACATTTAAGAAAGTAGCCAAGTTAGCGACATTCCACCAAATTCGTCGCTAAAATCTCGCCAAGCGTTATGGACGGAGAAATAAGTTAATCTTGCAACAGATAAATGACTGTTGGCGTTCAAATACAAAAGTATTACTCAAAGTATTTTTTTTTCATGAATGGAATGAGCTAGATCCACGAGAATGATGTCACCAAATTTATCGCATAGTATTACATATGAAAAGTGAACACGTTTCACAATAGGGAGTATTTTTTTTTATTTTATATGACTTTTTGATAATTTTTTTGAAAAATGGGCAATATCTCGAAAACGGTTCATGTTAGCCTTCTAATATTTATGTCTATCGTTTTCTAATGAAAAATTACATAAAAAATGTCTATATGCGTAACTTTATTAGAGGTTTTGATTTTTTGACGATTTTTTCAAAATTTCACTCGAAAATTTAGGGGGGTTCTGAACATTCGATTGCGTATAAAAACAATAGGCTTCCAGTGCTTACGGATTGTAATTTTCGTACCAGATTTCGTTCGAATCGGTCTATTCGTTCGTCAGTTATCGTCTCCACAGACACACACACACACACACATCACTTCAAAAATGTTCGATTCGTGATCATGGATGCTTGAAACGTGCTCTCCCTTCGAAAACACGAATTCGAATATTCGACCCCGTCGCAATAATTTCCTTATACATTATTGTATATAAGGAAAGTAAAAATGTATCGCATTTATTTTTCACAACAATAATTTAAACTATTATGCCTCGTGATCATTAAGATATAAATAAACCTTTTTATGCATGATATGTCAACTTTTATCCTATAATGCCGTATTAAAAAATATAAAATTTCAAATACATTTCGAATTAAAAAAAAATTGTATCTAGTTCTAGATTATTGACAACAAAGCGGGATTTAAAGATTCGGGAAAATCTATTAATTTTTTGTGGCCGCTATTGTGTACTCAAGAAATTGAACACAGACAAACGGACTGACAACACTCCAAAAATAGTCAAAACGTACGTACGAAGTTATTAAACATATATTGGCATTCAAAAATTCAAAACCAAATGTGTATCAACTTCTCCCGATCTCCTCTTCTCTAAATATTTTTTGTGTTTATGTAAAAAAAAAATCTAATGTGGGCAACACATGACTTTCCTTATATAATGCAATGAATTTACTACTTTCACAGTAAAAAAAAAATCTGATGTGGGCAACACATGACTTTCCTTATATAATGCAATGAATTTACTACTTTCACAGTAAAAAAAAAATCTGATGTGGGCAACACATGACTTTCCTTATATAATGTAATGAATTTACTACTTTTACAGTAAAAAAATATGTTTTTCTTATAGTAGATACTAATATTCTTTCCAAGATATTGAATTTTCGACAATGAGTCGTCATTTTCATTGATTTAGCGTCATTTTTATCCATTTGGCGAGATTTTCGTTAATTTGGCAGCATTTCAAAAAGTCGCCAAGTTGACGACATTCCGCCAAATTCGTCGCCAAAATCTCGCCAAGCGTTATGGATGAAGAAATAAGTTGTTCTTACAGCAGACAAATGACTATTGGCGTTCAAATACAAAAGTATTACTCAACATATCTTTTTTCATGAATGGAACGAGCTAGAACCACGAGAATGATGTCATCCAATTTATCGTATGGTATTACATATGAAAAGTGAACATGTTTCTCAATAGGAAAATTTTTTTTCATTTTATATGACTTTTTGATAATTTTTTTGAAAAATGTGCAATATCTCGAAAACGGTTCATGTTAGCATTCTAAAATGTATGTCAATCGTTTTCTAATGAAAAATTACATAAGAAATGTCTATTTGCGTAAATTTATTAGTGGTTTTGATTTTTTGACGATTTTTTCAAAATTTTATTCGAAAATTTAGGGGGGTTCTGAACATTCGATTACGTATAAAAACAATAGGCTTCCAGTGTTTACGGATTGTGATTTTTGTACCAAATTTGGTTCATATCGGTCCATTCGTTCGTCAGTTATCGTCTCCACAGACTCACTGACACACACACACATACTTTCACACACAGACATCACTTCAAAAATGTTTGATTCGTGATCAGGGATGCTTGAAACGTGCTCTCCCGTCGAAAACTCGATTTCGAATTTTCGACCCCGTCACAATACTTTCCTTATACATTATGTATATAAGGAAAGTAATAGATTATTTTTATAGTAGATATTTATATTCTTTCCAAGATATTGAATTTTTGTCAATGAGTCGTCATTTTCATTGATTTAGCGTCATTTTTATCCATTTGGCGAGTTTTTCGTTAATTTAGCAACATTTAAAAAAGTCGCCGACTTGGCGACATTCCGCCAAATTCGTCGCCATAATCTCCCCAAACGTTATCGACGGAAAAATAAGTTATTCTTACAGCAGATAACTGACTATTGACGTTCAAATACAAAAGTATTACTCAAAGTATCTTTTTTCATGAATGGACCGAACTAGATCCACGAGAATGGCCAATGTCACCAAATTTATCGCATGGTATTACATATGAAAAGTGAACATGTTTCTCAATAGAAAATATTTTTTTTTTTATTTCATATAACTTTTTGATAAATTTTTTAAAATATGTACGATGTCTCGAGAACGGTTCATATTAGCGTTCTAAAATTCATGCCAATCATTTTCTAATGAAAAATTACATATGGAATGTCTATTTGCGTAACTTTATTAGCGGTTTTGATTTTTTGATGATCTTTTCAAAATTTCACTCGAAAATTTAGGGGTTCTGAACTTTCGATTGCGTATAAAAACAATAGGCTTCCAGTGTTTATGGATTGTGATTTTTGTACCAAATTTCGTTCGAATCGGCCTATTTGTTCGTCAGTTATCGTCTCGACAGACTCTCTGACACACACACATACTTTCACACACACACACACACACACACACACATACTTTCACACACACACAGACACACTTCAAAAATGTTCGATTCGTGATCAGGGATGCTTGAAACGTGATCTCCCGTCGAAAACTCGAATTCGAATTTTCGACCCCGTCACAATACTTTTCCTTATACATTATGTATATAAGGAAAGTAAAAAATACAAAAATTTAAAATCAAAAAATGTATCAACTTCCCCCAATCTCGTCTATGTATGTTCTTCGTCTTTATACAAAAAAAATATTTGTTCAAAACCAAAAATGTATCAACTTCGTCTGGTCTCCTCTATATTTATTTTTTGTCTTTATGTAAAAAAATATACAAAAATTAAAAACCAAAAATGCATCAACTTCCACCGGTCTCGTCTATATATATTCTTTGTCTTTATGCAAAAAACAAATTTGACCCATATTCTTCGTCAATTTTTGTATATTCTTCGTCTTTATACAAAAAAAATATTTGTTCAAAACCAAAAATGTATCAACTTCGTCTGGTCTCCTGTATATTTATTATTTGTCTTTATGTAAAAAAATATACAAAAATTAAAAACCAAAAATGCATCAACTTCCACCGGTCGCGTCTATATATATTCTTTGTCTTTATGCAAAAAACAAATTTGTTCAAAACCAAAAATGTATCAACTTCCTCTGGTCTCCTCTATATATATATTATTTGTCTTTATGTTAAAAAAATATACAAAAATTAAAAACCAAAAATGCATCAACATCCACCGGTCTCGTCTTTATATATTCTTTGTCTTTATGTAAAAACAAATTTGTTCAAAACCAAAAATGTATCAACTTCCTCTGGTCTCCTCTCTATATATATTATTTATCTTTATGTAAAAAAATATACAAAAATTAAAAACCAAAAATGCATCAACTTCCACCGGTCTCGTCTATATATATTCTTTACCTTTATGCAAAAAACAAATTTGTTGAAAACCAAAAATGTATCAACTTCCTCTGGTCTCCCCTATATATATATTCTTTGTCTTATGTAAAAAAATACAAACATTTAAAACAAAAAAATGTATCAACTTCCCCCGCTCTCTCTATATATATTCTTTGTCTTTTCTTTTTTTATAGATGCTTCCGTATTGGAGACATCACATATGTGTTATGAATCTTTCTTTCTTGGAAGACGTAAAATTGAAAATGGTAAAATATCTTATGTACAAATACACCTTTTCAAACTTATAACTTGTGTTCATGCCCCCTACTTACCCTACATATAAAGCAATGGCGGATCAACAATTTTGAGAATCTTACCCTAAAACTTAAAGGGGGACATACTCTTTACCATTTGTTATGACTCCACGGAAAGGAAAATTGTGCAAAAGAGGATATTTTGTATCATCTTGAACCATACTGAACTTTTGAGAATCCTACGTTAAAACTTAATCGGTGCCTTACCTAAAGTGGGGTCCGAGACAAACCACAAGGGGATCCGCGAATAACACAAAATGTATATATTTCAATTAATAAAGATTTTGTTAAATCTTGTCTTTCAAGGGAATTTTTGTTAAATCTTGTCTTTCAAGGGAATTTTTGCTAAATTTTGCCTTTCAAGGGAATTTTTGTTAAATTTTGCCTTTCAAGGGAATTTTTGTTAAATTTTGCCTTTCAAGGGAATTTTTGTTAAATCTTGTCTTTCAAGGGAATTTATGTTAAATCTTGTCTTTCAAGGGAATTTGGGCTAAATTTTGTATTTCAAGGGAATTTTTATTAAATCTTGTCTTTCAAGGGAATTTTTGTTAAATCTTGTCTTTTAAGGAAATTTTTGTTAAATCTTGTCTTTCAAGGAAATTTTTGTTAAATCCTGTCTTTCAGGGTTTTTTTTTGTTAAATCTTGTCTTTCAAGGGAATTTTTGTTACATCTTGTCTTTCAAAGGAATTTTTGTTAAATCTTGTCTTTCAAGGGAATTTTTGTTAAATCTTGTCTTTCAAGAATACTTTTGCTAAATTCTGCAGACAAGCCGTCTGCAACTTTTTAATTTCCCATAGGTAGTATTGAGAAAGTAATGTTTACGCGAAAATTTTCGATTTCGAGATTTTGATTCCAATATACGTTTCATGACTTTCTGAACATGTTATGACTATTTTTGGAGTCATGTGTCTATCTGTGGTCGATTTCTTGTGTACACGATAGCTGGTATTAATGAATTTTCATGAAACTTTATATCTGACTTTATTAACGAAACATCTAAAACTATATAGATTTTTTTTAATTCGAGCGGAAACTACAAAATTCATTCTTAATATTATATTTCCTTAACATGGCAGCATAGGACAAAATTTGACATAATCATGCATAAAAGGACTTATTTGTAGTTCAATGATCACAAAACTTAGTAGTTTCAATTGTAGTGAAAAATAGTCGAGATGCAATTTTTGTGTTTGTGACGTATTTAACTCCTTCGGGAGAGGGGGCAAAATACCCCTGGCGGATAGAATGTTAAGCTTGGTATCAATCGAAATATTTTTGAAGCCCTTTAAAATCAAGGGTAACGTGTTATAATTGTGATCATTTGTAACAATAAGATTGTTCAAATTTTTTCTTGTAAAATTTGCAAAACAATAAAGAAAAAATTACAAGCTGCTTAAAAATGGATTCTAGTATAAGAAAGTCAAGTGGAGATAATCACTCCAGTTATTTTTTCTGTATACACCGGATTTCGTGTCATTCCTTTAAAACGATTACCAGGAGTGGGAAGGTTCAAAATCCAATGTATAAAAATATACCTCAAAAGACAATAACATATCGAATTCGAACTTTCTTATTAATATATATTCGAACCTCATTTCTACAAAAATGGTCATTATACTCAAAACCCTTTAGTACTGAAGATATCAACATTATTTTACCTTTTAAATACATGCATTATTTACAAACAAAATTGCTGAATGTAGGAAAAAAATGTCGCCATCCCCGTGCGGTAAAATGAAATGAGGTACAAACAAAGGAGGCAACAAAAGGATCTGCAGAATACTTTGAATGAAAGATAAAACCTCGGAGGAAATAAATAATAGCAGAAAATAAAGAATGAACGGAGAGAAATGGTAAAGAAACAGATAGCAGAACGAATGAAAATTACTGAATAGTGAGTGTGCCTTTATGGGCAAGCCCCTGGTCTGGGTCAATCAGCCTGACTCATCCGGTGGTTGCTTTTGTCCTCCGGGTCCGGGTGGCCCGTTGTTCCTTTTTCAGCTCTTCTTTTTTCCAGTCGGAAAAATAGCAGCTCTAAGCTAACTTTGGCGAGCCCCCCCGGTCTGGACTGTGGAGTGAAGTGAAACCTTGGCTATTCCAGTGGTCGTGAACACTACTCTCAAATATTTGAAAGATGTCGTTACCCCAAGATTGGCAGAGCTCCTTTTCCAACACAAAACGCGTCATTAGTGACCCACATATTTTTCTCTTGACCGCTGTACATAAGAGTTGTTGTTGAGACCCAGACCGTCCGACCTACCAGAAAAGTTTAAGGTAACTATTTGGACGGCCGGGAAGTGCCACCCAATTTAGACCGGAACCCAGTGGGGGATGCATCCACAGGGACCGTACCCTCCTTCCCCTACCACCAACCTCTCGGAAGGACTTACGGACCCACATGTTTAACATGATCGTACTCCACATGAACACTGCGGCAGTTGTGGCAGCGTGCAAATCCAGCGCGCAAACCACCGAGCTACCGCGTCCGAAATGTGCCAACAGCACGCGGTGTTCCCTGGTGGTCACCCACCCAAGTACTAACCGCGCCCGATGCTGCCTGACTTCGGTGATTTAACAAGAACCGGTGTTTTCAGCACGGTACTGCCGTTACTGTACATAAGAGTAAAGGATTTCGATAAATTAACAGTCAAACAATGACAATTTAAATATTTATAAGACTTATCCAAACGGGTCTAGTCCTTGCGCCGTCTGTTCAAAGAACATGACGTCCTCTGCGAAGGTAGCTACGTTGATGATTCGACAGCCAACAGGAACCATGATGAGGTCGGACTGACTCCGGATAAATCCGCCCATCTCTATGTTAAACAGCAAGGGTTACAAAGAGTCTCCTTGTCTAACACCTGCAGTGATTATTAAGACATCAGACAAATAAATAGCCGTCCGACTATAGCGAAATATACATAACTGATATGATCAACAAACACTGGTGGAAAATGAAGGTTCGTCAATGTTCCACGGAGGTCCTGATGAGCAACGGAGTAGTCAAAGGCTTTCTGCAATTCAATGGATGCCACGAAAACAGAATCTAAGTCGAATCTTCTTCCATTTAGAATTGAATATAGAAGGGTGGTATTGAGACATTCATCTGCCACCACGAATCCACTTTAACATCCAAAATAATGTCCTTTCGAAGTCTGTTAACTAAGATCTTGTAAAAAATCTGACACACAACACTGGTTGACATACAATACCGATTCAGTCGCACAACACTGGTTCAGTCACGTGTGCTATTCTACCGCAGATGCCGAGCTAGCTCTTGCTTACTCTGAAGAAGATTTGCCTTCGAGACCGGTCGACGCCTAGGTTTTATTGTATGGTGTATTTATGCGACTTTATATTCATTTCGTTTATAACGTCAGATTTTGAGCGTATTTTGAGCATGATTAATTGTTGATCCGTCCTCAAATATTTCCTACATCGATTTTTGGAAATTAAAATAATTTCGAATTATAGAAAAATCTATTTTAAGTAGATTGTTCTACTGAGATTCCATTATTAGAAAGTATATTTTATTTTCGTTTAGGAACTGGAGACCCCAATTCGATCGATGGTTGATGAACTTTCCCAAGCTGTGAATATCATTGTAAGTATAATAAAATTGATCAAAATGCTATCTTAAATAATATAATTATACTAATAATTTGCTACTAAAAGCATAAATAGTTCAGTAAATCCATCAACCGCTTTTAGAAGAAAAGATCATGATGAGGACAGCAGACGATTTTGATGAATTTCTTTTTATATTTAGAAGTGTTCAAGAAATTGGCTTCTTTTCATTAGTTCTTGCGTTTTTGGTATTTATCGTCGTAATGTATAAAGCATCTTTAAACAGGGAAATTGAATCCACGTTAAAACTTCAGTTATCTACTAATTCTGTAAAGTACCTTGCTGCCCCAACCTGGAATTGAACCTTGGATCTTCGAACTGGTCAGCCGACGTTCTACAGTTGAGCTACTGGGATGAAATTTCAAACTCTTACTGTCGAAGTGGTCTCTGCATTCTCCTAATGTCAGATTGGCGTGCAGCTGACAATCTGAGTACCACCTCCTGCTAATTTTACCTCAGATTATCAACCTGATACGATTATTACACTCATTAGATTCCTGCGTGGTCGTTATACTCTCGATTTGAAATTGTCCGTTATCCTCTCGATCGTTATCCTCTGGTCATTATCCTCTCGATCGTTATCCTCTAGTCGTTATCCTCTCGATTTGATTGACAATATCCCAGAGTTCACTGAATCCGTGCAAGTCGATCACTTTCAGACCACCGACATCTCAATTTTTCTTAATTTTTCCTTTAAAAAAAAAAGCTATGTTAACTGTTCTTATTTTCTTGGATCTTTCTTTTTCTTTTGACCCTTTTTATTTGTACTTTTTCTTATTTTTCATTTCTAAATTTTATTCTAAATTTCGGTTTTTGTTTTTCATACATCTAATTTTTTTTCCTTTTCATATATTTTCTTTTTATATATTTTCTAAATTTTACTTTTAGAATTTTATTATTTTCTTTAATTTTAATCTATTTTTCATTATGTTATTATACCTCACTCTAAATTTTATTTTTTTTAAATTGAATCCACGTTAAAACTTCAGTTATATACTAACTCTGTAAAGTACACTCTAAATTAAATTTTATTTTTCAATGATCTTTATATCTATATGCTCAATAACCCTTTTCCCATTTTTGTAAAATGGACGTACTTGTCAAGTTCAAATATAATGTAAAACTGTCTGTTTAATCACAATATTTTTCATCAATTGTTATATTTTTAGACCTATATAAAAGTTCATTTGGCGGGATGGTAGACCTTTGGTGCCTCCTGAGTGCAGGAGGTAGACTTTCCTGGCCGTGCAGTTAGCTACTCTAAACCCACTATGTGAGTCGCATGGTCTGGGGTCTTCAGACCTCCGACATCATAATGTAAAACTGTCTGTTTAATCACAATATTTTTCATCAATTGTCATATTTTTAGACCTAAATAAAAGTTCGTTTGGCGGGGTGGTAGACCTTGGGTGCCTCCTGAGTGCAGGAGGTATCCTTTCCCGGCCGTGCAGCTAGCTACTCTAAACCCACTATGTGAGTCGCACGGTCTGGGGTCTTCAGACCTCCGACATCATAATGTAAAACGGCCTGTTTAATTACAATATTTTTCATCAATTGTTATATTTTTAGACCTAAATAAAAGTTCGTTTGGCGGGATGGTAGACCTTGGGTGCCTCCTGAGTGCAGGAGGTATCCTTTCCCGGCCGTGCAGCTAGCTACTCTAAACCCACTATGCGAGACGCACCGTCTGGGGCCTTCAGACCTCCGACATCTTTGCAATAACCTACAGGGTTGATTTGTTCGGGCGCCATTGCAAAGAACCTTGCTGTCGCTACCGAGAATCGAACTATGAATCTTCGACCTGGCCATCCGATGCTCTTCCGTTGAGCTACTGAGACATAATTGCAAGCTCTTAGTGTCTAAGTAAACTCTCCAACTCCCTCTAGACATTTTTATGCAGTACAACTGTGACATTGAAAGTGGTAACTTAAGTGCTTCCCATTATATATATAATTTGTATAAGCGGTACACAAGATATGTTAAAAAGGAACATGAAAGGTAAATATACTGGATTCCTAGAAAAATCCTTAAGCACTCCAATAATATTATAAGGCCAGGTCCATGAATGTACAGGTTAAGTCTATCTATAATGAAGTGACCATGCACGATCAAATAAAAGGGCAGCCTTAGCAGAGTATTTAAAATGTTAGGATAGCAAACTGGAGACAAGAAATGTCATTTGCAAATTTACAGAACCTTGTCCAATAAGCAGAAATTGAAAATAAAACTGATACAAAAGGGCATTTATTTTCACGTAATATGGCTATTGACGAATTGCTGTCATATTCAAAAATGTTTAAATAAACAACTTTGACATGCACAAGAATACAATGTTCAACCCTTGGAGTTAAAGGTAAGGAGTTAAAATACTTGGAAAATGCCAATATCATTTGAGACAATAATTCAGGTGGCGCTGCGATAAGATAAGCGCGCCCTGCATTGTATGTATTTCCATGGTGAAGGCTATAAATGCTTATTTTAACTGTTAATTTTGCAGAAATAAATTAGTAGTATGATACAAATAAGAACTGAAATAATAAGGAATATTCCTACGTATTCAAAATTATTTTGCTTTTTAATATATTTTTATCTCCCTATATGCTGAACGCTTTTCTACAACTGTGAAAAAATACTGACTAATTATACTAATAATTAGGGAATCTTTAATTTAAAAATAATCAAAAATACATATTCTAAATACTACGCCTTTCTGTTGTGTCAACCAACAATGACAGCTGCTTTACTGACACTAGTGACACTTAGATATAATTCTCAAAGCGTTGTGGCATTTTCAAGTGTACATATGAATTTTATCTCTTTCTCTCTAACTCCATGGTTCAGCCCATTAAAAGTGCCCTTCGTCAGCGACCTTAAACAGTCGTTCAATTAATTCAAACTCTTTATATACTAAAAGAGCCAGCCCTATGCTTTATCCCTTGATTCCAATGAGGTGGCGGTGAACTCTAAAATCTATATTAGTTGTTTATAGCATTGTTGGCTGGTTTAAATCCCATTAGTTTAAACCTTTGTTCAAACCATGCTGTTGTCTAAACTGTGATTTAAATCAGGGATGCCCAACCAGTCGATCTCAATATAAGAGTAAATCGCAAAGTGATTCTGAGTAGATCTTTGTTTGTTCCTCAATTCCATGAGATTAAAATATATTATCGCTTGATTCCAATAAGCAGAAAATGAACTAAAAAATTGATATTAATTTTCGATAGAATTATTGGCTGGTTTGAATCCCATTGGTTTAAGCCACAATGTCCCCCTGATTTAAGCCACAATGTAAACAAAAACATGGTTCAAACCATGTTTTTGTTTACATTGTGGCTTAAATCAGGAATGCCCAACATGTAGATCTCAATCAACGGGTAAATCGCGAAGTTATTCTGAGTAGATCTTTGCTCGCTCCTCAATTCCATAAGACTAGAATATTTTATCGCTTGATTCCATTAAGGAGAAAATGAACTAAAATATTGGTATTAGTTATATATAGCATTATTGTCTGGTTTAAATCCCATTAGCTTAAACCTTAGTTCAAACCATGTTTGTGTTTAAATTGTGGTTTAAATCAAGGATGCCCAACTAGTCGATCTCAATCTACGGGAAAATCGTTAAGTAGATCTTTGCTCGTTCTTCAATTCCATGAGATTAAAATATTTTATCGCTTGATTGCATTAACAAGAAAATGAACTAAAAAATTGATATTAGTTATTTACAGCTTTATTGGCTAGTTTAAATCCCATTAGTTTAAACCTTGGTTCAAACCATGTTTTTCAAACCATTTTTCTTTTTGTTTAAACCGTGATTTAAATCAGTGATGCCCAACCAGTCGATTGTAATCTACCGGTAGATCGCGGAGTGTTTTTTAGTAGTTCTTTGCTTGTCCCTCAATTCCATGAGCTTAAAACATTTTACCTGATTCCAATAAAACAAGAAAATTAAGTAAATATTTATATTTGTTGTTTGTGGCATTGTTGGCTGGTTTAAATCCCATAAATTTAAACCTTGGTTCGAACTATATTTTTACAAACCATTTTTTTTTATTTAAACTGTGGTTTATATCAGGGATGTCCAACCAGTCGATCGCAATCTACCGGTAGATCGCGGAGTCAGTTTAAGTAGATCTTTGCTTATCCCTCAATTCCATGAGCGTTAAACATTTTATCGCTTAATTCCCATAAGGAGCAAGTGAACTCTAAAATTGATATTAGTTGTGCTATGAACTTAATTTATACAATATTCTAATTTGTATTACATTTTAATTTTCTCTTCTAATTTATCAACAGGCTTGATTTGTTGAAATTCTACGTATTTGGTGGAATCTGCATTTTTAGGCATGAATATTTTAAAATCAGGTGTAAGAAATTATGTAAGTGATGAGCGTTTTGATTAATGGCTCGATATAATCCCGAGTTTTAAAATGTTCACAAATCAAAGATAAACCATCAACTTCATAGATGTTATTTTATCTTATGCTAGTACTTACTGTATTCCCAATTTAGTTTCCATCTGATACGATTTTATTATAAATTTCATCTTTTTCTTATGCTAGTATTTAATGTATTCCCAATTTTGTTTCCATCTGATACGATTTTATTGTAAATTTCATCTTTTTCTTTTCACTGAAATTTTTGATAAACCTTATATATGTATGTGAACGTAACAAGAAAGGACAATTCCAGATACATTTAAATTCTGGTTTCACAGTCTGTAGTTTTGTATATGCTGTATCACATATGTATTTTAAGCATTTTCACTTCGCATGTGTTCCTTAATAAATCGGACTTTAAAAATATGTAAATTTTGTTCGAAGATTAACTGAATGCAAAAGAAACAATTTACACGTACCTTGACATAAGCCTATGATGAAGAGCGTAACGCTCGAAATAGTTCAGGCTCATGTAATGCACTTTGCGCCTTTAAATTTGAAATAAACTTTTTTACTATTTTATCGTCTGCTTATAAGTTTTATTTTGTTTAACAATATATGGTACTTAGCATCGTTAATAGTTGCATCAATTGCAAATTGGCTTAGTTAGCTTCTGCCCCGTGTTACAGTTTGGATTTTATGATCCCAGTGGGTGAGAAATTTCAGGCTGAAACCAACACGTGTCTCGCGTTCGTTTGTTAAAGCTTCCTGAGAGCTTTCTAAGAATAACCCGCTAAATCAATTATTTGTCGATGGTATTTTGTCAAATTTGTATTACAGTCTAATTTTCTAGTCTAATTTATTAACAGGCGCAGATTAACAGATTAACCACCTATAGGCAGACCTACAGATTAACCACCTGTTATTAAATACACGTTATTATATTGCCCGCGGTTTGATACTGTGTTTACTGATTTGCACTCTTGCAGTTTCGTTTTTATTATTTTAATATATACAATATATATATATACAAAACTACTTATGCAAACATACATACAAAACTATATATACGACATATACATACAAATCTCACAGATTACCATGGCTATCAATACTACATTGATACATGCAATAGCATTTACAATAATTAAAACAAATATGAAATTAAAAGTAATTTGATTGCAGTAGATATAACATAATTTACTAGTACTACGAATAAATATGCAATAAACAGTGAGGGAATGTGTGGAGGTTACCAGTAATAATTCACAAGATATGTTTGTTCTCCTCCAGAAATTGAATTTTAGATATTATTCTCTGTTTAGCCCAGCTATTACCCAGAAGGTTTTGGGCAGATATTGGCATATGTTATCTATTGGATCTTTTAAGGTGATAGTGCATTGTAAGTTAGCAGTCGTTTCGGAGATCTTAGTTCACCACGAATACAGTTTTCGGTGTCATTTTTTTGGATTTCGTAAAGATAAGTTGGGAAATAGCCATGACCCGAGAACAAGTGGCTTTTATGCATTTTCACTTCACATATATTCCTTAATAAATCGGACTTTTAAAATATGTAAATTTTGTTCAAGGGTTGATTGAATATAAAAGAAACAATTTACTTGCATCTTGACATAAGCCTATAATGAAGAGCGCATCTTTCGAAATAGTTCAGACTCATGTAATAGTTCAGGCTCATGTATTCAGGTTCGCTCACTGTGTTCCCAATTTTGTTTCTTTATTATATGATTATATTATAAATTGTAAAATTTTTGTTTCCAATTATCTGTTTAATAAACTTTATATATATGTCAAAGTTATAAAAATGTCTAATGCAAGATATATGGCATATCCCGTTTTACAATTTTGCAGGCTTATTGTTTTATATCTGCTGTATTACATGTGTATTTTATGCATTTTCACTTCATGCATTCCTTAATAAATCGGTCTTTAATAATATTCAAATATTATTCGCGGATTGGTTGAATATAAAAGCTACAATGTACTTGTACCTTGTCATAAGACTTTAATGAGGAGCACAACTCTAGGAAGCGACCAGGCTGGTGTTATGTAATTTGCGTCTTTTAAGTTGAAATAAACTTTTTTAATATTTTATCGTCTGCTTATAAGTTTTATTTTGTTTTAAAATATATGGCACTTAGTATCGTAAATACTTTCATCAATTCAACATTGACCCAGTTAGGTTCAACCAGTGGAAATGTTCGATTCTTCCATTCCTCGGTGGGGGAGATTTTCAGGCTGAATCAACACAGAAATCCCGAATTAGTTTGCTAAATCGTTCTGAGAGTTTTCGAAGAATAACCCGCATAATAAAATATTTGTCAAAGGCATTTTGTCAAATTAGTATTACATTGAAATTTTCTATTATAATTTGTTAACAGACGCAGCAGAACAATGTGGAGTATTTTATCTACAATGATTTGCATTCTAAAGACTGGTCACCAAAAATAAATAAAAACGTCTTAATAAAAGCAGCACAAAATCTGAAACCTTGTTTAGTCATAAATTCTAATTTTTCATTCCGATTTGCTAACAAGAGCAGTAGAACAATATAGATTCTTGAAACTACAATAATTTGCAATCTAAAAACTGTTCACCAAAAATAAATACCGAAATCTATTACACGAAAACTGACATCTTGTTTTGTCTCTTACGTAGCAGAGTCAACATTTCCAAAAATAAATATTTTAAATTCTGATATAGGTAATTACGTAAGTGATGAGCATCTTGATCAATGTTTAAGATTATCTCATAATATCCCTTATAATCCCGACTTTGCAAATATTGCCAAATCTGGTCAGTGTCCACGATTTTGTATAAATAATATTTTGTCTTATGTTAGTATTTACTGTGTTCCGAATTTTGTTTCTTTATTATATGATTAAATTATAAATTGTAAAATTTTTGTTTCAAATGATATGTTTAACAAAATTTATATGTCAACGTTATAAAAATGTCTAATACAAGATATATGGCATTTCCCGTTTTACAATTTTACAGGCTTATAGTTTTATATCTGATGTATTACATGTGTATTTTATGCATTTTCACTTCATGTATTCCTTA
This sequence comes from Amaurobius ferox, assembly GCA_951213105.1. NCBI lineage: Eukaryota > Metazoa > Arthropoda > Arachnida > Araneae > Amaurobiidae > Amaurobius > Amaurobius ferox. The sequence continues at coordinate 59,485,621 of OX578155.1, read as the reverse complement.
ATAAATCGGTCTTTAATATACAAATGTTGTACGCTGGTTGGCTGAATATAAAAGCAACAATGTAGTCGTATCATAAGACTATAATGAGGCGCACATCTCTGGGAAGCGTCCAGGCTCATGCTATGTAATTTGCTTTGCGTCTTTTAAGTTCAAATAAACTTTTTTAATATTTTATCGTCTGCTTATAAGTTTTATTTTGTTTAAAAATATATGGCACTTAGCATCGTAAATTCTTGCATCATTTGAACATTGACCTAGTTAGGTTCAACCCAGTGGAAGTGTTTGATTCTTCCATTCCTCGCTGGGGGAGATTTTCAGGCTGAAATCAACACAGAAATCTCGCCTTAGTTTGCTAAATCGTCCTGAGAGTTTTCTATGAATAACCCACATAATAAAATATTTGTCAAAGGTATTTTGTCAAATAAGTATTACATTGTAATTTTCTATTATAATTTGTTAACAGACGCAGCAGAACAATGTAGATTATTTTATCTACGATAATTTGCATTCTAAAGACTAGTCACCAAAAATAAATAAAACGTCTTAATAAAAGCGGCACAAAATCTGAAACCTTGTTTAGTCATAAATTTTAATTTTTCATTCTGATTTGCTAATAAGCGCAGAAGAACAATATAGATTCTTGAAACTACAATAAATTGCAATCTAAAAACTGTTCACCAGAAATAAATACCCAAATTTATTACACAAAAACTGATGCCTTGTTTTGTCTCTTATGTAGCAGAGTCAAATTATTTCGAAAAAAAAATATTTTAAATTCTGATATGGGAAATTGCTTAAGTGATGAGCATCTTGATCAATGTTTAAGATTATCTCATAATATCCCTTATAATCCCGACTTTGCAAATATTGCCAAATCTGACCAATGTACACTATTTTATAAATATTATTTTGTCTTATGTTAGTATTTACTGTGTTCCGAATTTTGTTTCTTTATTATATGATTATATTATAAATTGTAAAACTTTTGTTTTTCCAATGATATGTTTAATAAAATTTAGATATATATATGTCAACGTTTTAAAAATGTCTAATGCAAGATATGTGGCATTTCCGGTTTTACAATTTTGCAGGCTTATAGTTTTATATCTGCTGTATTACATGTGTATTTTATGCATTTTCATTTCATGAATTCCTTAATAAATGGGACTTTAATAATATGCAAATATTATTCGCGGATTGGCTGAATGTAAAAGCAACAATGTACTCGTACCTTGTAAAAAGCCTATAATGAGAAGCACAACTCTAGGAAGCGTCCAGGCTTATGCTATGAAATTCACGTCTTCTAGTTGAAATAATTTTTTTTAATATTTTATTGTCTGCTTATAAGTTTTATGTTGTTTAACAATATATGGTACTTAGCAGACCCAGTTAGGTTCAACCCAATGGAAGTGTTTGATTCTTCAGTGTCTCGGTGGGGAAGATTTCAGGCTGAAATCAGCACAGAAAACTCGCCTTAGTTTGCTAAATCGTGCTGAGAGTTTTCTAAGAATAATCCACATAATAAAATATTTGTCAAAGTCATTTTGTCAAATTAGTATTACATTGTAATTTTCTATTATAATTTCTTAACAGACGCAGCAGAACAATGTGGATTATTTTATCTACGATGATTTGCTCTTTCTGAAGACTAGTTACCAAAAATAAATAAAAACGGCACAAAATATAAATAAAATGAATATAAATATAAATAAAGCGGCACAAAAACTGATACTTTGTTTTGACATAAATTCTAATTTTCCATTCTAATTTGCTAACAAGCGCAGTAGAATAATATAGATTCTTCAAACTACAATAATTTGCAATCTAAAAACTGTTCACCAAATATAAATACCCAAATCTATTACACGAAAACTGACACCTTGTTTTGTCTCTTACGTAGCAGAGTCAACATTGCCAAAAATAAATATTTTAAATTCTGATATAGGAAATTGTTTAAGTGATGAGCATCTTGATCAATGTTTAAGATGAGATCATGAAATCCCTTATAATCCCGACTTTGCAAATATTGCCAAATCTGGCCAATGTCCACGATTTTATATAAATATTATTTTGCCTTATGTTAGTATTTACTCTGTTCCGAATTTTGTTCCTTTATTATATGATTAAATTATAAATTGTAAAATTTTTGTTTCCAATGATATGTTTCATAAACTTTATATATATGTGAAGGTTATAAAATTGTCTAATGCAAGATATATGGCATTTCCCGTTTTACAATTTTCCATCTTGTAATTTTATATGTGCTGTATTACATGCGTATTTTATGCATTTTCACTTCGCATGTATTCCTTAATCAATCGGTCTTTCATAATATGCAAATACTGTTCGCAAGTTGGCTGAATATAAAAGCAAAAATGTACGACTCTGTACGACTTTGAAAAATTGCCATCTGGCCATTGTGAACAATTTCCTAATTTTATTTTTTTCTGATACGATTATATTATAAATTGTATAATTTTTGTTTCCACTAAAATGTTTAATTATATATATATATATATATATATATATATATATATATATATTAACAACACATGTTTATAGATAAAATCTAGTGTTTCAGAAACAAGCATTTTTGTGTTCATTTCGTTTAAAATATTAGGACTTGATAAAGAATTTCTTCGAAATGAACTATTCTTAAGCCTAGAGCTAGCTCTTCCACGTGCAAACTTTAATGCTTGATTATTTTGGTATTTTTTTTTATTCCTCTCCATTGACATTTGTTGATTATCTTTAGCTTTCTGAACTGTAATATGTATTATAATTTCCTCTTTATTGTTGAAATTCATTTTATTTCATTGCATTCTGTAGGCATAAAATTCTTTTAAGATAGTGTATTATGAGTTGCTTCTTCCATTCTAATATATATATATATATATATATATATATCAGCCAAATATAAGCAAATCCATCTAAAAAATAGTTGTAATAACATTCCATATATTGTTTTAGTACCCAAGTTTCATAAATCCCCTGTTGCTTTTCGAACCATTACCAGTGGGCATAATTCTTACATTACTAATGCTGGAAAATTATTATTAAAGATATTACATGAAGTATCCTTGTCAGATGAAATCTCAAATAATTGTCATATTGTAAAAAACAGTTTTGAATTAGTTAAGAAATTGAAAACTCTTACTAATATTCATAGTATTTATACCTTTGATTTCAAAGATTTGTTTAATAATATTAATATAGATGATCTATATAGAATTATTTTAGGAATTTTTGAAAAATATAATATCAACCTAAAATATTCAAATTTTCTTTTTAAAAAATTACTTAACTTCACTCTTTATGAGAATTATATTCAACATGGTGGTACTTTTTTTAAACAACAGGTTGGTATCCCACAAGGGGGGTGTGCCTCATCATTGTTAGCTAATCTGTATTTATTCTTCTATGAAAAAAACATTAATCCGAGTTTGCATAATATGCACATGTTTAGATATTTAGATGATATTTTATGTGTATCCCCAAATAACAATAATAATATCCCTATAGTATTAAACTTTTATCCAAAAAATTTACAATTAAATGCAAGTAATAATGACACAAATGTTGCAAACTTTTTAGATTTAAATTTAAATTTACAAAATAGTAATATGGTTATAAACTTGTATGATAAAAGACAGGATTTTAAATTTAATACATCAAAAATTCAACATTTTGACTCTTGTTTGCATATATCTGTATTTAGAAATATTATAATAAACCAGGCTCTTAGAATCAATAAAATTTGTGATGAATATTATAGATTAGCGCACTTTATGGAATTATTGAGTACAGCGACTAATAATGCATATCCCCCCAAGTTTGTTATTAAAATTATCAACTCAGTGTATCAAATTTCACTCGATAACATCCTAGAAAACATTCCCAATTATTGTGACTGACATACAGTAAAAAAAAAAAAAAAAAAAAAAAAAATATATATATATATATATATATATATAATTATTTATTAATTATATAAATAAATAAAAATAAAAATGAAAAATAATAAACTAAGTCAAAAGCATTAGAAAAATCAAAAAATCGGAAAATAAGATGCATTAACATTAATGTTTTGAATTTTATTTTCTCAAAAAAATGTAACTTTTGTCAGTATTGAAACTACGATTTGAGCGCCCATATAATGGTGTATAGTGGCATTCTCGTTTATCCAGTTTTCTTATGAATTACTTGTTTAGTAAGAATTTTCATCTTTGATTCATATTCATATTCAGGATTGCATATTTGGGAAGTTATATTCTGAATTGCTTGTCCAGTCTCCAGCTTAGACTCACTGGACGGGTCCGGGAGTATTACCGTGAACGTTCGTACTGCCTCCCTGGTAGAATTTCGACTTGTTCATTCCGGTGCTTCTAGATTAAGCTGTTGAGGTTGATCGTGTATACACGTGGTGGAAGTAGAAGGGTTCATGCCGCATGGTAATACAAATTTTCTTAATGTATCCTATTTTCATTTTTTCATTTTTTGTTGCCTGTAGTCTGAGTTTAAGCATTTATAGTAATGTACTATTGCTTAATCTGAAACAGGCATTTGTTTGGGTTAATTAGAATTAAATACTCAGACCTGAAGATGAATTTAATTCTGATTAATCATCGAATTTGGGACGGTGCTGTTCTTTTCTCTTATCGGCATTATGGCCGTGAATTTTCTTCTATGGTGATGTTAATATTACTTGAATTGTATTTTTATTTTTTATTTTATTTTTTTTTTTACAAAATTCTTATTATTACATATTTCAAATATTTATCCATATACTTGTCTGCTGCATTATGCGCGTATTGTATATTGGTCTCTTATTTTCTGTCTAGTTATTTACGAGTTTCTGTGGTAACATTCATTTTTAATTAGTTAGAACTGAATTACACTAAAGTTAGCTGCCTTCCCGGTCGTCCAAATAGTTGCTCTAAGTCCTCTGGACGAGCCGGACGGCCTGGAGCTTTCACTAAAGTTAGCTGCATTTGCGCTGAATTGGTGTCAAATTTTAACTTCATTTTTATCTCATTATCCCTAATCTTATCATTTTAAAATGTCTGGTAATTGTATTTCCGGTCGTCCAAATAGTTGCTCTAAGTCCTCTGGACAAGCCGGACGGCCTGGGGCTTTCACTAAAGTTAGCTGCATTTGCGCTGAATTGGTGTCAAATTTTAACTTCATTTTTATCTCATTATCCCTAATCTTATCATTTTAAAATGTCTGGTAATTGTATTTCCTAGGTAATAATTCTATTCTTAGCCATTGTTTTTGTGATCGATCTTAGTTTTTCATACATTGATCTTATTGATTTTGTGATCGTACGTAGCCTTTCATACGTTGAATCTCTTAATTGTTGAACCATTAAATAAATGTATATTTATTGGAAGAATTTGAATCCTGTATTTACAGCAATGGTTGTATTATTCTTAGATTATATTAGTTTTGAGGTAAAATATTGTGTTTCATGTTGTATTGATGGACGTTAATTTGAATCAATTTATTCTGGAATAGTCAATGTGTATATGTATATTTTTCCACTATCTATCCTAGTTTTGCTTATTCCTAAGCATTTATTTAATCCAGGTTTTAATGTGTCTACACATTAGTTTATATATTTTCAAAGTGTTTTAGATGATCCATTAGTTTGAAAAATAATGGTACCTTTCATATGTTGTAATTGTGTCTCCACCTTTGTATTTGAATTAAGGTGCATTCTTGACTAAAGAGTCTCTTTTTTTAATGCAAGTGCCTTTATTTTGGGGAAATAAAGGTTACTAGCTTTCCCTATTTCATGATGTCTTATTATCAAAATTTAGCGACTGGCAACTGGATGCTCTCTGACATCCAAGCTCGGTATTCGAGAACTTGTTGGGGTTCTCCTAGATCGATATCCAGCTACCAACAATATCCTTTTTCTTCTATGACTAATCCATCTTCATTCGGTACATCCAGCCAGTATTCTTTGTTCACTTCATATAACTTTCAATCGTACAGCCATGCATCACTAAATAACACACTTAAATTTAAATCTTGTAATTCTAATAGATGTAAAACTTGTCCGTTTGCTAATAGTAATCAGATCAATTGTAGCAATAATCATGTCTTCTGTAAAACATATAATTGTATCTACCAAATTGAATGTAAAAAATGTAATATGTCATATATAGGTCAAACCAGCAACCCTCTGCACCTCCGAATTAACGTACACAGGAATCACATAAAAAAATTTTCAAATAATGCAACTGCCCTTAATGAATCAAAATTTGAATACGAACATTTTTCTAAACATGGGTTCGACAACATTGAAATTAGTATTCTGTGTATTCAAAAAAATTACTATGACAGATTGTTTCTTGAAAATGAATTCATTTGTGCACACAAAACTATTTTTCCATATGGACTCAATCAAATATTTAATCATCATAATATAGTTAAAAAGTCCTTTAATTATCCTAATGAAGACCATAATATTTATAATTCCTTCAACAATCATAAAAGTAAATCAAAAAGAACTAAAAGAGCAAGTAAATATAATAAAAAATTGCCCTCATTATCTGAACTAAAAAATGCCATCCTTCAGCTACATGCAAATTTTAGAATTACTTTTGATTGGAAACAATGTAAAAACTGGATTTTCGCAATTAAAAAACAGCAATTAAATATGGTATATAACCTTTTTCTAAGTACTGCATTTGATAACATTCATTTTAAACATTTATTCTATGATTTGCTCATTACCAGAAGTAAAAATCTTAATGGTTATTTATATGTCACAGACTTAAACTTTAATGACGAATCAAAACAAAATACTAAAATAAACGAATATTGTACCTTGAATTTTACTAATTCTGTCTTAAATAATCTGAAGATAAATAATTTTTTAAAATCGGTTTCCAATTACTTTCCAGTCAAACATGTAAATCCTAAAATTGCTTATAAATATGATAAACCGCTAGGACGTTATATTTTCAATTATAATCAAATTGCCAAATCAATAGATATTAATCAAAACTATGAATTGGATAAAGAGTCATATTGCCACTGTCATTTAGAAAAATACAAAGACTTCGTAAATAAACACCATGGGCATGTTATAACGGGAAATCTAAATATTATTAATTATGATGCACTAAGATCACTGATGTTACTGGGTACTAAGTACCGTATACCTACTAAATTTAAACATAAATTAATATGTAAAGGTTTATTTCTTGACTTAAATAAATTTATCTATAAAATCAGTTATAAATATCAAATCCCTGTAGAAGCCTTTAAACCCTGGAGAGTCTTAATAGAGCAATACTTAAATCATTATATATATAATCAGAAAATTTTAATAATTCATATAAACTTAATTCAATTAAAAATGATATTAAAGAAATACAAAATGATTTTATCATTACATATGTCGATAAGGAAAGTGGAAACTATTCAATTATATGTAAATATTATTATAAAAATACCCTTCAGTCACACTTACTTAATAATCAAATCTATAATTTACATAAAACTAACCTTAAAATCTTATACAATAGAATATCAGCCAAATATAAGCAAATCCAATGATGAATTTAATTCTGATTAATCATCGAATTTGGGACGGTGCTGTTCTTTTCTCTTATCGGCATTATGGCCGTGAATTTGCTTCTATGGTGATGTTAATATTACTTGAATTGTATTTTTATTTTTTATTTTTTTTTTATTTTTACAAAATTCTTATTATTACATATTTCAAATATATATATATATATATATATATATATATATATATATATATATATATATATATATATATATATATATATATATATATATATATATATATATATATATATATATATATATATATATATATATATATATATATATATATATATATACCGGGTGATTCAAAAGTTCGGAGAAAAAACGCTATAAAAAATATCTATGGGTCGGAAAACATATCTATGGTTTGCAGATTAATGTTCACCGTGGTGGAGGATTTTGTGTGGCATGAAAAAAAATTAGTTCAAACTCTCGACACTCGGGAGGGCTGCGGCAGATAAAGCCATGGGAATGACTTATGCATGTAGGTGATTGCTCACATGACTGACCTGCGAGATCCCCAGATCTCACACCCTGTGATTTCTCGTTGTGGGGATACCTAAAATCCCGGATGTGACATCTGCGTATCTCGCAGGCCAGTCATGTGTGCAATCACCTCTATACATAAGTCATCTCCATGGCTTTATCTGCCGCAGTCCCTTGAGTGTCGAGAGTTTGAACTAATTTTTTTCATGCCACACAAAATTCCCCACCACGGTGAATATGAATCTGCAAACAGCATGTCTCTCCGACCCATAGATATTTTTTATAGCGTTTTACTTTTGTTCTGAACTTTTGAATCACCCGGTATATATATATATATATATATGCAATATATACAATATGTGTGTGTGTGTGTGTGAACGCTATAAAAACGGATGATACAAAATGTATTGCATTTCCCGTTCTACAATTTTGTTTTATATTTTCTTTATTACATATATATTTTATGTATTTTCAATTCGCATATATTCCTTAATCAATCGGCTTCTAAAAATATTTAAATTTTGATTGTCGGTTGACTGAATATAAAAGCAGCATTGTACTTGTACCTAGTTATAAGCCTATCATGAGGAGGACAGCACTTGGATGTAACCAGGTTAATATTATGAAATTTGCATCTTTGAAGTTGAAATAAACTTTTTTAATATTTTATCGTTTGTTTTTACATTTTATTTTGTTTAACAATATATGGTACTTTCCGTCGTAAACAAATAGTTGCTTGAATTGAAAACTGGCCCAGTTAAGTTCTGCCCAGTGGTAGAGATTTGTTTTTTTATGTCCCGCTGGGGGGGTGAGAGATATTTCAGGAAAGTTCTTGGAGATATTACCATACCCCCTACCATTTTGCTCTATCCGGAAAAAGAATGAAAATATTCCTAATGAGAAAATCCCAGGATTGTGAAAAATGTTCGATTTGTAATCCCTAATGCTATTAATTAACTTTCTTAATTCGGCTAAAAGCAGCACAGAAATCTCTCCTTAGTTTGCTAAAACTTCCTAAAAGTTTTCTAAGAATAACCCCCACTTAATCAAATGTTTGTCAAAGGTGGGAAAGAATTAGAGACGATGACAAAAGATCTTTTCATGCAAAATCTTCTGGAAAATTCTCCAAACCTTCTTGGAATGAAAGCACACATTGAATATCATTAGTGAAAGACGCCAGTGGAAAGTCAATAAGAGGTGTAAATTAATAACAATATTTTAAAAAATCTGATGTGGGAAGCACATGACTTTCCCTGCAGACTTATATCCACCTTCTCTTTATTTTAATTAAATATAATTCACTTTTAATTCAATTTAGTTCTCATTTGGTAACTGGACTTATTCTCAATGGTGGCGTTGAGAAAATATGAAAAAACAAAAATATCTCGAGAACGGATAGTCCTAGTGTAATGGGGTTGGTCTTTATCTTTTCATCGTTAAAAATTACGTATAAAACAAGCATTTAATGGATATATTTGAGCATACGTAGTTTTTTATTTTTGATTTTGTCGATTTTTGCGGGCCATTTTGCAAAAAAAGGCAGGTTATTTTTTTCCAAATCATACAAAAATCTAATCAGCACCAAAGGTGACCCACAAGCGACTTATCTACCGAATTTTTTGAAAATCGGTCTATTAGTTTTTCAGATAGAGTGAATAAAGGCTTTCGAGGACCATTTCGCTTAAAAGGGCGGGTTCTTTTATCCCAAATTGTACCCAAAACTAATCAGCACCAGATTCGCCCACAAGTGGCTTACCTACCAAATTTTATGAAATTCGGTCAATTAGTTTTTTAGTTAGAGTGGATACAATATCTGCACAGACAGACACACACACAGACGTGTCACGCTAAAAATAGTTTTTTCGTATTCTAGAGGTCTCGAAACGCGTAGATCCGTCAAAAACTCGAGTTGCGATTTTCGGCATGATTCGAATACTTTCCCTATACATTACCATGTATTGCAGAGAAAGTAAAAATCTGATGTGGGCAGCACATGACTTTCCCTGCAGACTTATATCCACGTTCTCTTTATTTCAATTAAATTTAATTCACTTTTAATTCAATTTTCGTTCTCATTTGATAACTGGACTTATTTTCAAAGCTGGCGTGGAGAAAATATGAAAAAAACTGATATATCTCGAGAACGGCTAGTCCTAGTGTAATGGGGTTGGTCTTATTCTTTTCTTCGTTAAAAATTACGTATTAAACAAGCATTTAATGGATATATTTGAGCATACGTGGCTTTTTAGTTTAGATTTTGACAATTTTTGCGGGACATTCTGCAAAGAAAGGCAGGTTATTTTTTTCTGAATCGTACCAAAATCTAATCAGCACCAGGGTGACCTATACGTGACTCATCTACCGAATTTTGTGAAATTCGATCCATTAGTTTTTGAGCTAGAGTGGATACAAGCTTTTGATGGCCATTTCGCAAAAAAAGGCGGGTTCTTTTATCCCGAATCGTACCCAAAACTAATCAGCACCAGACTCTCCCACAAGTGACTTACCTACAAAATTTTGTGAAATTCGGTGTATTAGTTTTTTAGTTAGAGTGGATACAAAATCTGCACAGACAGACAGACACACACAGAGACGTCACGCTAAAAATGGTTTTTTCGTATTCTAGAGGTCTCGAAACGTGTAGATCCGTCAAAAACTCGAGTTGCGATTTTCAACATGATTCCAATACTTTCCCTATACATTACCATGTATTGCAGGGAAAGTAAAGAAAACTGACCCTTTTTGCCAAATAGTACTCAAAATTCGTCAAAATCTAAAATAAATACATACGTATACTCAAATATATCCATTAAATGCTTGTATTATACATAAATTTTGACGATGCAGGGAATAAGATCAACCCCATTAGTCTAGGACTAGCGGTACTAGAGATATTTTAGTTTTTTTCGTATTTTCTCTACGCCACCTTTGGAAATACGTCCAGTTACCAATTGAAAACGGACATTGAATTAAAAGTGCAAATTCAGTGTGATTTCAAATAATTACGAGTATTAGTCTGTGCAATTATACTCAATTTAATGAATTATTAAAGATATAATGGAAAAATGAATTTGAGTCTGTAGCGAAAGTCATGTGCTGCCCACACCAGACTATTTTCATGAATTCTAAATATAAGAATATTTAAATTGTTTGTCTATATTCATATTCGGTCGGTGACAAATTTCCAACAAAAAATAAAATAAAAATTGTATATATTTTTACTTTCCCTGCAATACATGGTAATGTATAGGGAAAGTATTGGAATCATACCGAAAATCACAACTCGAGTTTTCGACGGATCTACACGTTTCGAGACCTCTAGAATACGAAAAAACCATTTTTAGCGTGACGTCTGTGCGTGTGTCTGTCTGTGTGTCTGTCTGTCTGTCTGTCTGTCTGTCTGTGTGTCTGTCTGTCTGTGCAGATTTTGTATCCACTGTAACTAAAAAACTAATGGACCGAATTTCACAAAATTTCGTAGGTAAGTCACTTGTGGGCGGGGCTAGTGCTGATTAGTTTTGGATACGATTCGGAATAAAAGAACCCGCCTTTTTTTGCGAAATGGCCCGCAAAAGCTTGTATCCACTCTAGCTGAAGAACTAATAGACCGAATTTCACAAAATTCGGTAGATGAGTCACGTATAGGTCACTCTGGTGCTGATTAGATTTTGGTACGATTCGGAAAAAAATAACCTGCCTTTTTTTGCAAAACGGCCCGCAAAAATCTTCAAAATCTAAACTAAAGAACTTGGTATACTTAGATATATCCATTAAATGCCCGTTTAATACGTAATGTTTAACGGCGAAAAGAATAAGACCAACCCCATTACACTAGGACTAGCCGTTCTCGAGATATTTTAGTTTTTCGTACTTTCCCTACGCCACCTTTGAAAATAAGCCCGGTTACCGAATGAGAACGAAATTTGAATTAAAAGTGAATTACATTTAATTGAAATAAATAGAACGTGGATATAAGTTTGCAGGGAAAGTCATGTGCTGCCCACATCCGATTTTTACTTTCCCTGCAATACATGATAATGTATAGGGAAAGTATTGGAATCATGTCGAAAATCGCAACTCGAGTTTTCGATGGATCTACACGTTTCAAGACCTCTAGAATACGAAAAACCATTTTCATCGTGACGTCTGTGTGTGTGTCTGTGTGTCCGTGTGTCTGTCTGACTGTCTGTGTGTCTGTCTGTGTAGATTTTGTATCCACTCTAACTAAAAAACTAATTGATCGAATTTCATAAAATTTGGAAGATAAGTCACTTGTGGGCGAATCTGATGCTGATTAGTTTTGGGTAAGATTCGGGGTAAAAAAACCCGCCTTTTTTGCGAAATGGCCAAATACAAAAGTATTACAAAAAGTATATTTTTTCATGAATGAAACGAGCTAGATCCACGAGAATGATGTCCCCCAATTTATCACATGGTATTACATATGAAAAGTGAACATGTTTCTCAATGGGAAATATATTTTTTTTTATTTTATATGACTTTTTCATATTTTTTTTTAAAAACGTGCATTATCTCGAGAACGGTTCGTCTTAGCGTTCTAAAATTTATGCCAATCGTTTTCTAAAGAAAAATTACATAAGAAATGTCTATTTCCGCAACTTTATGAGCGGTTTTAATTTTTTGACGATTTTTTCAAAATTTCATTCGAAAATTCAGGGGGGTTCTGAACATTCGATTGCGTTTGAAAACAATAGGCTTCCAGTATTAATGGATTGTGATTTTTACACCAAATTTCGTTCGAAAGCGGTCCATTCGTTCGTCAGTTATCGTCTCCACAGACTCACTGATGCACACACACACACACACACGCAGACATCACTCCAAAAATGTTCGATTCGTGATCAGGGATGCTTAAAATGTACTCTCCCGTTGAAAACTCGAATTCGAATTTTCGACCCCGTCACAATACTTTTCTTATACATTATGTAAATAAGGAAAGTAAAAATCTGATGTGGGCAGCACATGAATTTCCTTATATAATGCAATGAATTTACTACTTTTACAGTTAAAAACAGATGTTATTCTTATAGTAGATATTTATATTCTTTCCAAGATATTGAATTTTCTTCAATTAGTCGTCATTTTCATTGATTTAGAGACATTTTTATCCATTTGGCGAGATTTTTGTTAATTTGGCAACAATTAAAATTTTCGCCAACTTGGCTACATTCCGCCAAATTCGTCGCCAAAATCTCGCCAAGCGTTATGGACGGAGAAATAACTTATTCATACAGCAGATAAATGACTATTGACGTTAAAATACAAAAGTATTACTCAAAGTATCTTTTTTCATGAATGGAACGAGCTAGATCCACGATAATGTTGTCACCAAATTTTCCGCATGGTATTACATATGAAAAGTGAACATGTTTCTCAATCGGAAATATATATTTTTTATTATATATAACTTTTTCATAATTTTTCAATACTTTTTTTAATACTTTTTCAACATGTTTCTCAACAGTTAATATTTTTTTTTAATTTATGGGAGTTTTTGATAATTTTTTTTGAAAAATGTGCAATATCTCGCGAACGGTTCATGTTAGCGTTCTAAAATTTATGTCAATCGTTTTCTAATGAAAAATTACATAAGAAATGTCTATTTGCGTGACTTTATTAGCGGTTTTAGTTTTTGACGATTTTTTCAAAATTTCACTCGAAAATTTAGGGAGGTTCTGAACATTCGATTGCGTATAAAAACAATAGGCTTCCAGTGTTTATGGATTGTGATTTTTGTACCAAATTTCGTTCGAATCGGTCCATTCGTTCGTCCGTTATCGTCTCCAAAGACTCACTGACACAAGCACACACACACACACACACACACACACACACACACTTTCACACACACACACACACAGACATCACTTCAAAAATGTTTGATTCGTGATCAGGGATGCTTGAAACGTGCTCTCCCGTCGAAAACTCGAATTCGAATTTTCGACCCCGTCACAATACTTTCCTTATACATTATGTATATAAGGAAAGTAATAATAGTAGCAGGAGGCTAACCTGCAGTAAAAATAGCAGGAGGTGATCAGTCAGATTGTCAGCCCCCCCCCCCCCCCCAATCTGACATTAGAGGGTGGAGACTCCATTTCGGAAAAATAAGGACTTGCAATTTCGTCCAAGTAGCTCAACGGCACAATATCGGCTGGCCAGTTCGGAGATTCAGGGTTCGATTCCCAGCGGGGACAGGAAGGTTCTTTAGATTATACTTTAATCTTTATTCTCCGCAGGCGAGGAGTCAACCCACTGGGTTTACAGCTTTATGAAATCTTCGTCGCGGAAATAACAGACTGTGCGACGGTTGGAAAGAAAATTGAAAATGCATGTATGAGAAAGAAACTGTATAAAATACTCGACGACTGTGAACTTGCAAAAAACAATAATTCGTATGAATACATGATAAATCATGAACACATATGAACTATTTACACAGGCATTTATGCACTTTTGTGACATATAAACAATTGGGACATATAAACGCTTGGGACATGTAAACACATGTGACATAAACCATAACCATCTTTATCTAGAATTCCCGTTCTTTCCTCCGCGAAAACAGGCAACCATCCCAGCTCAAACACGATTGTTAGATGGTGCTAGTTATCATCTAATACAACTTATTACATTCCTTATATACATAATGTATAAGGAAAGTATTGTGACGGGGTCGAAAATTCGAATTCGAGTTTTCGACGGGAGAGCACGTTTCAAGCATCCCTGATCAAGAATCAAACATTTTTGAAGAGATGTCTCTTCAAAAATGTACGTTAGTGTGTGTGTGTGTGTGTGTGTGTGTGTGTGTCAGTGGGTCTGTGGAGACGATAACTGACGAACGAATGGACCGATTTGAACCAAATTTGGTACAAAAATCACAATCCGTAAACACTGGAAGCTTATTGTTTTTATACGCAACCGAATGTTCAGAACCCCCCTAAATTTTCGAATGAAATTTTGAAAAAATCGTCAAAAAATCAAAACCACTAATAAAGTTACGCAAATAGACATTTCTTATGTAATTTTTCATTAGAAAACGATTGACATAAATTTTAGAACGCTAACACGAACCGTTCTCGAGATATCGTACATTTTTCAAAAAAAATATCAAAAAGTCATATAAAATAAAACAAAAATTATTTCCTATTGATAAACATGTTCACTTTTCATATGTAATACCATGCGATAAATCGGGTGACATCATTCTAGTGGATCTAGCTCGTTCCATTCATGAAAAAAGATACTCTGAGTAATACTTTTGTATTTGAACGCCAATAGTCATTTATCTGCTGTAAGAATAACTTATCTCTTAGTGCATAACGCTTGGCGAGATTTTGGCGACGAATTTGACGGAATGTCGCCAACTTAGCGACTTTTTGAAATGTTGCCAAATTAACGAAAATCTCGCCAAATGGATAAAAATGACGCTAAATCAATGAAAATGACGACTAATTGTCGAAAATTCAATGTCTTGGAAAGAATATTAGTATCTACTATAAGAAAAACCTATTTTTTTACTGTAAAAGTAGTAAATTCATTACATTATATAAGGAAAGTCATGTGTTGCCCACATCAGATTTTTTTTACTTTCCCTGCAATACATGGTAATGTATAGGGAAAGTATTGGAATCATGCCGAAAATCGCAACTCGAGTTTTCGACGGATCTACACGTTTCGAGACCTCTAGAATACGAAAAAACTATTTTTAGCTTGACGGCTAAGTGTGTGTCTGTCGGTGTGTCTGTCTGTCTGTGCAGATTTCGTATCCACTCTAACTAAAAAACTAATTGACCGAATTTCATAAAATTTGGTAGGTAACTCACTTGTGGGCGAATCTGGTGCTGATTAGTTTTGGGTACGATTCGGGATAAAAGAACCCGCATTTTTTTGCGAAATGGCCCACAAAAGTTTGTATCCACTCTAGCTGAAAAACTAATAGACCGAATTTCACAAAATTCGGTAAATAAGTCTCTTGTATGTCACCCTGATGCTGATTAGATTTTGGTACGATTCGGAAAAAAATAACCTGCCTTTTTTTGCAAAATGGCCCGCAAAAATCGTCAAAATCTAAAATAAAAAACTGCGTATGCCAAATATATCCATTAAATGTTAGTTTTATACGTAATGTTTAACGAATAATAGAATAAGACCAACCCCATTACACTAGATCTAGTCGTTCTCGAGATATCTTAGTTTTTTCGTATGTTCTGTACGCCATCTTTGAAATAAGTCCAGTTACCGAATGAGAACAAAAATTGAATTTTAAGTGAATTAAATTCAATTAAAATAAATAGAACGTGTATATAAGTCTGCAGGGAAAGTCATGTGCTGCTCACATCAGATTTTTATTTTCCCTGCAATACATGGTAATGTATAAGGAAAGTATTGGAATCACATCGAAAATCGCAACTCGAGTTTTCGACGGATCTACACGTTTCGAGACCTCTAGAATACGAAAAAACTATTTTAGCGTGACGGCTAAGTGTGTGTCTGTCGGTGTGTCTGTCTGTGTGTCTGTGCAATGTATGTATCCACTCTAACTCAGAAACTAATGGACCGAATTTCATAAAATTTGGTAGGTAAGTCACTTGAATACGACCCTGGTGCTGATTAGTTTTTGGTACGATTCACAAAACAGAACCCGCCTATTTTTGCGAAATGGCCAGCAAAAATTTAAATTATCCGCTCTAGCGAAAATACTAATTTATCAAATTTCTCAAAATTTGGTAAAAAAGTTACTTGTTGGATACTCTGGTGCTGATTAAAATTTGATACGATTCGGAAAAAAACAACCCGCCTTTTTTTATGAAATGGTCCGCAAAAATTTCATGTATCCACCTTAGCTAAAATACTAATTGACCAAATTTCACAATATTTTGTATATAAGTTACTTGTGGAACACTCTGGCGCTGAGTTGATTTTGGTACGATTCGGAAAATAACAACCTGCCACTTTCTACGAAATGGCCCGCAAAATTCGCAAAAATCTAAAAATAAAAAGTCTACGTATGCTGAAATGTACCAATTAAATTCTTGTTTTATACGCAATTTTTGACGAGGAAAAGAATATAACACACTCCATTATACTTTAGGACTAACCGTTTTCAAGATATTTGAGATTTCTTGCATTTTTGTTACGCCGCTATCGAAAAAATGTCCAATGACCAAATAAAACCAAAACATGAATTAAAAATGCAAATTTAGTGTTATTTGGTGCAATTAAACTCAATCTAATGAATTATTAAAGAAATATAGAAAATATGAATTTAAGTCTGCAGCGAAAGTCATGTACTGCCCACATCAGATTTTTCCATTTGAGTACATCTTTTACCTTGGATTCTTTATATTTATTTAATTTTGATCTCATGGTTTCAAATTTTTTGACTTTAACATTCTTGTATTTTCAAATTGCAATGACTAGCTTTTACTATGGTTTAGTGTGTAATGCCCCTCATGTACATGAAATAGCATGAAAGACTTTTGAATTTCCTTTGGAAGTCAATCCTTAGGAGAAATGGATTAAAGCAGAAATTTTTCAGAGAAAGTTTGTATACGTGTATAATTTTGGCACAAATTAAACTTTTAACATACCTAGGTTGAAGTGTTGAACATTTTTAATCTATCTTGTTCTTAATAATTAAGAAGTTGTTGACTTTTCAGAGAAAGTTTGTGTACTTGTATAATTTGGGCACAAATAAAACTATTTAACTCTATTGCTAGTTGACACAATCAAACATGGCTAATATTGGCTGTGGTTTATATACTATGTGTATATCACTATAAATTTAAAATTTTCATATGTTTTCATTAAAAATTTCATATTGATATTTATAAAGATTTTTTTTTATGTTTGTTTGCATCTTATTGTAAGCAAATTCAAATCAGATTCAATTTTATAATATCCCTGAACGAAGTTGGAATTTCTATCTAGCAATGTATAAATGTCAATATATCAAATCCACGTCGTCTACGGATTTTTAAATCTTCATCTTGTTCTAGCTGTCACAGCTAGACGGCAATGCATAACATCTTTTGTGGGTTTACTGTGGTTTCCGCTTTTTAACAATGGAAAAGGAGAAAATGAACGGACATTTTAGATAAATGTGGCTATGCTTAAACACATTTAAACACTTGTGAAATATAAATATAAATAAAAATAAAAATGCTTACAACAGTATTGAATTGCAAAAGAAAATCTAAAAACAAGAAAGATCAATCATGCATAAGCATTGATTATGAAACACTTTCCAACTGAAATGTAATTTCATTTAAAAATTTCTAAAATGTGATTCATTCAGTGGTAATATCTTTTACATTATCACAGTACTACAGTAATTTATTATACTTAAATATTTAAAACTGTATCGAAATATAAATCATCTGATTCTTTATGCAAAATCAATGAATATTTCATTCATATAACTTGTATTCCAGACTCCAGAGCTAAATAATTTTGTGTGAAAAAAATTCAGCAATTCTTATGTAATTCATCTTACAATCGCTTGAGATATTTGCATTCTGCATATGTTAAAATTAGGCTTCCTTGAAGAAATAATAAAAGTTTAGGGATCATTTAAAATCACAACTATTGTAATTGCATAGGCACGGAATTTAGATACACAGATAATACACAGATAATATATATGTGTATGTGTATGTACTCAAAGTATTGGAATCGTGCCGAAGATCGGAACTCGAATTTTCAAAGGATCTACACGTTTTGGGACTTCTAGAACACGAAAAAACTACTTTTAGGAAGACGTCTGTGTGTGTAAGGGTGTATCTGTGTATGTTTCTGTGTGTCTGTGTGGATATTACATCCACTCTAATTGAAAAACTAATGGACCGAATTTCATACAATTTGGTAGGTATGTTTTTTGTGGGAAATCCTGATGTTCATTAGATTATAGAACGATTCGTAATAAAAGAATCTGCCTTTCTTTGCGAAATGGCCGCAGACATTGCCTTTATCCACTCTAGCTAAAAACTAATGAACCAAATTTAACAAAATTTGGAGTATAATATTTCAATAACCTACAAGTGATTTATATACCAAATTTAACAAAATTTTGTATATAAATCATTTGTAGGTTATTCTACTACGATTCGGGAAAAAGGAACGGGCTATTTTTGCGAAATGGCCAGCAAAAATCGTTATATATAAAAATAAAAGACTACGTGTGCTCAATTATATCAATTAAATTCCTATTTTATATGTGATTTTTGACAACAAAAAGAATAAGACTAACCCCATTACTCTAGGACTAGCCGTTCTTGAGATATTCTAGTTTTTTTCGCGTTTTCGCTACGCCACCTTTGACAATAAGTCCAGCTATCAAATGAGAACCAAATTTAAGTTTAACGTGTAAATTCAATGTCATTTAAAATGCTTATGTTGTGCAGATAAACTCAAATTATCATTGAATAAATAAAGAGAACGAATATGAGTCTGCAGAGAAAGACATGTGCTGTCCACATCAGAATTTTTAACAATATTACACCAATAATTTATAGAAGTGAACGGGGATTATTTTCAGGCCATTTCGAAAAAAATGTATGATCTATATTTAAAGATCCATCAAATTTTTGTCGAATAAAATGTTCAACAAATTTAAGCTGTGTACCAAATTTTAACTCTCTAGGACGTAGGAAAGTGCATTTAAAATGCCATCAATTAAATTTATCATGAAGAGTTATATAAAATTTTAAAAAAATGAAAAATTGTTATCTACCAAATTTATTTTAGAATATGAAGCCACTCCCATATGCAAGACGTTTAAACAAATGGAGAGATATTTATTATATAATATCTCTCTCTTTTCTTTCTGGAAGATATCCCAAAGTCAGAATTTAAATGAATTTGTGATTTCCCCTATATTAAATAATTTTTTTAATTAAAAAACTACTTAACATATTTTACTGAATTTTTTTTTATATATTCTATGGGATAATGTGAATATTTCCTAAAAATTTCGAAGCAATTCGTGAATTTTAAATTTACTTAAAAAATGTTTGAAAAATTAGGTCCCATAGGGTTCAATGTATTTCATTTTTTCAACCCGGGTTCAATAAAAAACTAATTGGGTGATATTATTTATTTATATTCCCATAGGTCCTACAGACCGTCTGAACAACATACTAAAATTTCATTTTGATAAACTCATTTTTACGGCAGTTATCGTGCTAACGGACAGACAGACAGACAGACAGACAGACAGACAGACAGACAGACAGACAGACAGACAGACAGACAGACAGAATGAACAAAGTCATAAACACTTTTCAACTTTGTTGTAAAGTGTTAAAAAATAAATAAATAACTTTTGCTGACACAATTGAATTTGAACACCGTTAAACAAATCAATAGATATACAATAGTTCTAGAATAAATAATTATAAACCAATAAATGCCTGTATATTCATGAGAGTCAATAGATGCAGATACATAAGTATGCACGCACACTTACTCGTATATATAGAGTTACTATTACTATACTTGCAACAAACCCAACTTGACACCCATGTAGACTATTAAATCATCTTTGTGTTCATACGCCGATTATATGTGCATTGACAACTATACAACTTACAGTTTTTCCTATATCTCTCTGTTGCCAATTTAGGTTTGCTCTAAATAGTAGTGAAAAATAATTATTACTACTATTAGAAGAATAGTCAGCAGACGATTTTGGCACTTGAAACGAAAAGTTTCTATGGTTACAAATGAAATAAAAAAACTGCATGAAATTTGAATTATAAAATACGAAATAAAAACCGTCTGCTTATAAATATAAATTAAAATATGTCAAGAACGGTTGGATATACACCAACAAAGTTAATTATGAAAATTCAGGATAATCTTTTACCTGCGCATGACGGTATAAAAACTGCTTTTGTACATTTTGCCATTCTGGAAAGAATGTTGGAGGAAAAATTCCGAGATTTGTGAATTTTTCGAAAAATATTATGATTTTACATTTTTCTCACTTCTTATAGGTCAAGTTCTACGTGTACACAAAATTTCAAATTTCCACCTTCAGCAGTTCCGTCTGTAAATCAAGGAGAACCCCGAGATTGAAAAATTCTATCTCTCGAAATCCCGGAATTGCAAGTCAAAAATATTCATAATCGCAATCCGGGTGTTCTCTATTACTACTTTTCGTCTTCAAATCACTCGAGAGCGTCATTACTACGTCATGTAGAATTTCCAGAATTTCTCATGACTTTCTATTCTGTGTTTAACCTCGTTTGATTAATCCCACGGACATTTTATGACCTGTCAAATTGAAAAGTAATATACAAAATTAAATTGCATTAGACAATGCGGCATTGAATGAGAACAAATTGGAATAAAATAAAAATGAACATCCTGTATTTTCAATTACTTCGAGAAAAAGTCATTTATCTTAGAATAAACAAAATTTATAAAAAAAAAATGCATGACTCAAAATTTCATATTATTGACTTTAAAGCAACGCACTCTATCACAAAAGAGAATATAATAAAAAACAATGTTCTGAATTTTCAGATACTGAGGAAAACACGATTATAGCAATTAAATTCATGCAAGAAAGAATAAAAAAATTCAAATTCATCTTGATTCCACTTTTAAATAACAAAATCTTCGGAATCGAAAAATTAAACACAGACGATTCCAAAATAAATTAAATGAGTATTATTGTGAAATAAAACATTTGTTCATCAGAAGAGTCCGGGTGATCTCTATTATTACTTTTCGTCTTAAAATCACTTAAGAGCTTCATTATTACTTCATGAAGAATTCCCAGAATTCCTCATGACTTTCTATTTTGTATTTGACTTCGTTTGATTAATCCCACGAACTTTTTATGACCTGTCAAGTTGAAAAGTAATATACAAAATCGAACTGCATTAGACTATGAAGCATTGAATGAGAACAAATTGGAATAAAATAAAAAGTGTACATCCTGTCTTTTCAATTATTTCAGGGGAAAAGTCATTTATCGTAAATTAAACAAAATTTATAAAAAAAAGAATGAAAGACTGAAAATTTCATCTTAATGACTTTAAAGCAACACACAAAAGAGACTATAATAAAAAACAATGTCCCGAATTTTCCGATATTGAGGAAAACACGATAATAGCAATTAAATTTATGCAAGAAAGAATAAAAAAAATTAAAATTTATCTTGATTCCACTTTTAAATAACAAAGTCTTCAGAATAGAACAATTAAACGCAGACGATTCCAAAATAAATTAAATGGGAATTATTGTGAAAGAAAGCATTTGTTCATCAAAAGTATCCGGGTGTTCTCTATTATTACTTTACGTCTTGAAATCACTCAAGAGTGTCATTACTACGTCATATAGAATTCCCAGAATTTCTCATGACTTTAAATTTTGTATTTAACCTCGTTTGATTAATTCCACGAACTTTTTATGACCTGTCAAGTTGAAAAGTAATATACAAAATCGATTTGCATTAGACAATGAAGCATTAAATGAGAACAAATTGGAATAAAATAAAAAGTGTACATCCTGTCTTTTCAATTATTTCAGGGGAAAAGTCATTTATCTTAGATTTATCTTAGATTAAACAAAATTTATAAAAAAAAATGCATGACTCAAAATTTCATCTTAATGACTTTAAGGCAACGCACTCTATCACAAAAGAATATAATAAAAAGCAATGTCCCGAATTTTCAGATATTGAGGAAAAAGACGATTATAGCAATTAAATTCATGCAAAAAAAGAATAAAAAAATTAAAATTCATCTTGATTCCACTTTTAAATAACAATATCTTCAGAATCGAGCAATAAAATGCAGACGATTCTAAAATAAACTAAATGAGTATAATTGTGAAAGAAAGCATTTATCCATCAGAATTTTGTTTAAATTATTTTTGTAAAAATAGATAGAAAACCAAAAAATATCTGATGTGGCCAGCACATGACTTTTGCTATATAATGAAATGGATTTACTTCTTTCATAGTGAAATTATGATGTGTAAGAGATACGGAACAGTGCTTTTAATGTTTAGTTGTACATTTGGCACTTTTTTCGATGACAAGATGTAAAACTATTTCGAAGTACTTAATTAGCTTGTATTCTGCACAACTCTCAATAGACAATGATCAATGTTGATAGCATCGACAAAGACAATAGAATCCATATATTAAAATATTTTAATAAGTACTTCAATCAATTATTACTCATATCAATTTGGGCTTATTACTTTCCCTGCAATACATGGTAATGTATAGGGAAAGTATTGGAATCATACCGAAAATCGCAACTCGAGTTTTCTACGGATCTACATGTTTCGAGACCTCTAGAATACGAAAAACTATTTTTAGCGTGACGTCTGTGTGTGTGTCTGTGTGTCTGATTGTCTGTGCAGATTTTGTATCCACTCTAACTAAAAAACTAATTGACCGAATTTCATAAATTTGGTAGGTAAGTCACTTGTGGGCGAGTCTGGTGCTGATTAGTTTTGGGTACAATTCGGGATACAAAAACCCGCCTTTTTTTTTTTTGCGAAATGGCCCGCGAAAATCTGTATCCACTCTAACTAAAAACTAACGGACCGAATTTCACAAAATTCGGTAGATAAGTCACTTGTGGGTCACCCTGGTGCTGATTAGATTTTGGTACGATTCGGAAAAAAATAACCCGCCTTTTTTGCAAAATGGCCCCCAAAAATCTTTAAAATCTAAAATAAAAAACTACGTATGCTCAAATATATCCATTAAATGCTTGTTGTTTTATACGCAATTCTTAACGATGAAAGGAATAAGACCAACCCCATTACACTAGGACTAGCCGTTCTCGAGATATTTTAGTTTGTTCATATTTTCTCCAAGCCATCTTTGAAAATAAGTCCAGTTACCAAATTAGAACGAAAATTGAATTAAAAGTGAATTAAATTTAATTAAAATAAAAAGAATGTGGATATAACTCTACAGGGAAAGTCATGTGTTGCCCACATCAGATTTTTTTCGTTATCGTAACGTCATTTTTGCAATTTTGACATTATTTTCATGAATCTGGGGCGAAATGTCGCTTACTCGGCGATATTTTGCCAAATTGATCGAAAAGCGTTTCAGACAAACACAGAGCAGAGCTTTCTTGTACATAAAATAATTAAATGTATACTGGCGAAATGTTGGATTTTAAAATACAAAACTATTACCCAAAGTATCTGTTCTCGTGAATGTAACGTACTATATCCACGAGACTGTTAACAAATTTATCGCATAATATTACATATGATAAGTGAACCTATTCCACAATAAATAATACTTTATTTTTAATTTTTTGTAATATTTTTGATCGATTTATTTGATAATTTACAATATCTTGAGAACGGGTTCATGCTAGTGTTCTAAAGTTTAAGTTATTCGTTTTTAAAAAAGAATTTATATAAGAAATGATTATTTACGTAACATTATTGGAGGTTATAATTTTTTTAATGATATTTTCTAAATTTAATTAGAAAATATTAGCGCCTTGAGAACATTCAATTATATGTAAAATCAATAGTATATATACCAAATTTCATTTAAAACGTTCGTAAAATATCGCCTTTACACACACACACACACACAGACAAGCTCATAAAAGTTGGAATCGAGTTCAGGGATGCTTGATACGTGCTCTTCCGTCAGAAACTCGAACTAGAGATTTCCAATCCTGTCATAATACTTCCCTATACATTATAGTATGTACATAGGGAAATTAACAAGAGATAAAGTGAAAGAATTAGGATATATTATCAAATACAAAGATAATCATATCTGTGAAGTCAAAGTGAAGCTATTTATATTAGAATTTGCTTCTAAACTCAAATGAGAGAATAAATTATTTTAAAGATTTTTATTTTCTACAGAAAAATAATGTATTACTTTCATAATACAGCATTGCTTTCCTTGCATACATAGAATAATGTATGTATAAGGAAAATATTGTTGTTGTTGAAAACCAGACCGGCCAACCTACCAGAAAGGTGTAAGGTAACCGTTTGGACGGCCGGGAAGTGCCACCCAATTTAGACCGGAACCCAGTGGGACAGGCATCCACAGGGACCGTACCCTCCTTCCCCTACCACCAACCTCTCGGAAGGACTTGCGAACCCACATGTTTAACGTGATCGTACTCCGCATGAACACGGCGGCAGTTATGGCAGCGTGCAAATCCAGCGCGCAAACCACCGGGCTATCGCGCCCGAAATGTGCCAACAGCACGCGGTGTTCCCAGGTGGTCACCCACCCAAGTACTAACCGCGCCCGATGCTGCTTGACTTCGGTGATCTAACGAGAACCGGTGTTTTCAGCACGGTAGGGCCGTTGGCTAGGGAAAATATTGTGACGGAGTCGAAAATTCGAATTCGAATTTTCGACGGAAGAGCTCGCTTCAAGTAACACACGTTTTTAAGGTGATGTCTGTGTGCCCGTGTCTGTAAGTCTGTGGACAATAGTAGAGAACCAATTATTACAATCTTTGAATACTAGAACCTTATTAATTTTAAGTAATCAACTTTTCGAAAGAAACTGGTAAAGTTTTCGAATAATCTTTTGAAAAATTCATTAAAAACTCAGGATCTTTAATAATGATAAATAATAATTATTCCAGGCATAATTTTTCTTTCATAAGAATACGAATATCGCAATATCTAATACTCTAACATGAACCATTCTCGAGATATTGCACATTTTACAAGTAAATTTATAAAAGAAATAAATAAAATTAAAAGTTTCCTCAGATATGTCCACTACCTATGTGAAATATTATGCATCAAAATCGTTGACATCATTCTCGTGAATCCAGTTCATTCCATTCACAAGAGCACATACTTTTTGTAATAGTTTTGTATTTTTACCCAAAAGAATTAGCCAATAATAATTTATTTTATGGAATATTAATATAATATGAATTGCATTTCGATGAGAATTTTGCATGTGAGTATAAATAACTCATTCTAAATAGACTAAAAAGTTGTCGAAGAGTATATATTCAATTTTCATTGGATTAACGCAATGCCACAACTATTGTTCTGTGAATCTTATACGCCATTATTTTGCTGTGTAAATCCTTACATCATTTAGGGAAATTCGGATGCTGCCCATATCAGATTTTTTTATATTTGGTTTTGTTTCTAGAATCAAATATGCGGCTGAAATGGTTTAAAGACTTTTATTTTCCTAAAGAAACAAAACAAAAAAAATGTTTCTTTCATAATACCGCATTTCATTTCATTTTATTTTTTCACTTTCTCTGAAATAATTTATTTTACGTAACATACAGTCCTTTGAAGTTCAGTGAGTCACACCGTACTGATGGATTCTAAGAACAAATAGAACTTAAAAAGAAAAAAAAAACATTCAGATTCACCTTAGTAAAAGAAAGAAATCCCCGCAGGTGGTCTCTATTATTATTTTCCGTCTCTAAATCATTCAACAGCGCCATTATGACGTCATTATCCTCACACTGCATGCAGAATTCTCTGAATTCAGCATGATGAGATTATTTGTTTAGACTAGTAAATCATAGGAAGTAGCGCGGCTTTAAATTACTCTGTGAGATATATAAATAAAACAACGGCATGCCGGGTATTATATTATTAAAAAAAAAAAGATTATTTCTATAAAAGCCGGTTTCTGGTGGCAACAGCCATCAGATGATGTCAAGTTATCAGAAGATTCACTTTGGTAGTACAACAAGAGCACTTGAAAACTTCTCGGTTGAGGTATGTAACCACTTTTTATAGGACTAGGGGCCGAACCATCGAAGTAGTATTATATGGGGAGAGCTTAAGGGTTGCAATCGGCGTCAAAGATAAAGGCAGGTGCAGAAGGACGAATTTCTGGTGAACGCAATGGCGATTTCTGACCTAGAACTTACTAGAGAAATATAAATGGTAAAATAATGGTTATGTACTGTTGTACTTACGGCTGCAAGTAAAAGGAGGACTTTACCCTTTTCATGGATAAGATTTGTTTTCATTATATATCTTACAAATATAGTTAAAAAGTAATTTTGCTAGATTTTGACGTAGTGCATTTCATTTGGCTGGTAATTTTATTGCTTTTAATGCTGTATAATTAGAAGTTTTGCTTTATTTTTGGTGTTTGTGATATTGCAGAAGACTTATAATGACATTCTAGCACTTTTTAAAAAAAACATTTGGAGTACTTTGCTGATAGTTATAGAGTGATTTTCGGTATCCTCGTATGTTTTTCCTTCGAGGTGGAACTTGACTACTCGCAAGATTTGGTGGCTGGGGAAAAAAATAGGAATTTAGATAATAAGCGTAAAGACTTGTCGTATGATAAAATTTTACGTTCAAAATAAAATGTAGTAATAGTTTACATTCATTAAAAATGTCAGCTAGATATTACATCATAATTTTTCAGTGCATTTTATATAAAGATCTATGATCTGAAATATGAACGTGATCTCATTTCTAGTTCAGAGTAAATCGTACTGAATAAGTATTGCTAGGTAGCATGGACGCGCATAGAGGAAGACAAGGGGGCACTTCAAAATCACAGAGGCGGACATCAAACTAGTCGATGTTGTTAATAAATTATATAGGTGCCGATGCTGGTTAGAATTAATTTCATATAAACATCTCGATTAAAAATATATATTTTCCCCCGTTCACAAATTAAAAATCAAGGGATATATCATCAAACTCCCAGTGTTTTCAAGAAGTATTTTGGTATTACACTCTTGTTTAGATCTCGAGAAAGAAATATGCATTTCCCAAAGAAGTATTTGAATCACCTACTTCTTGATCATGCGTTAGCAATCTATTAAATGAGCAATCTTAACTCTGAAAGAACCTCACATTCTCCTCATCATAATTTAAGTAATAGGCTTCTTGATCTAGAAAGAGCTCTACCAATATAAATATTTTTACTTATATCATACAATTTTACTTACATACTTTACACAACAAATGCAGAAGCATTAATAAAAAATTAACTCTATTTAAAGGTCATTAAAACTTAATTCTACACATAGCTTTAATTATAATTTTGGTCCTAATGCTTTAGTTGTTTTTAAAATTTTTAGAAATAATTTTGAATAGATTGATCTGCAATTTTTGCTATAAATTTTAATATTTAATATATATAATATTTGATATTTTTATGCCACATTGAGTTAGCCCACTGTAATTGTGCTTACGGTCTATTTAATTCTGGATGCAAATTTCATAATATGTATTTAAAACGTTTTTCAAACGAATTATTAGCAACCAAATCTCTGAAACTATGAAATGAAATATTTGTATTTTGTGCCATAATATTTTATAATCTTATTTTTTTCCTATATTTTATAGAAAAATAAATATTTTAAAAAAAATTCCAAATTCTATGTCGATTAAACATGCAAAAACCTTTCGAACACATTTTGACAATTTAAGAATCATGGCTATTTCAATAGAGCCCCTATTTATGAATTTAGACATAATTTTGTATTTTATTCTGAAATGTCATTTTATAAATAAAAAAATATATATAAAGTCAAATATTTTATTATTACAAATATAACATTGTTTTACATTTGACGGTACGGATAAAATATATTAAAATAAATTAGATGTAAAAATGACTCAGTCGTATTACTCCTCAAAACAGATATGGATACTCCTAACAAAACTTTCAAAGATAAAAGTGGAGAATTCTACATTTTACGCAAGCATGCACACAATTTTTCCATATACTTTATAATTATTTTTAAATATATTATGCATATTCTTCAATTTGTATACTTGTAATCTGTTTCATATCATATTTTATTTGCAATTTCTTTGTAGTTAAATTTGTTTTGCGAAATAACAAAATTATTCTTTAGTAATAAAATTTTTTGGTAAACTTTTTGGCAATAAAAATATTCTAATCCTATTTCGTATTTTTCTTCATACATATTCCTTAAAATCTTATAACGTATAACACGTATAACAACATCCCTCCCGTTCATCCTCGTCTCTAATAGAAGTTAATGAAAACAGGAGGGACACTACAAAGTTTAGGCGATAAATCGCCAAATCATGAATGTCCTTCTCCTCGACCTACTGCACCAGCTTTGTGTTTGACCACGTTATTAACATTGTGAAGATTGGACCGGGCTCCCTCGTTGGGCCGAACCCTTATTCTCTATGCTTTGTTAATACCCGTAACTCTCTCGCGCTTGTAAGTACACTTCACGAGCTATTTCAAGCCAAACAAATGTTTAAATGAAAACATCTAATGTGGGCAACACATGATTTTCCTTATATAATGCAATGGATTTACTACTTTTACAGTAAAAAAATAGGTTTTTCTTATAGTAGATACTTATATTTTTTCCAAGATATTGAATTTTCGATAATTTGACGTTGTTTTCATTGATTAGGCGTCATTTTCATCCATTTTGCG
Organism: Amaurobius ferox; assembly: GCA_951213105.1. Lineage (NCBI taxonomy): Eukaryota > Metazoa > Arthropoda > Arachnida > Araneae > Amaurobiidae > Amaurobius > Amaurobius ferox. The sequence goes on along the minus strand of OX578155.1, from coordinate 59,456,118 downwards.
AAATTTTCGTTAATTTGGCAACATATCAAAAAGTCGCCAAGTTGGCGACATTCCGCCAAATTTGTCGCCAAAATCTCGTCAAGCTTTATGGTCGGAGAAATGTGTTTTTCTTATAGCAGATAAATGACTATTGGCGTTCAAATACAAAAGTATTACTCAAATTATCTTTTCTCGTGAATGGAACGAGCTAGATCCACGAGAATGATGTCACCAAATTTATCGCATGATATTACATATGAAAAGTGAACATGTTTCTCAACAGTTAATATATTTTTTTAATATATTTCAATATATTTTATAAAATTATTCTATTTAATTTATAAATTTATTTGAAAAATGTGCAATATCTCGAGAACGGTTCATGCTAGCGTTCTAAAATTTATGTCAATCGTTTTCTAAGGAAAAATTACATAAGAAATATCTATTTGCGTAACTTTATTAAAGGTTTTGATTTTTTGATGATTTTTTCAAAATTTCTCTCGAATATTTAGGGGGGGGGGGGGTTCTGAACAATCGATTACGTTTAAAAACAATAGGCTTCCAGTATTCATGGAATGTGATTTTTGTACCAAATTTCATTCGAATCGCTCCATTCGTTCATGAGATATCGTCTCCACTGACTCACTGACACACACACAGACATCACCTCAAAACTGTTTGATTCGTGATCAGGGATGCTTGAAACGTGGTCTCCCGTCGAAAACTCGAATTCGAATTTTCGACCCAGTCACAATACTTTCCTTATACATTATGTATATAAGGAAAGTAAAAAAAAGTTTGTTTTACCTTGGTTTCCTATTATTTCTGTACAAATGTACCAAATTTCATATTTGGTGTAAGACAGAGGAACTTGAGAGACTCGCCGATAGGGAAGAACAATTTTCAGAAGTCCATAAAAAGTAGAATAACTCGGAAATTAAATGAAAATTAAAACAAGAAAGATCAATCATGCATAAAACATTGGTTATGAAACACTTTTCAACTGCAATGCAATTTTATTTAAACATCTCTAAAATGCGATACATTCAGAGGTAATATTTTCTAAATTATCACAAATACTACAATAATTTATTATATTTGAAAACTTCAAACTTCATCGAAAAAAATAAACTATATTCAAATGACGTCATCGAAATTTAAATCGCCTGGCTCTCTATGTGAAAGCAGTAAATATTTCATCCATACACTTTTATTCCATTCCCTTCATTCATAACAATACTGCAATAATTTATTTTACTTAAAAACTTCAAACCATGGATGTAAAAGTTTTTTCTAACTCTATGCTTAAAACTTCATCGAAAAAGGAATTTCTTGTAAATCGTCTGCTTCTCTACGTAAAATCAATGAATATTTCATTCATATCAGCTTTATTTCAGGTTTCAGATTTAAATAATTTTGCTTTAAAAAGAATTCAGCAATTCTTATACAACTCATCTTATCGCTTAATGTGTTTACATTCTGCATTCGTTAAAACTATATAAGCTTCGTTGTAGAAATAATCAAAGTTTGATAATCATTTAAACTAAACAATATTGTAATTGCGTTGGCGTAAAATATAGATTCATAGAAATTAAGCAAGAATAAAGTGGTTTTAGGACGGATGCAACACTAAATATAAATGAACTTTAAAAATCACGATTTCGACACAAGATGGATGCCATATTTTATTTTGAAGTGGGTCACATGATCTCTTCATATACTATGGGTATAATTATTATTTTAATTTTTCTTTAAAAATTTGCCGAATATATTTTACTGAAATTTTTTTTATATATTTTATGGGATAATTTGAATATTCCCTTAAACTTTCGAAGCAATTCGTGATTTTTAAATTCGCTTAAAAAATGTTTAAAAAATTAGGTCCCATAGGGTTCAATGTAGTTCAGTTTTTCAACCTGGGTTCAATTCCAAACTAATTGGGTGATATTATTCATTTACTTTCTCATGTGCCCCACAGACCGTATGAACAACATACTAAAATTTCATTTTGAAAAAGTCATTTTTACAGCAGTTATCGTGCGAATGGACGAACAGACAGAATGGACAAAAGTCCTAAACACTTTTCAACTATGTTGCAAAGTGCTAAAAAGGGGCTCCATCTAGCCGAAATTCAACTATGTAGGTACATGTCCGAGAAAAATCGTGGTCTTGCCATTGTTACTCTGTCCAGGGCGCGAACTCGCAGTTCAAATAATTTGACTTTGATATTAAATAATTCTTAAACTAATAGAATACCGAAAACCGGTTTATTTTAACGTGTTCTCCTAACATTTCACTACAAATGTACACAATTTTACATTCACTTTCTCATACTATATATAATATAGTATGGATACCGCATTGTTTTCAAAGAAATTTCCGAATTCGAGATTTTAATGACAGTATATGTTTTAATACCTCCTGATAAGGTTTTGACTATTTTTCGTGTGCTGTCTGTCAGTATGTCTGTAGTCGATTTCTTGTGTACACAGTAGCAGCTACAAATATTGATGGATTTTCGCGTAATTTTATATCCGGCTTGGTTTTCGGGAAATCTAGAACTAGATTGAATTATTACTTTCCCTGCAATACATGGTAATGTACGGGGAAAGTATTGGAATCATGCCGAAAATCACAACTCGAGTTTTCGACGGATCTACACGTTTCGAGACCTCTAGAATACGAAAATATTATTTTTAGCATGACGTCGGTGTGTGTGTCTGTGTGTCTGTCTGTCTGCATGTCTGTGCAATGTATGTATCCACTCAAACTAAAAAAACTAATGGACCGAATTTCATAAAATTTGGTATGTAAGTCACTTGGGTGAGACCCTGGTGCTGATTAGTTTTTGGTAGTATTCGTAAAAACAGAACCTCCCTTTTTTACCGAAATTGCCTGTAAAAAATTTCATATATCCACTCTAGCTGAAATACTAATTGAATAAATTTCCCAAAATTTGGTAGATTAGTTATTTGGGGGATGATCTGGTGCTGATTAGAATTTGGTACGATTCAAAACAGAAACACCTGCCTTTTTTTACGAAATGGCCCGCAAAACTCGCCAAAATCTAAAATACAAAATACGTATGCTTAAATATATCCATTAAATACTTGCTTTATACGTAATTTTTAACGAAGAAAAGAATAAAACCAACTCCATTACACTAGGACTATCCGTTCTCGAGATATTTTTGTTTTTTCGTATTTTCTCTACGCCACCTTTGAAAATAAGTTTAGTTACCAAATGAGAATAAAAATGAAATTAGAAGTGAATTAAATTTAAATAAAATAAAGAGAGAACGTGGATATAAGTCTGCAGGGAAAATCTTGTGCTGCCCACATCAGATTTTATGTTTCCTGCAATACATGGAAATTTATAGGGAAAGTATTGGAATCATGCCAAAATCGCAACTCGAGTTTTCGACGGATCTACACGTTTCGAGACCTCTAGAATACAAAAAAACTATTTTTAGCATGACGTCTATGTGTGTGTCTGTCTGTGTGTCTGTCTGCCTGTCTGTCTGTGCAAATTTTGTATCCACTCTAACTAAAAAACTAATGAACAGAATTTCATAAAATTTGGTAGGTAAGTCACTTGTAGGCGAATCTCGTGCTGATTAGTTTTGGGTACGATTCGAGATAAAAGAACCCGCCTTTTTTTTGCGAAATGGCCCGCAAAAGCTTGTATCCGCTCTAACTGATAAACTAATAGACCAAATTTCACAAAATTCAGTATACAAGTCACTTGTGGGTCATCCTGGTGCTGATTAGATTTTGGTACGATTCGGAAAATAATAACCTGCCTTGTTTTGCAAAATGGCCCGCAAAAACCCAAAATAAAAAACTACGTATGCTCAAATATATCCATTAAATGCTTGTTTAACACGAAATTTTTAACGAAGAAAAGAATAAGACCAACCTCATTACACTAGGACTAGCCGAATTCGTGATATTTTAGTTTTTTCGGATTATCTCTACGCCACCTTTGAAAATAAATCCAGTTATCAAATGAGAATGAAAATTGAATTAAAAGTGAATTAAATTTAATTGAAATAAAGAGAACGTGGATATAAGTCTGCAGGGAAAGTCATGTGCTGCCCACATCAGATTTTTCTTTCTCTGCAATACATGGTAATGTATAGGGAAAGTATTGGAGTCATGCCGAAAATCACAACTCGACTTTTCGACGGATCTACACGTTTCGAGACCTCTAGAATGCGAAAAAACTATTTTTAGCGTGATATCTGTGTGTGTGTTTGTGTGTCCGTCTGTGCAATGTATGTATCCATTCTAACTCAAAAACTAATGGACCGAATTTCGTAAAATTTGGTAGGAAAGTCAATTGGGTATGACCCTGTTGCTGATTAGTTTTGAGTACGATTCGGGATGAAAAAACCCGCCTTTTTTTTGCGAAATGGCCCATAAAAATATTCTGTATTCACTCAAGCTGGAAAAGTAATAGATCAAATTTTACAAAATTTGGTACATAAGTGTCTTATGAGTTACCCTGGTGCTGATTAGATTTTGGTACGATTGGGAAAAAAATAACCTGCCTTTTTTTTGCGAAATGGCCTGCAAACATCGACAAAATCTAAAATTAAATATTACGTATGCTCAAATATATCAATTAAATGCTTGTTTTATACATTATGTTTAACAATTAAAAGAATAAGACCAACCCCATTTCACTAGGGCTAGCCGTTCTCGAGATATTTTAGTTTCTTTGCATTTATGCTGCGCCACCGTTGAAAAAAAGTTCAGTTACCAACTGAGAAAATTGAATTAAAAGTGTCAATTCAATGTCATTTTAAATAGTTGTGAGCGTTATTTTGTGCAATTAAATTAAACCGTTATGCAAGCCGTTCTCGATATATATATATATATATATATATATATATATATATATGTATATATATATATATATATTTTTTCTTTTGTATATTTTTGCTATGCCGATTGAGTTCATTATTCATGTGTGTTATTTAGTGCAATTAAACTAATTTAATGAATTATTAATGAAATAAAATGTCGATGAATTTGAGTCTGCAGGGAAAGTCATGTGCTGCCCCCATAAGATTTTTTGTTCGTAACGTCATTAGGAGGGGCAAATTATCCCCTGAGGGTATATTATTAAGTATAGTATCAATCGAAAGTATCAAGTATAGTATCAAGTATAGTATCAATATAATATCATTCCTCTGATCTTTCTTTACAAGTGTAATTTATTACTTTTGTATTCTGTAAGTTTTGCAGTACGAAGCAAAGAAACTCAAGGAACGAGAAATTCGTCAGTGGTAGCGGCTTCAAAGTTGGGGTATTTTGATGTCATTTAGAATACCGGAGGAGTTTGCATATGCTTGTTCACTTTAAGTTTCTTATATAATCCGTAAGAAAAATGTGATATACTGCTAGAACTTAAAGCTGCAACTAAATTTTGTTCGTTTCTTTCTCACTGGTAGGTTTACAACGTACAGAAAAGTGAACTGTCGACCATGATGGTAAAAGTAAGGAGTTAAAACTTCATATTATAGAAACACCAATATCGTTTGAGACAATAATTCAGGTGGCTCTGGGATAAGTTAAGTAATCCTGCATTATATGCATTTCTATGGTGAAAAGCTTGCAATAATTAATTAAACTGTTCATTTTGTAAAAATAAATTATTGGCCTAATGCAAAAGTGGAGCTGGAACAATGAAGAATATTCCTACGTATTCAAAATTATTTTACCTTTCAATTTATTTTTATCTCCGTATATATTTTGTACTCTATCGTACAGCTATGAAAATACACAGGTTAATTATACTCATAATTAGGAAACCCTTAGCTTAAAAATAATCAAAAATACATATACTAAATGCTACGCCATTCTGTTGCGTCAACTAACAATGGCAGTTACTTTACTAACACTAGCGGCACCTAGATATAATTCTCAAAGCATTACGGCGTTTTTAAGCGTTTCATCCATAGGAGTTTCATTTCCTTCTTTCTAACTCCATGGTCTTATGAATAACTTTGTGTTTTCAGAGGCATGACTTTAAAATGCAAAAAGAATATGGAGCTCAGTTCAAGAATTGTGCAAAGTTCCTCGAGCTCAACACTATGAAAATGGCAACGAAATTGAAAATGGTGCGCATAATCATCTATTTGATGGTAAGAAATTTTATATTCTGTAGAATAAATGAAATGTTTACTCTCAGCGGCTAAGTAATTTTTTCAGCAGTGTTTCTTTCAGGCAAGCCCCCCGGAGACGAGTATTCGTTCCCCCGGAGACAATTTATGTAAACCTAGTTTCTATTTACGTGATACAGCATTTAGTTATATTTATATAAGGCAAATAGAAAATCCCCCCCCCCCCATCTTCGGTCAAAAAGTTCTGAAAGAAACACTGCCTATGACTTTAAAGAACAAGTTTTTATTGTTTGTATGTAACTTAAATGTACGAAAGATGTATTTATTAAAATTTATGTAGCATAAATGTATGAAAAACGATGGCTTACCAAAAATGGAGTTTTTTGCTGTTATCGATGTCTAGTTGTTTCCAAACTACCGTATATATTAATGACTGGCCCAGGACGGGATAGCCTGATAAGATTAAAAATCCTACCCAAGTAGCACCGACCGGCATGTTTAGAGTACGTTAAGATTTCGTACTTCGTAAACGTTTCAAGCACGTACGATGGACACGTACTGAGCATGTACTGTGGGTACATACAGAGCACATTCTAACAGTACGTGCCGAATGGCGTCAATATTATCTAACAACCATCGAATAGTAAGTATGTACAGAATTGCTACTATAACACAGCTTCTTCACGTCGCATAGCACGTCGAATATTATTGTTCTCAGTACTTCTATAGTACCATAGGCACGTGTTTCTAAAACCATTTAAGAACGTCATATAGTACGTCGAATACGCGTGTTAAGAAGCCCAGATTGACAACACTCTTCCCCCTCTCCCCCCCCCCTTTCCTCTGTAAACAGGAGATTGGTAAATCATGTAATGCATGTACAATCAACAAGAAAGATCAATCATGCTTAAAGCATTGATTATGAAACATTTTCCAACTTCAATTATTTAAAAAAGTCGAAAGTGCAATACATTCCTCGGTAATATTTTAATATTTTATATATACATTCCTCGGTAATATTATCACAATACTACATTAATTTATTATATTTGAAAACTTAAACCTTCATTGAAAAAAAAGAACTTCATTCAAATGACGGCATTGAAATATAAATTGCCTGGTTTAAATATCTCTAAAATGCGATGCATTCCACGGTAATATTTTTAAAACTATCATAATACTACGATAATATTTGAAAACTTCATCGAAAACCACTGAAATTAATTCAAATGACGTCATAGAAAAAATAACACACCTGGATCTCTCTATAAAAACAGGATTTCATTCATAACTTTCTCCCATTCATTTCATTCAACACAATACTATAATAATTTATTTTATTTAAAAAATAAGACCATGGAGCTACAAGTAATTAAACTCTATGCGTAAAACTTCATCGAAAAAAATCATCCTTCTCTTTATAAAATCAATTAATATTTCATTCATATAAGCCATGCAGACTCCATGGGCTAAATTATTTTGTGTTAAAGAAATACAGCAATTCTAATACAACCCATTCTACATATTTTGCTGTTTACATTTTATATAAGTGAAAAATAGGCTTCGTTGTAGAAATAATCAATTTTGGATAATCATTTAAACTCAAATATATTGTATTTGCGTTGTTTCAGTATGTAGATGCACAGAATTTAAGCAAAAATAAAGTAGTTTTAGGACGGATACAACACACAATATGAATTAAAAAGAGCTCAAAAAATCACGATTTTGAAACAAGATGGATGTCATGTATCATTTTGAAGTGGGTCACGTGATCTTTTCATATCATGGTCACGTGATCGTTTCATATAAGAGGTGTAATTATTATTTTTATTTTTATTTAAAAAACTACTGAATATATTTCGCTGCATTTTTTTTATATATTTTATGGAACAACTTGAATATTACCTAAAATTTTCGAAGCAATTTGTGAATTTTAAATCCACTTAAAAAATGTTTGTAAAATTAGGTCCCATAGGGCTCAATGTATTTCATTTTTTCAACCCGGGTTCAATCCAAAACTAATTGGGTGATATTATTCATTAATATTCCCATAGGTGCTACAGACAATCTGAACAACATACTAAAATTTCATTTTGATGAAGTCATTTTTACGGCAGTTATCGTGCTAACGGACAGACAGGCAGACAGAATGAACAAACCCATAAACACTTTTCAACTTTGTTGTAAAGTGTTAAAAAAAGTCCTTTTGCAGAAAATCCAGTTCATTAGGAATATCCCGAAAAGAAGAGTCAAGTACGAAGAATCAACGAAGAATACGAAGAATAAATGGAACGAAGAAAATGAGATCTAATCAGATAAAAATATATTTAAACGACATAAAGCCTTAAAAGAATGAAACAAAAAAGTAGAAAATGTTTACAGAGCATTACTTCGACAGACCAAAGATAAAAATCTGATGTGGGCAGCATATGACTTTCCTTATATAATGCAATGAATTTACTACTTTTACAGTAAAAAAAATCTGATGTCGGCAGCACATGACTTTCCTTATATAATGCAATGAATTTACTACTTTTACAGTAAAAAAATAGATTATTTTTTATTGTAGTTATTTGTATTTCTTTCCAAGTTATTGAATTTTCGTCATTGAGTCGTCATTTTCCATGTCGTCATCATCAATGAGTTGTCATTGATTTAGCGTCATTTTTATAAATTTTAAAAAAGTCGCCAAGTTGGCGACATTCGACCAAATTTGTCGCCAAAATCCCGCCAAGCGTTATGGACGAAGAAATAAGTTATTCTTACAGCAGATAAATGACTATAGGCGTTCAAATGCAAAAGTATTACTCAAAGTATCTTTTTTCATGAATGGAACGAGCTAGATCCACGAGAATGATGTCACCCAATTTATCGCATGATATTACATATGAAAAGTGAACACGTTTCTCAATGGGAAATATTTTTTTTTATTTTATATGACTTTTTGATATTTTTTTTAAATGTGCAATATCTCGAGAACGGTTCATGTTAGCGTTCTAAAATTTATGCCAATCGTTTTTTAATGAAAAATTACATAAGAAATGTCTATTTACGTAACTTTATTAGCGGTTTTGATTTTTTGACGATTTTTTCAAAATTTCACTCGAAAATTTTGGGGGATTCTGAACATTCGATTACGTATAAAAACAATAGGCTTCCAGTGTTTTCGGATTGTGATTTTTGTACCAAATTTCGTTCGAATCGGTCCATTCGTTCGTCAGTTATCGTCTTCACAGACTCACTGACACACACACATACATTCACACACACATACATTCACACACACACTTTTACACGCACACATACATTCACACACACTTTTACACACACACACACACATACACCACCTCAAAAATGTTCGATTCTTGATCAAGGATGCTTGGAACGTGCTCTCCCATCGAAAACTCGAATTCGAATTTTCGACCCCTTCACAATACTTTCCTTATACATTAGTGTATTGTATACAGGGTATCCCAAAAAAATTGAAACGCGCTTTAATTCTTTACCTGTTGGAGATATGTGGGCAATGTAAATTGCAAAAATGTTGAAAGTAAGGTAGAAAATAAGACTACGTTAATGAAATTATCCTCCCATTAAATGCGAAATTCTCCCCACTTTTTACATTTTTATACGACCCCCTTATACAAATTCGGTTAATCAGAAAAATTTTATTTTTAATGCAACAAGATTATTTAAAAAAACGCATATCTCTATCTTTGGAATTAAGCGCGTTATATTTAGCTGAAAATTGAACATTGTGAATGGGGACCATATATTAAATTAGAAATGTAAATTTGTGACGTATCACAAAAAAAGATAAAATTGGATGATAATACATAGGATACTCAACCGCGTAATGAGTGCCACTACTTTATATGATCTCTGTCTGTTTAATGCTTTATTTAGAAGCATTTGAGATAAAAAATTTGACGCATATTAACGTATTTTTGATCTAAACAATTCCCATCGTCAATTTGTTTATGATCCCTATTTTCACTGATAAAACAACCTTTCACATGGTACAGAAAAGTGGCATAAGTCGGTTTTTTCCCTTATCATAATTCAGTTGATTTTAAAGATACAGATATGCGGGGGTTTTTAATGATCTTCTTGCATTAAAAATAATAATCTTCTGATTGACCAAATTTGTCTAAGGGGGTCGTATAAAAATCTAAAAAGTGTAACTTTTTGAAAATTAATGGGAGGACTATTTCATTAACGTAGTCTTATTTCCTACCTTACTTTCAGCATTTTTGCAATTTACATTGCCCACTTATCTCCAACAAGTAAAGAATTAAAGAGCGTTTCAATCTTTTTGGGACACCCTGTATAAGGAAAGTAAAAATACCAGTTCTAAATGTATCACATTTTAGGGATGTTTGAACAAAATTGCATTTCAGTTGGAAAATGTTCCATAATCAATGCTTTATAATACACTTTATAATACATGCTTTCTTGTTTATGATACACGGGAGCTTATATAATCTTTTCAATTTTGTAGGATGAAGACAAAGATGACGAAGATCCAATGTAAGAGTATCAATGTAAGTATAATATAATTCATATCCAAAGATTCTCTTACAAACAGTTTATACAAGCTTCCATATGCTAATTGAACACAAACTTCACATATGCAGATCTCTCGCTTCCGTCGCAACTCCAAAAATTAAATTTACAATTTTAAATGAAGAAAACTGTTTTCAAAAGGGTCATTCCATGTAAAATCACCCAATTTTACAGTAATTGGTTGCTTGACAATTTTGTTATTTTTTTATATTTTCACCATAGGCGGTCTTGCTAGTGACCTGCTCAAAAATATTTTTATTTTTTTTTTATCTGCTGCCGTCTTGGATTTATGCTCAATTTTCATTCTCATTTCGTTACTCATTTTTCGTTCGGAAGCAAAAACGAGCGTTTACAAGGATTTTGAAAAAAAGTTGCTGTGTGATTTCTATTACAGATAGAATGTTCTAGTTTTCACTGCCTGAACGTAGAGATTCTGGCCTTTCAGAAAATGTATATATATATGTAAGATAAGATTTTGGTAACTGGGACTTTAATGGGCTTAAATATAGCCATCGTAACTGGAAATTTTGCCAATTTTAAAGGTCTGTAAAATCAGAAGGGCTTGAAACCACAAAATGGAAATTTTTTCCAAGAACTATGAGTGGTAGATTTGTTTCACCATCCCTTTTCAGCCATGGTGAAACAAATCCGGGGTGGTAAGCCTTTCTGTCCGAATTCTAGTTCCGAAATCGGAAAATTTCCAAAATTTGTGAATTTCAAGGTCAAATATCTCAAAAGGGGGACCTGCCAAAAATAAGAAATTTCGGCCATGGATACTCCTACTAGTACTTAGTAAAACTGTGAATTTCATTTTGGGGTTCACACTGATGTTCATTTTACAGGCTGTAAAATATCTCTAAAAATGGCATCGTGAAAGCATAATAATTAATAGGTTTAAAGTGACAAGTAAACAAAAATTAAAACAGACAATCTAGTTAGTCACTAGTTTATATTTCAATATATACACAGTGTATTTTTGTTTATCAATGGACTATTTCTTCTTATGTGCTTGTAACTTTATATAGTGACAGTTCTATGTTTTTCTGTTGAGTAATGTTGTATGTTCTCCCGGTAATAGTGGTGAAATCGAATGGTGTCAGAACATCAATTATGTTGTTCAATTTCACCCACGTAACATCATTTCTTTGCGTTCATCAACATTCGTGGTGATCCATCAATTCTGAACTCTACATGATTAATTTAAAATGATGCTGATATTCTACTTATCAGAAAAGTTGAAGAGTCTATGGCGATTGTGCGTCGCCAGGCCCCGAACCAGGGACTCTTTGCTTCGTAGACCGACATTATAATCAGTGAGCAAAAGCTAGCTCCTCATCTGTTCTTATAATTCAGGTACAGGTTCCAAGCATCTTTGATCAGATGTCTTTGCTGCCGCACACTCCCTCCACTGATGATGAAGGCCGGGAGGCGTGTCGCCTCGGCATGGCGGTCAGTCGTGGTCAACCAGGAAGGGAGTGTCAAGGCTTCTGACTCCGTGTGGTGCTGCCATCTCATGTTGAGATGGTGAGATCGTTGGAGAGGAAGGTTGCTTGTTTCAAACGTCCAGTCATCATTGTGGCAATTGTGCGTCGCCGGACCCCGAACCAGGGACCCTTTGCTTACAAGACCGACATTATAATCACTGAGCAAAAGCTAGCTCTTCCTCTGTTCTTATAATTCGGGTACAGGTTCCAAGCAAATTTGATCAGATGTCTTTGCTGCCGCAAGTCCTTGGGTATGTAGCAGTGGGGATCTCTTGTTCCTTCAAATCTATGAGCTTCATTGAAGCGGTCATTCAGATACCTTTGCTCATGTTTTGTGTCACTTTCAGACACCATGATGAAGTTTATGCCTTTAATGTTTTCAACACAAAACTCATACATGTCCTTTGGTGTAAGGATATGGCCCTAAGTTGGTGGCTGCAGACTTGCATTTGCCACAAGTCTCTTTACAGTCCCACCAATCCCTTATCTTATAGATGATTGTTGATTAACAAACACAAAGGTATGTATTAGTTTATTTTTAGTTAAGAGTAATAGTTTATTTCATAGCATATCCGTAATAATGGTGAATGAAATATAATTTTAGAAACAATTGTAAGAAAAGTTGCACTGCGATAATGGGCAGAAATGCATATGACCTAACATTTTACACAAAATATAATCGATGTATCTATTTTAATTTTTGTTTACCCTTATAAAATAATTAGATTATAAAATAATGGAAATCAGGTCACTTTAAGCCTATTAATTATTATGCTTTCACGATGTCATTTTTTGAGATATTTGACAGGCTGAATGAACATCAATGTGAACCCGGAATTGAAATTCACAGGTTTTAAGTACTAGTAGGAGTACTCATGGCAAAAATTTCTTACTTTTGGCAGGTCCCCCCCTTTTGAAATATTTGACCTTGAAATTCGCAAATTTTCCGATTTCGGAACTAAAAATCTGAAAGAAAGGATTACCATCCCGGATTTGTTTCACCATGGCTGAAAAGCCTACCACTCATAGTTCTTGAAAAAAAAATCCATCTTGTGGTTTCAAGCCCTTTTGATTTTACAGACCTTTAAATTTGGCAAAATTTCTAGTTACGATGGCTATATTTAAGCCCATTAAAGTCCCAGTTACCAAAATCTTATCTTACATATATATACATTTTCTGAAAGGCCAGAATCTCTACTTTAAGGCAGTGACAACTAGAACATTCTATCTGTAATAGAAATCACACAGCAACTTTTTTCAAAACCCTTGTAAATTCTCGTTTTTGCTTCCCGCAGTAACGAAAAATGAACATAAATCCAAGATAGCAGCAGATAAAAAAAATAAAAATATTTTTGAGCAGGTAGGTCACTAGCAAGACCACCTATGGTGAAAATATAAAGACTTAACAAAATGGCCAAGCAACCACCTCTGGGTGATTTGACATGGAATGACCCAAAATTAAAAATATCATTCAAAAAATCTAATGTGGGCAGCACATGACTTTCCTTATATAATGCAATGAATTTACTACTTTTACAGTAAAATAAAATAGATTATTTTCATAGTAGTTATTTATATTCTTTCCAAGATATTAAATTTTCGTCAATGAATTGTCATTTTCATTGATTTAGCGTCATTTTTATACATTTGGCGAGTTTTTCATTAATTTAGCAGCATTTAAAAAAGTCGCCAAGTTGGTTAAATTCCACCAAACTCTTCTCTAAAATATCGCCAAGCTTTATGGATGGAGAAATAAGTTATTCTTACAGCAGATAAATGACTATTGGCGTTCAAATAAAAAGTATTACTCACAGTATCTTTTTTCATGAATGGAACGAGCCAGATCCACGAGAATGATGTCACCCAATTTATCGCATGATATTACATATGAAAAGTGAACACGTTTCTCAATGGGAAATATTTTTTTTTATTTTATATGATTTTTTATTTAATATTTTTTTTTTAAATGTGTAATATCTCGAGAACGGTTCATGCTAGCGTTCTGAAATTTATGTCACTCGTTTTTTAATGAAAAATTACATAAGAAATGTCTATTTGCGTAATTTTATTAGAGGTTTTGATTTTTTGACGATTTTTTCAAGATTTCACTCGAAAATTTAGGGGGGTTCTGAACATTCGATTTCGTATAAAAATAATAAGCTTCCAGTCTTTACGAATTATAATTTTATATATATTTACTAAATTTCGTTCGAATCAGTCCATTCGTTCGTCAGTTATCTCCACAGACTCACTGACACACACACACACACAGACATCACTTCAAAAATGTTTGATTCGTGATCAGGGAGGCTTGAAACGTGCTCCCCCGTCGAAAACTCGAATTCGAATTTTCGACCCCGTCACAATACTGTCCTTATACATTATGTATATAAGGAAAGTAAAAATATCATTCAAAAAATATATATATAATTATATAAATATATTTTAATCAAAACCCCAATTTAGATGCAATTAACAAATAAATAGCCCTGTTACTTTGTGCAATTAAACTCAATTTAATGAGTTATTAAACAAAGAAAGAAAATTGGATTTGTTTTTGTAGGGAAAGTCACGTGCTGCCCACATCAGAATTTTACTTTCCTTATATACAATAAATGTATAAGGAAAGTATTGTGACGGGCTCGAAAATTCGAACTCGAGTTTTCGACGGGGGAGCACGTTTCAAGCATCCCTGATGCCGAATCTAACATTTTTGAGGCGATATCTCTGTGTGTGTGTGTGTGTGTCAGTGAGACTGTGGAGACGATAACTGACGAACGAATTAACCGAGTTGAACGAAATTTATTACAAAAATCACAATCCGTAAACACTGGAAGCCTATTCTTTTTATACGCAATCGAATGTTTAGAACCCCATAAATCTTCGAGTGAAATTTTGAAAAAATCGTCACAACATCAAAACCGCTAATAAAGTTAAGCAAGTAGACATTTCTCATGTAATTTTTCATTAGAAAACGATTGACATAAATTTTAGATTGCTAACATGAACCGTTCTCGAGATATTACACATTTTTCAAAAAAATTATCAAAAAGTCATATAAAATAAAAATAAAAATATTTCCTATTGAAAAACGTGTTCCATTTTCATATGTAATACCATGCGATAAATATTGTGACAACGTTCTCGTGGATCTAGCTCGTTCCATTCATGAAAAAAGATACTTTGAGTAATACTTTTGTATTTCAACGCCAATAGTCATTTATCTGCTGTAAGAATAATTTATTTCTTCGTCCATAACGCTTGGCGTGATTTTGGGGCCGAATTTGGTGGAATGTCGCGAACTTGGCAACATTTTTAAATGTTGCTGACCGAAAAATCGAAAAACTCTCCAAATGGATAAAAATGACGCTAAATAAATGACGCATTGATGATGACGACACATTGACGAAAATTCAATATCTTGAAAAGAATATAAATATTTTCTATAAAAATAATCTATTTTTTTTTTTACTGTAAAAGTAGTAAATCCATTGCATTATATAAGGAAAGTCATGTGGTGCCCACATCAGATTTCCTTATTCTTACATTGAATTAACAGTAACTATTATTGTCAAAAGATTAAAAATAGTCAATTTAGTACTCTTCTAAAATCGATGAAACAAATTCAAAATTTGCTTTCCAACAGACGACCGAAACGATTTATATCAGAATACGCATACTGAGTTTCAAGAAATATTTTAAAAGAGAGAGAAAAGTTAACTCTCTGTATGTTACATTTTAATAGATCCATGCCACTAGCTTCCATCATTTTTACTTTCCCTGCAATACATGGTAATGTATAGGGGAAATATTGGAATCATGTCGAAAATCGCAACTCGAGTTTTCGACGGATCTATACGTTTCAAGACCTCTAGAATACGAAAAAACCATTTTTAGCGTGACGTCTGTGTGTGTGTCTGTCTGTCTGTGCAGATTTTGTATGCATTGTAACTAAAAAACTAATGGACCGAATTTCATAAAATTTGGTAGGTAGGTCACTTGTGGGCGAGTCTGGTGCTGATTGGTTTTAGGTACGATTCGGGATAAAAGAACCCGCCTTTTTTTGCGAAATGGCCCGCAAAAGTTTGTATCCACTCTAACTGAAAAACTAATAAACCGAATTTCACAAAATTCGGTAGATGAGTCACTTGTGGGTTACCCTGGTGCTGATTAGATTTTGGTACGATTCGAAAAAAAATGACCTCCCTTTTTTTGCGAAATGGCCAGCAAAAATCGTTCAAATCTAAACTAAAGAACTGGGTATACTCAAATATATCCATTAAATGCTGATTTAATACGTAATTTTTAACGACGAAAAGAATAAGGCCAACCCCATTACACTAGGACTAGCCGTTCTCGAGATATTTTAGTTTTTCGTACTTTCCCTACGCCACCTTTGAAAATAAGCCCGGTTACCGAATGAGAACGAAAATTGAATTAAAAGTGAAATAAATTTAATTAAAATAAAGGGAACGTTAATATAAGTCTGCAGGGAAAGTCATGTGCTGCTCACATCAGATTTTTACTTTCCCTGCAATACATGGTAATGTATAGAGAAAGTATTGGAATCATGCCGAAAATCACAACTCGAGTTTTCGACGGATCTACACGTTTCGAGACCTCTGGAATACGAAAAAACTATTTTTAGCGTGACGTCTGTGTGTGTGTCTGTGTGTCTGTCTGTGTGTCTGTCTGTCTGTGCAGATTTTCTATCCACTCGAACTAAAAAACTAATCGACCGAATTTCTCAAAATTTGGCAGGTAAGTTACTTGTGAGCGAGTCTGGTGCTGATTAGTTTTGGGTACGATTGGGGATAAAAGAACCCACCTTTTTTTTTGCGAAATGGCCCGCAAAAGCTTGTATCCACTCTAACTGAAAAACTAATGGACCGAATTTCACAAAATTCGGTAGATGAGTCACTTGTGGGTTATCCTGGTGCTGATTAGATTTTGGTACGATTCGAAAAAAAATAATCTGCCTTTTTTTGCAAAATGGCCCACAAAAATCGACAAAATCTAAAATAAAACTACGTATGCTGAAATATATCCATTAAATGCTTGTTTTATACGTAATTTTTAACGAAGAAAATAATAACACCAACTCCATTACACTAGGACTAGCCGTTCTCGAGATATTTTCGTTTTTTCGTTTTTCTCTACGCCACCTTTGAAAATGAGTCCAGTTACCAAATGAGAACGAAAATTGAATTAATAGTGAATTATATTGAATTAATATAAAGAGAAGATGTATATAAGTCTGCAGGGAAAGTCATGTGCTGCCCACATCAGATTTTTGTTTGGGAAACAGTCATAAAAGAGATATCTGATTGCAGTAATTTCGCCGGGAATCATTAATAGCACAGATATGAATTTGAGATAAGCAGAAAATCGTTTATAGCTTTCTCTGTCTGAAAACTCTGATAGGGATGCAATCCAATCAATATTACTTTCCTTATATACAATAATGTATAAGAAAAGTATTGTGATGGGGTCGAAAATTCGAATTCGAATTTTCGACGGGAGAGCACGTTTCAGGCATTTTACATATGAACCAATCTGCCCTTCTGAGTCCGATCACTATACCCCTCAATGAAATCGTCTGTCTGCCGTCCCTCGTGAAATCGTCTGTCTGCCGGAACTGCGTCGGTTGGCGGAGGCCTGGCATTCTTTGCTACTACACGTTTTCTCTGAGATAAAAAAAAATGCAACATGATTTCCCTGGCAGACAGAGCAGCGCAATTATTGCCGATCCACACCTACCACCTCTTCGTGTTTGACACATTTGTTGGAGTGCCTAGCACTGAGTGTTGTATCACCGGGAGAATTTATGCTAGAAGATTATTTAAGCATGGTTGAGACTTGCCGAAGCAATGGATGACAGAGGTAAGAGTGCACACAGTATTAGAAAATTATCTTGAGAACCCGAAGACGGGGGCGGGGGGGGATGCAAGGAAAAGGTGATACCGAAAAAAGAATTTCAAACATTAAAAAAGTTCCGAGCAGAACAGAGCGTTCCTAAAAAAGAAACGTCTGCAATGCATTGAAGATCGTTGAAATACAGTCCAGAGGGCCCTTGGCCCTAGGGAGGTTTAATTTCAGGTATTTAGTAAAGTTGATAACTTTTTCCATTTGTATGCCGGCAAACAGTTGTTTGATTTCATCAAATAATTTTATAAATCCATTGAGATTAGAAAAATACCCTTGGGGTTGTCCATGGGGGGGGGGGGTCTACGTTTCCTACCGTTGGCTACAAAAGCGTAGGGGATATTTTCAGTTTCATTGAGTGGCATGAGCGGCAGCTACAGTGGCGTTTGCAGTGATCTCAGATTCATTTTTCTCCACAGTCGGCGGCGTCGGCAACTGGGAGGGGGTAATTTTTTGTATGGTCTCTTTAAAAATATTTGTCCAACGGGGTCTGTTGGCAGGGTTTGCCGGGCATTGTCCACAATTTGCCGGATGATCACCGCGGCAATTACAGCAAACCGCGGGAGATTCCCTTAGAAGCTTGCAATCGCGCGGGTGATGCATCTTGGCGCATTTCAGGCATCTGCTCGGGAACCTGCAGCACTCAGAATAATGCCCGTGTCGCTGGCAGTTATAACAAATTTTGGCGGCTAAGGACTTAAAGAGGGAGATTTTAATTCTAAGGTGCAACATAGTGCTGATTT
Organism: Amaurobius ferox; assembly: GCA_951213105.1. NCBI lineage: Eukaryota > Metazoa > Arthropoda > Arachnida > Araneae > Amaurobiidae > Amaurobius > Amaurobius ferox. The sequence continues at coordinate 59,437,291 of OX578155.1, read as the reverse complement.
CAGTGAAATTTTTATCACTCCCATCATGTGGGGAAAAAACAAGGAAAAGGGGGAGGGGAGACCTCGAGGATCTGTGCATTAGCTGCGTGATTTTGATGGCTTGGTGCCCCTGAGCGGTGATCTCATCGTAAATATCAGCAATTTCAGTATTAGCGGGAAGTCCGTGGATTAGGAATTTCTTGGGTCTTTCGGTCTTAAAATTGATTGAACTAAAAGGGACTTTCTTTTCCTCTCAGTCTGAATAGTCTGCAACAGGCGGAAGTCGCCAATGTTGTTAGGCTGTAGTCTTATCATTTCGCGGCTATACGAGCCAAAAATGGGAGATTCAAGATTGAGGTTAATTTCTTTGACCAATTCTTGCCAGCCAGAACAGGCGTTAATGAAGAAAGGTTGAGGTCTCGGGATTTTCTCAGCAATAATTTCCGGTTCCACATCCGTGTCCATCACTTCCTGCGCAAGAGCTTTGAAGGAATTTCGGATGGGGGATGGGGGTCGAAATAACAGCAGTTTGACTCTTGCAAACATTTTTTGGACTCGGAAAAACAAAGTCCTTGGGAGTCTCGCTGGGGTTGTTAGAGAAACTAACATCAAGGCTCAGTTTTTCATGCTTTTTGGCTTCCGCATCAGCATGAGATTTTTCGGAAAGATTAAGGAATCTATTAAACATTGCGTCATCAACAATAATTTTGGTATTCTTAGGCGTACAGCTGGGATCTTTAGGAATACCAATGGAGATAGGGGCATTAGAGCCAACCATCCGACCAGTCTTTTCAGAAGCCTCACTCTCGTTCGAAGGGGGGGGCAGTAGCTGATGGCAGAGTAGAGTTTCTGCTTAAGCTCGTTAAGAATCGCTACCGTAGATTCTTCGTAGACGTTATCAAAACGAATACGTTGCGGCAGGGGTCCCGAGGGGTTCTCAAAGTATTTAATAATACGAGAGCACTTACCGTGGAAGTATCTCATCCTAGCTGGGTTCTTGGCAAAATGCTCCTTGTCATTATCAAAATAGTCCACAAGGTAATCTCCAATCATATTCTGCAGCGGAGGCATGAATTCTTCCATGCTGTAGTCGCAGCTAACGTTCCCAGAACGTAGCCGTGCAACAATCTCAATGCATTTAACGAGCATCTCCTTCAGAATTTCCATAGTGGAATCAAGAACTTCAGAAATAATCGTAGTAGAATTACAGTCCAGTTTGGTTACCACGTGATGGGCCATGATATAGCACAAGGCGCGCTCACTGAGTGAACCGAGTGCATGTCGTGAGAACCGACATCTGTCGTGGTGTCGTGAAAAAGGTGGTCGTGAAAAAGAAAGGTCTTGAAAAAGGTGTCGTGAAAAAGGTATTGCCGATCCTGCAGGTTCCTTCCCTTATATCTCACTCAACGAGCGCAAGACAGCTGCGCATTTCGCATCATTTGCATAACTCGGTGAGCTACTACCCTGCAGTTTGCATATTTTTCTGACCACTCCTTCTTGGTGTCTGATATTCACTGTCACGTAGTGTATATATATATATATATATATATATATATATATATATATATATATATATATATATATATATATATAAATCCCCAAAAAGGACAAGTAGCAATGTACTTTCGTTTCAATTTTCGTTCTCATTTGGTAACTGGACTCATTTTCAAAGGTGACATAGAGAAAAAAACAAAAACAAAAATATCTCGAGAACGGCTAGTCCTAGTTTAATGGGATTGGTCTTATTCTTTTCTTCGTTAAAAATTACGTACAAAACAAGCATTTAATGGATATATTTCAGCATACGTAGTTTTTTATTTTAGATTTTGTCGATTTTTGCTGGCCATTTTGCAAAAAAAGGCAGGTTATTTTTTCCGAATCTTACCAAAATCTAATCAGCACCAGGGTGTCCCACAAGTGACTTACCTACCAAATTTTGTTTAATTCGCTCCTTTAGTTTTTCAACTAGAGTGTATACAAGCTTTTGCGGGCCATTTCGCAAAAAAAAGTTCTTTTATCCCGAATCATACCCAAAACTAATCAGCACCAGATCCGCCCACAAGTGATATACCTACCAAATGTTATGAAATTCGGTCAATTAGTTTTTTAGTTAGAGTGAATACAAAATCTGCACAGACAGACAGACACACACACACACACACACACAGACGTCACGCTAAAAATAGTTTTTTCGTATTTTAGAGGTCTCGAAACGTGTAGAGCCGTCGAAAACTCGAGTTGCCATTTTCGGCATGATTCGAATACTTTCCCTATACATTACCATGTATTGCAGGGAAAGCAAAAAATGCCTAACTAATAAAAATTATCAAACAGTGAATCATCAATCGAGTGAAATATAAAAGGCAAACCTCTAGTCATCAAGCTGAAGACAAACAACAAGCATCAATGGAAAGGAATCGATAATAGAAAATCAAATAAAATCCAAGCATTAAAACTTTACACGGGGACAAGCCCTAATCCTAAACAAATGAATTGTTCATTTCGATGAAACTCTTCATCAAGTCCAAGTATTTCATGAAAATGAACACAAAATGCATGTTTCTGATATCAGTTGATAGATTATATCTATAGACACTGTTAACTTGGACGACATACATAAAGATTGAAAAATTATAGGAAACAAGAATACCTGAAAAAACACTGCATATGTTCAAATTTAAACATTTACCAAACACTTTATAACTGCAGAAAAAGAAAACAGAGCATATAAGCCAAATTACATGTTAATTTGTAAATAATAAAGACTAAAATTAGTTTATAAAAATCAGAGATATAATAAAGTTAATATGTAACATATAAAAACATTACTAATAGATAATTTGTAACACATGTTTAAATACATTACTAATAAATAATAAAACCATAGTTAAAACAATATTGAAATAAAATTGAATCAAATTCCTATCATCTACTCAAACGGAAAGGAAAGTTACGCAAATAAGCACTATGACATTCCAATTTTTAAAAAATAATGATATTACAGTAATGGAGAGAAAAAAACTAATGCAGTTCAAAACAATCAGTCATCAAACAATGAAAAATAATATTAAATCAATGGTGAGAATACGAAAATAAAAAACTTGAAACTAACAAAGCAATAAAGCCTAATATGAGGAAATGCACTAGGCTTAAAAATGTTGATCATTATGATAGACTTGTCTTCAGGGCACAGCATCTAACTATAATGACCAAGAAAAAAGCTTGTTTCTGAATATGGAGATAGATAATATCTATAAACTCCAGTTGCTGGCCTACAATCTTAAAAATTGAAAAATAAAATAGGAAACAAATATATATATATATATATATATATATATATATCGCCCTTATAATAGTGTATTGTGGCATTCTGGTTTATCCAGTTTTCCTATGAATTACTTGTTTAGTAAGAATTTTCATCTTTCATTCATGTTCATATTCAGGATTGCGTATATGGGTTGTTCATATTCTGAATTGCTTGTCCGGTCTCCAGCTTAGACTCACTGGACGGATCTGGTAGTATTACTATGAACGTTCGTACTGCCTCCCTGGTAGAATTTCGATTTGTTCATTCCTGTGCTTCTAGATAATTTAAGCTGTTGAGGTTGATCGTGTATACACGTGGTGGAAGAAGAAGGGTTCATGCCGCATGGTAATACAAATTTTCTTAATGTATCCTATTTCATTTTTTGATGCCTGTGGTCTGGGTTGGAGTATTTATAGTAATGTACTATTGCTCTTTCTGAAACAGGCATGTGTTTGGGTTAATTAGAGTTAAATACTCAGACCTGAGGAGGAATTTAACTCTGACCAATCATCGAATTAGGGCTGGTGCTGTTCTCTTCTCTTATCGGCATTATGGCCGTGAATTTACTTCTATGGTGATGTTAATATTACTTGAATTTTTTTTTTATTATTATTATTACATAAATTTTTTTATTACTACATATTTCTGATACACACACACACACACATACACACACACACATATATATATATATATATATATATATATATATATACATACATATATTGCAATTACTCGCTCATAGTAAAAGGTTGAGGACTTGTATTCAATTCCACTCAACATAGAGTGAATCTTTTTTTATTTTCTGATGTATGTTCTTTTTGAATATTTAGTTAAATTTATAAAATATTTAGACCTATGTTCAGTAAAATATTTGTTTCTTTTATTTCTAGCTATGCAGCATACAGAAAAAAAGAAAATTTCAAATTTTAAAATATTGTTGTTTGTCAATTTTTAATTAATTAATATAAAGAATTTTTTATTTTAATTTTTTTTTATTTTAATGTTTTTCATTTTTCTAACTATATTTTAAGGTACAATGTCAGGCTGCTCCAATTTTTTTTTTAATTTTTTTTTGTAGTGCACTATTTTTCTAAACTTACATATATATCATTAACTTTTAGTATTCTCTCAGTTAACCCTTAATTAATTTCAATGACATTTTATTTCTGTATACCCCACTTAAATTTCAGTAGTACTTCGTATCGTACTACTTATCGTACTACGTATACGAAGCAATAATCTGCTAACTTTTAAAGGAGTGCCTGCATTATAATTTAAAATTCAAAAGAAAAATTGTTTAATTTTATTTATTTCTTTTAAATTAATTAATTTCTGGAAATTTTTGTTTATTTTTCAATAGCATTAATTTCAAACAATATTTACTTTTATTATTTAAATTTGAAAAACCTTTGTTTGCTTTCAATAATTTAAATTAAAATAATATTAAAATTTCAAAAAAATTTCAATAATTTAAATTAAAATCATGTTATTTAAATTTGAAAAACCTTTGTTTACTTTCAATAATTTAAATTAACATCATATTATTTAAATTTGAAAAACCTTTGTTTGCTTTCAATAATTTAAATTAAAATCATATTATTTAAATTTGAAAAACCTTTGTTAACAATCAATAATTAAAATTAAAATAATAATATTTAAATTTGAAAAACCTTTGTTTATTTTCAATAATTTAACTTAAAATCATATTATTTAAATTTGAAAAACCTTTGTTTACTTTCCATAATTAAAATTAAAATCATGTTATTTAAATTTGAAAACCCTTTGTTTACTTTCAATAATTTAAGTTAAAATCATATTTTTTAAATTTCAAAAACCTTTGTTTACTTTCAATAATTAAAATTAAAATCATGTTATTTAAATTTGAAAAACATTTGTTTACTATCAATAATTTAAATTAGCATCATATTATTTAAATTTAAAAAACCTTTGTTTATTTTCTATCACTTAGATTAAAATCATATTATATAAATTTGAAAAACTTTTGTTTACTTTCAATAATTAAAATTAAAATTATATTATTTAAATTTGAAAACCTTTGTTTACTTTCAATAATTTAAATTAACATCATATTATTTAAATTTGAAAAACCTTTGTTTACTTTCTATAATTTAAATTAGCATCATATTATTTAAATTTGAAAAACCTTTGTTTACTTTCAATAATTTAAATTAAAATAATAATATTTAAATTTGAAAAACCTTTGTTTATTTTCAATAATTTAATTTAAAATCATATTATTTAAATTTGAAAAACCTTTGTTTACTTTCAATAATTAAAATTAAAATAATGTTATTTAAATTTGAAAACCCTTTGCTTACTTTGAATAATTTAAGTTAAAATCATAATTTTAAATTTCAAAAACCTTTGTTTACTTTCAATAATTAAAATTAAAATCATGTTATTTGAATTTGAAAACCTTTGTTTACTTTCAATAATTAAAATTAAAATCATGTTATTTAAATTTGAAAAACATTTGTTTACTATCAATAATTTAAATTAACATCATATTATTTAAATTTGAAAAACCATTGTTTACTTTCAATAATTTAAATTAACATCATATTATTTAAATTTGAAAAGCCTTTGTTTACTTTCAATAATTAAAATTAAAATCATGTTATTTAAATTTGAAAACCCTTTGTTTACTTTGAATAATTTAAGTTAAAATCATATTTTTTAAATTTCAAAAACCTTTGTTTACTTTCAATAATTAAAATTAAAATCATGTTATTTAAATTTGAAAACCTTTGTTTACTTTCAATAATTAAAATTAAAATCATGTTATTTAAATTTGAAAAACATTTGTTTACTATCAATAATTTAAATTAACCTCATATTATTTAAATTTGAAAAACCATTGTTTACTTTCAATAATTTAAATTAACATCATATTATTTAAATTTGAAAAGCTTTTGTTTACTTTCAGTAATTAAAATTAAAATCATATTATTTAAATTTGAAAAACCTGTGTTTACTTTCAATAATTTAAATTAACATCATATTTAAATTTTAAAAACCTTTGTTTACTTTCAATAATTTAAATTAACATCATATTATTTAAATTTGAAAAATCTCTGTTTACTTTCAATAATTAAAATTAAAATTATATTATTTAAATTTGAAAAACCATTGTTTACTTTCATAATTTAAATTAACAGCATATTATTTAAATTTGAAAACCCTTTGTTTACTTTCAATAATTAAAATTAACATCATATTATTTAAATTTGAAAAACCATTGTTTACTTTCAATAATTTAAATTAACATCATATGATTTAAATTTGAAAATCCTTTGTTTACTTTCAATAATTTAAATTAACATCATATTATTTAAATTTGAAAATCCTTTGTTTACTTTCAATAATTTAAATTAACATCATATTTAAATTTTAAAAAAATTTGTTTACTTTCAATAATTAAAATTAAAATCATATTGTTTAAATTTGAAAAACCGTTGTTTACTTTCAATAATTTAAATTAACATCATATTATTTAAATTTGAAAAACCTTTATTTGCTTTCAATTAAAATCATATATTATTTAAATTTGAAAAACCTTTGTTTACTTTCATTAATTTAATTCAATCGTATGTTTACATAATAATGAAATGGCTAAAAATAGCACTCCGTTAAACCTTTTAAAGGAATGCCAGAACTATAATTTAAATTTTTAAAGAAAATTTGTTTTGTTATTAAAATTTGGAAATTTATGTTTTCTTCAAAATAGTATTAATTTCAATCGCATTTGTTTACTTTTTATTATTTAAATATATAAAAACCTTTGTTAACTTTGAATAATTTAAATTTAATTCATATGTTTACATAACGGTGAAATGGTCAACGTATAGACCAATAATTTGAAACCTTTTAAAGAAGTGCCCAGCACCGTAATTTTAATTTTAAAAAAAAATTCGTTTATTTTTGCAATTTAACTTTAGAAAATTATGTATAATTTTTATGAACATTAATTTCAAAAAGGTTTTATTTACTTTTGTTTATTTAAATTTGAAAAACGTTTGTTTACTAAGTCATTTAATTTCTGTAATTTACGTTTAGAAACTTCTATTTACTTTCTAGTAGCATTAAATTCCGAGAAGTTTTTGTTTACTTTTAATTATTTAAATTTTAAAAACTGTTTATTTTTAATATTTTAAATTTAAATCATATACTTACATAATAGTTCACCATCAAGGAGCATCAGCACTATGATTTAAATTAAAGAAAAAAAATGTTTACATTCCATAATTTAAATTTAGAAACAGCTGTTTACTTTTTAATAGCTTCAATTTAAAGAAGGTTCAGTTTACTTTTGAAAATTTAATTTTGAAAAACCTTTGTTTACTTTCAATAATTTAAATTTAAATCATATGTTTACATAATAGTTAAATTTTCAATGTATAGAATTGCAATCTTTTGAAGCAGTATTAGCACAGTAATTTAAATTTTAAAAGAAAAATTCTTTAATTTCTGTAGTTTAAATTGAGAAACTTCTATTTACATTTTAATGGCATTAATTTAAAAAGGTTTTATTTTATTTTATTTTTTTAATTTGACAAATATTTGGTTAGTTTCGATAATTTACATTTAAATCATATTATTAAAATTTGAAAAACCTTTGTTTACTTTCAATAATTTCATTTTAAATCAATCATGTGTTTAATTGCAAGTACGTTTTTTTGTTAACTTATAACAATTTTAACATTGTATCTCATAACACATAATTCTATTTATTTTAAATGTTACTTTTGCTGGCCTCGCTATATAAACATTTATAAAGCATTGAACATGTATAAAAAGTGAATTTTATTTTTTATGTTTTACAATTCGGAATTTTTTAATTATTTTTTTATATTTTATGCATTTTTATTTCTGTACACCTTGTTTCTAAACTTAGCAATTTTTAACTTATAAGGTTACTTTTGTTAACTTTCAATTTGTTCCTATGGCTTTCTTTTTAATACATCCTGTTTCTAAACTGTATATTGTTAACTGCGTATTCTTTAACATTGTATATTTTCTACGTAGGCAAAAAGTAACACTCTGGTCGATGCCTACTGGTGGTTATGTTAGATTATGTTATGCATTCCAATCTGTATTCTAACATTGAAAACTATAAATATTTGACAAAATTGTCAAATATTTATAGTATTCTTCGTAAATGTATCCGTTTTAAAGCATTAAAACCAAATTGCATTAAAAATAAATATTTCAATTTTTTTACATAAAAATTATAGAGTACATTTTCTAGTTATCTAAGAAATGTAGAATAATTGAAAGTTTTGTGTATAAAATGAGTAAAATAAATAGATTTTTTTGTATGTGGGGAACAGTTTTTGCTGTAAAGAAACACTTTTTATGTAAGAATCTCATTGTGCTCTTTATTTATGCAGTAAAATAAATGTACTAATATATCTCAACTCCAAGTAAATAATTGAAGAACATAAGAAGGTAATGTCTTACTTTGAAATGTTTTTATGTCTTACTTCAAAATTTAGCCGACGGTGCCCGAGAGTTAAAGCAGGGCAGTTGTGCAAAATGACAGAATAAAAATATTTGTGCATTGGCGCCGCAACGGGCGTCAAACGATTTAAATCATATGTTTACATAATGGCTAAATTCTGAATGTATAGATTTACAATCTTTTAAAGCAGTATCAGCACGGTAATTTAAATTTTAAAAGAAAAATTCTGTAATTTCTGTAATTTAAATTGAAAAACTTCTATTTGCATTTTAATGACATTAATTTAAAAAGTTTTGATTTTATTTTATTTTTTAAATTTGACAAATATTTGGTTACTTTCGATAATTTACATTTAGATCATATTATTAAAATTTGAAAAACCTTTGTTTACTTTCAATAATTTCATTTTAAATCAATCAAAAGTTGTGCAAAATGACAGAATAAAAATATTTGTACATCGGCGCAACAAAAAGTTTTTACTTTATTTTATTTTTTAAATTTGACAAATATTTAGTTACTTTCGATAATTTACATTTAGATCATATTATTAAAATTTGAAAAACCTTTGTTTGCTTTCAATAATTTCATTTTAAATCAATCAAAAGTTGTGCAAAATGACAGAATAAAAATATTTGTACATCGGCACAACGGGCGTCAAACGATTTAAATCATATGTTTACAGAATGGTTAAATTCTCAATGTATAGAATTGCAACCTTTTAAAGCAGTATCAGCTGTAATTTAAATTTTAAAAGAAAAATTCTTTAATTTCTGTGGTTTAAATTGAGAAACATCTATTTGCATTTCAATGGCATAAATTTAAAAAGTTTTTATTTTATTTTATTTTTTAAATTTGACAAATATTTGGTTACTTTCGATGATTTGCATTTAAATCATATTATTAAAATTTGAAAAACCTTTGTTTACTTTGAATAATTTCATTTAAAATTAATCATGTGTTTAATTACAAGTTATTTTTATTGTTAACTTATAACAATTTTAACATTTTATCTTATAACACATAATACTATTTATTTTAAATGTTACTTTTAATGGCCTCACTATATAAGCATTTATAAAACATTGAACATGTATAAAAAGTGAATTTTATATTTTATGTTTTACAATTCGGAATTTTTTAATTAGTTTTTTATATTTTATGCATTTTTATTTCTGTACACCCTATTTTTTAAACTTAGCAATTTTTAACTTATAATGTTACTTTTGTTAACTTTCAATTTGTTCCTATGGCTTTCTTTTTAATACATCCTGTTTCTAAACTGTATATTGTTAACTGCGTAGTCTTTAACATTGTATACTTTCTACGTAGGCAGAAGTAACACTCTGGTCGATGCCTACTGGTGATTATGTTAGATTAAGTTATGCATACCAATCTGTATTCTGACATTGAAAACTATAAATATTTGACAAAATTGTCAAATATTTATAGTATTCTTCGTAAATGTATCCGTTTTAAAGCATTAAAACCAAATTGCATTAAAAATAAATATTTAAATTTTTTTTATATAAAAATTTTAAAGTACATTTTCTAGTTATCTAAAAAATGTAGAATAAATGAAGTTTTGTATATAAAATGAGTAAAATAAATAGATTATTTTGTATGTGGGGAACAGTTTTTGCTGTAAAGAAACACTTTTTATGTAAGAATTTCATTATGCTCTTTATTTATGCAGTAAAATAAATGTAGTAATACATCTTAACTCCAAGTAAATAATTGAAGAGGCGTAAGAAGGTAGTGTCTTACATTAAAATGTCTTTATATCTTACTTCAAAATTTACCATTATTTCAAAAATTACGGGGAGTTAAAGCAGGCTAGTTGTGCAAAATGACAGAATAAAAATATTTGTACCTCAGCGCAACGGGCGTCAAACGAGCCCCCCCCCCCCCCCCCCCCCCCAAATCACAAAACCGAAATGTGGAATTCTTTTCTTTTTAACTATTTAATAATAAGAGGTTTTTTTTAATTAAAAAAAATTATTTTTTTGTTTAATGACATCTACTGATCTATAATAGTGTCTAGAAGGCGATGACACTTGATATTTTCATGTAAGGATCAATGCACTAAAAATAGGATGTAACATTCTTGTTACGATATATTAAATATTTATTTTGAAAATTCTTAACTTTTCGGCATGATGCAATGCAACAATATATAAAAACAAGATCTCAATTAACAAAAATAAAATATAAATATAATATCATAAGGGTATTTCATAATTACTGTTTTAATTAAGTTTTAAAGTATTTCATATTACTTTCCTTATACATTATATACATAATGTATAAGGAAAGTATTGTGACGGGGTCGAAAATTCGAAAAAATTACATTAGATTACGATAAGTACATTAGATTTCGACGGGAGAGCACGCTTCAAACATCCCTGATCACGAATCAAACATTTTTGAGGTGATGTCTATATGTGTGTGTGTGTGTGTGAAAGTATGTGTGTGTGTGTGTGTGTGTGTGTCAGTGAGTGTGTGGAGACGATATCTCAGGAACGAATGGAGCTATTCGAATGAAATTTGGTACAATAATCGCACTACGTGAATACTGGAAGCCTATTGTTTTTAAACGCAATCGAATGTTCAGAACCCCCTAAATTTCCGCGCGAAATTTTGAAAAAATTGCACATTTATATTGCACATTTTTCAAAAAAATTGTCAAAAACTCCTATAAAATAACAAAAAATATTTCCTATTAAGAAACCTGCTCACTTTTCATATGTAATATCATGCGATAAATTGGGTGACATCATTATCGTGGATCTAGCTCGTTCAATTCATAAGAAAAGATACTTTGAGTAATACATTTGTATTTGAACGCCAATAGTCATTTATCTGCTATAAGAATGACTTATTTCTCCGTCCATAACGCTTGGTGAGATTTTGGCGACGAATTTGGCGGAATGTCGTCAACTTGACGAGTTTCTTAAATGTTGCCAAATTAACCAAAATCTCGCCCAATGGATAAAAATGACGCTAAATCAATAAAAATGAAGACTAATTAACGAAAATTCAATATCTTGGAAAGAATATAAGTATCTACTATCCACATCAGATTTTTTTAATTTGTGTGGGACTCCCAGGCCGGTTCCTGCTAAGTAAATTTGTTTCCAGCAGTACTTAAATATTGCTAATTTAACAAAAGTACAATCAGTAATTTTTAAATGTTTTAAAATAAAACTATATGTTTAAAACATAAATTACTCATGGTTCTGTTTATATTGTAACTTTTTAAAATAATTTAAAAAGTAATAAATTTAAAGAAATATACATTTGAATCTTAAAATACTTATTCACGTTCATAATTTAAAAAAAAATCTGATGTGGGCAACACATGACTTTCCTTATATAATGTAATGAATTTACTACTTTTACAGTAAAAAAATAGGTTTTTCTTATAGTAGATACTAATATTCTTTCCAAGACATTAAATTTTCGACAATCAGTCGTCATTTTCATTGATTTAGCATCATTTTAATCCATTTGGCGAGATTTTCATTAAATTGGCAGCATTTCAAAAAGTCTCCAAGTTGGCGACATTCCGCCAAATTCGTCGCCAAAATCTCGCCAAGCGTTATGCACTAAGAAAAAAGTTATTCTTACAGCAGATAAATGACTATTGGCGTTCAAATACAAAAGTATTATTCAAAGTATCTTTTTTCATGAATGGAACGAGCTAGATCCACGAGAATGATGTCACTCAATTTATCGCATGGTATTACATATGAAAAGTGAACATGTTTCTCAATAGGAATTTTTTTTTATGTGACTTTTTCATAATTTTTTTGAAAAATGCACAATATCTCGAGAACGGTTCGTGTTAGCGTTCTAAAATTTATGCCAATTGTTTTCTAATGAAAAATTACATAAGAAATGTCTATTTGCGTAACTTTATTAGCGGTTTTGATTTTTTGACGATTTTTTCAAATTTTCATTCGAAAATTTAGGGGGGTTCTGAACATTCGATTACGTATAAAAACAATAGGCTTCCAGTGTTTACGGATTGTGATTTTTGTACCAAATTTGGTTTAAATCGGTCCATTCGTTCATCAGTTATCGTCTCCACAGACTCACTGACACACACACACACATACTTTCACACACACACACAGACATCACTTCAAAAATGTTTGATTCGTGATCAGGGATGCTTGAAACGGGCTCTCCCGTCGAAAACTCGAATTCGAATTTTTGACCCCGTCACAATACTTTCCGTTACATTATGTATATAAGGAAAGTAATAACAAGAAAGATCAATCTTGCATAAAGCATTGATTATGAAACACTTTCCAACTGAAATGCAATTTTATTTAAACATGTCTAAAATGCGATACATTCAGCGGTAATATTTTTTTAATTATCACAGAACTACAATAATTTATTTTACTTGAAAACTTAGCTCGGCTGCCAGATTGCGGGTTCGAGTCCCGCCTGCGGGCATGGATGTTGTAATGTCTTATTTGGGGCAGAAGTCAGACTTCTTCTACCTTCGGGTGCCCCGGGTCATTAGACTAAACAGAAGCAGTGCACACATTCTTCCTTAAATTTAATGTTAGGGACACAACAAGAACAACAACAACTTAAAAACTTAAAACTTCATCGAAAAAAATCTGATGTGGGCAACACATGACTTTCCTTATATAATGTACTGAATTTACTACTTTTACAGTAAAAAAAATTGGTTTTTCTTATAGTAGATATTTATATTCTTTCCAAGATATTGAATTTTCGAGTATTAGTCGTCATTTCCATTGATTTAGCGTCATTTTCATTCATTTGGAGAGATTTTCGTTAATTTGGCAAAATTTCAAAAAGTCGCCAAGTTGGCGACATTCCGCCAAATTCGTCGCCAAAATCTCGCTAAGAATTATGGACGAAGAAATAAGTTATTCTTACAACAGACAAATGACTATTGGCGTTCAAATACAAACGTATTACTCAAAGTATCTTTTTTCATGAATGGAACGAGCTAGATCCACGAGATTGATGTCACCCAATTTATCGTATGGTATTACATATGAAAAGTGAACATGTTTCTCAATAGGAAATATTTTTTTTTATTTTATGACTTTTTGATAATTTTTTTTTAAATGTGCAATATCTCGAGAACGGTTCATGTTAGCGTTCTAAAATTTACTCCAATCGTTTTCTAATGAAAAATTACATAAGAAATGTCTATTTGAGTAACTTTATTAGTGGTTTTGATTTTTTAACGATTTTTTCAAAATTTCATTTGAAAATTTAGGGGGGTTCTGAACATTCGATTGCGTATAAAAACAATAGGCTTCCAGTGTTTACTGATTGTGATTTTTGTACCAAATTTGGTTCGAATCGGTCCGTTCGTTCGTCAGTTATCGTCTCCACAGACTCACTGACACACACACACACACACACACACATACTTTCACACACACACACACACACACACACACATACACACACACAGACATCACTTCAAAAATGTTTGATTCGTGATCAGGGATGCTTGAAACGTGCTCTCCCGTCGAAAACTCGAATTCGAATTTTCGACCCCGTCACAATACTTTCCTTATACATTATGTATATAAGGAAAGTAAAAATGAATGTTCAAATGACGTCATCGAAATATTAATCGTCTGGCTTTCTATGTAAAAACAATGAATATTTCATTCATATCACTTTTATTTCAGACTCCAGAGCTAAATAATTTTGGGTGAAAAGGAAACAAGCAATTCTTCTACAACTCATCTTACAAACACTTGTTTACACTCTGCATCCATTAAAAGTAGGCTTCGTTGTGGAAATAATCAAAATTTGATGATCATTTAAACTCAAAAATAGTGTAATTGCGTTGGCACCGAAAATGGCGGATCCATAGAAAATACGCTAAAATTAAGCAGTTTTAGGACGGATGCAACACTAAATATGTATTTAAACGAACGTTAGAAATCGCGATTTTAACACTGGAAAAAAAAAGATGGCTGTCATATTTTATTTGGAAGTGGGTCACGTGATCTCTTCATATAATATGGATGCAATTATTATTTTAATTTTTATTTAAAAAACTACCGAACATATTTTACTGAAATTGTTTTATATATATTTTATGAGATAATTTGAATATTTCCTAAAATTTTTGAAGCAATTTATGAATTTTAACTTCGCTTAAAACATGTTTGAAAAATTAAATCCCATAGGTTCAATGTGATTCATTTTTTCAACCCGGGTTTAATCCAAAGCTAATTGGGTGATATTATTCATTTACATTCCCATATGTCCCACAGACCATCTCAACAACATACTAAAATTTCATTTTGATACAGTCATTTTAACGTCAGTTATCGTGCGAACGGACAGACAGACAGAATGAACAAAGTCATAAACACTTTTAAACTACGTTGAAAAGTGTTAAAAATAAATAAAGTAATTTAAATTTGGAAATAATATTTGAATTATATAAATTCCAGTCCCTTTTTGCTATACCTAAATGTTCATGTGATTGTTCTATATAAATTATGTATATCTGTCAGCTGGTATAAATGAAAAAGTCAGAATAAAATCTTTCAAAACTGTAAAATTAACAAACTATACTTTAATGTGGAAGTATTTATGATAAATTATATACACCTTTCAGTGTTATTGATGAGAAACTTGTACATAAAATTGTGTTTTTTGTAGAAATAAAATTTTCAAAACTGTAAAAATAAACTCTACTTTAATATGAAAGTATTTATGATAAATTATATATATATTTCATTTTCATTAATGAGAACGTTATGTACATCAAACTGTGTTTTGTATAATTAAAACTTCCAAAAATGTTCAGTACTGTATAATAAAGAAATAAAATTTTATGCTTTCGTTGTAATTTGTGTGGTATTCTTTTAGATTAATCGCTTGAAATACGGTGGTGCAACTGAATTTATCGGTCTCTACTGATCAGGGATTACCAACAAGTACTCACCCGAACAATGGGAATCCACAAAAATTTAAGTGAATTACTGTGCATATAAATATATGTTTCTTCTTTATTTAACCGGATTCGGTCTGATAAGCTGGGTGATAAGGATGACTTTAAAAGCTTTGCTGGGGTGTATGTGGTTCCCCTGTTGTCCATGGAGAGTAATTTTAAATTTTATATTGGCAGTACAAAACGTACTATTGGTATCCGTTTGACAAAACATACTAGGGATGTCAAAGGAGGTAAACTTTCTACGGCCCTTGCTCATTTTGTTGTTAAAGAAAATTTCCGGCCCATTTTTTAAACAACTTTCCTTCTTATGCGTTGTAAAATCCTCGTAATATTCTCCTTTTTGAGTCCTTCTTTATTACTTTCCTTATATACATAATGTATAAGGAAAGTATTGTGACGGGGTCGAAAATTCGAATTCGAGTTTTCGACGGGAGAGTACGTTTCAAGCATCCCTGATCGCGAATCAAACATTTTTGAAGTGATGTCTGTGTGTGTGTGTGTCAGTGAGTCTGTGGAGACGATAACTGACGAACAAATGGACCGATTCAAACCAAATTTGGTACAAAAATCACAATCCATAAACACTGGAAACCTATTGTTTTTATACGCAATCGAATGTTCAGAACACCCTAAATTTTCGAATGAAATTTTGAAAAAATCGTCAAAAAATCAAAACCGCCAATAAAGTTAAGCAAATAGACATTTTTCTTAAGTAATTTTTCATTAGAAAACGATTGACATAAATTTTAGAAAGCTAACATGAACCGTTCTCGAGATATTGCACATTTTTTAAAAAAATTATCAAAAAGTCATAAAATTATAAAAAATATTTCCTATTGAGAAACATGTTCACTTTCTATATGTAATACCATGCGATAAATTGAGTGACATCATTTTCGTGGATCTAGCTCGTTCCATTCACGAAAAAAGATACTTTGAGTAATACTTTTGTATTTGAACGCCAATAGTCATTTATCTGCTGTAAGAATAACTTATTTCTTCGTCCGACGCTTGGCGAAATTAGGCGGAATGTCGCCAACTTGACGACTTTTTGAAATGTTGCCAAATTAACGAAAATCTCGTCAATTGGATAAAAATGACGCTAAATCAATGAAAATGACGACCAATTGTCGAAAATTCAATATCTTGGAAAGAATATTAGTATCTACTATAAGAAAAACCTATTTTTTTTACTGTAAAAGTAGTAAATTCATTACGTTATATAAGGAAAGTCATGTGTTGCCCACATCAGATTTTTTATGTTTACCGCGAATCGATTTGTAATTTTGACCCCGTTCGAATTTTAAGTTATGCTTGGCGACTCATTCTCGACTCCATGCAATTCAAGTCTCCTCATAGATATCTTTGACGTCATCCTCTCGGGGATTGGACCTGATTGCCCCCATTTTTTTTTAAATTTTTTGAATTTGAAAATTCTGTAATAAAATTGTAAATTTTTACTGTTCTTTTATGCTCGATTTTTTGCAAAATGTTTTGTATTTTTGAATTCTCCTTAGATAAACATAAGTTTATTGATAATTGTATTTATGCAAATTTGTCACCTTTTCCGGTCTATATATATGAACGATCATCTCTATTTCCATGTAGCCACTGATGAAGAGCGTATTTACGCTCGAAAGCGCTCTGGCCTTTTTAAGTTTTGTACGTCTTAAAGAAGCGAAATAAAGACCTTCTATTATAGTTGTGTGCTTGTTGTTTCTGCTGGTTGAAATCAGACGTGATGCCAATTTTATTTATTTTATTTATTTGTGTGCATCTAAACCCTATAGATTTCCACGTCTATTTTGTAATTTATCCCTACCGAACTTGATCGAATGTGTCAGCCAGACCCGAGCTACACAGACACACACCACTAAAGTGAAGGGCCTGGATTTCAGAGGGGGGGCCCCGACCGCCAATATATATATTTTTGAAAGAATGGAAGATATAATAAGAAATATCAATCATGCATAAAGCATTGATTATGAAACACTTTCCAACTTCAATGCAATTTGATTTAAACATCTCTAAAATGCGATACATTTCATCGGTAATATTTTTTAAATTATCATATTACTACAATAATTTATTATATTTGAAAACTTCATCGAAAACAAATGAACTTTTTCAAATGACGTCATCGAAATATAAATCGACTGGCTCTTTAAATAAAAGCAGCATTTCATTCATAAGCATTTTTCCATTCATTTCATTCATCACAATACTATAATAATTTATTTTATATAAAAACTAGAGGCCATGGAGGTACAAGTAATTTAACTCTATGCTTAAAACTTCATCGAAAAAATCGTTCCTCTCTCTGTAAAATCAATGAATATTTCATTCATATCAGCTATATTGCAGACTCCATGAGCTAATTTAATTTTGCGTTAAAGAAATGCAGCAATTCATCTTACAGCTTGATGTGTTTACATTCTCCTGGCTCTGTATAAATCGCCTGGCTCTCTATATAAAAGCAGCATTTCATTCATAAACTTCTTTCCATTCATCCCAATACTACAATAATTTATTTTATTTAAGATCTTAAAACCATGGAGGTACAAGTAATTTAAGTCTGTGCTTAAAACTTCATCAAAAAATCGTTTACTTCTCTGTAAAATCAATGATTGTTTCATTCATATCAGCTGCATTGCAGACTCCATGGGCTGAATAATTTTGCGTTAAAGAACTGCAGCAATTCTTATACAACTCATTCTACATCTTTTGGTAATTACATCCTCCATAAGTGAAAAGTAGGTTTCGTTGTAGAAATAATCAAACTTGGATGATCATTTAAACTCAACTGCGTTGTTTCATGATGCAATTGCGTTGTTTCAGGATGTAGATGCACAGAATTTAAGCAAAAATAAAGCGGTTTTAGGACGGATACAACACTCAATATGAATTAAAAAGAACTTTAAAAATTACGATTTTGACACAAGATGGATGTCATATATTATTTTGAAGTGGGTCACGTGATCTCTTCATATAATGATCACCTGATCTCTTCATATAAAGGATGTAATTATTATTTTAAAAACTACTGAATATATTTTGCTGATTTTTTTTATATATTTTATGGGATAATTTAAATATTTCCTTAAACTTTCGAAGCAATTCGTGAATTTTAAATCCGCTTAAAAAATGTTTGAAAAATTAGGTCCCATAGGGTTCAATGTATTTCATTTTTTCAACCCGAGTTCAATCCAAAACTAATTGGGTTATATCATTCTTTTATATTCCCATAGATCCCACAGACCGTCTGAACAACATACTAAAATTTCATTTTGATAAAGTCATTTTTACGGCAGTTATCTTGCTAACGGACTGACAGACAGACAAAATGAACAAAGTCATAAACACTTTTCAACTATGCTGTAAAGTGTTAAAAAAATTCATAAAAAGGGGACCATCAAGTATAGAGGGGGCCCGTAATAAATGTTTGAAATTTTACGAAATATTTCAAAGAATTCCTCCAAACGAAAAAGGTTTGGAATCACTGTTATTGATGCTCATAAAATTATGACAAGTCCCTGAGTCCACTTCGACAATAAGAGCTTGCAATGTCGTCCCAGTAGCTCAACGGTAGAGCGTATTGCAATGGCGCCCGAACAAATCAACCCTGTAGGTTAGTGCAAAGATGTCAGAGGTATGGGAGTGAATCTAATACGACTAGCACGGATTCAGTGGGCTCTGGTATATGGAGAGCAGATTGCAAATCGAGGGGATAACGACCACGGAGGAAGCTAACCTAGGGGATAAAAATAGCATCAGGGGGGTTAACCTGATATGAAAATAGCAGGAGGTAGTCAGTCAGATTGTCAGTTGCACGCCCACCTGACATTAGAGAATGGAGATTTTCACTTCGACGATAAGCGGGCGCGGTAGCCCAGTGGTTAGCACGCGGGAGTTGCACTCGGTAGGTTCTATTCCCTCCACTGCCAAAACCGCCTCCGTGTTCAAGCGGAGTACGATCACGTTAAACATGTGGGTCCGTAAGTCCTTCCGAGAGGTTGGTGGTAGGGGAAGGAGGGTACGATCCCTGTCGATGCATCCCCCACTGGGTTCCGGTCTAAATTGGGTGACCTTCATACCTTACAGCTTTCTGGTAGGTCGGACGGTCTGGGTCTCAACAACAACAACTTCGACGATAAGAGCTTGCTATTTCGTCCCAGTAGCTCAACGGTAGAGCGTCGACTGGCCAGTTCGGAGATCCAGGGTTCGATTCCCGGTTGGATCAGCAAGGCTCTTTACAAAGTTTTCTAGCAACCAATACAGTATCCGATACTCTATGGTGATGAGCGCATACTAAACACTAATCCGTGAATGCTGTTATCCGCAATGGTAGTGCAATCCTATCTTTGAAAAGCTTCCACTATAAGAGAGTTCTGTGAGTATGAACTTCGCCATTGCAGCCTCGTGCCTCCTGAGCTAAATATCTAAGAAATTTGAAAGCTTTGTGAAACTGAATTTGTTATTTTCCTCAGAGGACGCAAATGTGTAGCATGTAGAAAGCTTTCTCGCTGTTGTTACATCTATCGGTTATTTTATGGGTATCAGCAGTTTATTTAACTCGAGAAGTATTGGATTACTGTATATTTTTAATATAAGTGGATAGAAAATCCCTATAGCGCTACACAATGGGATGTGGCCCCCCTTAAAGGTGCTGACCCCTCTGCTTAAGGGTGCTGACCCCTCTCCTTTAGAGAGGTAACAAGGCTATCTCGCTTTCTGTTAGAAATAGGTGGAAAAATAGCTAATTTGTTGCAAAATTAGTTTACAGCATGAAGTTAGAAAGAAAGACATAAAACTCGTTTTGATGAAACGCTTAAAATTGTCATAATGCTTTGAGAATTATATCTAGGTGTCGCTAGTGTTACTAAAGTAGCTGCTACTGTTAGTTGATACAACAAAAAGGCGTAGTATTTAGCATATGCATTTTTGATTATTTTAAATTTTAATGTTTCCCTAAGTATGAGTATTATTAACTAGCATTTTTTCATAATTGTAGAATAGAGTGCAGACGATAAGGAGATAAAAAATAATTGAAAGGAAAAATAATTTTTTGAATACCTAGAAATATACTTTACTTTAAGTTCTACCTTGGCATTGCAATAATTATTTTTTTTTTCAAAATTGGCAGTTTAAATAAATATTCTAGGACTTTCGCCTTAGAAATACATACAATGCAGGACTAATTATCTTATCCTGAATTATTGTCTCAAACGATATTGGCGTTTTTTTAATATGAAGTTTTTATTCCTTACTTTTACCTCCATAGTTCAAAGTATTTTTGTTCGTATACCAAAAATTAAAAAAATCTGATGGGGGCAGCACATGACTTTCCTTATATAATGCAATGAATTTACTTCTTTTACAGTAAAAAAATAGATTATTTTTATAGTAGTTATTTATAATCTTTCCAAGATATTGAATTTTCGTCAATGAGTCGTCATTTTCCATGTCGTCATCATCAATGAGTCGTCATTGATTTAGCGTCATTTTTATCCATTTGGCGAGTTTTCGCTAATTTAGCAACATTTAAAAAAGTCGCCAAGTTGGCGACAGTCCACCAAATTCGTCGCCAAAATCTCGCGAAGCGTTATAGACGAAGAAATAAGTTATTCTTACAGCAGATAAATGACTATTGGCGGTCAAATACAAAAGTATCTTTTTTCATGAATGAAACGAGCTATATCGACGAAAATGGTGTCACCAAATTTATCGCATAGTATTACATATGAAAAGTGAACATGTTTCTCAATAGGAATTTTTCTTTTTATTTTATATAACTTTTGGATAATTTTTTTGAAAAATATGCAATATCTCGAGAACGGTTAATTTTAGCTTTCAAAAATTTATGTCAATTGTTTTCTAATGAAAAATTACATAAGAAATGTCTATTTGCGTAACTTTATTAGCGGTTTTGATTTTTTGGCAATTTTTTCAAAATTTTACTCGAAAATTTAAGGGGGTTCTGAACATTCGATTGCGTATAAAAACAATAAGCTTCCAGTGTTTATGGATTGGAATTTTTGAACCAAATTTCGTTCGAATCGGTTCATCCGTTCGTCAGTTATCGTCTCCACAGACTCACTGACACACACACACACACAGACATCACTTCAAAAATGTTTGATTCGTGATTAGGCATGCTTGAAATGTGCTCTCCCGTCGAAAACTCGAATTCGGACATTATGTATATAAGGAAAGTAAAAAGAACCTTTAAAACCAGTGTATACAATCTAACTTCTCCCCTTCCCCCTCAAAAAATCGAACATTTAGACAATGCAACAGAAGAATATTGACTTTATTATACACAAAATTCAAACTGTTCATCTTTAGTAACGATGCATGCTTACACGCGCGTAATAAAACGTCTTCGCCAGTTTTCCAGAGTTTGCACTGCCACTATTTTTACTTTCCTTATATACATAATGTATAAAGAAAGTATTGTGACGGGGTCGAAAATTCGAATTCAAGTTTTCGACGAGAGAGTACGTTTCAAGCATCCCTGATCACGAATCAAACATTTTTGAAGTGATGTCTGTGTGTGTGTGTGTGTGTGTGTCAGTGAGCCTGTGGAGACGATAACTGACGAATAAATTAACCGATTCGAACCAAATTTGGTACAAAAATCACAATCCGTAAACACTGGAAGCCTATTGTTTGTTAATCGAATGTTCAGAACCCCCTCTAAATTTTCGAATGAAATTTTGAAAAAATCGTCAAAAAACCAAAACCACTAACAAAGTTACGCAAATAGGCATTTCTTATGTAATTTTTCATTAGAAAACGATTAACATAAATTTTAGAATGCTAACATGAACCGTTCTCGAGATATTGCACATTTTTTAAAAAAATTATCAAAAAGTCATATAAAATAAAAAAAAATATTTCCTATTGAGAAACATGTTCACTTTTCATATGTAATACCATGTGATAAATTGGGTGACATCATTCTCGTGGATCTAGCTCGTTCCATTCATGAAAAAAGATACTTTGAGTAATACTTTTGTATTTGAGCGCCAATAGTCATTTATCTGCTGTAAAAATAACTTATTTCTTCGTCCATAACGCTTGGCGAACGCTTGGCGAGAATTTGGCGACAAATTTGGCGGAATGTCGCCAACTTGGCGACTTTTTGAAATGTTGCCAAATTAACGAAAATCTCGCCAAATGGATAAAAATGACTCTTAATCAATGAAAATGACGACTAGTTTGTGATAATTCAATATCTTGGAAAGAATATTAGCATCTACTATAAGAAAAACCTATTTTTTTTTACTGTAAAATTAGTAAATTCATTACATTATATAAGGAAAGTCATGTGTTGCCCACATCGGATTTTTTATTAATCTGTATGTAGCAGAGTTTACACTGCTACATACAGATTAATAAAAATGCCTCTTTTAAAAGCGCTATTTAGAGAATTATTTTCCTTTTTTACTTTCCCTGCAATACATGGTAATGTATAGGGAAAGTATTGGAATCATGCCGAAAATCACAACTCGAGTTTTCGACGGATCTACACGTTTCGAGACCCCTAGAATACGAAAAAACCATTTTTAGCGTGACGTCTGTGCGTGTGTCTGTGTGTCTGTCTGTCTGTCTGTCTGTCTGTCTGTCTGTGTGTCTGTCTGTCTGTCTGTGTGTCTGTGTGTCTGTCTGTCTGTCTGTGCAGATTTTGTATCCACTGTAACTAAAAAACTAATCGACCGAATTTCACAAAATTTGGTAGGTAAGTCACTTGTGGGCGGGGCTAGTGCTGATTAGTTTTGGGTACGATTCGGAATAAAAGAACCCGCCTTTTTTTGCGAAATGGCCCGCAAAAGCTTGTATCCACTCTAGCTGAAAAACTAATGAACCGAATTTCACAAAATTCGGTAGATGAGTCACGTATAGGTCACTCTGGTGCTGATTAGATTTTGGTACGATTCGGAAAACAATAACCTGCCTTTTTTTGCCAAACGGCCCGCAAAAATCTTCAAAATCTAAACTAAAGAACTTGGTATACTTAGATATATCCATTAAATGCCCGTTTAATACGTAATGTTTAACGACGAAAAGAATAAGACCAACCCCATTACACTAGGACTAGCCGTTCTCGAGATATTTTAGTTTTTCGTACTTTCCCTACGCCACCTTTGAAAATAAGCCCGGTTACCGAATGAGAACGAAATTTGAATTAAAAGTGAATTACATTTAATTGAAATAAATAGAACGTGGATATAAGTTTGCAGGGAAAGTCATGTGCTGCCCACATCAGATTTTTTTTTTTCTTGCGGGGAGGGTGGGGGGGACAAGTATGCTTTGTACTAATTTTGCAATGCGCTACAATATTGTCATTGACTTTTTCCCCGATCTTTAACAGGAAGCTAGATAACTCCCGTATCTTACTAAAAATGGAGGCCATCCCCCCCCCCCCCCTCGAACGTTGCGTTATTGTGTAGCAATTGTCACAAGAGAAGAAATTACGCGCTAGATGGCGCTTTCCATTTCTAAACACACATGCAGTCTTACGCAACGCAAAATAAGGACTGGCACGAACCATCAAAACAAAGCTTTATTTAAGACAAAACAAATGTATGGCAGAACTGAAGGCTCACCTTTCAGACAGTTGGCGGTGCAAGCAAGAAAACATCCCGTTATCGGGAACACGCCTGTTGAGGAAGTGCCCTCGGTAAAGCCTTAACACTGGGTAAGACTTCTCGACTTATTGGCTTGATCCATGCCTGTCTTTAACACAATGTATATGTATGTTTCTGTAACACGTTACTATTTACGCATGTTACTAATAATGCTAAATAAGCAAATATGTCTGCTTAGGTCATATCACACCCATTGCACGGGTGTACCTGGATTGCAAACGTGGTGTGAGTACCTCATGTGACTCTTAACCGGCCACTTTCCACAAGAACGGCCGAAGCGACCGTACAGTTTACCAAAGGCATTTCTTTAGGACCTACAATGGATGACGTTTATTTAGGACCTACAACGGATATCGCTTATTTAGGACCTACAACGGATGGCGTCCATTTAAAACCTACAACAATAAGCCCTCACACCGACGGAATATATTACTTTTGAGACATTTCAAACCTAGTATTTGAGATTTTGAACAGACATTGTGTATCATATGTAGATTTTGAACACGTATAATAATTAAGATAGTAATAATAATAAGTTAATATTATTATTACTATAGTTAAGATTATTCAAATTAACTTTTTCATAAATCCTTTGAATTGTATACAATGCATGAATTCTCTTTATATACTAAGTACTTCAATAGTTGCATTTCCCTTTAACATACTAATTACAGAATATTAATTACTCGTATTTCCTAATTAGTTCTAAACTCTTAATTACAAGTTTGTTTTAATGTAATATTCCGATGTATATAAATCTCCTCATTGAATTAATTGTCTTATTTTAAACATTTGTATACTTCTTGTATTAAATATATCCATATTAAATGAAAGCATAATTATCCCCATATGTTGCAAAATCTTAAATATACAAATCTTTAATACTTAAATGAAGAGGTGTGGGTCGGAAAATTTTCCCGGCAATGGAAAATTTTCGGAAAATTTTTCATTATCTTTTTCCGGAAATTTTTCCGCTTTTTATTTTCTCCCTAATTCATTTGAAAGTAAAATGCCATATTCTTTCCACACTGTTTTGTTTTTTTTTAAAGTAGATAACTTTACAAGATGTCTTTGATTATTTAGTTTTCTAATTTTGAAGAGGAAAGGAAATAATGCTTTATTTTAAAAAAAAAAGATAAGCAAAAACTAGAAGGGTACAAGTACAAGTGACATTTTACTCATTCTGATAAAACAGCAGTTAGTTTTCTAATTTTGAAGAGGAAAGGAAATAATGCTTTATTTAAAAAAAACAGAGATAGGCAAAAACTAGAAGGGTACAAGTACAAGTGACATTTTACTAATTCTGATAAAATAGCAGGTATTTTTAGAAGCCTTTTCTTTCAGAAATTAATTCTGTAAAATTTATGAAAATATAATAAATATGGAATATTTTTGCGATTGATTTGGCTGAAGGAAAATACTTCAAAACAGCACTAAATATATGCTTAACTCTAATATCCACCAATTTGTCTCTTTTATCTTATGGTACTCACCTATTCATTTTATTTAACCATTTTATTTATATATATATATATATATATATATATATATATATATATATATATGTGTGTGTGTGTGTGTGTATATATATATATATATATATATATATATATGACTGTAGCTCTAATGTAAGAACAAATACTTTTAAAAGTCACTGGACTTATTATTCTAGCTTAAATATAATATTAATGAATAAGTTCAAAATTTTCAGGAAAATTTTCCGAAAAACTCATATCTCTACTCAAATGTATGTATACAAAATATTACACCTCAGATCGAGCAATTTCCAAATAGTTTAAGAATATTTTAAGTCTGGGATTACAGAGTTTTTCGCTTAAAATAATAATAAATCTGAAATCACATGATTCTCAAATATGAGGAGATATTAGAAGAAGGTCATAGTGCACGTACTCCCCTCTTTACATTCATGATGGTTGCTGAAGTTCAGATGGATATTCGCCACTCAATTAAGGTCAGTACCCACCTATAATCCCATACCTGTAAAAGATACCATCTTTTGCTATAACCTATAATATTTACTTAAAAATATCCGAAAATCCTGCCATTACTCATACCTCATATCCCATCCCTCTAAACAATACCAACTTTGAAAAAGTTTGTGATGTACAGTACAAGTATTTAAAAGTTTACTTCCCGATACAATCACCAGGGAGTGTTGTCCTACTAAACACGATTTCCTCAAATTTATTACCCCCTTGTGTAGCCATCACTTAAAAAGTTTGTTCTTCTACTGCGGCAGGGCAGGATCCACACTCTATCACCAGATTATTTCCCGATACCGCCACCAGGGGCAGTATCTGTTTCCACCCAACGATGTAATTCACAAATTACGCTGAATCTTTCGATAATTCTAAATCCATAGTTCTCAATTCGCACGCTAGGGGGCGGACTGCTACCACCCAACGACGCAATTCACACTATCTTGTGTTGCTAACTTACCAAAAGTTTCTTTGGATCTTTGAAATTTAGTTTTAAAGAAATAATAGTTCTCCATTCACACACATTCGCGAGACTAAAAAAATTTAGGGGGCGGACTGCTACCACCCAACGACGCAATTCACACTATCTTGTGTTTCTAACTTACCAAAAGTTTCTTTGGATCTTTGAAATTTAGTTTTAAAGAAATAATAGTTCTCCATTCACACACATTCGCAAGACTAAAAAAATTTCAATTTATCAAACATTAAACTCTAAAAAGTATTTTCTATAAAATAACTATAACTATAAAAGTATTACAAAATGGTATTCATTATCTTCCACGAAAAAAAAAAAATATCGTTGCCATCCGAAAAAAAGTTTATAAAAATTGTAAGTCCAATTTTTTCTAATTGTTAAAAATACCCTCGTGCAAGACTACGAGAACGCGACACAGCTCTATCTCCACTTTGCGTCGCAGGGAAACTTCCGTCTCCTCTTAAAGACGCCACACCTTGGCAGTGAACATTCTCTATCCTATCCTCCTCGTGTTTAAACAGCTCTAAATTAAACTAATCCTCACTATTGACAAACACCTATTGTGTATATCTCCTCAGACACAGAATTTACTATAAATTTCTTTATGTCATATATTTATCTACCATAAACAATATTATAGAACTTTCTAAATAAAGTAAATTTTCATACCTTGGTGAGACAATCTTCAACTAAGTATCTATATAACAGCTGCTGACGGCAGCTTACAACAAAATGAAATAACACCCTCGCCGTATTCTGTTTTAGGGGCCTTTTTAGTGTGGATCTCCGTAAGTATATTTATTCTCTTTTCCAGCAAAGCTACAGCTAGAAGTCTGAAAAAGGAAGAATCATTCACCGGGTAAGGTCCGAAGACGTTCCCGCTAAGTCTCAACCCTAGTCGCCGACAGGTTTAGGCTCAGGTCATGAATTGGCGCAGTCCGTCCACACATCACCTGGAAGAGTCTGGTTCGTGGATCTTCAGGGACTCAGAGCAATCACTCGGCCCATATTTATGTACCTCTTAGAGAATGTGGGTCAAAAGCTACAGAGCGGGCCCCACAGCCCAGTGGTAAGCACGCGGGGATTGCACTCGGATGACCCGAGTTCTATTCCCTCCTCTGCCCAAACTGTCACTGTGTTCACGCGGAGTACGATCACCGTAAATATGGGAGTCCATAAGGCCTTCCGAAAGGTTGGTGGTAAGGGAATGGGGGTATGGTCCCTGTGAATGCCTCCGCCACTGGCCTACGTACTGCTGGGTGATCGTAATTGCTTATCGCCGCTGAAACACGTGTAGATGCGTCCACTGTGCAAAGGATTTGGAGAAGATGGATTGAAGAAGGGCATGCTGTTGTTGAGACCCAGACCGTCCGACCTACCAGGAAGGTGTAAGGTAACTGTTTGGACGGCCGGGAAGTGCCACCCAATTTAAACCGGAACCCAGTGGAGGAGGCATCCACAGGGACCGTGCCCTCCTTCCCCTACCACTAACCTCTCGGAAGGACTTACGGATGCACATGTTTAACGTGATCGTACTCCGCATGAACACGGCGGCAGTTGTGGCGTCGTGCAAATCCAGCGCGCAAACCACCGGGCTACCGCGTCCGAGATGTGCTAACAGCACGCGGTGTTCCCAGGTGGTCACCCACCCAAGTACTAACCGCGCCCGATGCTGCTTGACTTCGGTGATCTAGCGAGAACCGGTGTTGATCGACGCATTCGAAGACATGGCGTGGCCGTCCCACAAAAGGTTACTGTCGACATTTCGCAGAATTTGCATAAGGTACATTGGATGTTCCAATATCAGCGAGAACCGTTTCTAAACGATTAGCCGAAAGCGGCTTGTACTCAAACAGTCCTTTACGAAAACTGCTATTGACAACAAGACACCGGCGTGAGAGATTGCAATGGTGTCGAACCCAAGCCTCTTGGATGACTGAAAGGGTAGTACTCAGCGACGAGTCTCGGTTCTATTTATCAAATGACAGTCGCCGTGTGAGAGTCTGGAGGCAAACTGGAAACAGATCTAATCCTGTTGCAACTGTTGATCCCCATACTGCTCGACAACGTGACATCATGGTTTGGGGTGCCATAGGCTTAGATAGCCGGTCACCTCTCGTTCTTATCAGAGGCATAATGACGGTACAACGATAGGTGGATGAGGGGCTGCGACCGGTTGGACTGCCCTACCTACAGCGGTTTCAAAATGCTGTCATCCAGCAAGATAACGCGCGACCACACACGGCAACCATCAGCAGTCAAGCCTTGTAAGGTATTCAGTTGCTTCCTTGGCCTTTACTGTCTCCAGATCTCTCACTCATCGAGCATGTATGGGAAGTGATTGGCAGTCGTTTGACTGCCCTGTCCCTGCATCAAACAGAGAACGACCTGTGGAGGATGGTTGAAGGCATGTGGTCATCCATCCCTCAGGAAACTATCCGCACTCTTATTGCATCTGTTCCTCGAAGGGTCGCTGCATGTATCGTAACAAGAGCATGTATCGTAGCATGTATCGTAGGTGGTCCTCCTCCCTACTGATCACCCTGTCTATGGCATTATACTGTATTGCATTATCCTTCTGGAATTAACATCACTTATGTATATCACTTATTTATATCAGAATTAACATCACTTATATATGGCATCTCTGACTGTGTGTCCTTTATCGTGTGTCGTCCCTTATCGTCTGTGTGTCCTTTAACATCACTTATTCGCTCTTGTGCGTGTGTCCTTTATCGTCCTTTATCGTCTGTGTGTCCTTTAATTTCAGTTATTCGCTCTTTCATGGTGTTGCATTTTCTGCATAAAATAATGTATAACAGGTTTATTGTCGATTAGGCAATACTCTAAAACTTTTTCATTGACTTTTTCATATACCTTACTTTGTTTCCGAGTTCATCCTGCTTACCTCCTAAATTATCGATTATGTGAGCTGTATTTATTTTTATTCTATCGAACAAGGTCGTTTTACTGTGGGGACATCCCGGTGGTTAGCGTGCAGAGATTGCACTCCAACGACCCAAGTTCGATTCCTAGTCTGCCCAAACTGTCTCCCTGTTCACGCGAAGTGCGGGCACGTTAAATATGTCTGTAAGTCCATTCCAGATGTTGGTGGTAGGGGAAGGAGTGTACGGTCCCTGTACATGCCCATTGGGTTCCGGTTCAAATTGGGTGGCACTTCCCGGCCATCGAAACAGGTACCTTAAACCTGGGGTTAGGTTGGTCGGTCTGGGTCGAAGAAGGGGCAAACCTAATGTTTATACACATTCACCTTTCCTAACAAAGTTATTAGAGGGTTTAAGGACTTTTCTGGGAACCATGTATGTAATATTTCACTGAAAAACGACTGCCACTCATTTTAAAACACTGGCATGAACCGTCCTTGTGATATTAAACGGTTTTAGAATAAATTTATCAAGTTTGTTAAAGTTCTCTTTAGTAAAACCTTAACAAACTCACAAACTAATTCCGGGAATAAGCCTGTGAATATGCTTCGAAACTGAACCGGATGTTGATTAATTCGCTTCATAAATTCAGCTGAAAGCAATGCATAAAAAAAAATATTAGAGGTATCAGCTATAAGCTTTCCAAAACTTTCCTGCAGTTTCCCAAGAATAGCCCCACTTAATCAAATATTTGTCCAAGGGGGGAGAAAGTTTGAAGTTGAGCACAAAAGACCTTCGCACAGCAAATTTGTCCGAGAGTTCTTGAAGCTTCTTAGAATGAAAGCAGACTTTTGGGTATCATGACCAATGAGAGAACCGGATATTAAATTAAATATTTTAATAAAGATCTTGTTTGTTCAGTAGTATAAAACAAAAAAATCTTATATGGGCAGCACATGACTTTCTCTGCAGACTTGTATCCACGTTCTCTTTATTTTAATTAAATTTAATTCACTTTTAATTCACTTTTCGTTCTCATTTATTAAGTGGACTTATTTTCAAAGGCGGCGTAGAGAAAATACGAAAAAACTAAAATTTCCCGAGAACGGCTAGTCCTAGTGTAATAGGGTTGGTCTTATTCTATTCATCGTTAAAAATTACGTATAAAACAAACATTTAATGGATATATTTGAGCATACGTATGTATTTATTTTAGATTTTGACGATTTTTGAGAGCCATTTCGCAAAAAAAAGGCAGGTTACTTTTTTTCGAATCATACCAAAATCTAATCAGCACCAGGGTATCCCACAAGTGACTTATCAACCGATTTTTGTGAAATTCGGTTCATTAGTTTTCCAGCTAGAGTGGATACAAGCTTTTGCGGGCCATTTCGCAAAAAAGGCGGGTTCTTTTATCATGAATCATACCCAAAACTAATCAGCACCAGATTCGCCCACAACTGACAAACCTACCGAATTTTGTGAAATTCGGTCCATCAGTTTTTGAGTTAGAGCGGATTCAAAATCTGCACAGACAAACAGACACACACAGACGTCACGCTAAAAATAGTTTTTTCGTATTCTAGAGGTCTCGAAACGTGTAGATCCGTCGAAAACTCGAGTTGCGATTTTCGGCATGATTCCAATACTTTCCCTATACATTACCATGTATTGCAGGGAAAGTAAAAATCTGATGTCTGCAGCACATGACTTTCCCTGCAGACTTATATTCACGTTCTCTTTATTTTAATTACATTTAATTCACTTTTAATTCAATTTTCGTTCTTATTTGATAACTGGACTTATTTTCAAAGGTGGCAGGTAGAGAAAATACGAAGCAACTAAAATATCTCAAGAACGGCTAGACCTAGTGTAATGGGGTTGGTCTTATTCTTTTCTTCGTTAAAAATTACGTATTAAACAAGCATTTCATGGATATATTTGATCATACGTAGTTTTTTATTTTAGATTTTGCCGATTTTTGCAGGCCATTTTGCAAAAAAAGTCAGGTTATTTTTTTCCGAATCATACCAAAATCTAATCAGCACCAGGGTGTCCCCCAAATGATTTATCTACCAAATTTTGTGGAATTCTTTCTAAGGAAAAATTACATAAGAAATGTCTATTTGCGTAACTTTATTAAAAGTATTGATTTTTGATGAATTTTTCAAAATTAAAAAAAAAATTAGGATAGTTCTAAACAATCAATTGCGTTTAAAAACAATAGACATCCAGTATTCACGGATTGTAATTTCTGTACAAAATTTCATTCGAATCGCTCCACTCGTTCATGAGATTGAGATATCGTCTCCACAGACTCACTGACACACACACAGACAGACATCACCTCAGAAATGTTCTATTCGTGATCGGGAATGCTTGAAACGTACTCTCCCGTTGAAAACTCAAATTCGAATTTTCGACGGGATTTCCTATTATATTATGTATATTTATTAAAAATTGACTAGCAATCTTCATTTTCTTTACTTTAAAATAAGTTATAAAATATTTCTGGTAAAGTATTCCACATGGAACTAACTTTTTCTTGAATTAATTGAACTTTCATGGAGGAAACATTATGATGGAATTCCCTTATTATTTACTAATTATGTAAAA
Organism: Amaurobius ferox; assembly: GCA_951213105.1. Taxonomy (NCBI): domain Eukaryota; kingdom Metazoa; phylum Arthropoda; class Arachnida; order Araneae; family Amaurobiidae; genus Amaurobius; species Amaurobius ferox. The sequence goes on along the minus strand of OX578155.1, from coordinate 59,404,917 downwards.
ATCTGATGTGGACAGCATATAACATTCCTTACAGAATGCAATGAATTTACTACATTTACAGTAAAAAGCAAAATAGGATATTCTTACAGTAGATACTTATATTCTTTCCAAGATGTTGAATTTTCGTCAATGAGACATCATTTTCATTGATTTTGCATCATTTTTATCCATTTGGCGAGATTTTCGTTAATTTGGTAGCATTTAAAAAAGTCGCCAAGTTGGCGACAATCCGCCAAATTCATCGTCAAAATCTCGCCAAGCGTTATGGACGGAGAAATAAGTTATCTTTTCTCATGAATAGAACGAGCTAGATCCACGAGAATGATGCCACCAAATTTATCGCATGATATTATATTTGAAAAGTGAACATGTTTCTCAAGAGTTAATATTTTTTTTATTTATGGGATTTTTTGATACATTTATTTGAAAAATATGCAATATCTCGAGAACGGTTCATGCTAGCGTTCTAAAGCTTATGTGAATCGTTTTCTAAGGAAAAATTACATAAGAAATATCTATTTGCGTAACCTTATTAAAGAGTTTGATTTTTTGATGATGTTGTTTTAATTTTTACTCGAATATTTAGGGAAGGGGGGGCTGGTTCTGAACAGTAGATTGTGTTTAACACTAGAACGACAGAAGCGATGACCGCTTCCGTCGTTCTGGTGTTAAAAGCAATAGGTTCCAGTATTCACGGATTGTAATTTTTGTACCAAATTTCATTCGAATCGCTCCGTTAGGGAGATATCGCCTCCACACTGATACACATACACACAGAGAGAGAGAGGGAGAGAGAGAAAGAGAGAGACAACACCTCATAAATATTCGATTCGTGATCAGGAAAGCTTGAAACGTGCTCTCCCGTCGAAAATTCGAATTCGGATTTTCGACCCCGTCACAATACTTCCCTCATACATTATACTATGTATATAAGGAAAGTAAAAAGAAAAAAAATCTGATGTGAGCAGCACATGACTTTCCCTGCAGACTTATATTAACGTTCTCTTTATTTTAATTAAATTTATTTCACTTTTAATGCAATTTTCGTTCTCATTCGGTAACCTGGCTTATTTTCAAAGGTGGCGTAGGGAAAGTACGAAAAACTAAAATATCTCGAGAACGGCTGGTCCTAGTGTATTGGGGTTGGTCTTATTCTTTTCGTCTTTAAAAATTACGTATTAAATCAGCATTTAATGGATATATTTGAGTATACCAAGTTCTTTAGTTTAGATTTGGACGATTTTTGCGGGCCATTTTGCAAAAAAAGGCAGGTCATTTTTTTCCGAATCGGACCAAAATCTAATCAACACCAGAGTAACCGATAAGTGACTCATCTACTGACTTTTGTGAAATTCGGTACATTAGTTTTTCAGCTACAGTGGATACAAGCTTTTGCGGGCTATTTTACAAAAAAGGCGGGTTCTTTTATTCCGAATCGTACCCAAAACTAATCAGCACCAGCCCCGGCTACAAGTGACTTACCTACAAAATTTTGTGAAATTCGGTCCATTAGTTTTTTAGTTAGAGTGGATACAAAATCTGCACAGACAGACACACAGACAGACACACAGACAGACACACAAACACACAGACAGACACACAGACAGACAGACAGACACACACACAGACGTCACGCTAAAAATGGTTTTTTCGTATTCTAGAGGTCTCGAAACGTGTAGATCCGTCGAAAACTCGAGTTGTTATTTTCGGCATGATTCCAAAACTTTCCTTATACATTACCATGTATTGCAGGGAAAGTAAAAAGTGGATTCAAAATTTTCATCTTAATGATTTTGGATTAAACAAAACTCGCACATCACTAAAAAATTATAATAAAATTAAATTTCGGCGTTTTCAGGCATTTATGTCAAAAAAATCTGATGTGAGCAGTACATAACTTTCCCTGCAGACGTTTATATTCACGTTCTCTTTATTTAATTAAATTTATTTCACTTTTAATTCAATTTTCATTCTCATTCGGTAACCGGACTTATTATCAAAGGCGGCGTAGAGAAAATAAGAAAAACTAAAATATCTAGAGAACGGCTAGTCCTAGTGTAATGGGGTTGATCTTATTCTTTTCGTCGTTAAAAATTACGTATTAAACGAGCATTTAATGGATATATTTGAGTATATCTGGTTCTTTAGTTTAGATTTTGATGATTTTTGCGGGCCATTTTGCAATAAAAGGCAGGTTATTTTTTTTTCGAATCGTACCAAAATCTAATCAGCACCAGGGTAACCCACAAGTGACTCATCTACCAAATTTTGTGAAATTCGGTCCATTAGTTTTTCAGTTACAGTGAATACAAGCTTTTGCCGGCCATTTCGCAACAAAAGGCGGGTTCTTTTATCCCGAATCGTACCCAAAACCAATCAGCACCAGAGTCGCCCACAAGTGACTTACCTACCAAATTTTATGAAATTCGGTCAATTACTTTTTTAGTTAGAGTGGATACAAAATCTGCACAGACAGACAGACACACAAACACACACACACAAACGTCACGCTAAAAATGGTTTTTTCGTATTCTAGAGGTCTCGAAACGTGTAGATCCGTCGAAAACTCGAGTTGCGATTTTCGGCATGATTCCAATACTTTCCCTATACATTACCATGTATTGCAGGGAAAGTAACATTCGTCTTTCCCGCAAATATAATTTAGCTTTTAAATGAAAAATTCCAGTTTTGAAGCTTACAGCTAAATGTCATTTTTACCCAATAAATATTTTCTAATAGAAAAGGTGAAACGCAGACGATTCTGAAATAGGATATCTGATGCGGGCAGCACATGACTTTCCTTATACAATGCAATAAATTTACTTCTTTCAACGTGAAAAATCTGATGTGGGCAGCACATGACTTTCCCTGCAGACTTATATACACATTCTCTTTATTTTAATTAAATTTATTTCACTTTTATTCAATTTTCGTTCTCATTCGGTAACCGGGTTTATTTTCAAAGGTGGCGTAGGGAAAGTACGAAAAACTAAAATATCTCGAGAACGGCTAGTCCTAGTGTAATGGGGTTGGTCTTATTCTTTTCGTCGTTAAACATTACGTATTAAACGGGCATTTAATGGATATATCTAAGTATACCAAGTTCTTTAGTTTAGATTTTGAAGATTTTTGCGGGCCGTTTTGCAAAAAAAGGCAGGTTATTTTTTTCCGAATCGTACCAAAATCTAATCAGCACCAGAGTGACCTATACGTGACTCATGTACCGAATTTTGTGAAATTCGGTTCATTAGTTTTTCAGTTAGAGTGGATACAAGCTTTTGCGGGCCATTTCGCAAAAAAAGGCGGGTTCTTTTATTCCGAATCGTACCCAAAAGTAATCAGCACTAGCCCCGGCCACAAGTGACTTACCTACCAAATTTTGTGAAATTCGGTCCATTAGTTTTTTAGTTACAGTGGATACAAAATCTGCACAGACAGACAGACAGACACACAGACAGACACACAGACAGACAGACAGACAGACAGACAGACAGACAGACACACAGACACACGCACAGACGTCACGCTAAAAATGGTTTTTTCGTATTCTAGGGGTCTCGAAACGTGTAGATCCGTCGAAAACTCGAGTTGTGATTTTCGGCATGATTCCAATACTTTCCCTATACATTACCATGTATTGCAGGGAAAGTAAAAAATGATGTACAAGGTCCAAGGTAGAGTGTTTTTAACTTTAAATTGTACAGTTGGTGCTTTTCCGGATGACAACATGTAATGCTATTTCAAAGTACCCAATTAACGTATACTTCACACAACTCTAAATTAAAAAATCTGATGTGGGCAGCACATGACTTTCCCTGCAGACTGATATCCACGTTCTTTTTATTTTAATTCAATTTAATTTACTTTTAATTCAATTTTCGTTCTCATTTGATAACTGGACTTATTTTCAAAAGTGGCGTAGAGAAAATACGAAAGAACTAAAATAACTCGAGAACGGCTAGTCCTAGTGTAATGGGGTTGGTCTTATTCTTTTCTTCGTTAAAAATTACGTATTAAACAAGCATTTAAGGGATATATTTGAGCATACGTAGGTTTTTATTTTAGATTTTGACAATTTTTGCGGGCCATTTTGCAAAAAAAAGACAGGTTATTTTTTTTCGAATCTTACCAAAACCTAATCAGCACCAGGGTGTCCCACAAGTGACTTCTATACCGAATTTTGTGAAAATCGGTCAGTTAGTTTTTCAGCTAGAGTGGATACAAGCTTTTGCGGGCCATTTTGCAAAAAAAGGCGGATTCTTTTATCCCGAATCGTACCCAAAACTAATCAGCACCGAATTCGCCCACAAGTGACTTACCAACCAAATTTTATGAAATTCGGTCCATTAGTTCTTTAGTTAGAGTGGATACAATATCTGCACAGACAGACAGACACACACACACAGAGACACACACACACACAGACGTCACGCTAAAAATAGTTTTTTGGTATTCTAGAGGTCTCGAAACGAGTCGATCCGTCGAAAACACTAGCTGCGATTTTCGGCATGATTCCAATTCTTTCCCTATACATTATCATGTATTGCAGGGAAAGTAAAAAATCTAATTAGGGCAGCACATGACTTTCCCTGCAGACTTATATACACATTCTCTTTATTTTAATTAAATTTAATTCACTTATAATTCAATTTTCGTTCTCATTTGGTAACTAGACTCATTTTCAAAGGTAACGTAGAGAAAAAACGAAAATATCTCGAGAACGGCTAGTCCTAGTGTAATGGGGTTGGTCTTATTCTCTTCTTCGTTAAATATTACGTATAAAACAAGCATTTAATGGATATATTTCAGCATACGTAGTTTTTTATTTTAGATTTTGTCGTTTTTGCGGGCCATTTTGCAAAAAAAAGCAGGTTATTTTTTTCCGAATCATACCAAAATCTAATCAGCACCAAATTCGCTCACAAGTGACTTACCTAGCAAATTTTATGAAATTCAGTCAATTAGTTTTTTAGTTAGAGTGGATACAAATTCTGCACAGACAGAGACACAGACACACACACAGACGTCACGCTAAAAATAGTTTTTTCGTATTCTAGAGGTCTTGAAACGTGTAGATCCGTCGAAAACTCGAGTTGCGATTTTCGGCATGATTCCAATACTTTCCTTATACATTATCATGTGTTGCAGGGAAAGTAAAAATTATCAATATTGATAGCATCTTTAATAAAAAATGTAGCACGTATATTAAAAAATATTTTAATAATTCATCAATAATTTTTATTAACTTTGTGTCATTTTCGCAATTTTGATGATATATTCGTCAATTTGGAGCTGAATATCGCCAAATTGGCGATATTTCGCTGGATTATTCGCCATATCGGATTATATTGTCAAAATGTATCGCCAAGTGTTACAAACAAACGGAGAAAACAGCATTTCTCATACACTTGATATGCGCGTCACATGACGGAATAAAAATTTGCAAAACATTGCCTCTCATTTAAAAAGCGCCAAGTTAATGATATATCGCCAAGTTCGCTTCCAATTTTTTTTTTTACCAAGCCTTAAGAACGAGATTCTTATATTTTTCCCAAATTATTGAATTTTCATCAATTAGTCCTCATTTTCAATGATTTAGCGTCATTTTTATCAATTTGGCGACATTTAGATAAATTCAGCAACATTTAAAAAAGTCACCAAATTAGCAAGATCCCACCAAACACGTCGCCAAAATTTGGCCAAGCGTTATAAACGGAGAAATAAGTTATTCTTATAGTATATAAATGAGCATTGGCCTCCAAATACAAAACTATTACCCAAAGTTCTTCTCTCGTAAATGGAATGAGCTAGATCCACGAAAATAATGTTAACAAATTTATTACATAATATTACAAGTGAGCATATTTCACAATGGTTAGCATATTTTTTCAATTTTATGTGATTTTTTTTATGCATTTACTTGAAGAATGCGCGGTGTCTCGAGAACGGTTCATGCTAGCGTTCTAAAATTTATTCCCATCGATTTCCAATGAAAAATTACGTTAGAAATGATTATTTACGTAAGTTTTTTTAACGTTTTGATTTTTTTATTTTTCTTTCAGAATTTCATTCCAAAAATCGGGAATCTTCTTAACACTCGATTGCGTTTTCAAACAATAGGCTTCTTGTATTTATGGATTGTAATTTTTGTACCAAATTTCGTTCGAATGGCACCATTCGTTCGTGAGATGTCATCTGTACAGACTCACACACACGCACACACACACACACACACACATACACACACACACACACACACACTTTCACGCACACACACACTTTCACGCACACACACTTTCACACACACACACACGCACGCACACACTTTCACACACACACACACACTTTCACACACACGCACACACTTTCACACACACACACACACACACTTTCACACACACACTTTCACACACACACACTTTCACACACACACACACACACTTTCACGCACACACACACTTTCACACACACACACACACACACACTTTCACATACACACACACACACACACTTTCACACACACACACTTTCGCACACACGCACACTTTCACACACACACACTGTCACGCACACACACACACACACACACACACACACACATCACCTCAAAAATGTTCGATTTGTGATCAAGGATGCTTGAAACGTGCTTTCCCGTCAAAAACTCAAATTCAAATTTTCGACCCCGTCACAGTACATTCCTTATACAGGTACATTAAGGAAAGTAATAACAGAAATCCTATTGCGTAAGAAAATATTTACCTGCGTCAGAAATTTCCTTTAATTAGTTTCCGCGAGTAGGGGGGGGGGGAGGATACGAATAAGTATAAAAAATACCGGACGAATATATAATAATATTTGTGGCATATGAATCAAAATAATTTAGGATAAGTTTCAAAACCTAAACACAACATTATACGATTTTCAGCCATTTTTGATTGCACTTTTGAAAAAAACCAACATCTTTCTTTCATCTTACTGTGATTATTTTTTCTTTCATTTTCTTTGAAGCAATTTATTTTTCGTTATTTAAATTCCTTTGATGTACTAAAGAGTGCCGCACATTGATGACATAATAGCTTGCTTCTAAGAAGAAACCGTAATCGCCAAATTTCAAAAGAAATTCGGGAGCGTTCTGTATTATTATTATTATTTTCAGCCAAGACCATCTTTATTACTCAACAATTCTTTGAATCACGTTTAGAGTCCAGAGATTACGTCACAATAAGAGCATTTGTTTATACTGGCGGATCATGGAAAAGAACTAAATTATTCCCACTACAATTACGTTATTTCAAATTGCTCTCCGAGAAATAAATCGAAGATATCCCATGAATTGAAATTTAATTAAAATTAACTCGAGTGCGACTCCACTCGACTTTCTCATACCAGAATCCATATTTAGAAGCTTTTTTTTTTTTTTCAAATTTTACCAGAAAAATTTTGAAAAATCGATATCGTGAGTTCAAATGATAACAATTATAGAGTGTTACACTTGACATTAACAGATTTGAAAAAATCTTTCGATTGATACCATGCTTGACAATGCACCTCCCCTCCCTTGAGGGGGGGGGGGGGAATGAAGTCACAAAAAAAAAATTATGACGGATTTTTTTCACAACAATAATTGGAATTATAAAGACTGGTGATCATTGAGGCATAATTAGATCCTTTTAGTCATGATTAAGTCAAATTTTGTCCTATGCTGCCATGTTGAAAAAATATAAAATTTCAAATAACTTTCGAAATTTTCTCTGGAAGTTAAAAAAAGAAATCTAGTTCTAGATTTTTTTACTTTCCTTATATACATAATGTATAAGGAAAGTATTATGACTGGGTCAAAAATTCGAATACGAGTTTTCGACGGGAAAGCACGTTTCAAGCATCCTAGATCAAGAATCGAACATTTTTGAGGTGGTGTATGTGTGTGTGTGTGTGTTGTTGTTGTTGAGACCCAGACCGTCCGACCTACCAGAAAGGTGTAAGGTAACTGTTTGGACGGCCGGGAAGTGCCACTCTATTTAGACCGGAACCCAGCAGGGGAGGCATCCACAGGGACCGTACCCTACTTCCCCTACCACCAACCTCTCGGAGTGTGTGTGTAAAAGTGTATGTGTGTGAATGTATGTGTGTGTGTGTGTGTGTGTCAGTGAGTCTGTGGAGACGATATCTCATGAACGAATGAAGCGATTCGTATGAAATTTGGTACAAAAATCACAATCCATGAATACTGGAAGCCTATTGTTTTAAAACACAATCGAATGTTCAGAACCCCCCTAAATTTTCGAGCGAAATTTTGAAAAAATCGTCAAAAAATCAAAATCTTTAATATAGTTACATAAATAGACGTTTCTTATGTAATTTTTCCTTAGAAAACCATTGATATAAACTTTAGAACGCTAGCACGAACCGTTCTCGAGATAATGCACATTTTTCAAATAAATTTATCAAAAAAATCCCATAAATTAAAAAAAAATATATTATCTGTTGAGAAACATGTTTAATTTTCATATGTAATATCATACGATAAATTTGGTGACATCATTCTCATGGATCTAACTCGTTCCATTCACGAGAAAAGATACTTTGACTAATACTTTTGTATTTGAACTCTAATAGTCATTTATCTGCTGTAAGAATAACTTATTTCTCCGTCCATAACGCTTGGCGAGATTTTGGAGACGGATTTAGGGGAATGTCGTCAACTTGCGACATTTTTTAAATGTTTCCAAATTAATGAAAATATCGCCAAATGGATAAAAATGACGCCTAATTGAAAATGACGACTAATTGAAGAAAATTCAATATCTTGGAAAGAATGTAAGTATGTACTATAAGAATAACATTTTTTTTAACTGTAAAAGTAGTAAATTCATTGCATTATATAAGGAAAGTCATGTGTTGCCCACATTAGAATTTTTATAATGAAGTCGGATATAGAGCTACATGTTGCCGGTCGGTCTATGGAAATATTTCCAAATCGGTGGACATCTATTAAAGGGGGGGATATGCTCCCCGACTTCCCCGCCCCCCCCCCCCCCCCCCTGTCTTCCATATTATCAGAAAGAATGTATTAGTTATTGTATAATATATTATTGAACAAAGCAAACATGTACATATAAAAATGTATCCATTCGCTGAAAGCCTTGGTTAATGCCAAATGGATTAGATTGTCATAAAAAGATACAGTTACAAAACTCCGATGCTGTGATATATTATAGCAGAAAATCGCATTCTAAAACAAAAAGTAATCTATAATGTAGCCTAATAGCAAAGAGTAAAACTGAACCGAAAACCTCAAAAAGTATCCAATACCTTTTGTCCCAATCTGTCAACCAACACTGGAAAGAAAGGTCGAAGTAGATGCTTACGTCGGAGGACATACTCTCATGTACAGTATCTGCATATGAACTCTTAAAATACTATCGTTATCTACCATGCATAAATTCATAAAATATTATTTAAAAAATAAAATTTCGTTGAATAACCGATCTGGGTTCATCCCTTGTGGTTTGCTGCAATTCCCGGCAAATCCTCTCAATAGACCTCTGAATAACAGAAAAATTCCGGAAACTGAGCATTCTAATGCTCTTCCCCCCCCCCCCCCCCCCCCTGATTCCTAAGCAGTCGATTCCCACGAAAGAAGACTTCCCGGACACTCTATCCACTGAACTTGAAACTCAAACTTATGACACTAAAAAACCTCATTTGTCTTACGCAAATGCGGCCAAATTCAAGCAGCCCAGACCCCCCCACCCCCCACCCACCTCATCCTAAGGAAGCCAGCATCAGAAGTCCGCCAGGAATTAAAGACCTCTTTTCATTGTTCAATGAAATCAATATCGCTAATGTGATTAATTTTGTAAAATACCTGAAATCCAGTCTGTCCAAGGCCCTGGGGCCGATGGACAAAATCTCTCTGATTTTTAACGCTTTACAAACTTATTTCCTTTAAAGCTCCTCCCTGCTCTGCTGCCCTTTTCTGATTGGTTGAATTTTTTCTGAAATCCTTTTTGTCCTACCGCCTCTTCCTTCGCGGGTTCTCATGTATACTGTTCATATTATGCACTTGCTCTCACCACTAATAATGCAAAAGCTCATCTGTTCAAATTCATCCTGGAGATACAGGCAATTTTTGCCTAGGCGCTCCATCAAGTCACCCAGAATATCGTCGATCTGGGTTGAAATAAAAAAAAATCTGATGTGGGCAACACATGACTTTCCTTATATAATGTAATGAATTTACTACTTTTACAGTAAAAAAATAGGTTTTTCTTATAGTAGATACTAATATTCTTTCCAAGATATTGAATTTTCGACAATTAGTCGTCATTTTCATTGATTTAGCGTCATTTTTATCCATTTAGCGAGATTTTCGTTAATTTGACAACATTTCAAAAAAGTCGCCAAGTTCGCGACATTTCGCCAAATTTGTCGCCAAATTCTCGCCAAGCGTTATGCACTAAGAAATAAGCTATTATTACAGCAGATAAGTGCCTATTGGCGTTCAAATACAAAAGTATTATTCAAATTATCTTTTTTCATGAATAGAACGAGTTAGATCCATGAGAATGATGTCACTCAATTTATCGCATGGTATCACATATGAAAAGTAACCATGCTTCTCAATAGGAAATATATTTTTTTTTTATTTTATATGACTTCTTGATAATTTTTTTGAAAAATTTACAATATCTCGAGAATGGTACATGTTAGCGTTCTAAAATTTATGTGAATCGTTTTCTAATGAAAAATTACATAAAAAATGTCTATTTGCGTAACTTTATTAGTGGTTTTGATTTTTTGACGATTTTTTCAAAATTTCATTCGAAAATTTAGGGGCGTTCTGAACATTCGACTGTGTATAAAAACAATAGGCATCCAGTGTTTACGGATTGCGATTTTTGTACCAAATTTGGTTCGAATCGGTCCATTCGTTCGTCAGTTATCGTCTCCACAGACTCACTGACACACACACACACACACACACAGACATCACTTCAAAAATGTTTGATTCGTGATCAGGGATGCTTGAAACGTGCTCTTCCGTCGAAAACTCGAATTCGAATTTTCGACCCCGTCACAATACTTTCCTTATACATTATGTATATAAGGAAAGTAAAAAAATAAGCTGCTCTGAGAGATGACAGCAAGTCTACAAATTTTAAAAATATTTAAAAATTAACTAAACAGCAGCGTAAAGAATTCTAGTACAGCCCTGCTCTGGCTGAACCCAACAACTTGGGCAGAGACGAAAATATTTTCACTTCATTCCAAAATGTATGTGTGTCTACAAAAGTCTACGGTTTAATAATCCATCATGTGCCAAAGCGGGAGTCTGCGCTTCCAGCTATTAACCGTTAATATCTTAAATGCGCATGACCCCTTGAAGCCAAAAAATGCCCATAAGCGTCCAGTCAATAATTAAGAAGACGTTTATAGGCATTTTGATCTGGTAAAGTGAGAATACACAATTGCATATCATATAATATAAAACTTCATATTTAATATAAAACAAAAAAAATCTGATGTGGGCAACACATGACTTTCCTTATATAATGCAATGAATTTACTACTTTTACAGTTAAAAAAATGTTATTCTTATAGTAGATACTTATATTCTTTCCAAGATATTGAATTTTCCTTATTGAGTCGTCATTTTCATTGATTTAGCGTCATTTTTATCGATTTGGCGAGATTTTTGTTAATTTGGAAATGATTAAAAATGTGGCCAAGTTGGCGACATTCCTCCAAATTCGTCGCCAAAATCTCGCCAAGCGTTATGGACGGAGAAATAAGTTATTCTTACAGCAGGTAAATGACTATTGGCTTTCAAATATAAAAGTATTACACAAAGTATCTTTAACCTCTCCTATTTCTACAAAATTATTTACCTATTTATAAAAAAAAACTCATCATTCTTAACAATATGTTTAAAATTTCATGATTTTTCTAAAAATTATTTGGTGGAATCAAATGGGGATTCACAATTGCATATCTTATAATACAAAACTTATACATAATTAACGCTTAAACTTCATCATAACTAACTTCAACATAAGGCTCGTAATATAGAGGAAAAACATAATTAATATAAAACTTCATTTATAATATTTTAATATTTTTAAACTCTCCTATTTCTACAAAGCTGTTTATCTATTAGAAATAATTGTTCATCTTTCTTAACAATCTATACTACATTTCTATTATGTTTATATTAATAAAAAAATTCATTATAAGCATAATGAATTTTTATTATGTTTATATTCGTGCAACATAATGAATTTTTATTATGTTTATATTAATGCAACATAAACATTGATTTATAGCATTCTTTAATAGCAAAGCGAGATTTCAAATATGATCAAATTACTTCAAGTGAATATTATTTATATTGGGAACAAATATTATCCAATAAGAGTTTTATACTTAATTTCTATGAAAATATAGAAAACTAAAAATTTAATTATGCTAGACATTTAGTTATAGTTTTGTTCGATTATTTAAGTACTTGAATTTTAACTTGTGCAACTGAAATGATTATAAAAGTTTTAATTCAAAATGTTAATAAGTGAAAATGAAATTACCTTATCGATAAAATCACTTTTAATCATATATTTATCATGAAAATAAAAGTGACACAAAATGTATTAATACTCAAGCCTCCTATTAGCCGACGCAAGAGTCCCGCCCACTATTTCACAATATCCGTTCCATAAACCTCCAGGAACTAAATCCATAATATAAATCATTGTTCTTACATAAAATAACAGCGTTTTGTAGTTTACATGCAAGTTTTGCAGGTTACTTATTGAATACATGAATTTTGATTTTAATAGTTCTTAATTGACGTTCCACCTTAGTTTGATGGCACTTTCTGCAATTTGTGTATTCATTATAAAAAACCTTAAATTTACTTAGAATTTGAAGGATATTATTTCTTATAAAAATCAAAATTCATGTATTTAATATATAAACTACAAAACTTGTATGTAAACTATAGAAACGATGTTAGAGAAATAAAGTTTAGAAAAATTTCTAAACAGATTTATAGAAATGAAGTTAAACAAATTTAGATAGTGAATAGAAATATATGATAACGTGACTCAATAAGTGGGCGTGGCTTATGTTTAGGCTGTACATGTAGTTTCCATATTGGATATTGTCATAAAGAAATAAATATCTGCTGTAAAATCAAAATTTATATTAAATGAAATGTATGAAACCATAGACCCCCTCCGTTCCCCCGCCACCGCTACTACAAGATGAAGGATTTGTATATTGCTTAACATTGTTTTTCTCAAGTTAACGTTTAAGAAAAGATATTGGCTTAATGTCAAATTTACGATAGGAAATTACTTTTATTAATTTCTCTGCAAAAAATCTCTATTATATTTTAAACCTAAACCATGTTAACTTTAATAAAGCGAAAACGAATTTGAAGTGCATACAATCATATTCAAACATGCATTACAGTGCATTTGAAATGCATTACAATCATATACAATCATATTCGAACGAATTTGAAATGCATACAATCTGCCCTGAAAATTCCACTGAACATAATTAGTTTCAACATAAAGCTCGTAATATATAACATAAACAAACAAAAACATAATTAATATAAAACTTCATTTATATTAATTTAATATTTTTAAATTCTTCTATTTCTACAAAATTATTTATCTATTAGAAATAATTACTCATATTTAATAAGAAGCTACGCTAAATTTCATGAATTTTTGTAAAAGTATGTTTATATTCATGCAACATAAACATTGATTTATAGCATTCTTTAATAGCAAAAAAGAGATTTCAAATATGACAAAATTACTTCATGTGAATATTATTTATATTCGGAACTGACAATATCCAATAAGGATTTTATTCCACCTTTTAATGAAAATATGGAAAACAACAGTTTAATTATGCTATGCATTTAATTACAGTTCGCTTATTCTTAATATCATTGTAATATCATTATTATCATTGTTCTTAAATACAATAACAGCGTTTCTGTAGTTTACAGTTTACATACAAGTTTTGTAGTTTACATATTGAGTACATCAATTTTGATTTTAATAGTTCTTAATTGACATTCCACCCTAGTATGATAGTACTTTCTGTAATTTGAGTATTCATTATAGAGGACTGTAAATTTTCGTAGAATTTGAAGGATATTATTTTTTATAAAAATCTAAATTATCGTATATAATATGCATTTCTTGTAAAATATTCTCTAAGATTTTAAAAACTAATTTAGAGAAATGAAGTTAAATAAATTTATGTAGTGAATTACATGAGAATTCCGGTGAAAATAACGTGAAAGTGGTAGTTATTGTATAATGTACTATTGAATGAGGACGTACATATAAAAATTTATCCATTCTCTAGAAACCTTGGCGAACATCAAGGGTATAAATAAGATTGTTAAAAAAGATACAGTTACAAAACTGCGATGCTAAATGAAGTGACAGTTCTGTCAAAAAATTGCAATGATAAAACGAAAAGTAGCTTAATAGCAAAGAGTAAATAGTGCTGCAGAGAACTTCGAAAAGTATCAGCTGCTTTTCAGCCAATCTGTCAAAACAGGAAAAAATGGTCGAGACGCATGCTTTTGTCGGCGGTATTTAGGAGTATTTATTAACGTGAGCTACGCTCAGACACAAAATCTTCATGTAAACTTTTGAAATGGTATATTAATCTACCAAAAATAAATTCATAAAATACTTTATAAAAAAAAAGTTTCGTTAAATAATATAAATCGCCGTAGTAGATTAGCACAATTCAAGCAACGGGATGTCCAACAAAAGACTCTCTGAATTTAAAATTAAATAACATGAAAGCAAAGATCGATAGAATAATACAATAAACGGTATGTTTATTGTGAAAGCTGTAAGAAATTTTACAGAAGTTTTGAAATAGTAGTTACAAAAGCTGCTAACAGATAATAAGTAGTGCCTATAAATACTCCCCCGCCCTCAAAGCAAAGAATTGATTGATTTTCACGAGAGCTCCTCGTGCCTGAACACGCCTCCTCTCTCATGGCCCACCACGTGGCAGCCTACATGGATTGCAATCCTACAACTGACCCGACAGAAGAGCTTGATTCTAACACGGAGATCCCGAAGGAGATGCCTGCCAAATGTATTGAAATTATCGAACGACTACGTTCTGGGAACGTCAGCTCTGACTATAGCTCGAGAGACTTCATGCCTTTGCTGCAGAATATGATTGGAGACTGCCTTGTGGACTACTTCGACACTGACAAGGACTACTTTGTAAAGAACCCAGCCAGGATGAGATTTTTCCAGGGTAAGTGCACTCGTATTTTTAAGTACTTTGAGAACCCATCGGGACCCCTGCCGCAACGTATTCGTTATGATGATGTCTACGAAGAATCTACGGTCGTACTATCGTACGACCTTTAATGAACTTAAGCTGAAACTTTACTCTGCCATCAATTACTGCCCCCCCCCCCTCTACGTAGAGTGAGGTGTCAGTTCTGTCTGATCGGACGGAAGACAAGAATGCCCCTTTATGAAATGATATTTCTAAAAATATTAGCACCTCTTCTATGAACTCCAAATTTGTTGTTGATGATGCGATGCTGCAGAAAATTCCTTAATCTCCCAAGTAAATCTTATGATGAAGCTGAACCCAAAATGCAGGATAAACTGACCTTTGATGTTAGTCTCACTAACAATTCGAATGAGCCCACTGATGGATTTAGTTTCCCGAGCCCAAAAAGAGTTTGCAAGATCAAAATCGCTGCTACTTCAACCCCCCTCCCCATCCGGAATACCTTCCAACCCCTCGAGCAAGAGGAGATGGGCAGAATGAGACTACTATTGAGAAAATTCCGAGACCTCAACCTTTCTTCATCAACGCTTGCTCTGGTTGGCAAGAATAAGTTAAAGAAATCAACCTAAAACTTGACTCCCCTATTTACGGCTCTCTGAGTCGCGAAATGATTAGACTTCAACCCCACAGTATCAATGATTACCGCCTATTGCAAAATATTCTGGCTGAGAGGAAAGTCCCTTTCAGCTCGATCAATCTCAAGACTGAAAGACCCAAAAAATTTCTAATCCGCGGACTTCCCGCCAACACCGAAATCGCTAATATTTATGATGAAATCACTGCGAAGGGGCATCAAACCATCAGAATCACGCAGTTAATGAATAGATCCTCCAGGTCTCCCCTTCCTCTTTTTCTTGTTCTCATCCCGCATGATGGGAATGACAATATTTTCACTGAAATCAATAATATGTTGCATCTCAGAATTAAAATTTCCCCTTTTAAATCCTTAGCAGCCAAAATTTGCTATAATTGTCAGAGACACGGACATACCTCTGAATGTTACAGTTTCCCGAGCAGATGCCTAAAATGCGCCAAGATGCATCGTACGCGTGATTGCAAGTTGCCAAGGGAATCCTCCCGCGGTATGCTGTAATTGTCGCGGCGACCATCCGGCGAATTTTGGACAATGCCCGGCTAACCCGGCTAACAGACCTCGTAAAACTAAAAACCTAAAGAGCCTAAACAAACCTTGCCCCCACCCCCCACCCCAGTTGCCAAATGCTCCCCAGTTGACGACTGCTAAAGAGGTTAATATTGAGCCCACAGTGGATATTACTGAAACAAACACTAATTTCTACAATAGAACTGAAAACACCTATGTCTCCACTACTAGCGGAAGGAAACGCAGACCCCTCCCCTACAGTCAAACTCAAGGGGAGTTCTCTAAATTAAATGATTTTATCAAACTGTTTGATGAAATCAAACAACTGTTTGGCGGCATACAGTTTGAAAAAATTCTCACCTTCACTAAATTTTTGAAATTAAATCTACCCAGGGCTAAGGGCCCTATGGATTGTATCTCTTTGATATTCAGTGCAGTTCAGAATCTCCTTGCTTAGGAAGCTCTGTTCTGCCCTGAACTTTTTAATGTCTGAAATTATTTTTTGTACCACCTCTTTCTCTGGGAATTCTCAAAGTACTTTTTCATTACTATGTGCACCAAATACCTACTTCATCCATTGCCTCGGCAAGTCTATATCATGCTCAAAGCTGAAAAATTCAACATCCCGGAGATACAGCAATCAGTGCTAGGCGCTCCAAAAATGTGTCAAACACGAGATAGAGAGAAGCAAAGAATTTCTAACCGTAAAGAAGGGAACCTTCCGTAGACCCAATGTAATCAGCTTTATCGCGACTGCTGAAAGTCTGTCATGCAGGAAAAGCAACGTCACAGGACGAGAATCCGGAATGAAGGATTCTTTCTTTATTGTTTCTTCTCGGGTTTTTTTTTTTTTTTTTTTTTTTTTTTTTTAATACTTTGATTTGATAATCGTATGATAAGTGATGCAATTTAAATGGAAAACATATTTTCATTTACATAAAGATTTTTTAAAGCAAAATAAAAAATTTTAATGCTTTTTTTTACCTCCAATTACATTCAAAATAAGAATTTAAATTTGCATGCTTTGTCCTTGTATAAAATTTTTTTTCAATTTAAGATATTTTTCGTTATCATTAAAAGATATTACGGTAAAATAAAATTATATTTTATTTCATATCTAATTATACTTAAAATAAGAATTTTATTTTGCATGCATGATCTTACAAAAAACTTTTACACTCAAATTCAAGTGCACTCTTATATGTAATATTAATAAAATAGAAATTATAAATTCACATGCCTTTGACATGATAAGATAAAACAAATAAAGAGTAAGAAGTTCCGCAATTTTTTTCGCACTAAATATTATTTTCGCTCTACAGATATATTTTATTCTCAGATTTTATTTCACAGACATATGTTATACTCTTCATAGAAGCGTTCTTTTTGTAAATTTTAATAATACAACTACAATATATAAGTTGCAGATGAAATGTTTTTAAGAAGGAAACTCTTCTATATTTTACATATTTCTTTCAGATAAACTCTTTCAGCAAAAGTGTAACTTAAACTACAGAAATTAAGAAGAAAAGAAATCCTGTAATAATTGTAAAATCAATAACGGTTCCTACCAAAAAAACATGTCGTATAAAAATAAATTAAGAGAAAGAAAATAATGGAACATGAGTAAAACTAAGCAAAATTTAATCAAACAATTTTTATTTACACATATTTATTATATAAACACATTTAGATAAAAAAAAATCACAGTATAAATAATCTAAAAATATATTATTTCTAATGTTATCTGCTTCAACACATCCAGAAAATCAGCCTGAATAGACAGAAAATTAAAAATAATTCTATCTCAAACAAGCTAATCAACTGGCTTATGTCAAGCTTTTCAATTGGCCCAAGATTAGTAAAATCAAAAGTTCTAAGTATACAAATGAGTAAATATAATCATGATAAGAATCCTAAAGGGCAAGATCATTTATTTCTAAAGGTGTTTATTGGAATTACGCATGCATACTAAATAAAACAATACATTAAATACTTTTAGGATCGAAATAATCCACGTACCTTTTGTGTTTGCAAAAAACTCAGCAAATCATTTTAAGACAATCAGCGGTCATTTTAAGACAATCGCAATCGGAAAATCAAATGTACACAGCCCAGAATTGTAATACACGATTAAATACATGTCAACCATGTAAATGAAGTGACAAAAATATTAAATTAACAACCTAAAATTGTACTAAAGTCGACCCACATGGAATTATAACACATAAATACATTGACTTACGACAGAAATAACCCATTTTCTTCCCCCTCCTTGACAAAAAATATCTTTTCATCACCCAAGATGCATTGCGCGAAATCACACCAGCGCCCATCGAGAGGGGATTTTACTCGAAGGGAATACCCCTGTACGATTATTTCTCCTTTTAACATCTCTTCGACAGTACTTCGACAGTAGGCAGATGGCGATAGTTAAGTGTTAGCCAACCTTCCCCCGTTTGCTGAAAGGTCGAACCATATCCAAAACCCTATAAACGCCAAAAACCAGACAGACCATCCCTGAAACATCAACGCCAAGCAATAATGCTTCCATGAACCCAGAAAATCCGATGAAAAACCAGCTTCCCCCCCCCCCCCCCAAAACTGATAATGTCCCTATGGAGCAAGAGAACACAATCCATGAAAACAACCCACAAGATAATAGCAATACTAGTGAATCCTCCTTTTCCGTTAAAGAACTCATCCTCTTATTTAAAGAATTCCAAAACACTTTTAAAGCAATAAATCTAAATTTCATTACTCCAGGATCTCCAAACAATTTTTCTAACAAACCGCTCTATTGTCGATAAGGGTCTAGACATTCGACATTCTAGTCCTTATCGACAAATACTTCAACCAATTCAGTATCCTGACGGTATGACACCCCCCCCCCCACACACACACACACACACACTCACGGTGGCACGGCTATTTACATTAGAAGCATCCTAGCACACACATATTAACAAAATCGGCACCAACATCCTCGAACATACAATCGTTAAATTTAAAGTCCCGAACATCCCCAGCATATTAATAGACTCTATTTATGCCAAACAACAAAGCACACATAACATACAGGATGACTTCTCTTCACTATTCAATATGCACGATTGCGTCATTCTCATGGGCGATTTTAATGCGCACCATAAGAATTGGAATTGCAGGAGGCAAAACAAATATGGGAGAGAAATCAACGAATACATTAATAACAACAATACCAGGCATACCTTTCCTCCCACACACACACACCTAAACGACATCACACGCGACACCACCATTGACTTCGCACTCGTCAATAACATTCCCTACCCTCATGAAATTGCAACTTTAAATGACCTTAGCTCTGGCCATCTCCCTATTAAACTCACACTCTTTCTCACCCAAAACGTCCCTATCACTCCATCTCTGAAGTCCGTCAACTGGTCTAAATTCACTCTAAATCTTGCAAATTCACACTTAATTTTTGCCCGCTACACCAATACTTAAGACATTGACAGAAACACTAACACTTTGACCCTGCAAATCAAAGAAGCCCTAGCCGCTGCCACAACTTATGCCCCCCCCCCCCCATCGCACTACAAATTGCCATCTTCAATCAAAAAGATTATAAAAGAAAGAAATCAAACCAGGAAAACCTGGCAAATTAATAGACACCCCGACACTAAAAATAAACTCAATGCTCTTAATCGACTTATCAAACACAAAATTAATAACCACAGACAATCTAATTGGAAAAACTACATCAGCTCTCTTTCCCCCATGACAACTCGATTTGGAAATTTTATGTCCTCAAAAACACAAACAAAAACACCACCCTAATGCAAACCACTAAAGGACTCACACACAACAACAATGAAATCACAAATGCCCTTGCAGATAATTATGAATCCCAATTTACAATTAATAATGACTTAAATTGCATCGACACTGAAAGCGAAGTTCTAACTGAAATACAAAAATTTTTGGCCACGCCCCCCACCCATTCAACCAACCCGACCTCCCCCTCTCAAATTCTTGAAGAAATCAAACGTCTCAAACCCAGAAAGTCTCCTGGAATCGACCACATCAATAACAAAGCACTGAAATCCCTCCTCATAATATTATATACTTTCTAACACTTCTCATAAATGCTATATTGAAATTTAATTATTTTCCGATAAAGTGGAAAATTGGTGTTATTGTTCCAATTTTGAAATCAGGAGAAAATCCAACACTACCACAAAGTTACAGGCCCATCACTCTGCTCACCTGAATTAGCAAACTTACAGAGCGCATCATTCACTCGCGACTGAAACAATTCATTACTCAACAAAATATCATTATTCCCGAAGAATTTGGCTCCCGCCCCCAGCATGCTACAACACACCAGTTGTTACGTGTTACTGAATTCGTTTCTGAAGGATTGAATATTGGACTAACAACTGAAGCTATACTTCTTGATGTAGCGAAAGCCTTTGATCGCATCTGGTATGACGCTTTAATATACAAACTAATTAAGCTTAATTTCACAGATGCTCTCATCCACCTTATATACTCTTACCTTCACTACAGGTACTTCACCGTCCGCTTTAACAACACATACTCAACACACAGACCTACTAGTGCAAGGGGTCCCACAGGGCTCTCAATTGGCCCCGACACTCTTCAATGGCTACATCAATGATATACCCAAATCCCCAGATACACTCAACGAGCTCTATGCGGACGACACCGCCATCTACACTCAATCTTCAAATGCAAACTATGTGCGCTCTCACTTGCGGACACACATGAACACACTTTCCTCCTGGTTTCAGAAGTGGAAAATAATAAATCCAAATAAAACAAACTGCATCCTGTTTACAAAAAAAAAGGAAAATCTCCCCCTCCATCTTGATTAACAACACACCTATCCCTTACTACACCAACACCTGTAAATATCTCGGCATCACCTTTGATAAAAAAAAAACTTAACTTTATTCATCACATTGCTAATACAATCAGAAAATACCACATTGCCAGGGCCTAATTATACCCTATACTACATGCACCCCATGTTAGCTATAAAAACAAAGTCACACTGTTCAAAACTGTGCTCAAGCCTGTTCTGCTTTACGGAGCTGTCGTTTGGGGTTTCACGGCTAAAACCAACTTGAATAAACTTCAAAATGTTCCAAACTTACTTCTAAGATCGATCAGAAAAGCCCCTAGATATCTGCGGAATGACGTAATTCACCGAGACTTTGGAGTCAGGCCCATAAATGAAGAAATTAAAAAAACTTGCATTAAATTTTTACAATAACATCCCCTCAATTCCTAACCAAGAGCTGCTCAACTTAAAATTATATGAAACATCACCAGTGGAATTTTAAAAGACGCCCCAGGGTGACGACCATTCTCACTTAACCGCCTCACGGCTCATCATCTTTAAATAAAGGGGAAAAAATAAATGAATAAACTGATATTAATTTCCATCCTGTTCCAGAACCTTGATCTCATCAAATAGAAGTTCGGGTTTTCGGGCAGGACATAGTACCAGGGGCGCGAAGCGCCTTTAATCTCCAATCTCAATATATTGGTTCTTATCGTCAAACTGTGACATTATTTCATTGACCCGTGATTGGAGGTTCGAGGTTTTTATTTACTACTTATTTAATTATTTGATCTAGCTCCTAGTGTGGCAGTTTGTTGCACATTTAGAGTTTAAGCAGTTTGGGGGGTTGATGCAGATCTAAGGGTTACCTAGCAATTTGGCAGTTTAAGGATTAAGAATATTTTTTAAATTTGAAAAATATTGATCGTGATATTTAATTAATTTCAGTTGCTAGTCAAGGGGTTTATCTAAATCCGGTTATTCAAGGTTAAGTACTGCACGGGGTCTCTTACGAGATTTGGCCTTGCGATGATCATAGTCAGGTAGACTGAATAGAAATTCATTTGGAACTGAAGGCAGGTTGTCTTAGAATTTTAGCGCTAGCTGTTTAATTTGGACTATCACGGTTTTTATTTTAAAGTCTTTTCTAAGCACAGAGTTCCTTAAATATCTAGGGGCTTTCCTGATACACCTTAGGATTTTATTTTGCCTTGTTTCTAAGAAGTCTATGGTAGTTTTACAGGCATATCCCCATACGGGAGCTGCATACAGCATTCCCGGGCGGATGACCGATTTGTATATTAGAAGTTTGTTTTGATAATTAAGATTTCCGTTTCCTATCATTGGGTATAACAAGGCTATCTCGGTCATAGTTAACATTCTCGCAAAAACTTCTTCGCACAGTTTACTAATAAATCAAACGAAGGATCTACAGAGCATTACAGATATTTTATAACAGCCTCATTTGCATACTTCTGGAAGATGTATTCGGTTAAGCGCCACCTATAGGTGATTTTTTAAACTACAAAATGCTTTCGCGTCAACCCCCCCACCCCCCCAGTCCTGACAATACTTATGGGACAAACCGCACCTCAATGCGATGATTTTTCGATTTTTAATGAATTTTTAAAGTTTTTACGGACTTTTGAAAGACCCTGTATTTAACTAATCGGGGGGTATCCAATGCTTCCATTCAGAATTCAAACATACCCTTTGAAATGGTTTATTTATCTACCACAAATAATTTTGTATAATATTTAACACAAAATTAAATTTCGTTTCATGCCAAATAGTTTCACGTGTATAGATAAACTCATGATCTAGTAAGCTGTTCTGAATAAGAATAGTTTAAAGTCAATAAAGTAAATGGTTACTTCGCGCGTAGTGCTTGGTTGTTTATGCTTCCTAGAGAAGTAAATCCAATGACATTTATTGGGGTTTAATTTTATTCGCCATTTTTCCAGCCACGTTTGGAGTATGTCTAAGTGTTGCTGTAGCTGTCTGTGCATTACTGAGAGATATGTGTGTTTTGCAAGTATCGCACTGTCGTCTGCATTGAGTGCTAGCTCTGTTTTTGGAGTCCTAGGGATATCGTTCAGGTATATGTTAAAAAGTGTCGGGCCCAGGATGAAACCTTGCGATACACTACTTTTAATCAGCTTGGGTGGGTGTAGATAAGCTATCTTTCACTCTGACTTGAAAGTGTCTGTTATTTAAGTATGAGATTAAAAGTTTGACAAATGCGTCAGGGACTTTTAAAGTGATCAATTTGTACGCTAATCTACAGGGACACACTTTATCAAAGGCTTTTTGTATGTCCAGAAATATCGCAGCGGTTGGTGTCTTGTTATTAAAACCAGAAGATTTCATTGAAACTGGTTTTTCTTGATTTTTTCTTGTTGAATACTGGAAGCCTATTGTTTTTAAATGTAATCGAATGATCAGAACCCCTTAAATTTTCCAGTGAAATTTTGAAAAAATCATCAAAAAATCAAAACCTTTAATACAGTTACACAAATAGCCATTTCTTATGTAATGTTTCCATAGAAAACGATTGATATAAACTTTAGAACGCTAGCCTGAACCGTTCTCAAGATATTGCACATTTTTAAAATAAATTTATCAAAAAATCCCATAAACTAAAAAAAAATATATTAACTGTTGAGAAACATGTTCACTTTCATATGTAATATTATGCGATAAATTTGGTGACATCATTCTCGTGGATCTAGCTCGTTCCATTCATGAGAAAATATACTTTGAGTAATACTTTTGTACTTGAACGCCAATAGTTATTTATATACTATAAGAAGAACTTATTTCTCCGTCCATAACGCTTGGCGAGATATTGGTGCCGAATTTGGCGGAATGTCACCAACTTGGCGACTTTTTTAAATCTTGCCAAATTAACGAAAATCGCGCCAAATGAATGAAAATGACACTAAATCAATGAAAATGACGACTAATTGGCGAAAATTCAATATCTTGGAAAGAATATAAATATCTACTATAAGAAAAACCTATTTTTTTATTGTAAAAGTAGTAAATGCATTGCATTATATATGGAAAGTCATGTGTTGTCCGCATCAGATTTCTCTTCTTCATACGTTTAACTGCCTCGTACATAATTTTTTTCCGGTTCCAATAAATACCGTATCAAGAATGTTAATAATTACTACATGACACGTGACACAAATCCAAGTTTTTCCATGTCGTACGTTTTTTACTTGAGGAGCCAAATGATAATTTTCGCATGTTTTACTTATTTGATGCTAAGTATTTTCTGTTCTCCCTGACGTGGGTTGATCTTAGCGAATACGCTGACTGTGACAAGGACGTGATGCCGTTAGAAGTTCTGAACATTTCCGATTTGGTGTTCTTAGATAAAACTAATAATGTTGACGCGAACGTTGACCATACTCAGCGAGTACAGCCTTATTCGAACGAAGCTATGACTGCATTAATAATTGTGAAAAACTTTTTCCTAGCAAACGAAAATCAAAAATTGTACTTGCAAACATTGTCAAATGCCGAAAACTCTGTTTATGAAATTGTAACTCGAAACAAGAAGCAAACTAAAATCATCGATTTTTATTGTCCTTAACAAGTGATCATTTTCATTAAATATACATGTAATATAAAATATTTCTCTTTGACATTTTTACTTTCCCTGCAATGCATGGTAATGTATAGGAAAAGTATTGGAATCATACCGAAAATCGCAACTCGAGTTTTCGACGGATCTACACGTTTCGAGACCTCTAGAATACGAAAAACCTATTTTTAACGTGACGTCTGTTTATGTGTTTGTCTATCTGTCTCTCTGTGCAATTCATGTATCCACTCTAACTAAAAAACTAATGGACCGAATTTCATAAAAGAAAAAACCGAATTTCATTAATAAGCACATTATCTATCTTGATACCAATAACTTCTATGCAGGGCCGTAGCCAATGTATACTCACCCCCCTCCCCTGATAAAAATATTAAATTTTTAATAGTGTTACGAAATTTCATATAAAATGTCATTCAAATTTTGCATAAAAAATGTCTTTGAAAATTTTTTATAAATTACTTCGCTTTAATGATTTTTTAATTTAGCTGAATTTGTGATTATACTAATGATCAATTTATCTACATATTTAATTTTAAAATATTTAAACATTATGACAATAGTATTTAGGGTACTTTTGTATCATTATGGAGCTATTATATACAGAGTCAAAATCTACTGATAAGTGAGTAATAGTTAATATTAAGTGTTAACTTGTATTAACTTTCAGAATTCTTCTACAAATGATTAACAGCTTTATTACTAATTAATGTTTACATTAAAATCAATTGTAATATTGATGGATATGTATTAATATATGGATATTTAATAGCTTTTAGCTTGCAAATATAAATATGCAATTATTTGTTAATAATTTATATGAATTAAAA
Organism: Amaurobius ferox; assembly: GCA_951213105.1. Lineage (NCBI taxonomy): Eukaryota > Metazoa > Arthropoda > Arachnida > Araneae > Amaurobiidae > Amaurobius > Amaurobius ferox. Next base: position 59,379,157 of record OX578155.1, on the reverse strand, counting down.
TATATAATAGTAACTATTATAGTTTGTAAATGCTAATGATTAATTGAGTTTTTGTTGAGCCCCTCCTTTGAGATTGTTGAGCCCCCCCCCCTTTTAAATTTCCTCTAGCCCCTCTTCAATTTCGTCTCTGACTATGGCCCTGCCTGTAAAGTTGGGTTATGCAACTACTACCTATGGTGGCTTTAAATAGATATCTACAGAAAATTTAAATGAATTCTGGATAATAAGTTTAAAAGATAGTACTCAAGAGGAATATACAGGGTGTCCAGTGCTATCGGTGCCCAATGGCTATTTCCTCAACCGTTAGTCACAGAGATACACTTCCAATTGCAAAAATGTTTTAAATTTTAAAATCTATTATCTTAGAAAAGTTTAAATCAATAAATGCATTTCTGAAAAAAATACGAAATATAAATTTTTATACAGTCCCCCGGTCCTACCAATTATATTCAGGAAAATCATCCTAATACAATTTTATGCAAAATAAAAAAAAAATCATCCTTTTACGGCCAAAATTGACCGACTTATAGCTGTTTAAAGTTGGGGCACTTTTTTGTACTGAGAAATGGTCTATACGGCCCCTGATTGGCTGGTTGCCTGAAACAGGACATTTTTATGCGTGGAAAAACGACTTAGGTCATAAAGTTTAATGCTTCATATAACTCGGTGAATTTTGGTCGTAAAAGGAAGATTTTTTTTTTTTATTTTGCATGAAATTGTATGAGGATGATTTTCCTAAATATAATTGATAGGACCGGGGAACCGTATAAAAATTTATATTTCGTATTTCTTTCAGAAATGTATTTATTGATTTAAACTGTTTCTAAGATAATAGATTTTAAAATTTAAAACATTTTTGCAATTGGAAATATATCTCTTTGACTAACGGTTGAGGAAATAGCTATTGGGCACCGATAGCACTGGACACCCTGTATATTCGAAGTGGATCTTTACTACTTTACTTACAGGATTACACTAATGGCCCTCTAGCTTCTGGAAAGATGAAGATTGAGAGAAACGCTCTCTTCATACACCGAGCAACTGGTTCAGCACTTCCATCGTGGTCATTTCGTTAGTACTACGAAATCAATGCCCAATCTATATGATAAAAGACATTACATTGTTCACTATCGCAACCTTCAACTATACCTACCACTAGGTTTAAGACTCATGAAAGGCATTAAAATTTAATTCGAATCCCTGGTTACAGAAATACAATCCAATTCAATACAGATAAGAGAAAACTGGCGAAGACAAATCTCGAAAAAGATTTCCTTAAACTTCTTAATAATGCTATGTTTAGAAAGACCATGGAGAATCTTCAAAATCGAGTGAATATTGAGTTAGTGATTTCTTCAAAGGGAATTCTACCCTGCTAGCTACCCTGCTTGCTAGGGAATTCTACCCTGAAGATGGTAGAATTCCCTAGCTTATAGAGCTAGGAAACTTTTTTGCGAAGATCTGGTGAACATCGAGCATGTAAAGATTTGCATTTTAATAAATCGATCGATATACGTAGGTTTTGCCGTCCTGAAGTTGTCAAAACTACTCATGTATGAGTTCCATTATAAACATATTAAAAGCTAATATTGTGAAAAGGCCTCTTTTCTCTTCACTGATACTTATTCATTGACTTATAAAATTCAAACTCCTGATATCTATGAAGATATGAGTTTTCATATTCATTCCTATGATTTTTCTGACTATCAAAAGGCCCATCCTCTCTTCAGTGAAAACAAAAAAATAAAAAAACTCATTGAATACTTTCAGGATATTAAACTCAACACCCATTCAAGAAATCATAGGTCTTAGACCTAAGATACACCCTATTCTATTATCTGGTGTGGTAAAGAAAAATGTAAAAGAGGATACTACGCATGTGATAGCGCGGAAAATTACTCACAGTGACTATAGAGCATGCGCACCAGTGTAAATAAACAACCTGCGTGGTAGAATGCGCAGAAACGTAAGGGCAAAAGGACATTATTTTTACCATAGAGTGTAGTGGTAAACGGACGATGATGGCAAATAAAAATTGAAACTAAACCCATTAAACATCGAAATTTATCTTTGTAATGAAAATAAGTTATTTAGAATGCTTGAATAACAACATATATTTAAAGATTTCATTTGCTAAAGTGCACTTTAAGTGATTTTAAGTGAATATACTACTACTCATTTTTACTGTGATCACTAACTAGCGTTCTGAAGATGTATACATTTACTAGCAAACACTGCAATGTATATACGAGCATGAAGGGAAAGATATGTAACGATTTTTCATTAAAAAAAACCTCATATATATATTTTAATTAAAGTGAATATCTTATTTTCCAGTTAATAAAAAATATCCATCAAACAAGATAAATTTAGTAAAATGAGAGGTTTAACGATTGTAAGTTTCTAAAGTAACCGTTTTTAATACAGAAATAATGAAAATTTCCATACTACTAAGCAAATGAAAATTTTGTTTTGGAAATGCCACGAAACGTGAGGGCAAAATTGGCCATGTGAAGTCACGTATGCTACTTGGTGCAATACCTACCATGGAAGATCAGATTAGAATTGCTAGTGCCATAAGCGGCGCCAGGCTTTCACGATTGGGGGTGCTTTGCATTGGGGGCCCACAATTGGGGAGTGCTCATGCAAAACATGTTTAGTTTAAAAATGACAAATAGTTTACTTGTGGAAGTTTAATTCATTATATTTTGTCCACCGATTTCTGCATGATATAGCCATGGTCTTAATTCGCGAACAATACTAAATAAAAGGAAATTTGAAAATTATGAACGCTCTAATGCTAGCACAGACGCCAATGGAATATTGACAATATTCTGCCAAACTCGATACGAAACTAACGTCTTTGTATCCTTCTCCGATATATGAGAGTTCACGACAGAATTCTTTATTGAATCCAAACCCTGAAAATATCTGATCTCAGATTTATAAATCCGTAGAGAAAAAAAAAAAAATAACGACTTAAAAAGGAAGATAGAGAGAGAAACTGAAAAATGTTGGATTAAGTAGCAGTTAAGTAAAAAGGAATGTTTGCGCAATTCATAATGGGGGTGCTGAAGCACCCCTAGTACCCCCTCCCCCTGTGGCGCCGCCTGTGGCTAGTAGTAATGGTAAACTCTTCACTGTATGCCAGAGCAAAGTGACTTTGTCTCCCATTGACGACAAAAGATATTACATGAAAACAGTATTACAAGCTATGCGTGGCCACTTTAAAATTAGAAAATAAAAGAAGAAAACAGTTAGGTTGCCGCTGTGCATTTATGCATTTTGTGGTGGTAGGGACAATTCTAAAAAAATACTTTTTCAGCAAATATTACCATACAAAAATAATTCATATCAAGGTTGTCGCAGTACGCATGCGCATCGGGTGGTGGTAGTGGCAGACTTTAACAAAATATTATCTTTCACTAAAATGCCTACATATGTACAATAGACCACTATTGAAACGAAATAAAAATCAATACGCTACTCCAACATGTGACATCCTTTTAACCTCCACCCTCTTCTGTGACATCATCATTCTATCCTTTATGGGATGATGTCACAGAAGAAAATGGGCTGCCATAGGATGCGTATACATCCTATGGCAGCCCATTTCATCCCCTCGCACCTATATTATGGCCTCTGGGTGTCCTGATGTTAAAGTATAGCATTCCAATATCTACTCCTGGCGTTGAACTCTCATTCCCTTTATACTTACAGCTAATAAAACTATAGCTATCTTACAAGATCATAAACCAACTGTCGGTTACAATAAAACAGCAATTAAATGCGCAGCTAATTCACAAAACAGCCAATGCTGTTTGTTCTCAAAACACTGACATATCTCACAATTAAATTTAACTCATATTCCGTCAAATCTGCCCAAATGAAAGATGAATTTATATACTCTTTATATATTTTTATATATACTTTTTATACACACTTTTTATACTCTCCACAGAAATAACTAATATACATATTTCTAGAAAGTTTCACCAGGTTCAGGAACTCGCTAAAAGCCACCAAGTTTGTAATATTTAGCAGAATCTGGCACCCAGGTTACGGAAAGGTCGCTAAATTCTGGCAACCCTGCTCTCACGTAATAGTAATGGTTGGTTGTAAAAGTGTTTTTTCATTGTACGGCATACATTTTCTCAAAATACTGACGTATTTCACAATTAAATTTGACAAGTATGATAAAGGAAAAATGACGAATTGTACTAAAGAGAGAAATGTAAATTTGTTGTGAACAAAGTGTATCAGCCTCAAATTAGAAGAAAGAGAATGAGAATTTAATTCTGTGACATCTCCATAAAATACTGGGCCCTATTCCAAGGTTGTCGATTATTACTACCCGTCGATTGATAAATGGGGCTCCTATATCTGAGCAATATGTCGCAAGCACAGTAACGTTTGTCGCTCGCTATAGTCGCGGCCTTTACTGATTGACGCAGAACACAAACGACAAATTTAGGAATAGAGCACCCTGGGCTCAAGGTCTAAATCTCGACGCTCAATCTTCCCCCTCCCCCCTTGGGGACGATATCATAACCCTATACAAGTAAACAAAATTAATAAAACTTTTCTTTTAACAAAGCGGGAGCCTATGAAAGGTATCACGTGCTTATGAAGACTATGCAACGAACACTGAACGAGATATGCGTACTAATTAATTTGACTAATTAGATTGAAAACACCCCAAAAACGTTAAAAAAGATCGTCTGCGAAAACTTTCTGAAGCATTTTCTAAGAATAGCCCATTTAATCAAATATTCGTCAAAATAGAGAAAGTTTGGAGTTAAAGACAAAAGATCTTTTCATGGTACATCTTCTCAAGAGTTCTTGAAACTTCTTTGAATAGAAGCAAACTTTAATATCATTAGGGGCAGATGTCTGTGGAAAGTATATATAAGCTACGATGGAAATCAAACTGAAGTGTTACTTCCTCATAGTGCAATGTGCAAACATTTTTGGCTCTAAAACATTTTTTAATTAATGAAAATCTACGAAGAACTTTTACTTTTGTTTCACTTAACTCGTACTTTCTAAACACATTTGGATTCAAAATCGAACTTCTAATTTCTCATATATTATAAAATATCGTGTCCCTAAAAATTCTCGAATTTTCGAAAACAAAATAATTATTCTGTGTTCATCAACATAACTTTCACAATACAATTGTACTGCAAAATAGTTTTTTCCAAATGCTCTAATAATTGCAATTTAAAATGCAAAACACGTTTGAAATTAAAAATGTAGTATGAAAAATCCAGTTAGGATGAATATCTTATAAATAGTTTAACACTTACATAAAATATATAACCAATAGAAAAGTACAATTTATTAGCATTTAGCTGGCTAGCATAAAATGTTTCCGGAGGGTGGGGCGAATAATCATCTCCGCGGAGATTGCCCCCCCCCCCCCCACCACCACCACCACCACCACCAAATGTATACTTAAAAGAAACACTACAAATGTCTATTCAAAATACATCACTTATAAGAACATCGGGTAAGGAGAAAATCAATAACATAGCAGAAGAGTAAATAATTTTCCTGGGCTGATGAGAAGGAAGGGGAAAAACCTGGACCTTAATAAAAAAAAAAAAATGAGGTCTTTAAACGAACTCTTAGATTTCAGGTAAATGTTGGGCCGTTGAAGGTTTCAATCTAAAAGCATTGACAAAGGTGCAGACAGCCCTAAGAACCAACCTCGGTTTTAAAATTAAAACAAGAAAGATCAATCATGCATAATGCATTGATTATGAAACACTTTCCAACTTCAATGTAATTTTATTTAAACATCTCTAAAATGTAATACATTCCTCGGTAATATTTTTAAAATTACCACAATACTACACTGATTCATTATATTTGAAAACTTCATCGAAAAAAAAATGAACTTCATTCAAACGACGGCATTGAAATAAAAATTGCCTGGTTTAAACATCTCTAAAAATTCGATATATTCCTCGGTAATATTTTTTAAATTATCATAATACTACAATAATTTATTATATTTGAAAACTTCATCGAAAACAAATGAAATTTATTCAAATGACGTCATCGAAATATTACACGCCTGGCTTTCTTTATAAAAGCAGCATTTCATTCATAAACATTTTTCCATTCATTTCATTCATCACAATACTATAATAATTCATTTTATTTAAAAACTTAGGACCATGGAGGTACAAGTAATTAAACTCTATGCTTAAAACCTCATCGAAAAAATCGTCCTTCTCTCTGTAAAATCGATGAATATTTCATTCATATCAGCTATATGGCAGACTCCATGAACTAAATAATTTTTCGTGAAAGAAATTCAGCAATTCTTATACAACTCATTCTACATACTTTGCTGTTTACATTTTCTATAAGTGAAAATTAAGCTTCGTTGTGGAAATAATCAAATTTGGATGATCATTTAAACTCAAATATATTGTAATTGCGTTGTTTCAGTATGTAGATGAACAGAATTTAAGCAAAAATAAAGCGCTTTTAGGACGGATACAACACTAAATATAAATTAAAAAGAACTTTAAAAATCACGATTTTGACACAAGATGGATGTCATATTTTATTTTGACGTGGGTTACGTGATCTCTTCATATAAAAGGTGTAGTTATTATCTAAATTTTATTTAAAAAACTACTGAATATATTTTGCTGAAATTTTTTTTTTTATATTTTATGGGATAATTTGAATATTTTCTAAAATTTTCGAAGCAATTTGTGAATTTTAAATCCGCTTAAAAAATGCTTGAAAAATTAGGTCCCATAGGGTTCAATGTATTTAATTTTTTCAACCCGGATTCCATCCAAAACTAATTGGGTAATATTCTTCATTTATATTCCCATAGGTCCCACAGACCGTCTGAACAACATACTAAAATTTCATTTTGATAAAGTCATTTTTACGGGAGTTATCGTGCTAACGGACAGACAGACAGAATGAAAAACAAAGTCATAAACACTTTTCAACTTTGTTGTAAAGTGTTAAAAACTGAGATCTATAAACGGACTTCTAGTTCTCAGATAAAAGTTGAGACAACGAAGGTTTCAGTCTGAAGCCATTAATAATTGTGCAAACAGCCCTAGGAACCAATTTCAAAATTAAAAGTACTGAGGTCTTTGAACAAACTCCTTGTTCTCAGGTAAAAGTTGAGACGTTGAAGGTTTCAATCCAAAAACATTAATAAAGATGCAGACAACCCTAAGAGCCAACCTCACTTTCAAAATTAAAAGAACTGAGATCTTTATAATGTTATTTTCCACATGGTCGTTTATTCCTTGATAACGCTCTGAATGCAAGGTTCCCTGTTTATGTTTGATAAAATCCAATTATTGACGAATCTTCCACATCAATATACAGTAGGATTGAGAGGTACTGTACCGTTGGGAGCTACTTCTAGGTACTGTAATACAACAAAGAAAAAAAATCTGATGTGGCCAACACATGACTTTCCTTATATAATGCAATGAATTTACTACTTTTACAGTTTAAAAAAATGTTATTCTTATAGTAGATACTTATATTTTTTCCAAGATATTGAATTTTCTTCAATTTGCCGTAATTTTCATTGATTTAGCGTCATTTTTATCCATTTGGCGAGATTTTTGCTAACTTGGCAACAATTAAAAATGTCGCCAAGTTGGCGACATTCCACCAAATTCGTCGCCCAAATATCGCCAAACGCTATGGACGGAGAAATAAGTTATTCTTATAGCAGATAATTAACTATTGGCGTTCAGATACAAAAGTATTACTAAAAGTATCTTTTATCATGAATGGAACGAGCTAGTTCCATTCATGAAAAAAGATACTTTTAGTAATTTCATCATTCTGGTGGAACGAGCTAGTTCCACGAGAATGATATCACCAAATTTATCGCATGGTATTACATATGAAAAGTGAACATGTTTCTCAATAGGAAATATATTTTTTTTTATTTTACATGACTTTTTGATAATTTTTTTGGAAAATGTGCAATATCTCGAGAACGGTTCATGTTAGCGTTTTAAAATTTATGTCACTCGTTTTCTAATGAAAAATTTCATAAGAAATGTCTACTTGCGTAACTTTATTAGTGGTTTTGATTTTTTGACCTTTTTTTCAAAATTTCACTCGAAAATTTAGGGGGGTTCTGAACATTCGATTGCGTATAAAACAATAGGCTTCCAGTGTTTATGGATTGTGATTTTTGTACCAAATTTCGTTCGAATCGGTCCATTCGTTCGTCAGTTATCGTCTCCACAGACTCACTGACACACACACACACATGCTTTCACACACACAGACATCACTTCAAAAACGTTTGATTCGTGATCAGGGATGCTTGAAACGTGCTCTCCCGTCGAAAACTCGATTTCAAATTTTCGACCCCGTCACAATACTTTCCTTATACATTATGTATATAAGGAAAGTAATAAAAATTTCACGCAAAAGTAGTGTAAAATTTTTCACTTCAAAATTGTATACAAAATAGAAATTTCAAAGCAAAATAGGAGGCGACACATGACAATGTATTTTAAATCATCATGCCAAATTGCAAATGATTTGATACCAAAAATCCGGCGTTAAAAGATAATCATATACCAAATTTGGACTTTAGCTACTCCGGTTCTTGAGTTATTCCCAAACAAAGAACACATTTTTATAACAAGCCCAGGACATGCTAGTCCAATAAGGTTCAAGATCCAAAGAATTAAAATATTCTAAAACAGTCATCGATATACCAAATGTTGACTTTCTATCTGTTCCTGTTCTCGAGTTATTCCTCAAAAACTAGTACATTCCTATAGCTGACTCTGGATTGGATACGGACTAGTCCGATAAGGTTAAATAAAAGTTAACCATGTTTTCTTCTAATCATTTCAATGCTTGGAAAATGAAAAATATTAAAATATCTTTTATTGAAACTGTTTAGACGCTTACAGTTCCCCTGTCTAAATGCTCATTTTGCACAAAATGGAATTACTAGCAACAGCAGCGCCATCTCACCTAAGCATTATAGAACTGTTAGGTTAAATGCTGACCATCAGTTTGTAGGGTATTTCCTTAAATCTCACTTGAAATTATCTTTTAAAGTGCTTTTCAATTTTGTCATATTTATTATGTAAAATGAGAGAAGTTTCAATCATTTAAAGATAGTTCGGGGGGGGGGGGGGGGAGTTAGACTGCGAATTATTAGTGTTATATATAGGTGTAGAACTTTCTATTTTATTCAATCATTTATCTCAAAGGCATTTTTAATATGAATCATTTGCAACACGAAGTCGTTTTATGTTTATTACTTAATTACGATACAAAACCTCAATAAAATTTCGGTTTTGGAGATTTTAAAATATTTTGATTAAGATACTTAAGTTTTACTAACACGTTATGCTTTTAAATTTAGTCGGAATCAAAAAATCATGAAAATTGTATTCTTTAAGATTCGAAATGTTGCTTTAATTTTCTTGGAGAACCCATATCTTTGCATCGAAAAAAAATCTGATGTGGGCAACACATGACTTTCCTTATATAATGCAATGAATTACAGTTACCTTTACAGTTAAAAAAAATGTTATTCTTATAGTAGATACTTATATTCTTTCCAAGATATTGAATTTTCTTCAATTAGTCGTCATTTTCATTGATTTAGCGTCATTTTTATCAATTTTTCGAGATTTTTGTTAATTTGGCAACAATTAAAAATGTCGCCCAGTTAACGACATTCCGCCAAATTCGTCGCCAAAACCTCGCCAAGCGTTATGGACGGAGAAATGTTATTCTTACAGAAGATAAATGTCTATTGGCGTTCAAATACAAAAGTATTACTCAAAGTATCTTTTTTCCATGAATGGAACGAGCTAAATCCACGAGAATGTTGTCACCCAATTTATCGCATGGTATTACATATGAAGAGTGAACATGTTTCTCAATAGGAAATATTTTTTTTTATTTTATATGACTTTTTGATAATTTTTTTGAAAAATGTGAAATATCTCGAGAACGGTTCATGTTAGCGTTCTAAAATTTATGTCAATCGTTTTCTAATGAAAAATTACGTAAGAAATGTCTATTTGCGTAACTTTATCAGAGGTTTTGATTTTTTGACGGGTTTTTTTTTAATTTCACTCGAAAATTTAGGGGGGGTCTGAACATTCGATTGCGTATAAAAACAATAGGCTTCCAGTGTTTACGGATTGTGATTTTTGTATCAAATTTCGTTCGAATCGGTCCATTCGTTCGTCAGTTATCGTCTCCACAGACTCACTGACACACACACACAGACATCACTTCAAAAATGTTCGATTCGTGATCAGGGATGTTTGAAACGTGCTCTGCCGTCGAAAACTCGAATTCGAATTTTCGACCCCGTCACAATACTTTCCTTATACATTATTGTATATAAGGAAAGTAAAAAGGGTTTCTCACAAAAAGCTGGATTAGATTACCACAATAAATGTCATTCTAATGAATCTCCATTTGTTTGTGATGTGTGTCAGAAAGGGTTCAAAAATCTATGTAAATTAAACGAACGTTATAGGACACACATTAAAAGGCCATCATTAACTTGTGAAATATGTCAAAAGTTTCATTCGAAAAGGCAAACTTGAAAAGCATTATAAAGAGCATGCTGATACAGTAGGACATCTAGAATTGAACTAATCAGAGACCAGAACCAACAGTTGAAGTTATATGAAGATAGAATTACTAAAAACTATTTCCCATGATTCAGTGCTAAATATTTTGTTTATTAACTTCAATAAAAAGATCTAATTCGGTGGTTCTCAACCTTTACAGAAAAATATCTTTGAACAATTTGGTATTCCTATTTCATCTTGATTTAGATTCTACATTTTAAGAATTAAAAATGCAACCAAGTGCATAATCTTGTTGTTTCTTATCCCCCTTGACCGACAGCAACATCAGATCAAGTCCATGAACCCGTGAGTCTTCAGAAGATGAAGAACTACTCCAGGACAGGAGTACAGCTGATTCCTCTGGCATCCAAATTGAACTTGTCAAGGTATGGGCATGAGAGGCCAAATTGCACTTCGGGCAAAGGGGTTATACCTTAGAACCCAACACATGTCGAAGAGCACGAAGATGGCCACTGAGGAGTCTGCCCAGAGTCGTCTGTTCACCCCTACTGCCTGCCCCAGTCAAAGCAGCACCAGGACGGCTACAATCATACCACTCATGTATGGGGGCCTTTCTCCAAGTGGAGTTGATTTCAAGTTTGACACGAGAGGCAAGTTCCGAGGAAGAAAGACAGCCACCATCAATAGAACGCCTGAGGCTGCCCTCCTTGGCCAGACCATCCGCAACCTCATTACCATAAATGTCTACGTGAAAAGGTACCCATTGAAAAAAATATTCTATTTTGGGCACACAAGTAACCCAAATGCTGAACAATATTCACAGTTGTTCCGTCACCATGTCTCCACCACTCAGCCAGGTGCTGAATGTTCTTTACATAATATTTTACAATTTATGTAAAGAACATATACAATTTATTGAATATAAATTATTTTATTTTTATGTCTATTACTACTGTTTCACAAGAATCTATTCAATGGATATGAAATAGAGTCTGTTTGTTTGTTTATTTCGATATACAAATTCACAGTTTTGGACTTTTTTTTTTTTTTTTTAAATTTTGTAAAGTTGTAATAAAAGCAGTTCTACATCACCGCTAGTAACTCCATCCATATTTCGAGTTTCTGACCCCAAAGATTGTTCAGATATTAACAAAAAAAAAAAAAAAAAATTAAACAAACCTTCCATAGAAATAGCATTGTGCTAACAATCAATTTTTCCAAAATTTTATTTGAAGAAAATTAGCCATGGAATTAAATTATTTTCAAACGTGTTTATATAGAAGATGATTTTTATTCCATTTATCCAATTTAAATAATTAAGAAATCGATAGAAAATTAATTCTATCAATAAACAATTATCAATATTCTTCATTGATAATTTTTCAATTATATTTATATTCTTGATCGTGACATCAGTTATGGCCATGGGACATAAGATTGTTGTAATTGATAATATTTTCAATCCTTAAAGCCATCTATTTTATTTTAGCTTCAAAAGCTGTATTAAATTCATATATTTTCGAAATGTTTATAATTGCTATGGCAGGATAATAATTTGGTACAGGAATAACTTTTGCTACCATTTCGACATATACATTACCCAAACTTCATAGTTTTGTAAATTGGTATATAAATGGGACCATAAGATTTAATTTTTCAGATTTATCTACGTATATAATTTTGTATAGTGAGAATATAGATTCCTATACCTTTTTTTATAAGGGAATTAAATATTTTAATGGAATTTATTTTTAAAGCAATATGAATTCTTTTAGAATTCCACATATTTCAAATCACATGAGAGGGTTGCACATGGTAGTCCCATGTTTGATCCTTGATGCCATATAAAACTATTCCTGTGCCTATGCAGAATATAAGCATGATAAATCTATGTCCAAAAATTTATCCAATACGTGATGAGTTTGGAGGAAAATGGTATAGTTTCTGTAATTACGACTCCTATTGCCTTCTGGACTTTATTGGGAGAGAACCACTCAAGCCTTACATCTTTGGGTAGCTTGAACAGGCTAGATAATACGGCCAACATTCATCTATATTATGAGACTGCCAGTTGGGACAAGAGCTGTTGTAGAATTTACCGATAATTTTATAGCAGCTCTTCCCTTTCCACTGGCAGCCCCATATACTACATGCATGTTGACAACTTTAGATTTTGTGCATTGCTCCATGCTATCCATATACAATGTCAGTGCTATGAACGATGATGGTAAAAAAATAACCAACTGCAGCACAACCCAATAGCACTCTCTAGCACCAAAGGATATTTGCAGACATACATTCATCAACAAAAATGGTTGATTTTAGTATTCCCCATCTTCCATTAAAATTTGTACAAAGAGTTTTAAATCACTATGTAGTAGCGCCACCTAGTGTGATGAAAGAAAATTAAAACTAGAAAAAACAAAAAAGGAAGGAAATATGAACTATTATTTTATTTGTTTTCATCACAAATTCACATACTTTCATTTATTGTTTCCAGTTTTATTTCCTTCTCTTTTTTTGCTCTAGGTAGCATTACTATGTTGGGTTCTGTCATTTAAATGGCATAGTCTAGCATTCATATATAAAAATGTATACCTCTCTGTGTTTCCACCTTTTCTTTGTTTTACTGTTTAGGCTTTTAATATTTCTATGGTTACATATGCAGGATTTTTTTCTATTTTATTGAGTGCTGTTATATGTATTATTTATGCAGTCAGCACTTATTCAGAGGTTTGCATCTTAAACCAATGCAACACAGAGTATTTGTGTTAGTCCATAATAAAAGATGTTTGTGCATCTTTGCTGTCAGTTTTCTGGCAATGTAGCAGAAAAAGCTAAGCAACCCACTCCTATGAAATTAGGTACAGGCATACTTGAGCTTGGACAATGCACCTGAGCGTTTTTTTTTTTTCCTTTTTTTAATTCAAATAAGTTTTAGGGATACTTAATGTTGAAGCTAAATTTTGGACAATTTTCACATAAATTAAGTCTTTACTGACTGAATATATTATAGCGGAGTTTCTATTTTAGCACTATCGTAAAGATTAAAGTATTTTTTTAACAAGCTTTGGCCCTAATCTGTATGCCAACGTGCAGGTGCACACATTGCTCATATAGCAAGCACTTATTCAAAACATATGCGGGCAACAGAACCATGCAACTGGTGCTCATTTAGAATTGTTAGTAGCTTATGTGTCCACATAGCAGGTGCATACATCACCTGCTTAGTGGGCCACACAGCTGTCGCATATTTTTAGCTCATTTGTTTAAGAAAATTATTGCAAAATAACACCATAACTAGTACTCTACCAAAACTGTATCTTTTCTTACTTGCATAAAATATCATCAAGTCTGCCAAACATTTTCAAATCAGTGATAAAAAATTCTAACGAATTTCACTTATATTTGGGGAACTTTTATCAGGAATCACCATCACTTAATTTGATGTGCTAAACAGGGTTTACAATCCTATAAAATTTGAAGCATTTGTCTTCATTCTATTCTTTTAAGCAATTTATTGTTTGACAAATTTGAAGCAATTCATTATTAGTGGCGTTAAAAGTATTTGTTGCAGGTATTTTTGATTTCTGGTATAACATTAAAATAAACTGATGTTTTTAGAATGCCAGATTACACAACTACATAAATAATAGAATATTATATATATAGTTCATTGAAACTTCATAATATGTAAACCGGAATCCACCTTTTTACAATACTTAAAGGCCTTTTTGTACTCCTTAAATGATGTTTAAAACATGTTTAATTTTGCCAATGAAAAATGTACTAAACATTGCATTCATAAAGTCTTTAAGCATTCCTAATATTAAGTAAAATTAATGCAATAAGAAAAATCACTATAATTAAGCTTTTAAAATAAATTTTCCTTTCAAAAAGTGTTTGTATCAAAAGTTTCTTAATAAAGCAGTTCAAACACATGTTGGAAAACTGAATAATGGAACTGCTAAAGTGACTTTAAAAAAAATTCTTTGTTATACAAATCTGTACATTTTTCTGCAAGCATTTACAACACACTCGAGATCTCATCTAATAAAATTAATGGGTGGGATAAACTATAAAAAAATAATTTACTTTTAGATATTAATTTACATGGTTGATATCATGAGATAATAATGAGAACTGCTAGAATTTAAATCATAAGCACATAATGCATACAACTAGAGTGGTACCATAACATGACATTCACTTTGAATACCAGTTAAAATGTTATATTGTGTAAAATAAATGAGTGGCAATGTGAATTAGTAATTGATTTAAACTTAAACTGGAAGTTTATATCAATGAATATGAATGAATGAATGACATGAAGGTAGGTGGCTACAAAAGAGCCCAGCACATCGATCAGCCTCTGAAAATAAAAAGTCCCTAAGAAAAGAGACCAGTAGCCGAAGCAAAAATCAGCAGGCACTTGACAGGAATGTCATGCAACTGCCAGAGCTCGATCACATGTCGACCCATGTCGATCACATGTCGTTTTTGTTTGAAGGTTGTATTTTTCAATGTACCTAATATCAATATCTTACATAACATTGAGGATAATGAACTTTCATTACCATTTTACTATTTCATTACTATTTTACATCAGATTTATGACCTTTCACTAATACGTACAATAAATGTTGGCCCTTGAGAGTCCGTCTTAAAAAGATATCATTGTATTATCTTTAGTTACTACTACAGCCCAGATTCAGAACAATGAATTACTATTTATGAAAGTGCTATACATGAACAAAAATAATAAACTAAAATGAAGGCGGGAATACTTAATGCAAAAGCTGCTTTAGAGATTTAATGAAAATGTATTTTATTAAAGGGTGGGCTTATTTAACATATCCCTTTTCACAGCTATTGTTAATAAGAAACTCCCAGATTATGGCGGGAATCTCCTACATAAAAGAAAAGTTTCAACCCGAAAGTATGTGAGCATATAAGAAAAAAGTAAGATTTAGATAAATTTTTTCTATGCAAGAAACTTTTTGTTCTTATATTATTCATTTCTATGGGCAACAACAATGCCTATAAACCAATAAGTAAAATGCACTTTGTGTAAAGGATAAGGAAAGCTAGAGCAACGTAAAGAAGCATGTATTTATTATTACAATTTAATATTACTGATACAATGTGGCAGCCTAACCAGTGAGTTTAGCCATGACATAAACTTGTGGGCTCTCATGGCTGAGAAATAAAATTAAACATTTACCGAGTATGTTGTTGTTGTTGAAACCCAGACCGTCCGACCTACCAGAAAGGTGTTGAAGACCCAGACCGTCCGACTCGTCCAAGGGACTAGGAGCAACTATTTGGACGGCCGGTACCAGAAAGGTGTAAGGTAACTGTTTGGACGGTCGGGAAGTGCCAACCAATTTAGACCGGAACCCAGTGGGGGAGGCATCCACAGGAACCGTACCCTCCTTCCCCTACCACCAACCTCTCGGAAGGACTTTCGGACCCACATGTTTAACGTGATCGTACTCCGCATGAACACAGCGGCAGTTTTGGCAGCGGCTGGAATCGAACCCAGGCCTACCGAGTGCAACTCCAGCGCGCTAACCAATGGGCTACCGCGCCCTTTTACCGAGTATGTGTAATCCATTTTCAAATTCCTTGTGTAAAACAGTACTATTTTACTATTTTGTGACTTTCTACTTAGTATATGGAAAGGTAGCAATAATTTAATATTATTGATACAATGTGGCAGCCTAACCAGTGAGTTTGGCCATGCCATAAACTTAATGGTGGGCTCTCATGGCTGAGATATAAAATTAAACATTTACCGAGTATGTGTAACCCATCTTCATTCCTTATGTAAAACAGTACTGTTTAACTATTTTGTGACCTTCTACTTAGTATATGTAAAGGCAGCAAAACAATACGGAAACAAAAACTTCATCAATGTTATCTATAATACTTAAACCGCAGATTGGTCAACCGGTAATAAAGTAAAAGTTATGCCTTCACCAACTTTGCAAGACAATTAACATATAAAATATTTTGCCTATTTAAAAATTTATTATAACACAACCAGAAATGCATATGTATTAGCAAAATGGAAGTAATTTCAAAATATTGCAAATAACAGGCAAAAGCAACATTTATTTTGATTGAAGTATACAAATTTATATTTATTGATACAACTATAAATAAAATGTGAAATTTCCCGAATAACAATTATCTGATCATAAGATATCTTAATAAAAAATGGCAAGAATTATGTAGCTTGGGTTAAAGCAGTCATAATTACTGCTAGCAATAGCTGTATTTGTGAACAGGCAAATATAGTTAATTATCCCCCCCCCCCTCAAAAAAAAAAAGGGGGAAATGTACCATGGCAATAAGGACTACAAATATATATATTACCTATCGACACCAATAATACAAATTTGGCTCCGCTGTCAACAAAACATTTTATCCAATAAATAGCTTAACCTGTGTCTCAGTTGTTTTAGAATATATAAATATACAATAGTCCCTTATTATACTACACATGTTCCAAAAAAAAAAAAAAGCAAAATGTGAATAATTAAATGAAAAACACATTTGAGAAATTTTATAAAATAAAATCTTAATTTATAGTTTAAAAATCTGTAATTTTATAAAATGAAATCCTTAACCTAGGTTCTCACATTTTTTCACAACTAAAAGTCAAACACTTTTCAAGAACATACATTTTATTTTTAAAGAACAATATAATCAAATAACCAAAAAGTTTCAGGGGCCAGAATGTAGGGGTAAAAATCCTTGGTTGTATGTTTGGCTGGCATCCTAGACACCACCAAAGAATGATTGCAAATTGTTTTGCAATCCTACTTGGGCATTAGAGCCCAAAAATAAAAGCTATGCAACAAAACTAAAAGTTTGAAATGCAAAAATAAAAAACAATGACTTTCAAAGACCTATTGTAAAATTAAAGTAAGGGAACTTGAAAACTAAAATAAAATTCAAGGACTGTGGGAACCCTGTTAACTTATAGTTTAAGAATATATTGGGAATCAATATATTCTTAAACTATAAGTTAACAGGGTACCTATTGTAAAATTCAAGTAAGGGAACTTGAAAACTAAAATAAAATTCAAGGACTGTGGGAACCCTGTTAACTTATAGTTTAGAAATATATTGGGAATCAATATACATACAGAAACTAGTTTGTACAAAACATTAACATACACGGTCTTAATTTTCAAAGAACATAACGATTGAATATTTATATATCCAAATTATGAACTCAATAAAAGTAAAACAAATATACATTTGTAATTCCAAAATCCATCGATAACAGGTATTGCAAGGCTAGATATTATACTCCTAATGTAACAAGCATCGGGGGACCTCTTTGGAATCAAACAGACATTAATTGCACTGACAGTAAGAAAGCTTGCTATGTATCGCAATTTCAGAAACCTCTATTAACCAATAATTAGCTGCACTAACCACTACACATTAAAGACATTGCATTTATATAAGACTAGTGTATTTTTTATTCACTAAACATTAATAAATAAAATGTAAAAGTGTTGTGTTTGGTGTTTTATGCCAAAGATATCTTCAAGGGGAATATTTTTAGTATAAATTTATTTTGTATTTACATTATTAAAATGACTCAAAATTATATTATTTGATGAAATGTTTGGTGATAGCTGAAAGTGTAAACATCTTTAAAAATCACGAATCATTAATATACTGGCATAGCTACTTGAGGTTATTTGCTTATTTTTAAACAAAATTTTTTTTTGTTTGTTTCACTAAAATATTTGAGTCCCTAAAATATTAGTTTCAATCTTACTGAAAATCATTTTAGGATATTTTCACATTAAATCAATTTTAATATTTTTTTCCATAAGTGACTAGAGAATAATGGCAGCCGAAGAAAATGCTTGTCAGGCTTCCAAGATACGCTTTCAAGAAAAAGTCAGTGATTGTATAGCACTCCAATTTTGCATTAAATTGTAACTAATCATTTAAGTTATAAAATGAAGTAAAAATCTTGTGTATACAGTGTTACTATTGTAAATAGCCATTTTAAAATAACATAATTTCCTACCTTATCGAAAGCAAATAAACTCTTATCGTCAAACATATGTTGCATCTAGTCCCGAGTGTGCATATGTTTGTTGCCATTTGGCAAATGATAATAATGTGAGTAAATTACTCACACTCAAAATTATACTGTTTGATTAAGCTTGAACTACAGCCTCGTGCAATTTAAGCCCAGCTAGCTAGGCATTTAATGCAAGTTACGCAGTATAATTGACTTTGTTGATTAACACTGGCTTACAAAAATCTAGTTTCTACATTAAGAACATAGTGCATTTGTATTGATTTCTCTACCAAAAAAAAAAATAGAAACTGCAGTACGCAAAGCAATAAAATTTAAAAAAAATTGAATTGGTCCAAATTTATTTACAAAACTAGCAGCATACCCGTTCTTCGTACGGAGTATATAATATAAAGAAACTTGAAATTCATAATCATGTCCAAATTCTTATAGTATACTAAATGGCATGTTTAATCAAAATATTCTGTTAAAATATTTAATATAATGCTCCTAAAAAGAAGTTTAAGAATCTCTGTTCTCGCTATATAAAATTATCTTCATGGACATATCTGAAGAATAAAACATCTTGGACCCCTTATGTAAGCAAATATAAAAAAAAAAATATGGAATTGAATCAATATATGCAAAATAAAAGCGTTAAAATTGTATGGGACCCGTACTAATTATATACGCGAATATTAGAAAATATAACCTGTATTAGTAGATTACATGTATAAATTGAAAATACCAATAAACCCGTAATCTTTAAATCTGAAGACAGTCATTTATTCCAATATATGTCAAAATTAAAGTGCTAAAATTATATGGGAATTATATGGACACGTACTACTTATAATGTCCGATTATTAGTAGAAGATTACCCGTTTTGCAATATGAGTCACAAATGTTTTTTGGTAAAATACAACAGACGACGTAATAAATTGAATATATAATTAATCCCCTTAATCTTCATACCAGAAGACTGTACTTGATTCCAATATATATGCCAATATACCTGTACTACTTATATTCTCGTAGGTTAGAAGATATACCCGTGCATTCCTAGAAGATTACTCGTACAACGTACAATATGCGTGTGTCAGCAATTTTTGCCGCAATAAAACAATGGCGTAATAACTTAAAAATATCAATAATCCCTGAATCAATAATTCCGGAAAATATCAATAATAATAATGTTTAAACCTGAAGAGTATAATTGATATTATCCAGTCCAAAATGAAATGGGCAATGAAATTTATTTTATATACATATCTTCATTATTCAAATCGGAAAGGATTTAATAAAAACCGTCTGCCGCATAAACACATTGGATTTAAATCCGTTGCTAAGCGACATGATATCATTTGCTTCAAATAAATTGGTAGAAAAAATATCGTCTAAATAGTTATATTTCTATGGAACATTTGGCGACAGTTTCGTCAAATTAGCGACATTTTAAAAAATCGCCAAATTTATCGCCAAGTGGGACTGTAGAACTGACAGTTCCACTTTGCGACAAATTGACGAAATATCATCACAATACTATCCCCTAACAAAAAACAATTAATATCATTTATGTAGCGCAATTTTATCAATTTCAAGATATTTTTATAGATTTGAAAACATTTTTATCAATTTGGTGACATTTTAAAAATTCGCTAAATGTATTACTAAGTAGGATGGTTGGTCTGACAGATAAATGCTAACCAAACATCATTTCAGTACTCTCTTCTAACAAAACAAAAAAAAATTTCATTGATATGTTGAAGACCCAAGCCACACGACCAACCCGAAGGTTTATGGCAGCTGTTTGTGTGTCGTTTATATCAATTTGGCGACATTTCCGTCAATTTGGCAAAGTTTAAGAAAAGTTGTCAAATTAGCGATATCCCTCCAAATTCGTAGCTTTGAATTTGCAGATCTGAATGAAACATTCTTATCCCGTTTCAATATACTAAATGAAAACACTACAATTGTATTAGAAGATATACCCGCTCTACTCTTTTTCTGTTTCAACAATCGGCTATATGAATTTATTGGCTAAACACAATATATGAGTTTAGTAGCTGAATGCGATATAAGCTTGAAAACTCTTTGCCAAAATAAATGAAATTGATGTACGCAGTCAGCAATTAATATAATTAAAAGAAAAATCAAACCGTCCATTCATAAGATATACTTTTACATCCATTTATCCATTTATTTATTATTTAAATCGAAAAAAAATAATAAAA
The DNA here is from genome assembly GCA_951213105.1 of Amaurobius ferox. NCBI lineage: Eukaryota > Metazoa > Arthropoda > Arachnida > Araneae > Amaurobiidae > Amaurobius > Amaurobius ferox. The sequence goes on along the minus strand of OX578155.1, from coordinate 59,358,275 downwards.
ACATTAACAAACACATTTAATTTAATTGCGATGCCGAGCAACATGATATATCCTCCTAAAATGTTAAAATTTATTAACCACTAACAGCACACCCGTTATTCGTACGAAGTGTATAATTTAAAGAAACTTAAAGTTCGCAATCATGTGCAAATTCTGTTAAAATATTAAATTTATTGCTCCTAAAGAGAAGTTTAAGAATATATGTTCTCACTATGCAAAATTATCTTCACGATCAGATCTGAAGAATAAAACATCCTGCCCCCTTTTGTAAGCAAATTTACAGAAGAAAAAATAGGAATTGAATGAATATATGCAACCCCGTACTAATTATATTGTCGCAGATCAGAAAATATGCCAATGTGTTAGTAGAAGATTACCCGTATTACAATATGCGTCTCAAAAATATTTGCCAAAATAAAAGAGATGACGTAATAAATTGAAAACATCAATAATATCCGTACTCTTTATACCAGAAGGTCGTAATTGATTCCAATATATGCCAATATATATCAAAACATATGTCAATATACCTGTACTACTTATATTCTCGTAGATTAAAAGATATACACGTGTATTTGTAGAAGATTCGTACAACATACAATATATGAGTTTAAACAATTTTTGTCATAATAAAATAATTGCATAATAACTTGAAAATATCAATAACCCTTGAATCAATAATCCCCGAATATATAAATAACAATAATTTTTAAACCTGAAGACCGTAATTGATATTATCCAGTCAAAAATGCTATAAGAAAAATCAAATCGTTCTTTTCTAAAATATATTTTTATATCCATTTATTTATTATTCAAATCGAAAAAATAATTATTAAAATTAACAGACAGATTTAATTTAATTGCGTTTCTGAGTAACATGATATAAGATAGAATCTTATAACATGTTAAATATGTCATGTCTTATAACATAAACTGCGAAATTAAATAACGATTTTGATTTCTCTATACTTCTCATTGTTCCGTAAAAGCTTGTTTTAAATAAACCATGAACCATGGAGATAGATTTCCCCTTTAAATCATGTTTCAAACAATTCATGTTTTCAGAAAGTGACTAATTAACGCAAAAAATCTCCCATCAAACTCAGAGATTAAATTTTAATTCACTTTCAAACGATTTTCAAGCTTTTCGTTTGGATAAACCACGGAGTTAGGGAGTAGAACTCCTAGGAAAAAGTTTCGTTTTTCATTAATATCTCGACAACCCCAGGTCTTAGAAACTCGAAACTTGGACAAAAGTTATGGGGGGATATTTCAAGGCCATTCACCAAATTTCATTAAATTCGGTTCAGCCGTTTTTCCGTGATGATGGGACAAACGAAAATTTCGTTTTTTACTAATATCTCGAGAACCACTGGTCGTAGAAACTCAAAACACGGATATAATTTTAAGTGGGGCTATTTCTGGGCTACCCACCAAATTTCATCAAATTCGGTTCAGCCGTTCTCCCGTGATGGTGTGACAAACAGACAGACAGACAGACAGACAGACAGACAGACAGACAGATTTTCATTTTTATTTATATAGATTACACGTTTCTTCATAGCAAAATAAGAATGCCTTATAATGAAGGTTTACTGAATTGTCCATGCGATTCTGTGAAAAAAAAAATATATATATTCAAAGTTAAAAGGTTTTTTTTACAACAGTTGATCTATACAGGTAATTAAAATATGTACACAATTTAATCACTGATCACTTTGCAAATCTGCCACTTTAACCCTCTTTATAGATGGTTCTTGTGTTGTACTACTCTCTTGGTCTTTCTTTTCAAATCTGCGTTTTTTCAAACCCTTCATTTTTCTTGTTTGCAGTTTGCCGTAATCTTGGCGCTCCATGTGAATTCGTCCATGAGTAGAGCCAAATACATCTCTTTTGACATTCTTAACTTTCTTAGGCTAAAACAGATTAAAATAAAGTGAGTAAACCTAAAGATTCAATGACACCGTCTATAATAGTTCATGAACAAATCATAAACAGATTTACAGGACATGTTTTACAAACATATAAATGGTGCCAAAGAAATTTATAGTCCAAGCAAATAACTCATTAAGTACTGGGAGTTATCGAATATTTTTTATGCAAGTGTACAGGAAACCCTTATGGTGCTACACATGACCAATCCACAAAACCTTCCTTTTTTTAGTGGAATATGAAGGGGGGGGGGGCTAGCCAACTTTCTCTCAGAGATACGAGAAAATATAATTATAAAGTTGGAGAGTGTTACAAAATTTGTACAAAGTAGTTTTGTCCCTCACGAAAAATGTAAAGGAACCCTGAAAACCAGTGTATATAAGTATAAAATCTAACTCCCTGCCCTCTTCAAAATCGAACATGCAGTCAATGCAGCAGAATAAAATTGACTTTAATACACAAAATAACTTCAGCAATGATACATGCTACATCATTACTTATCGGGCCTAGTGACACATAAGGCCTTCAGCTTGCATTGCCACCCTGATCGATCATATGCCGCAGTCTTTGCTTCTGACCAACTTGCCCATCCCACCTGATTTCTTTCTTGTTCCATTAGTCTCCTCCAAGTTAGCTTAGGTCGACCTCAGTATCTTTTTCCTTCGGGCACCCAAGTAAGTGCCACAGCACAGGTTTTATGCTGTGGCATTTATAAGACATGTCCAGTCCACCTCCATCTTCGGTTTTTTATTTCTATTTCGATTGATATATGCTTGCATGTGTAAAATAAGATGTCTTGGCATGTTTTTCAATGTCTCTATACATTACACTGTTACATGCAGATTAATAAAATTGCCTCTTTTAAAATTGCTATTTAGAGAGTTATTCTCCATCTTTTGTTGTGGGCAGGGGGGGGGGGACAAAAATGTTTAGGACTAATTTTGCAATGTACTACAATTTTAATTGACTTTTATCTCCTATCTCTAACAGGAAGTGAGACAGCACATTCCCCCCCCCCCCCAATACCCTACTAAAAGAATGGAGTCAGCCCCCTGGAAGTTATGTCATTGTGCAGTGCTATAGGAGTTTCCTATACACCTACATACAAAAATATATGATAACCCCCAATACTTCCGAGTTATTTGCCTGGGCTATATATGACTTTCCTTAATCTCATGTGCATAAAAAATTAAATCTGTTTTTCCTATATACAGATTTTCAAATTTGAAATGATTTAAGAAAACTTGAGCATGCTCTAATAATTCTGAAATTATATTTTCTTAAAATTTTATTATTCCCAGAATTCATTTAAACTAAAGTTATTAAGATTTCTTTTAAACTAAAAAATGAAGGAAATTAATAATACATTTTAAAAATACTTCTTCTGTGTAAAACACGAAATAATCATAAAAATTTTAGACAATGTAAACAGATTGCAAAAGTGGAAAATATTTTCACAATTAAACAAAATACATAGAAGATATCACACAAATGCAGTTTTGTATGATACTGCTGCAAAAACTTTTCATTTCATTAATAATACATCTGAAAAATAGTTTTCTTGTATATAATATGAAATAATTATAAAAATTTTAGTTAATTCAAATATGGTTCTTTCATATTAATTAGATAACCATATCTTTTATGGCACTGTCAAAATGACACATTATGTAAAATGCCTTAGAAAAATTTGTCAGTATTTAGAAAGGAAGATTCATTAGGGTATGGACCCTCATTTGCTTCGTCATAAATAACTTTTGGCATTAAAATGTAAATATTATTATCAATAACCTTACTATCTGAATAACTTTTTCTCGCATGTACTCACATGACCATAAGATTTATCAGTACGGGAAGAGGGGGATTTATTAATTATAAACTTTGGTAATTACAATTATTTTATCATAAATTATTCAGGTGAAAATGTGTGTGTGCGTGCCTGCAGTTTATGACCTCAAACAAAATTTACAATTCTGCAAATGCAAATATATATAAAATATTGTGTGATCATTCCAAATTGTGATACTTTGTGTGCTTATATGATACTAAAGTGCCCTTTTTATGAATTGGTTGCCCTTTTGTTAACATATTACCATACCCAAATTTGATCCTGGAGAAAACATTAATGCTGATGAAAAAATACAGATTTGCATAAAAAAAAAATCAGATTCTCAAAATCAGATTCTCAGAAAAAACTAAAGAAATGGAACAAATACGAGAAGAGCAAAACACTTGGCAGCAAGGTAAATATATCAAAATACACGTGTTTTAGGCCAAATTAAAAAATAATTCATTTTTAAATTCGTACATTGATGAATTGAAGCATTGTATGATTTCAATATTTTACATGAATACAGACTGATCTCCTTCCATTTAAATAAAATTTTAAAAGTTTGTTATTTTTTAATTTTAATACATTTTTCAGTGGGACCTAGAAAAATTCATTTAATAAGACTCAGTACAGTTCATTCAAATGAATTATTTTCCCATTCAAAGTGACTACACAACTAAGGAAGAGTCAGTCCTTTGCTATGAGATTTCCTACTTTAAATATGAAATACAGAGAGATTATGAGCTGAAAAGACATTGTTATATAGCCGAGTTTAAATTACAGTGCACAATTTACAATGCACATGAAGAAAAAAAAAAACAGAGTGTGGTAATGTTTTTTGTTTTAAACAGACATTTTGGAAATTTAGTAGTTTATCTATATTTTTTAAGCAGCAGGTGTTTATTTAGAATCTGTGTGATGTAAGATAATTTGTTGTATTATATAATGAGTTTCTGTAGTATAAGCTTACCAAATATAATTGCTATTGAGTAAAGAGCATCAATTCACCAGAAGAGTTTTAACCCTTTCGCGACGAATGGCACGCTTAAGTGCCAGATGCGAACATGCATTCAAGGACGAGCGGCACTCACTCGGGCCAGAGGAAATTTTACCGCAAGCGGATAGTGGCACGTATAAGTGCCAGTACGCAGAACGTTTTAATTTGTGAACTAGATGGCGTTACTTGTCCATGGAACTAACTTCAATGCATTTTGCAGAGGCATGACCTTGGCAGAAGAGGATCGAATGAATTATTTCTCCATTTGGAGCGGTGAAAATCATTTTGTAACATAAACAAACAGAGCAATTCTCGTAGCATCAACAATTTTATAATTGAGTTTCGGTTTTTATTTTTATTTCAGCGTTATGATTTCGTTGGTGAATGATAGGAATATAAGAGAGTATTTTTTTTGTTTGGGTTTTAGAGGCAGTGAAATTATTCGTTTATTTCGGATAAAAGAATGGGAGCAACTAACGAATATTTTGTATTCAGATTTGTATGAAAATTATACATCAAATAGAACATAAATATTTCTTTTATTCCTGTAAAAAGTAGATTTCTGTGTTGAATAGGTGATTTTTAGTTAATTTTTTTCGAGAGTTAGGCTTAGCGCAAAAAATGCGCCGTCCTTTTCGACCAGTTCGGAAGCGAAGCACGTCGTCCTTTGGGCCGCGAGAGCTCCGGAATGCCACCGTCCCGAAAGGGTTAATTTCCTTATGTTAACTTACTTTTCTTTAAGACATTGTGGTAATTAAATTGATCTAGTAAAGCTATTAAAGTACTATTTAGAAGAACAGTTTTGTAAAATAGAGAAATAATTCACCAAGAGCCTCAAATGTTTAAATTATATCAGATAAAAATTTTGCTTGACCTAAATATTTACGTAGTATAGTTTTAATCTATATTGTAATATAAAATACCACAATTGTATATAAAAATAATGTAATTTTTCTATTTAAAACATTTATTTAAAAATCTGTGTAGTTATGTACAGAAACCAATTTCTATTTCTAAGAACATTTTAAAAAGATAACTTCTGTTTATAATTAAAATAGGCATAAACCTACATTCTAGGTGACATACATAACTCACAAAACTGACAGCAGTGTCACAAAATGTGACACTGCTGATCACCATTGTCATATTCTGTGAAAGAAAATTCAATTTGGGCAGTTATGAATTCTAAGAATGTCAAAATCAAATATTGTGGTATACTAATTGTAATGTATATTACTATAATATTTGTGTTTTCCAAAAGAATGATCTTTGAAATTTGAGAATTTATATAAATCACATCAAAATTTTCTAATGGAAAGTCAAAATAAAATTTGACAAATAAAAACTTAATTTGACAAAAGAAAATTTCACTTGACGAATAGGTTGGTGAAAATAATCAAAAAGCCACAGCAACCCATATATACACCACTTTCTAGGATGGATTCTTAGAAATTCTAATACATTAATATATACTATGAAAAACATCAACATCATTACAAAGTAGATGCTTTGAGTTCCTTTATAATTCTACCTTTTATTTAGGAATGTAGGTTTTTTTTATTTTCTATCTGATTTTACAAATTTATTTTGCCTGTATTTTCTGAATATGAAACATTTCTATGAAATTCAAAAACACCATAAATAAAAATAATGGTGAATTAAATAAGTGTTTATCACCATTAAAATAGAAACTATGAAAATAAAACAAACATTACATGGGTTAAAACTTGCAATACTTCCTTAAAGAAAACAGGAATATGAAAATTAGGTGGCTACAATTGTTTCGAGGGTGTTTTATAGCCTTCTTCTTCAGGTCAAAAAAAGTGTCTTCTCTTAACCCTTTCGCGACGGTTGCCACGCCCACGCGTCGGCTGCAAACTTGCATTCAAGGACAGCTGCCACGCATTCATGGCGGAGAAAACTATACCCTAAAAAACGGGTGCCACGCACGTGCGTTTTTATGTCGAACATTTTTATTTGTCTACTAGGTGGCGTTAAATAAGGCTACTAGGTGGTGTCACATAATTTAAATACTTTTCTTGGATCTAACAAATCTCTCACAATTTTCGATACTTCAGCTATTTACATTTTTGGGTGTAAGATATAAATAGCAGTTGGGTTATACACATTTCTTTTACAATGCAAAATGCAATGGCTGAAAATTCCCACTGTTTGGAAACTTTCAAAATTTCCAGTTTTTTTTTCAATATTCTCTTCCCAAAAAACCTAGCTTATTCCCGGGAATAAACTTGTTTTTTTCCTATCTTTGCAACTGTAATATCACACAGGCTGATGTTCTTTCACCTGAAGAAGAGGGCTGCGAAACAACCCCTGAAACAATTGTAGTCACCTAATTTTCATAAGTCTACTTTCTTTAAAAAAGTACTGAAAGTTTTATTCACAAAATCAGCAACTTTATTTATTGTGATTACATAGGTTAATTGCAATAAACAAAAAAAAAAGAAACAACCTCAAAATTCTAAAAATTGTATAATTACCTTCAACTGCTTAGGTTTCCTACACGAAGTTTTAAACAGATCCTCAGATGCCAACTTTGTCCGACGAAGAGTGAAGTTCATATGTGGTCCGATTTCTTCTAGTTCAACTTTCGGAGCTTTAGTATCTGACTTTTTCAATGACACCCTAAAATCATAATCATAGGTAAACTACAAAACTAAAAACTATTAATCTATGCAATAGATCATGTAAAACCTAAGTAGTTTTTAACCGGACTTATACTCTATATTTAAGTCTATTTTAGGGGCTTGAAGGAAGGAACTTTCAGGTAAAAAAAAGGCATCTCATAAAAACTATGGGAAAAACAAAAAATTCACTCAAAATATTGTTTTACTTTTAAACCCTTGCACTAAGCCAGTTATAGTCAAACTAAAAAACTTTTTTTCTAATTTTCCTCAATGCATATTAACTCAAAAATAAGTTCAAGTTTTAGCTTGTCTTTCAACTTCGTCAATTACTTTAGCCATATTGAATGACGAAAAATACAATTTTTTATTTTACACAAATGGGGTAAGGCTAATTTTTATCTATAGTCAAAATATGGAAATATATAAAACACTTTTACACATCTACTCGTTATTCCTTTTCAATATCTCAAATCAGTGGCGAAAGCCCGTATTATGATTTAGCATGGAGTTGCCATACAAAATTCACAACTAAAACCCTGCCCTAGTTACAATATATAACAAAATAACAGTAACATTATTAATTATCATTACTATTACCACCCTTAAATCCCTTTAGTATTGTGGTACAATTGATAACATGGGGGTGGGTGGAATGTAAGATCAAGCTAAGTACACTCACCAAGGGCTTTCAAGTATCATATATTTTTCAAGAATGTCAATCAACCCCCACATTATAGAAACTGTATGTGTTTCTGGGATGAAAAATAAATAGCAAACTAATACTATTGTTTATTATTGAAGCCACTGAGGAAATTTTTAGAAGAAAAAAAAATGTTGCTTTGGATATTTTCAGGAACAGTGGAATTGCTAAGGAAATTTCCAGGGAAAGCAGAACTTTTTAGAAAAAACACACTGCAGTGAATCCATGAAACATTTTCATCCCTCCTTTTTCAAGCACTTTCAAGGACTTAACAAAGAAAATTGGAATTTTCAGCATCCCCCCCCCTTTTCAAGCACTTTCAACTTTCAAGGACATAACCAAGAAAATTAGAATTTTCAGATACTTTCAAGGCCTTGAAAATGGTCATCTAAAATTCAAGTATTTCCCCAATTCTCCAGCATTTGCATGCACTTTGTAAGATGCATTTTAGCATAACCTGCTTCCTAGTCCAAAATTTGCCACTGCCTCAAATACATATCACATATAACTTTGGTTTAAAAAAAGAACAGTTACCACAAGAAATGGAATGAATACCAACCAAAGAGAAAAATCTCTAGTGAAAATAAAGAAACCTTTGGGGACCTAGCTTTAGAAGAGACTTTACTTCAGTTTAAAGACCAAATATGAGCCCAATTTTTAGGGACTTTAATTACCTTAACATGTTAAGGGCATATTAACAAGCATTTTATTTAACACTGATTACATTTAACACAAAGGCTGCAATTATTTGATATTCAACACCAATAACCCAAACAGCAACAATCAGTTTAATAATTTTTAAATAAATTTGTAAATTGAGGAAATAATCTTCCAATTATAGAAATAATCCATCAATTATAGAAATTTTAGAAATAAAGCAGAACAATATTTTTAGACTTACACACTACCAATACATACATAAGGATAACAAAACAACAAAATGGTCTTTCACAATTGCTAATACACAAAACTTGACATTGAAGTACTAAAAATGAAAGTTCAACTGCTTTCACCACAAAGTATAGGAATTCGTTTTTAAAATATTAAAGAAGATTCCTCCAAAAACATAAGAATAAAACTAACCTACAATATTTGTATATTTTCTAGGGAATCGGGAAAAAATGCAAAAATCATACTTTCCACAGAAAGCACAGAGAATCAATCGGCAGCTAGCATTTAGTATTTGAAATCAATCAGAAGTAGCCTTAAGAAAAAGATTATTGGTTGAAAAGAATGTTACAGGGAAAATATCGCTAGCACCTCATTACAATTTGTTAAAAACTCTCAGAAATATTAGCTTTAAGCATAGCCACCTTTATCTAAAATGGCCGTTCTTTCCTCAGCAAACATAGGCCATCCCAGCTCAAAAATGACCGCTAGGTGGTGTTAGTTATTATCTAAAATAATGTTGTTGTTTTTCCGTTTGAGTGTTTTACCTTTGAGGATTCATTATATATATTTAATTTTTATCTTGTTCTCAAATTTTTTGACTTTGATGTTCTTGTATTTTTAAATTGCAATAGCTAGTTTGTACTACGGTTTATTGTGTAGTGCCCTTTTGTACATCAAATAGCAAGAAAGACTGTATAAGTCTTTCTGAATTTTCCTCAGAATTCAATCGTTGGGAGAAATTGATTAAATCAGAAACTTGTCAAAGAAAGTTTATATAAGTGTATAATTTCAGCATAAATTAAACTGTCAACATATCTAGGTTGAAGTATGAACATTTTTAATCTATCTTGTTCAAATTTCGGCACAAATTAAACTATTAAACTATATTATGAGCAATTGATCAAAAAAGGACCATCACTGCTAGTTGATACAATCAAACATGGCAAATATAGGCTGTGGTTTATATACTTTGCATATAGCACTATAAATTTTAAATTTTCATTAAAAATTTCATATTGATATCTATAAAGATTTTTTTTATATTTGTTTACATCTTACTGTATGTAAATTCAAATTAGATTTAATTTTAGTGACCCTGATCTTCTATCTAGCAATGTATCTATGTATCAAGATATCAAATTCACATTGTGTACGGTCTTATCTTCATCTTGTTTTAGCTGTCACCGCTAGATGGCGATACATAACATCTTTTGTGGCTATGCTTTAAGTTACATAAATAATAATTCATTTAGTTATTAATGAAAAATGGTATTAAGTTACTATCTATAAGTTTATTGCTAAAAAATAAAGTTGAATATTGAAGGTACATATGATGCAGACATTTTAGCCTCCCATGTAAACAATGCCCAGTCTATATTGCCACTATTCAGCTCAACCATTTGGCTCATAAGTACAGACTCTACCTTTAAAATGCAAATTCAGTCAACACCAAACATTGCAGTTTAAATAATTAAGTTCAAATTCATAAATAATTTTTCAATTTAATCAAAATATCTGTTTATTATTATTTTTATAATATTTAAAAAAATTATAATAAGATACTCAAGATTGGTAGCACGTCTGCATTCAATAGATAAAATCAAGGACAAAGTGTTTTAAAAAACGAAAGGTCCTTTATTTAACACATCCTAAAAGACGTACAGAACATATATTAAAAACTGCCAGAGCGCTTTCGTACGTATATAAGCCCTTCATCAGTGGCTACATGAATAGTAAAAACATGGAATGTTTATATATAGAGAGACCAATTTAACGCAAATTTGCATAAAATATAAAATGGTAAATGAACTTACTAAAAATAGTACAAGAAATATAAACGAAAATTACAAAATAAGTTTAAATGCTTATGAATTTTAAAATATTACAAAAGAACTAATACAAGTTTTAGAAAAACACCAAGCATGAGAATGACGTCCTGAAGATGACATCACAAATAACTTTTAAGAGGTTTGAATTGCATAGAGTCGAGAATGAGTCACCAAGCATAACTAAAAATTTGATCAGGATCAAAATTACAAATTTATTCACGGTAAATATAAATAAACAGCGATTCATAAAGAAGAATACTATGTGGATTGTTACAACGAACCAAAAGGAAAGTTCTTTCAAAAACTGGAAGAAATTTATCATTAACCCCATATTGAGCAAGAGCCATAGAAAGTTTACCAGATTTGACATTGTGAGCATGTTCTGCTAAACGGATGCCAACAGTACGTTTTGTACTACCAATGTAAAATTTATAGTCACCAACAGGGAATAACAGGGGAATGACATACATCCCAGCAAAGCTTTTAAAGTCATCAAAATTCAAAGTTTATCAGATCAAATACGATTAAATAAAGTCGCCCACGTTCGCCTTAAATTTACTCAATTTGAAACTAAACTTGTTGCTATTAAAAATCGTTTAGTCCATAAATCTAGTGTTCCTTACCATCCTAAGATTTTTCGTCATTTTATTAATTTCTGTCATGAATTTGGTTTCAAAACCGCTCACTCTAATATTACCACTTTATTTAATCATATTTGATCCGACAAACTTGAGAATTTTTATGACTTTAAAAGCTTTGCTGGGGTGTATTTCGTTCCCCTGTTATCCCCTGCTGGTGATTATAAATTTTACATTGTAGTACAAAACGTACTGTTGGCATCCGTTTAGCAGAACAAGCTCGCAATGTCAAATCTGGTAAACTTTCTATGGCTCTTGCTCAATATGTAGTTAATGATAAATTTCTTCCAGTTTTTGAAAAAACTTTCCTTTTGGTTCATTGTAACAATCCACGTAGTATTCTTCTTTATGAATCCCTGTTTATTTATATTTACCGTGAATAAATTTGTAATTTTGATCCTGTTCAAATTTTAAGTTATGCTTGGCAACTCATTCTCGACTCTATGCAATTCAAACCTCTTAAAAGTTATTTGTGACGTCATTCTCAGGAATATCATGCTTGACGTTTTTCTAAAATTTGTATTAGTTCTTTTCTTGTAATATTTTAAAATTCGTAAGCATTTAAACTTATTTTGTAATTTCAGTGTATATTTCTTGTATTATTTTTAATACGTTCATTTACCATTTTATATTTTATGCAAATTTGCTTTAAACTGGTCTCTATATATATAATAAATCATTCCATGTTTTTACTATTCATGTAGCCACTGATGACATATAAGTCCGAAAGCGCTCTGGCAGTTTTTAATATATGTTCTGTACATCTTTTAGGATGTGTTAAATAAAAGACCTTTCGTTTTTTAAAACGCTTTGTCCTTGATTTTATCTATTATAATAAGAAGCTATGAAAATCAAGAAAGATCAATCATGCATAAAGCATTGATTACGAAACGCTTTCCAACTGAAGTGCAATTTTATGTAAACATCTCTAAAATGTGATACAGTCAGTGCTGATATATTTTAACTTATCAAAGTACTATCACAATATCACATGTAATTATCCCAGTATCACAGGCACCATGGAAAAACCACTGCACTATATGATACATAGCTGCGATAAAAACTTCAAAAATTTATAACCAGCCTATTAGCTGGTAGTACCATACACATTCACAGTGACCTCAGTTGCTTTTTTTTAATTATATATATATATATATATATATATATATATATATATATATATATATATATATAGTTAACAAGACGTGCATAAAAATACACAACATACTAAAAAATGTAAAGTAATAAGGAGTACGAAGATCATTATATAATTAGCGCTATTGCAGCTAGATAATATAATGTGTTGAAAATATAAATTAAAATAACAAAAACTAAAGTGCAAGAGTGTGAATCAGTAACCACAGTATCAAACCGCGAGCAAAATAAAGCGTGTTGTGAAAAGCAAAAAGCAACGAGGAAGGGCCGAAAAAGTAGAGCACGGAGAGGCCAGGACAAGGAAAACATATTAAAGAATAGTATATCTGCCAGAAACGTCTTCAGGGGCACATTCTAGACAGATATACTAAAATCCGTTGTTTCTATGATTGCATAAAAACACGTGGTTAAAATATTATGCAATCTGTGCCCAACAACGGAATAACAGAAAAAAAAAAAAAAAAAAAATAGGATAAAATTCAATAATAGAATATAAAATACCACATAAACATGAAATATAAAATACCACATAGACATGAACATGAAAAATATAGCGCACAAATATACGAATTTGCAAAAAAGAGCAACTCACATGTCGAAAGGTCGTCACCGTGAAAAATCTTCAAATGAGTCCACCACATGCTACAATTTGAACGCTTACCTCGCTTACTACCACGTGGGAATAATCCATATATATATATATATATATATATATATATATATATATATATATATATATATATATATATTACACATATATATATAATTCTAATGTGGCCCCCAGCTCAAAAAGTTTGGAGGCCTCTGAACTAATCAACAAATAAGTAGCCTATCAGAGTACAAACTATATTGCAGTAGAAGAATGGATTAAACCAAAATTCTATTTTATCCCTTTGAAATGGCTGCATTCATAATTATCCAAATAGTTATTTTAATACTATCATTCAGAAAACAGTCCTTTATATTAATAATACATTTGAAAAATAGTTTTTCTGTACAAAGCACAGAATTATTATCAGAATTTTAGTCGATGCAAACAGATGGCATAAATGGAAAATATTTTCACAAATGAAATATGCCAATGATTGCATACAAATGCTGTTTTTGCAATACTGTTACAAAATACCCCTTCATATTAATAATACATTTGAGAAATATATATTTTGTATATAACATACAATAAATATCAACATTTTAATCAATACAAACAGATTGCACAAGGGGAAAACACTTTCACAATTAAACGAAATATGTAGAAGATCAAGTACAATTGCAATTTTCCACGAAACTGTTGTAAAATAGCCCTTTATTTCATTAATAACATGTTTGAAAAATATCTTTTTTCTATGCAATAATTATCAGAATTTTAGTCGATACAAACAGATTGCATAAGTAAAAAATATTTGAACAATTACACGTTATTTTTCAAACATACTATTCATGCCAAAGATTACGAACAAATGCAGTTTTTTGCGAAACTGTTGTGAAATAGTCATTCATTTCATGAATAGTATGTTTGAAAAATAACTTTTTTTGTATATAATAAAAAATAATTATAAAAATCTTAGTTAATGTAAATGCATTGTAAAAGGGGTAGAAAGGTAATCATTGGCCATCTCTCTGCTGATGCAATTGCAATCGCCACTTATAAGTACTAATTTTGAAATAATGGGAAACGGATTTCCAGACGCAACAATAGGAAAACTCCCATCTCAAAATTCATGGCATTTTTAGAAAACATTCCTGACCAATTTCATGACATTTTTGCTGGAGCAGTAATTAAATACTTTTAAATGATATGATGAAAAAAAAATCATAACACAAGATTTCTAAAAGAAACAGCAAATTTGAAAATCCCGGATTTTCAGAACAGATTCAATAAAAAACAAGAAAGATCAATCATACATAAAGCATTTATTATGAAACACTTTCCAACTCTAATTTTATTTAAACATCTCAAAAATGCGATACATTCAGGGGTAATATTTTTTAAATTATCACAATACTGCAATAATAAATTATATTTGAAAATTTAAAACTTCATCGAAAAAAAAACGAACTTGATTCAAATAACACCAACGAAATATAAATCGCACGGCTCTCTTTGTAAAAGCAGTAAATATTTCATTCATACATTTTTATTTCATTCATCACAGTACTACAATAATTTATTCTACTTAAAAACTTAAAACCATGGAGGTAAAAGTAATTTAACTCTATGCATAAAGCTTCATCGAAGAAGTCTGCCACCAAATCGTCTGCTCCTCTATGTAAAATCAATGAATGTTTCATTCATATCATCTATATTGCAGACTCCTGAGCAAAATAATTTTGCAATAAATAAATTCAGCAATTCTTATACAACTCATCTTACAGCCTAATCTGTTTACATTCTCCATAAGTGAAAATTAGGTTTCGTTTTAGAAATAATCAAAGTTTGATGATCATTTAAACTCAAATATATTGCAATTGTGTTGTTTCAGAATACAGATGCACAGAAATTAAGCAAAAATAAAGCGGTTTTAGGACGGATATGACACTAAATATAAATTAAAAAGAATTTTAAAAATCACAATTTTGACACAAGATGGATGCCATATTTTATTTTGAAGTGGGTCACGTGATCTCTTCATATAATGGTCATGTGATCCCTCCATATAAAGGGTGTAATTATTATTTTAATTTTTATTTAAAAAACTACTGAATATATTGAGCTGAAAATTTTTTTTACATATTTCATGGGATAATTTGAATATTTCCTAAAACTTTCGAAGCAATTTGTGAATTTTAAATTCGCTTAAAAAATATTTGAAAAATTAGGTCCCGTAGGGTTCAATGTATTTCATATTTTCAACCCGGGTTCAATCCAAAACTAATTGGGTGATATTATTCATTTATATTCCCATAGGTCCCAGAGACTGTCTGAACAACATACTAAAATTTCATTTTGATCAAGTCATTTTTATGGTAGTTATCGTGCCGACAGACAGACAGACAGAATGAACAAAGTCATAAACACTTTTCAACTATGTTGTAAAGTGTTGAAAAGGTGATAAAACTAACATTAAAATATAACATTAAAATGATAACATTAAAATGAAGTATAGAAAAATTGTCAAAGCATGATGATATAGACCCTGAATCTATGGTGTCATGGATCCAAATTTGAATTAATGAAATTTTACTTTATACACATGTATAGTTTTAACAAGTAGAGTAAAAATTGTTGGATATTTGTGATGAATTGCCATTTGAGCAATATAAGACAATTTGTAACTCTCGTTTTCTGCCAACCTCTTGCCAACCTCCTTCAACCACTTCTCTCACTTTTTTTAGAGGTTAACTGTTGAACACTCTCTCTTGCAAGAACATTTGTAAATATCCTACTCTCTATATATAATCTAATGTAAAGTAATTTTGTATAATTAAAATCATTATAGTATTAATCATCTGTGCTACAAATCCTGTTGTCGTCTATAATAAAGACCAAATGCTCAAAGAGGACAGAATTGCTACCAAGACATTGCCGAAATAAAGGTAAGTGAATATCTCCCTACCTCATTAAACAGTAAACTTTATATATATATATATATATATATATATATATATATATATTTATAAAACCCAAGAAAAATTACCTATAGCTTCTAAAAAATATCTTTTTGTCAACTAAAGAAAACACAAGAAGATGTTCTAACCCCTGAAGATTTACATATTCAACAACTGGACCTCGGAAGAAATCTGAAAGTATAAACATAGATATTATTTTATTTTACTACACAATAAAACAAAGACTTGTCATCATAATAAAACATCAGATTGAGTCAATGTTAAGGAAGCTATGCTTGGAACTTGATTCACTTCAATTAATATTAATTAATTGTAGATTGGGAGAGGTGCACATGTCTGGGGATATCAGAGGTACAAATGCAGCGAGGAGGGCAGTGGGAAGAAATATTTTCAAAATTTTATGCACCCTGTTATATAATGGGCTTAACACTTAGTTTCTTCAGAAAAATATGTATAAAGATGAGAAAAACTTGAGTAACATATAAAAGCACAAATAGCAATAATCCTCCGAGGGCACTGAAATCACTTTTAGTAGATGAGGCAGTGACGGCTCACCAGGTGAAGCAGGTAAAGCACTGCTTCACCTAAAATTATCGGTTAAATATTTTTTTATTAAAAATTATTTTTATTTTTTGTTAAGTTTTAAAGTTGATCGAAAAATTAAAATCTGAAAGTTTATTTTGACCACAGTCAAAACATTGTTTTTGTTATTTAATTACAAGTGGCCATGTAATGTCAACAGCAAAACATCCGACTCCCTACTAGTTAGCTTAGCCAACAATTGTAAACAATTGTGTTCTCCTGCAATAGTAAAGCAGATTTTGAGACATTTCCCCCCCCCCCTAATGCTATTACTATTGGCTGGTTGCCATAATGTTTACTGTGTGTCAATGTGGGACATGATACAGATATTTACCCTGTTTCATATGCAAGAAATTTGTGTGTGTTGCCATATTTGGCTACTTCTCACCAGTTGGCTACTGTTGAAGCAAATTATTTTAATATCATTGTAATAAATGTGAAAAATATACCATAACTTTTGTTTACTTTTACTATGGAATAAAGAATAGGTAATGCAAATGAAGAAATAATTGCACAAATGCAGGATCAGTTGAATCTGATGCAAAAATAATGGATGATTTTTCTTTGCAATGGTGATTGGAACAAAAAAAAAATCATCAATAAAATACATAACATTATAATAAACATATGAATACTACTAGTTATGGATTTTTTTTGGGGGGAAAAAACAGGGCCTCTTTTTTTCTTCTCTTGGCTATTTATTAATTATTTTACATATTTTTCAGACTTTTTTAGCTATTTTTAGATAGTATTTGACAACACAGATTCCACGGGTAGGTCGGACAGTCTGGATAGAACAAACACAGGTTCCAGTAGCATACAGTGTTTCAGCGATATTTGCTATCGGGACCTACAGATCGTATGTTAATGGACCTCAGTGATATATTTTTTTTAAATTCAAATTAGTTCAAAATTAATGAAGGTTTAAAGCCAAAATTCAGCCTATATTTTACCATTTGCAATTAACATTTAATCCATAACTCCTGTTTGCTTTTATTCCAGCAGACGATCGCTAAAGAATCAGAGGCAGAGTCGTTATTATCTACTGAACTGCCAGACAATTGGTACAACAATAAGTGCAACATAATTTTTGTACAATTAGGGATTAAAAGTTCTAACTTTCTGAATTTTACTTCACATTGAATATGTAACCATTGTATGTAAGCAAGTAAGCTTGCAAATATCATGCAAATTGGATAAAAATTACCAAATTTAGGATTTTAATCTTATTTTTTACCTATTTCAAGAAACATGAGAATTATTTACACAAATACATTAAATAAAAAATAATGGGGGATTTATTTTATGAACGGTCACATAAATTGTATGCAGTCTGTATGCTTATTTAGTGACATACAGTGGTACACAGTGGGCCACAGACACTTATCTAGTGTGTATTGTGCTTGTGTAGTGTGAATTACACTAGAGCTCAGGTTTAAAAACTTTACTTTTCAGCTTAAGCTAAGAAAATCTGCTTAACACTTTATGTACTGCAAGCCTAAAAATGGGCTTTTAGGTGCCCAAAGCTTATCAACTGCGAGCTGATTAATAGGCTTTTGCAAGTTCTGTTTTCTGCAGTGCATAGATGTGCAGTTTCAGTAGTGGATTTAAGACGATGTGAGTGTTGGCCATGTGTCCTTCTGGATTTAAATAATTTTTAGTTTTTTTTATCTAAAACCCAGACAAAATGCATCTTGATAATGAAAGCAAAAAAAAATTTCCAGATTCTTTGTCAGAGTGTTCTAATTGTTCTTTGAGCAATGATAGAGTGATTACAGTGACGATAGTGATATTATAGAGTATGCAAAACATTATTTGGGATTACCACTGTAAAATCTCATACGATAAGCAAAACCGAGCCGGTATTATGTGAAAATCTGCAATCAAGTTAGCCGGTCTTTTCCATGTAAGCAATGAAACAGCAGCCATTACATTAAGTGTTAATGTGAAACAATGGTCAAAGATGTATTTAGGGTATATTACACCAATGCAGTGGGCAGATACGTGATTAAAAGCTACTGCAAAAATTTTATTACAAGAGAGTTTTAAAATAGTGAATGGCTGCTCACTGAAGGCTGTTAGTCAGACTTTAGAAACATAATCTAATATCGAAATACCATAGTTTCATATATATAAATGCTAATACTGGCAAGCAGTTGAAAAATATTCATATCAACCAGTCACAATTCAAATTTAAAACTATGCAAAAGCATGATAAAGGTATGAGAATACTAACCAATGAAAAAGTTCTTTAACCTTTTGTACTCTGGCTGTTCATCAAATCCTTCAGTAAACAAAAGCATGGGCTTTGTACCTGTAGCAACTTTTGCAGTCTAAAAATAACATTACACTTTAGTTACAAAAGTTAATAGAAGTAAAATTTTTCCACACTTAAACAACACTTCTATAAAATTTGTATCATTTCCCAAACGATCTAAAACAGCATTTGATCAAGCTCAGTCACAATATGAAATGGAATGAAAAACTCTACAAAATTTCAGTAATTTCAGAATGAAGACCTACATAATTTGGCATATCTGCTTATAATTTGCACCTTTATTTGGCATTTACATTTGCAGAGAAGAGTTAATATTAAAGAACAAATTGTACTAGTTGTATGACCCTAAATCCAAAATCTGATTGAAGAATGAAGACATAATTTTGACATACCTGCTTATAGTTTGCATCTTTATCTGACATTTACATTTGCAGAGAGGAGTTAATATTAAAGAATAAACTGTACTAGTTGTATGACCCTAAATCCAAAATATGATGAAAAGAATGAAGATCTACATAATCAGAATGCGCCAGAGTAATCAACAGAGGATTGTTTTTAGACTTGCATCAATTCGAAATAAAAATGTGTGTAAAAAAAACTTTTTAGGAGGACGGGTAACAATTTTTCAGGAGGGGTAAGAAATCTATAGCCATCCTCGTGGATGGATTATACTTTGATGATTTGCAGAAGCCTGATAAGCACATTTTAAGACTTCCTGAACCCATTTGGAAAGATTGTGTGTATGTGTGTGTTTTCTGCGAGGTATGAACAAGATAACTCAAGAACTCCTACATCTAAATAGAATTTTTAGTAATTTTTATGATTACATTATAACTCAAGAATGAATACACCTACCACAATAAAATATTATGTATTGGTATATTATGAAAAATTAGATCTAGATAGGATAGAATTTTTAATAATTCTTGATTAGAACTCGAATTGCAGTTCAAGAACATGATTATTATAGCATGATAGATTAGTGAAACTAATATAAATACAGTAGAATTCATATTATTTTGATCAAACATGGTCGAGTATAATCTGAGCTAACAGAATTTTATAAGCCAACAGCCTATAAAAAATTATGCATATATAAAAGAAAATTATAATGCAATTAGAGAACATAATGATTATAGTATGATAGGTTAATGAAATTAATATAAGAATTTCACTTATTTTAATTAAATGTGACTGAGCGTGATCCAAGTTAACAAAATTACAATAATCCGGAAATGCAATAATCTATAAATTGTTTAATTAACATTAGTACATAACTCTTATTTGCAAAATTCATAAAAAATTTCCACCATTTTCAGAGTGTTTACAAAACAGACTACAGTCTCATTAAACACTTTTTAGCAATAATAATAATAATAATAATAATTTATGAACTTGTTTTTATTAGTACAACAAAACATAAACATTACATACAATTTTTGTTAAAATAAAAAAATGCGATCACAAATTGAAGAAAATTGTTGATAAGATATGCATCAAAAGCTAATAATATCAATATGCAGCAAGTATCATATATGCAAGTATATCGATAATCGATGAATCATACAGTCATGTAGTAATACATATTATACAGTCATATATCAATATATATCATACAGCCATGTATCAATATATCAATAAAGCTGTATTAATATGCCCATCATGAAAGTAAGCATAAGTTGCCATTAAAGTAAGCATAGGTTTCATTGAAGTATATGGGGAATATGCACTATAACAATGCTACCCTGCTTAAAAAATAACCTTTTTTACTGAAATAGTTTAAAATAAAAAATCAAACTATGAAAAGAAGATAGTCCAGCTCTTCTAATGTATAATATTTAGATGCAGGTGGCTAGAAAAAATGTTTTGGGGCCCCTAGCAATGAGTAATATATATAAACTGAATTGTGTTTTTACTTCAATATTACAATTCCTTATCACAGTCACTGCAAAAATAATTAATCAAACTTTAAAAATAAGATTGTTCAGATCTAATATAGAAAATTTAGATGTAGATGACTAGAAAAATATACTTTTGGGCTCCTGGCAATAGACAAAATATAACAAAATAGCACAATTGTACTTTTTAACACTTTCCAATATAGTTGTAAAGTGTTTATGACTTTATTTATTCTATCTATCTGTCCGTTCGCACGATAACTGCTGAAAAAATGACTTTATCAAAATGAAATTTTAGTAATGGTTTGAGACAGTCTGTAAGACATATGGGAATGTAAATGAATAATATCACCCAATTAATTTTGGATTTAACCCAGGTTGAAAAAATGAAATACATTGAACACTATGGGACCTAACTTTTTTCAAACATTTTTTAAAGTTTTACTAGTCAAACATTTTATAAAATTAAAATTAAAAAAATTGCTTCAAAACTTTTAGGAAATATTCAAATTACCACAAAATTTATAAACAAAAATTTCAGCAAAATATGTTAGGTAGTTTTTTAAATAAAAATTGAAATAATAATGACACCCATAATATATAACGAGATCATGTGACTCATTGCAAAATAAAATATAGCATCCATTTTATTTTTGCTGTGTAAAAATCATGATTTTTAGAAACTGTTAAAATTTATATTTAGTGTTGCATCCATCATAAAATCACTTCATTTTTGCATATTATTTGTGTATCTAAATTTTGAGCCAATGCAATTATAATATTTTTTATTTTAAATGATTACTAAACTTTGATTATTTCAACAACAAAGCCCAATTTTAACGTATGGAGAATGTAAACAAATCAAGCGATTGTAAGGTGAATTGCATAAGAATCGCTGAATTTTTATGACATAAAATTATTTAGCTCTGAGTCTGGAATATAAGAGATATGAATGAAATATTCATCGATTTTACATAAAGAAGCAGGCGATTTAAGCAATAGCCTTTTTTGATAAAGTTTTAAGTTTCTAAGTACAATAAATAATTGTAGTACTGTGATAATAAAAAAAAAATATGAGTGCTGAATGTATCGCATTGTAGAAATGTTTAAATAAAATTGCATTTCAGTTGGAAAGTGTCTCATAATCAATGCTTTATGCATGATTGATCTTTCTTGTTAAGGAATCATCTACTTTAGAAATAAGATAGTTCAGATCTTGTGTAGAAAAATGGACTGGAAACTCATATTTCTGACTGGAAATACATATTTTTGGACTGCTGACAATGAACAAAATACAAACTGAATAGTATCATTGTATTTTTAAGAAATTATTTACTTTAGAAAAAGACAATTTGTATCTAATGCGAAATATAAGATGTAGATGAATGGAAAATCATACTTTTGAGGCTTCTGGCAATGGATGAAATATAAACTGAATAGCACAATTGTACTTTTTTGAGGAATAATTTATCTTTTAATAATATATTTAAATCAATTTATATAATTTGAAATAATTTAAATTTTATGGCAGGAAAATATACTTTAGGCTTAGTAGAATTGCATGTAAATGTTTTTAACTGTGAAATCGTTATAAATAATCATTGTTTTAAAAATACATTCCTTAACAGGGAAACATTTGAACATATGAAAGTTGTCAGTAGCAGTTTTGGTTAAGTTGGAGTCAGGAAAAAAAAATTATGTTTGAAATGACAGAAAAATATACTTTACGCAGTAGAATTGCATGTAAATGTATGACTGTGAAATCATTCTAAATAATCATTATTTTAAAAATACATTCCTTAAAAAGGAAACATTTGAACAAATGAAAGTTGTCAGTAGCAGTTTTGGTGGAGTCGGAGTGAAGAAAAAAATGTTTATGTGTGCAAATTGTTTAATACCCTGCACAATGAGCCTACTGATTTTCAGCGATATCAAATTATAAAAAATTCAGTGTTGATATCAACAAAACTGAATTACAGTTAAACCTTGATTTTGTGTTTTCAGGCTAACAGTATTACATAAAAAACAGCAGGAATATGGAAAACTGAGGTTGAAAAAAAAAATATTACAGAAATACAAACTAAAAAGTTAAATGCACATTTTATTACCAGTCTTGTAAACATATTTAATTACAAAAAATATATATATGCACTACCTACATTACTGGTACTTAAGTTTGGAAAAATATCACAAAATTTACAAATGCTTTTTTATTTTGTGCATTTAGTTTGAACAAAGCATTTTCAATAATAGTTAGGTTTTGCAAGTATTTTGCTTGTAAATCGTGACTAAGAAATATATTTCCATCTATTTAACTACATTTAATGCCACAATGAATGCTGACATATGTTCTGAAATTTTGTTGTCATCTTTAACATTTTCCCTGATGAATATTTCATGTCATACATTTGGACCATTGATTGATTGCAACACAAAAGCACTCTTCAAAGCTACTCAAAAGTTCTTTGAGGTATTCCTCCTCTAGTTCATGCAGAAGGAGAAATAAACTAACTTAAGCAGCTTTTACATTGCTCGAAACCAAGAAATATAGAAAAATCCAATTTAACACCAAAAATTTAAAATGTATAATGTGGGAAATCATAATATAAGATGGAAAATGTATAGCATTTTGTCGAACCACCCTCCCCTGGAAAGCCCCTCACTTTTTGTCTCAATTTGAAAAATTATATAAAACAGTCCCCCTCCCTACTAAAAAAAATCAGAAAAAAGTTTTGTAGTCAAATAAAATAAATTTATTAATAAAAATATTACTTTATGTTGTCATGCACATAAGGCAATCATAAATCGATTCAAAACTTGAATTTCTACTCCACATTCTCAATGATTTTCCATTGCTTTTAAGATTAGGATCAACAGAATTCTGCCTGTTTCTTTTAGCAGAAAATTCCCAGAAAGTGATCCCTCCTACATTTTTCATGATATTCAATTGCATTTGAAGAGGCTAATCGACTTAATTCTATAGTAATAGAAAATTATTAGGACTGAAGTAAAATATAATACTAAATAGAAAAAATATAAAATGAGAGCACATAAAATCAGTGTTTCATTGTATACAATTTATATGACATAATATATTGTACCCATCCAATTTTTCTTTTAGCTCATTTACAACATTTACTCTGGTTTCTGTTTCATTTTAGATTTCTCTTATGGAAATTTACATGAAATACATTAACTTCGTAAATAAAACAAAATATTCAACATATACCTTAAAATCTTTCAAAGATTTAAAATCTTCGATTCCAAGTTCAAACATGTCTAAAACTTGATGGTCAAACATACGTCCAGCAACGAGATTATTGGGCCTTTTCTTGTTATGTGAAGCAAACATATATAATGACACATCATTTTTCTTACAGAAAAATTCCTGCAATAAAAATCAGAATTATCACCAAATTTAAAATATTTAATTATTTGAATTAAGCAAAATAAAAAAAAAACATTATCCTAATTTTATTAAGTAATATCAATATGGAAATAATTAGCAAAAGGAAGCACTTAAATCACATATTTAGTCACATTCAGTTCATAATGACAAACATACAATCTCTAAGACCGACTAGATATATGAGTTCCTCTAGATATATGAGTTCCCAACTTTTTAGTATAAGAAAGCACCAGAAGGCACTGTGGAATTCTGATAATATTCCCTCACTAAAATATACTTTTCTTCCACAAATGTAGCAACTTTTCCTATTTCAATTTAAGCTTCTGTTTATAATCCCCTTCTCTGCTTTTCTCAAGTTATCACAAGACTTTTCCACTGCTTTCTCTGTTATAGGAACTTGAAATCACCACTTCTAGTTTGTGGCAAACCGTACTTGTGCCTTGGTGGAATATTGGTACTGTGGCAACAGTCGACTCTGCTCCTGCCAAAACATTGATCGAAAATGCTAAGAATCAGTACCTGAATTACAGGTTCGGACTTGAAACTAGCTTTTGATCTAATCTTATGTCGGTCTTGTATATTCCAGGTCCCGAGTTCAAATCTGGCTCAGGACCAAACAACTTCAATACCTACAATGGTGGACTGGACAATTAACACAAGATGGTACCACCATACTGAGTCAAAGGCACCAACTAATTAGTACCCGAATTATAAGTTCCAACCTAAAACTAGCCTTTGGCCTAATCTTATGTCGGTCTTGTAAGCTCTAGATCCTGAGCCAGGTTTGAACTTGGGACAGCTTACAAGACCGACATTATAAGATTAGGCTAAAAGCTAGCTTCGGGTCCGAACTTGTACTGGTTCTTAGCATTTTCGATCGATGCTTTAGTAGGAGCAGAGTCGGCTGCTGCCTCAGCAGCCTGATATCAGCATTGTACTCTGGTGATTGATTTTACCTTATTTCTGTGTACAGATCCCTTTTGCATTATGGTATTAGTTCTGACAGTATCTTAGCTCACAATGCATTTTGTATCCCCTTGCATACATTATTGTTTGTTGAAATCAAACATTGCTTTCTTTCAAATCGAAGGTATTTAACACATATTCCTAAAACTTGTCAGAATATATAAAAGGTTACCCCCTCATTTACTGCCCCCTTTCCTATTTTGCAACTCAAAATTGTAACAGAAAAAGATTAGTTAGTTTCTGAAGTTAATTTTATTTTTATTAAATAATTTATAGAATACAAGTAATATTTAAAAGAAATTTTGAAAACAGTGCTAAAAATTGGTATTTGATGCAAAAATTAAAATCTGTAACAGTATTTATAATTGAAAATTTTTATTTGGGGACGGGGGAGATGATGCCTATCTCCTTCTATATTAATGTTTGCCCACTTTTTTTCAAAAATAGAAGCGATATTTTTGCTGTTTCTCCCCGATAACTTTTTTTGTCTTTGCCCCTTTAACACAGCCCTTTTAAGATATTTTGATTTACATTTTTTTTTAAATATTCCATGACGGAATGTAAAAAAAAAATCATTTTTTGAGTTGTAGTAACAATGAAGTGTTAAAGTGTTGATTTACATATTTAAAATATACCACAAAAAATCTCAAGATCTTACCAATAGAAACTTTGAAAATGAAGCATAAATGTGGAAAATTTTTAATTTTTGAAAATAAAGGATAGAAGCAAGAGACGCATGGACAGCTCATGCCATGCATTATAAAATTATTAATTAGAAATGCTTTTTAATTAATATATTCAAAAAGCAAATCAAAATTATATCGTCAAATCTAGATAAATTAAATTTTTCTGTCAATTTCAGTCTGCAACGTAAGCACAATATTTATTTACTGACTTGGTGGAGTCAGCTTGTTTATGAATACTCCATAGTATTTATTTGTGCTAGCTATGACTTTAGCCAATATAGTTATTCTATAGTTATCATGCATGCTTTCAAACTGATGTTTTTGTAGGTGGAGTTGCATAGATTTTTAATACGATAGGGTACACATGGAAGGTTTTATGGTAATCTGACTCCTGTTTATTTGTCAATTTTATCAGTTCACATTCAATATCAGTTTATTTAAACAAATCATGTTAGATGTTGAAACTAATTCTTCATACATATAAAGTATTTACACTTTGGTTCTGTATAGACCCCATTGGAAACTATACAAATTTCAGTTTGTTTTTTTTTAATTTATCAGAAGATTTTGTTTTTAATTAATGAACTAGAATGAATTACAAGATGTTGCTCAGGTCCTAAATAAGTACCTGCTATATAAATAATACAGATAACACTACTCAGTTTCCAAATCATCTGTTTTTAACCAAATTCATTCCCATACCTGCCAACCTGGGAAAATTGGAATGTGTAAAATTTTGCGTGATTGACATTTATAATGATTTTTTTTAAACTACACGCGCAAACGACATTTCTAATGAATTTAACTATGTACAAATACCTGCATTAAATATCAGGCATAGTACTGGTAGAATATGAAAATTCAGGACACCAATTTTATAAAATTTCAGGACAATAAATTATAAAATAAAAAATATATAAAGGTTTTATCCGGTGAAAATTACTTTATAATGAAAACAAATATTTATGTTTGGTAAAACACAGGTTTTCACTAAGAGTAACAAATATTGATCTTTAATAATAATAATAATAATTAAAAAAAAGAAAATAGCACCAAATTATGTTCCTGCCAAAATGGTTTCCTTTTCATTTGCCTAAATTATTGCTTTAATACCACTTATTGTAAAATATTCCTTCACAGAGTGAGTTAGTTCATGCTACCCATTTTTTAAAATAGAAAAATTTGTATTATGTCAATATAATTAAAAAATTAACCTTAATAATTAGCCATAATATGAAAATAAGCTAGTTCAATCGATCTAATATTCAACATTTAAATGATGGAGATGGATGGAAAAAGATATTAACGTACTCTCGGCAATTTACGCGAAGTAACTGAATTGCGCAATCGCACTGTTTATGCGAAAATAATTAAGAAATTAACCATAATAATTAATTAGAATATGAAAATAAGCTAGTTTAGTCAATCAAAAATGCAATATTTAGAAGATTGAGATGGATGGAAAAAGTTACTTTTGTTCTCTCGGCGATTCATAAGAACAAACTAAATTGCGCAATCGCAGTGTTTATGCGAAATTAATGAACAAAATAACATTTTAGCGATTTATACTGAATTAGAAAACCTTTGAAGAAGTATATTTATTAGTTTCATAAAATAAGCGATCGAGATCTTCATTTACATTACACGCGGCCGTAAATCTCCGTTAATTTGATTGGTATTACCCTGCATTTTATTATGGATTTGCTACGATCCCAGAAATGGTAGAAATCCGTGCTGAAAAAGCGAAAAATGGTGTTTCCGAGGAATTATGCCACGTTTGGTTAATTGATAAATTTCAAACAAAAAAAGCCGGGGAATTTCGCCGAAGATTGATTTCCTAGTAATGTTAAAAAATTCAAATAAATGCGGAAATGCGTAAAATATAGCAATATATGCGTAAAAGCGTAAAGAGCAGTTAAAATGCGTAAATTTTACGCATAATGCGTAAAAGTTGGCAGGTATGCATTCCCACCTTTCGTTTTAATCCAAATTCTTCAGTTTCAATGCATGTGTAGTCATGTGCAGCATTTTGCCATACATGTGCACAAATGTCCACTGGTCCGGATAGCAGTGACCAGTTTATAACATCAACCAGCAGGAGCAAGAAGGATATCAAAGTGGAATAAAAAATGTCAATTTTTATGCATTTATTTGAAAATTGACGGAAAATTAGAAAATATGAGTAATTCAAAAATTTGTTTTACTGGAATCTAAAGATATATACCCACAGTTTTGCCAAACTATAGAATTGTGCCAATCTTCTTTAATTGTGCTAATCCTTATGTTATGATGGCACTCTTATGACAGTATCAACCACATTCAAATACATATATCTTTCTTTTTTCTTGCAGAAGTTTCAGTGGATTTTATACTTTTATTTTTTTTAATTAAACCATTTTTTTAGACCACACATTCAATCTTTAACAAAATTTTAAAACTGTATACCATTTTTGTATTTTTCAAAGTAAAATATCTTTGAAAAATACAAATACTAATAAGTTTTCATTTCATTGTGACAAAGAAAAGACTATGGAATTTAACTTTTAAAACTAAATTTAAGCTCAATATTTTTATCTGTCAAATTTATTTGTTAGGATAATTGGATATATCTAATTTAACTCCCTTACAAATACAATGTGATCAAAGTTGAAAACCATTTAATTAGCTTAAAATATTAAAAATCCAGAATTAAGATACAAATTATTTGACAAAAAAAAAGAATGTATTTTAAATAACAACAAACCAGCTTGGAAGAGTCCTCAATCGGTTTCATATCATTTTTCCTGCAGAGAAAAAAGAAATGAGTAAAAATATTACAGTAATTAAATTAAATGTGAAAAACAATACAGTAATAATTTCTCAAACTTTCTGTCTGTGAAACAAACACTTTTCACCACAGCTGTGGAGTTGGTCTATCAAAACTTCTTGTTCAACTGTCCAACTCCACTTTTTTTCTTTCTTTCTACTCTCAGACTCCTCTTTTTTGATGTGAATAACATCTATGGTTGGGATATATCTTAGTTTGAAATGGGGAGCATTACAAAAATTATAAACACTTGTGGCAACTTGGCGTCGCCGGCCGCACACTCCCCTCGCTGATGCGGAAGGCGCTGGACAGCGGCAGCAAAGACATCTATCAAAGATGCCACACGAGCCAGTAACCGAATTATAAGAACAGAGGAGGAGCTAGCTTTTGCTCAGTGATTATAATGTCGGTCTACGAAGCATCAGGTCCCTGGTTCGGGACCACGGCGACGCAAAATTGCCACAATGATGACTGGACGTTTGAAAAAGCGCAACCTTCCTTTCCAACGACTTCGCCTCTCAGCACGAGATGGCAGCACCACAAGGAGTCAGAAGCCTTGACACTCCCTTCCTGGTTGACCACAACTGTCCGTCACGCCGAGGCAACACGCCTCCCGGCCCTGACCGTCACGCCGAGGCGACACGCCTCTCGGCAACTTCCTCATCAGCGAGGGGAGTGTGCGGCAGCAATGACATCTATCAAAGATGCCACATGAGCCAATACCCGAATTATAAGAACAGAGGAGGAGCTAGCTTTTGCTCAGTGATTATAATGTCGGTCTACAATGCATCAGGTCCCTGGTTCGGGACCACGGCGACGCACAATCGCCACACACTTATATCCCCAAACCGAAAAGGTGAAAATGTAGCCAATTTTTACCTGTTTTGTTGTAATAAGATACCATTTTAATGAATATAAAAATTATTTCAATATTTAATATTTAGAACTTTTTTTTTTCGAAAAAACTAAAGAGTTTTAATCCGCACTTGGCATACTTTTACTCATAATATCTTCTAAACTATAGAAGATAGATATAAACAGTAAAGTGACAAAAATGTTCAGTATGAAATACAGTTTTTAATAACTATTTTTTTGCAAAATTCTTGTAATGTTTGAGGAATTGTCTTGTCAAGTTAAAGTAGATTTATTACTTAGGCCATCCAGCTCACCCAAAGGGTGTAGAGCAGTTACAAGGGATGGCCAGAAGTTGAAGTAGATTGAAATTTTTCTGTTTTTCAAGTTCATAATGCTTATATTTCAAAAACTAAACATGCTAGCTATGAACAGTAAGGAAATAATATGTAGCCCTTTGAAAACCCTAGTAGAACATATAATTGCATTTCTTAATTTTTGTAATATAGTGGTTATAGTTTTGATATTTTAATCTCTTCAAGTTCTTCATTTGGAGAAAAAGCTATAACATTTCAAATATCATGAGTATTGCTGATCAAAGTATTTCCTCCTTGGTGAAATATTGGTACAGAAGCACAAGCTATTTTTTTTTCATTTTAAGAAAATTAGGAAGAGAAGAGAAGTGAAGTGAAGTGAAGAGAAATGGGGATTCTAAAGATATTTAATGATTAATGAGATTTGAAAATAAGAAATTGAAGTATGAAATTCAAGCACCCATTTATGTGTCATCTGGCAAGTTTATAGATTCACCTGAATCTTTAATCCTGTCAGAAACCCTGAATCAGAAATCCTGTTGAAGACCCAGACCGTCCGACTCATTCGAAGATATAGAGCAACCATTTGGACAGACGGCTCAGAAATCCTGTATATGTTTAGTTATCCAGCCAAGTAAATTGATAAAATAATTAATATTTTGACATAAAGTCTATAATTGAGTATCCAGTGAAATCAGAGCAAAAACTAGACGTGCTAACTAGGAACAGTTTCAAAACCAATACTGGAATATATGATAGGATTTTGAATCACATTCATAGTTTTCAAAATATAGTGGTTGTAAAGTCAACATTTTAATATTTTGAAGTGTTTTGAAAATGTCTAAAGAAGACAAACTCACAACCAAAGACGTTATTAAACTATTTTAGCTCCATTGGATTGGAGAAACTGCCAATTTTTTCTACTGCCCAACTCTAACTCCTTCATAAATAGAAAATGTTTTAATAAGTAATTACTGCAGGATCTTAGATTTTTATAACTCATTGGACAAAAGCATTTTAGCATACATAGGAAATGACTGTCACAATAATTGCCGTAAAATATCAAACTTCTACAGAAATTTTCTACATTGGCAATGCAAAAAAATTGGTTGGGTATTTGCTAAAATCTTAACAAAAATTAAAAGTGCTAGCTATAAATAGTTTACCCTTTGAAAACCCTACAAGGATATATAATAGGATTTCGGATCAGATTTTTAGTTTCCAAATAAATATAGTGGTTAGAATTTCAATATTTTGAACTGTTTTGAAAATGTCTAAAGAGGGCAAACTACCTATAAGAAAAAACGTTACTAAACTGTTTCAGCTCCATTAAACTGGAGTCAATGTCGATTTTTTCTACTGTCCAACTCTAACTCATTCATAAATAGTAAATGTTCTATTTAGTAGTTATTGCGGATATCGGAGTTTTATAAATCATTGGCCAAAAGCCCTTTAGTGAACTTGAGAAATGTTGTGACTATCATTTGTGTTGGTATTATCATTTGTATCAACAGTTTACCCTTTGAAAACCCTACAAGGATATACAATAGGATTTCGAATCAGATTCTTAATTTCCAAATATAATGGTTATAATTTCAATATTTTGAACTGTTTTGAAAATGTCTGAAGAGGGCAAACTACTTATAACGAAAGACGTTATTAAACTATTTCAGCTCCATTTAACATCATTAAACTAAACCAAACTTTGTTAACTCCACGGGGTTGACGGCACGGTAGCCTGGTGGTTAGCGAGCGGGAATTGCCCTCGGTAGGCCCCGGTTCGACTCCAGCCACTGCCAAAACTGCCAGTGTTCACGCGGCGTACCATCACGTTAAGCATGTGGGACCGTAAGTCCTTCTGAGAGGTTGGTGGTAGGGGAAGGAGGGTACAGTCCCTGTGAATGCCTCCCCCACTGGGTTCCAGTCTAAATTGGGTGGCACTTCTTGGCCATCCAAATAGTTACCTTACACCTTTCTGGTAAGTCGGATGGTCTGGGTCTCAACAACAACTCCACAGGGTTATGCCGCCAGCGAGTTTGCCAAGATCAGAATTTTCAAGGGTAGCGAACAGGCTGGCTGCCGAAGGCGGCTAGTAAATAATAAATGTTCTAATTAGTAGTCATTATGGGATATCAAAGTTTTAAAAATCATTGGCCAAAAGCCTTTTAGTGAACTTGAGAAATGTTGGAACTATCACGATCATTGTCCTAAAATACCAAAATTCTTCATAAATTTTCTACATTGACAATATAAAAAAAATTATGAAATCGGCAAATGTTGTATGATTTTGGCAAATATTGTTGTGTGATAAATACAGTAATTGCATGACTGGATCCTATACAGAATTATGAATTTAGAAGGGTCAATTTCTATCTATATTTAATTTCATACAAGCATAACTTTCATTTCACCAAAATGTAAATCCTTATTTTATTAAGATATTTATTTTTCACATTATGCCTAGTTTGTAACTGGTTAGCATTAATGCTAAAATATTGATTTTTCATATCAATAATTTTTAATTCGAGTGTGATGTTAAATATTAATTTTTCATATCAATACTTTTTAATTGATTAGCATTTGATATTTTTTTAATTTCTTACCTAAAAACTATTTAAAGCTGAATACATGATAAATTTTCAGATTAAAAAAAAAAAAATTTAACTTTATAGCTTCTAGAACTTTTACTTTGAATAATTTCTTGGAAATGCCATTTAAGATTTCTAATGGATAACAGAGCTGTTTAACATGATTAAAGGAATTTTAGTCCATATTCTTTATGTTCCTGTGCCAGAAATGACCATGGCAATGACATATATGGGTTTATTTTTTGTTGCACAGAAACTGAAACTAACATTGGAAAACAAAGTATGTGGTACACATAATTCCTTTTCATGCACAACACAACAGGAGACACAGTATTTTAAAAATTTCATTCATATTAAAAATAACTAAATGCATGTCAAAAATGATAGGTAATAAAAATTGTTTCTGGGAAAGCGCCATGTTTTTTTATTAATAAAAAAGAGGTCTGTGAATTAACACATTAAAAACAACAGACAATATTTTAAGGACATATTAGTACCAATTAACTGAAAAAAATTCTACCATTTCAATCGGATCATTTCATTATTTTCTGGCACACTACATGATTTAAAATTTTGTAAACAACTTTTCGATCCCCTTCCTGCATAATAATTCATGTAATACTAGCAAAAAGGCAGACTTTGAGTGGACTCGAGCATATGAAGTACGCGAGCTGGTACATTACATGATTTAAAAATTTGATGTGAATGACTTTTCAATCACCTTTCTACATAATAATTAATTATAATAATAGCAAACAGCCAGGCTTTGAATGAACTTGTGCATATGAAGTATGCGAGCTATGAAAGATTTCAAATGAAAACTTAATTTAATAAATAACTATGAAATTAGAAGTACAAAATATTAATTTCAATATCTGAAAATCCTAAAAACAAAAGAGCATATAAGTTCTTAGAATTTGAATATTGAATTAAACAAATTGAAATACAGGAAAACAATGAAATTAAAGTAGCACATTTAAATTGCAAAAATGTATTCAATATACAGAAGCATGTTTAAATCACAATGCACACACTATGATTAGCTGTTTAAAAGTTGTTTACTTGTTATTTGTAGGAAATGTGAGCATGTGCAGTTTAAAAATGAGCCTTCTGCCCTGTTCCTGTTAATAATTGAAATTGTAACTCTACAAATTTGCATGCAATTTGTATACAAAATTTTATCTTCCTATTATAGTTTTCAGGCAAAACAAATCACAAATTTCAGACAAATGTTAATTTCGCTTCATTAGGAATGGAGAACAAACTACTCTTCGCTCGTCTATAATAATTAAACAAATTTTTTGTCATTTACATAATTTTTACCTCCCTCTCCTAACTCTGAATATTATATTATATAACTATTTTTACATCATATGAGCAAGACTTTTGATCACAGGAACATTATAAGCAAAGAAGTGCATACTTATTATAAACAACTGCATTGGGCTTCTTAAAACTTGCCTAGGAAACAAAAAAAGTATTAGAACGTAAATAATTACAAAAATAAAAATAAATTAACATGAATAATAATTTAGAGAAAAAACAAGGAACTGACTGTAGCCAGCATATAAAATATCAATAAGAACAGAGGTATTTTTCTTAGTATTATAGGAATTTTCTTTTAAAAACTCTTAATATGTTAAAACTGGGCAAATTAACTGAAATGTGTTTCAACTCAACTTTCTCATGCCATAATCCATTTTTAAATAGCTTATGGGGTTTAAATCATGTTTTAAATTCTTAAATTATGGAATTTCAATTACAAGCCTTAAGATTTGCCCCAAAATCAGCATAAAATTAAAAAAAAAAAAAAAATGTAGTTTTCAAATGCAGAGGGTTTAATATTTGAAGTTAATCAAAAGTCCATGTTAAATTATGTTTCATAGCCACAATTTATTTTTTCTCTACATTCTTGCATAAAGTACCTTGAATTAATTTTAAGGATGAAAAAAAAAGTTCTATTTTCAATTGGTGTTCTAAAAATAGAAATGTTAATACACTCCAAAAACCATTTTTTCCATTGAAAACATTGGGCAAATTTTGGCTTTTATGGAATATTACTCACATTTATTTCTTAATAATATGTTAAAAATATTTATTGTAAAACAGTTATGCTAGGCACTATAAATGTTTATTATTAAAAAATGCCAAATATTGTATAACTAGCTACATCAGTAGTAGTTTTTTTAAAGTATTTAAAGCACCATCTATGAATTGATTATTCAAATATAAAATGTTTTGACAGATCATTACAGAGGAAAGGAAAATAACAAGAAAGATCAATCATGCATAAGCATTGATTATGAAACACTTTCCAACTGAAATGTAATTTCATTTAAAAATTTCTAAAATGTGATTCATTCAGTGGTAATATCTTTTACATTATCACAGTACTACAGTAATTTATTATACTTAAATATTTAAAACTGTATCGAAATATAAATCATCTGATTCTTTATGCAAAATCAATGAATATTTCATTCATATAACTTGTATTCCAGACTCCAGAGCTAAATAATTTTGTGTGAAAAAAATTCAGCAATTCTTATGTAATTCATCTTACAATCGCTTGAGATATTTGCATTCTGCATATGTTAAAATTAGGCTTCCTTGAAGAAATAATAAAAGTTTAGGGATCATTTAAAATCACAACTATTGTAATTGCATAGGCACGGAATTTAGATACACAGATAATACACAGATAATATATATGTGTATGTGCTCAAAGTATTGGAATCGTGCCGAAGATTGGAACTCGAATTTTCAAAGTATCTACACGTTTTGGGACTTCTAGAACACGAAAAAACTACTTTTAGGAAGACGTCTGTGTGTGTAAGGGTGTATCTGTGTATGTTTCTGTGTGTCTGTGTGGATATTACATCCACTCTAATTGAAAAACTAATGGACCGAATTTCATACAATTTGGTAGGTATGTTTTTTGTGGGAAATCCTGATGTTCATTAGATTATAGTACGATTCGTAATAAAAGAATCTGCCTTCTTTGCGAAATGGCCGCAGAAATTGCCTTTATCCAGTCTAGCTAAAAACTAATGAACCAAATTTAACAAAATTTGGAGTATAATATTTCAATAACCTACAAGTGATTTATATACCAAATTTAACAAAATTTTGTATATAAATCATTTGTAGGTTATTCTACTACGATTCGGGAAAAAGGAACGGGCTATTTTTGCGAAATGGCCAGCAAAAATCGTTATATATAAAAATAAAAGACTACGTGTGCTCAATTATATCAATTAAATTCCTATTTTATATATGATTTTTGACAACAAAAAGAATATGACTAACCCCATTACTCTAGGACTAGCCGTTCTTGAGATATTCTAGTTTTTTCGCGTTTTCGCTACGCCACCTTTGACAATAAGTTCAGCTATCAAATGAGAACTTAATTTAAGTTTAACGTGCAAATTCAATGTCATTTAAAATACTTATGTTGTGCAGATAAACTCAAATTATCATTGAATAAATAAAGAGAACGAATATGAGTCTGCAGGGAAAGACATGTGCTGTCCACATCAGAATTTTTAACAATATTACACCAATGATTTATAGAAGTGAACGGGGATTATTTTCAGGCCATTTCGAAAAAAATGTATGATCTATATTTAAAGATCCATCAAATTTTTGTCGAATAAAATGTTCAACAAATTTAAGCTGTGTACCAAATTTTAACTCTCTAGGACGTAGGAAAGTGCATTTAAAATGCCATCAATTAAATTTATCATGAAGAGTTATATAAAATTTAAAAAAAATGAAAAATTGTTATCTACCAAATTATTTTAAAATATGAAGCCACTCCCATATGCAAAACGTTTAAACAAATGGAGAGATATTTATTATATAATATCTCTCTCTTTTCTTTCTGGAAGATATCCCAAAGTCAGAATTTAATTGAATTTGTTTTTTTCCCTATATTAAATAATTTTTTTAATTAAAAAACTACTTAACATATTTTACTGAATTTTTTTTTATATATTCTATGGGATAATGTGAATATTTCCTAAAAATTTCGAAGCAATTGGTGAATTTTAAATTTACTTAAAAAATGTTTGAAAAATTAGGTCCCATAGGGTTCAATGTATTTCATTTTTTCAACCCGGGTTCAATAAAAAACTAATTGGGTGATATTATTTATTTATATTCCCATAGGTCCTACAGACCGTCTGAACAACATACTAAAATTTCATTTTGATAAACTCATTTTTACGGCAGTTATCGTGCTAACGGACAGACAGACAGACAGACAGACAGACAGAATGAACAAAGTCATAAACACTTTTCAACTTTGTTGTAAAGTGTTAAAAAGTATCTGCATACATAAATGTAAAACTGGATTTGCTGTAATTATAACAATAAAAGGTTTTTATAACAATAAAATAACATAATTTTAACAGATAAATAGCTAAAATAATTATGTGAGGAGTACAGGATTACATGGGTGTTATGCAGGTTAGTAGTCATGCACCCTCTTCAATTTGTGAATAATTATATTAGTTCTCTATAATCTATATTGAAAAATTAAATCCAGCACTGTAATCCCCCCCCCTCCACTTCAAGAACTTAACTGTGCAGTATGGAATCAAATATTGTGTATTGTATTGTAATTGCAGTAATACAAGAACTATAGATTCATTTTAACAGAAAAATATCTGGAAAAAATGCTAAAATTTTATGCAGATGATATTAAGTATTTGTGCAACAGATGAACATTTTATAATTGCATATAGTCATATTGTATAACTACATATAAGCACATTCTATAACTATAAAGGCATATTGTTCATCTTTTAGGAATATTTTTTATAGCATATGTGCTCCAAAAGCTCTTTGTAGAAACTTCATAGTAAGTGTTACGGTTAAAAAAATCTATTACCCAATATGCCTGGGTCAAATTCTTCTCAGACAGGCAATTCTTTACAAAATGTCTGGCTGGGCATGCATGTAAGAAAATTTGGTAGATACTCTCACCCTCTCACTTCAATTGCATCACAGTGAAGAATGTGAGAAAATCTTATGCATAGGCTAGTATAATTAAAGTTCTTAGAAAATAACACACAAAATATTTTTGTATCAATACATCCTTTGTTTAGCATCAGTACATTTTTTCATTCAAAACAGTTATGCTATTCATGTTGCTATAGCAGAAACATCTGATTTTCACCCACTCCTTCTGGACTACTAAACCATTTACCACATATTTTATTTTTGATTATTGGGAACAGGAAAAAATGATTGGAAGCTAAATCAGGTAAATAAGAACAATGACTCATCGAATCAATTTTTTCATGCTTCAAATAATTGATATTTTGAAGTGCAGTGTGTGAGTTTGCATTGTCATGAAGAAGAATCATGCGATGTTTCACATTTTTTCTGATTCTAGTAATTCTGATTAAAACAACATTTTTTACTTTTAAATGATCATGCAAACTTGAATGCACTTGTGTCCTTGAAATGTTCAAAAATGCCTCGATTTCATCATGTGGCATGAATCATGATGATCTAAAGTGATAATTTGTTGCACAGCATCAATGTTTTCTGGTGACACAGCAGTTCTTGGTCAACCTTCACAAAATTCATCACCGAGGCTCCTACGTCTAAAATGGAATTCTTTAAACCAATTGTAAATTGTTGCTTTGGATGGTACCTACTTCTTCAGCAAAGGTCGAATTAATTCGATCGACACACTGTTGAAAGTCATGATAAATCATAGCTCGAAAATCCCTTTGACTTAAATCGATGTTTTGTCACTACCTTATTAACTTCAAAACAATGCAAGAAAAAATAATTTTATAGCATTTTTTATTCTTTAACAGCCGATATTTATGTGAAAGTTCAAATTTTAAAAAATTGTCTGCACTGAAAGCTGTTTCTTTTTTAGGGGGGGGGGGGGGGGGGGGTATTGCCACATTCTAAATACTGGCCCTCATAGGTGACATTAAACTACAGTTTTGAATGTCATAATTGAAAATATTAAAAATATTTCATTTCCTATTTTTGATATATTTACTTCATCAAAAGAAACTGATTTTCTAGTTTTGATATTGAATTATAGGCTATGTGTATAATGAAATATAATACACTCTGTTACAAAAAATATATGTAGCCATAAAAAACCAAACTACAGTCACAACACTCAGCATGCGAATGTCATTTTAAAAGAGTTATGCAAATGATCAAATTGTTAGTACCGATGATGCTTTAGGGCTCATACAATGTGCACGAGAATGATGCATCATGAAACATTTAAAACGAACAGTGTTCTCAATCATGGGCAATTGGAACTGGATTTTCTGCTTTCTTACTACAAATTGTGTACAAAGATGCCTTTGAGACATACTCGACAGTACTATGAACAATTGCCAGTTTTAACGAGAGGTCACACCGTAGGCCTAAGGGAAGCTGGTCGGTCCGATAGACGCATCACTCGCCATCTTGGAGCAATATAGTAGTTGTTTGGTGTTGGCAACAGCGGATCAGAGAAAACATATGTAACCATCACAGAGGCTCAGAATGCCTCAGACAGACAATAGCTCAAAAGGATTGTGTAGTCAAAAAAACTATGTCCAGGTGCCAATGGTGTAGCTATCAGGAATTCAAAGGTATATGCCATCCTCCATGCATCCTGTATCAAGGGATACTATTCGGAGACGACTGGCAGATGGTGGGATTAGGTGTCAACATCCATTAAGGCGCATACCACTAACCCCTCAACATAAGCAGAGCCATCTAGATTGTTGCCAAGTTCGGTCAGCCTGGGAAGTGTCTGATTTAGAGGTTTTAGCGACAAATCATGTTTCTCAGTGCTGATGACCACTGCATATGTTTGGGGGGGGGGGGGGGACTGGCTAGCATTCGGATCCTGCTTTTGTAGTTGGCAGAATACAGCTATCACACATAGTGCGACAGTCTGAGGAGCCATCTCTTGGGACAGCTGATCTCCTCTAATTTTGCTGCAAGCTAATCCGATGACTTGTTTGTACATTAACGATATTCTGCAGCTGATTGTTCTGCCTATACTGCCAAGCCATCCAAGTTTCATTCATCAACAAAATAATGCTTGACCACATACTGCACAACTTTCTCAACAAAGTCTTCAAAGATTTAAAACACTAATATGGCCATCCAGGTTCCCAGACCTATAAATAATATAACATGTCTGAGACATGCTGAGGTAGTAATTGCAGCCTTCTTAGAATACCACTGAATTAGTTTACCAGTTGCAAAATTTGTGGCAGAACCTTCTGCAGAGGGCTATAAGCAACTTAACTGACTCTATGCCACCACTTGACTTAAAGGGAGGATTTACCACTTAATAAAATGTCTTGTTGCCACCATTTCTTAATAAAAATTTTTTGTTCCCAAACTCTAATCATTCACATTTTCCCTCAAATGATACACATATATGCCAAGTTTCGCAGCTATAGCTCAATATTTATGGGTGCATATATTATTTTGCAACAGAATGTATATTTAATTTCCTGGGCTCAAGTGTTATCAGCAATATAAAATGTCAATCAGTAAAATGTTTGACATGTGAATGTTTGGCATGATATCTATTTTTTTGGATGTAGAATTTTTCCAATTTTCTAACACTGGTAAATGTCAGCAATTCTCAACAGGGTATATGATTAAAAGACTTAACCAATAAAATATCAATATATTTTTTAATTTTTGCTTGTCATCAAGAAATAGAATCAATAGCTTAGAATAAAAATAACCAGCAGTACTTACAAAATCTTTCATTGCTTGAAAAACTGTATTATTTGCATTAATTCCACGTATAAATATAGTTTTCTTATCATTTTCAATAAGTTTGGGCCCTTTGTTTTCCAGAAATCTTTTTCCTGGTCGTGTCTTTGGTTTTCTATGGAAATGTACAACAGTATATAAATTTTTTAAACAAGCAAATATATCAATAACTAATAATTAATATACTTAACCCTTAACTAGAATAGTGAATTTTTTGTTCATATCTGGTTGTGGATTCTATGAACCAATCAATCAGAAGATGTCTATCTGTCTGTGCAGTTTGTAACAGGAAATCTAAGTATCGCATATGACCAAGAAATTCGGTATACAGGTACTTCAGTACCGAATAGGTGCACCTCAGAATTGTTTCTTTAAATTTTGAATTAGTGTTTTAGTTATTATATATAGTCTATTTTACAATAATTTTGGGTCATAGTCACACAAATAGATCCCTTGGGGCGCGGTAGCCCATTGGTTAGCGCGCTGGAGTTGCACTAGGTAGGCCCGGGTTCGATTCCAGCCAATACCAAAACTGCCGCTGTGTTCACGCGGAGTACGATCACGTTAAACATGTGGGTCCGTAAGTCCTTCCGAGAGGTTGGTGGTAGGGGAAGGAGGGTACGGTCCCTGTGGATGCCTCCCCCACTCGGTGCTGGTCCAAATTGGGTGGCACTTCCCGGCCGTCCAAACAGTTACCTTACACCTTTCTGATAGGTCGGACGGTCTGGGTCTCAACAACAACAAATCCCTTGGTGACCGAAAATATAGTCAGAGTTTCCATCTTGACACCATCGGAAAGATTGAGATTTTTTTTTTCAACAACTTTGACCAGAATCATATGATTAACAAAATTTTCCTGCATTTTTAAAAAATACATATACGTATAGAGAAAGAATCTTTACTACAAAATCTTTACTGGAAATTGCTAATACAAGCTTAATTGTTAAGGTTGACATATCAGAACTTTCCTGTTCAAGCAATATAAATGACAAACTCCTGTCATCAAAAGAAAAACAAAATGTTGGATAAAGGTGAATTCACAGGGATGCTTTTCACTTAAACGTGATTTTGATTATTTTCTGAAAAATTTCAGAAAATAATCAAAATCGAAAAAGAGCTGAAAAATGAAAAACACATATCATCCAAATACAAACAAATGCATTATCATTTGTGGAAATAAGTTTTGCCATCACCTAAGAAAGCAGTCCTATGCAAACTTGAAAATATGAAAGTGGCACTAATTATAAAAAAGAAGCTTCTTGAAGTCGAGATTTTAAAGAATCAATTTGAAATGAATTATGAATGGTAAAACAAATAGAGAGAAGCAGATGTTTACAAAAAACATATCATTCTTTTCGTATATCATTCTTTTAAAAAATAGACTTTTAACAAGAAAAATTTTATTGAATACAATGACTCTGAAAAAGTAAGTTCAACGTCACTTGTTTTCTTCATTTAGTTGCATTACTAAACATACTAATTTTGATAAAAACTAGAACACACAGAAAAGGGAAAAAAAGACACATTGAATTGGTATATACAGAAACTGGAAGATACAATGACTTCTGTTCTCTGCTTGCAGTTTATTGATTTTTAACATGAATAGACCTAGTCATTAAAACTGACAAACCTAAAATAATTATTTATTCATCAAAGGGGCAGGGTCCTGCTATACAGGGTGAATTGCACCTAATCTGCCAAACGAAAGGGGGAGATAGGCAGTATAAAACAGCATAGCAACCCTGTCATATCTCTAACCGTTTCAGAGTTATGGTGGATAGAAGGAAAGTGTGTCAAGTCTGAAAAAAAAACAAATTTGTGAGGTTTGTAAAAGGTCTATGTAAAATAAGCACATAATTGGAAAGAGCAGAAAAAATCCTATAAGATAACACCATTTCCATCAGAAAATCTGGATTTAATGGCGAGCTACAAGTGCTGAAACATTGGCGAGGTGCAAAATTGAAATGTTGCCAAAATCTGTAACCCGCTATATTGCAAAAACTTTTCCATTCCACCAGCTTTCGAATGAGTTAACAATAAACCATATCGGTGTTTTAGTTCAGGAGAAATTTAGCTTTTTGTTTGCAATATATCACTGAAAATGGCGTCTGTCCAAGTAGCACCTAGTTCTTGCCCCTTACAAAACAGCAGGCTGAAGGCGGAAAGGAAATTGAAATGAGGATATAGCATGACACCTCGCGAGTGTTAAATCCAGATGGAAATGATGTCATCTTAAAGGAATTTTTTTGCTCTTTCCAATCATGCGCTTATTTTGCGTGTAGGTGTAGGCCTTTCAGAAACCTTACAAATTTAGGTTTTTTCAGACTTGACGCACTTTCTTTCTATCCACCATAACTCGGAAACAGTTAGAGATAGGTCAAGGTTGCTATGGTGTTTTATACTGCACATAGGCTCTTCTGTCAACCCCTTTCGTTTGGCAGATTAGGTGCAATTCACCCTGTAATAGACGATCTAATCCAAGCATAAGAACATGCGAAGTAAAATGCATCAAAAGCGTACTATATAGCTGAAATGATAGAAACATGCAAAAAAAATGTATGGAAGTTTCATACAAAACAAAATTAAATCAAAAGCATGGTGTGCTCCAACATCACATTATACATGAACAATACTAAACTTCTCAGGTTTATAGTTTAAATTCAATAAATAGCACATTTCCTACTATATAAAAGTATTTAAATTTATGAATACTTACACAACACTCTGCATGGCTCTTAATTTAATTTCGTTTTGATTATGTAAAAGTTTAATTTATCCACAAAAACACATGTGTTCGAAAAATGTACAGTTACAGTTTCATCCATACATTTGAACTACTTTAACTACTTATTTGAACTACTTATTTTAAAACTTTTTGCGCAGTTTAATATATCGGATAGAAATCATCATTATTTACTGTATATTTTAAATATTTATCAATTTAGTTACACCGACTTTTTATTAATATCAGAGGGCAAGTAGTAAATTGCATGGATTTCGAAATTTAATTTTATAATAAAATTTGGCAACAGTATGTTACTACTCATTTAAAGGGCTGAGATCCGATTATTGTCTGTCTAATTTATTAATTTTTTGAAGTATTATTATAAGAAAACAGTTTCTAAATGTAAATACAAATTAAATCTTTTCCCAGAAAAGTAAATTTTAGAAAAAAAAAAATTTTCAGGTAACATATGAAATGCGCGTTTTGATAGACGAGATTATATTGTCTGTGAATTCCGTCCCATGATGAGCGATTTCATATTGTTCTACCTCGTGAAGAATGCATTTTGTTTGACTTATAATTTCTTAAAAATATTTTACCTTGTATTTTCTACTTTGTGAAACTGATACTTTGTTGTTCTTTGTTACTTTTGCATTTTCTATCTTTTGAAGTAGTAGTGAGAACAAATTTGTCTGACAAATTCAAAAGTGGTTTTGGAATTTTTCATCTTTAGTAATAAAATGAATTTAAATAGTAGGCATCTCTTACAGTAAGGCCATTCTAGGTGTATATTTTCAGTTAACAGTGCTTGATTTTAAGGAATGTTCTTAAAAACAAAATAACATTTAAATATTTAATCAAATCATGAATATTAACAATAATCTTGAGAAAAATTTTGTTTGTGACGTATGTCAGAAGCGTTTCGCTTTAAAGAAGTATTTGCATAAGCATTACTATATTCACATCCGTAAGAATCAGTATTTTTGTCAAGTATGCAACAAAGGTTTCAGCAGAAAAAGTGATTTGAAAATGCATTTTCAACTACATACTAACTTTAAGCCATTTGCTTGTGATCGTTGCGATAAAACTTTTACTTGGAAACAATGTTTTGTAATACATTATCGTACACACACAGGAGAAAAGCCTTATGTATGTTTATTGTGTCAGAAAGCTTTTATTAGTCCTACTGAATTACGAAGACATAAACTTGTTCACACAGATACAAAACCATTTGGTTGCCATCTGTGTAAAAAGAGTTACACAACAAAGGCTTCTCTTCGCTATCATCATGAACATACTACACATGCTTCTGAAAAATCAGTTCCTGAAAATGCCACTATCAATTTATCACAAAATATATCATCTAAAAGTGCTGAGAAACCACCTAGAGTTCCATCAAAAAAGCGTCCTCGTCCACAGGATAAAAAATATTCATGTGAGCTTTGTAAAAAGCGTTTTGCCAAAGTATATAATCTGAAAGTTCATTATCGTATCCATACAGGAGAAAAACCATTTAGTTGTGATATATGTAAAAAGGATTTTACACAAAAAAATTCATTAAAATATCATTATAAGTGGCACTCAGGAGAAAGGCCATTTGCATGCGATAAATGCGATCGTGTTTTTGTTGTTCAAAATGCACTGAAAATTCATTATAGGATACACACTGGTGAAATGCCATTTACTTGTGATATATGTAAAAGAGGTTTCTTCCAACAGAGTTCTCTGGATTATCATTATGTGAAACATAGTGTTACTATATAATATTTCTGTATCAGTTTAATCTTAAAAATGTAATTTAGATACAAGTGAAAATGCTTTCATTTATAACAAAGTGTTTCTAATTTTTATAGGA
Source organism: Amaurobius ferox (assembly GCA_951213105.1). NCBI lineage: Eukaryota > Metazoa > Arthropoda > Arachnida > Araneae > Amaurobiidae > Amaurobius > Amaurobius ferox. The sequence continues at coordinate 59,313,358 of OX578155.1, read as the reverse complement.
TGTTTGAAAAGTTGCTGTGTACCTGTGATGAGAATAAACAAATTATTTTATATGTGATTTTACCATTTTGAGAGAAAGATAGTAGGAGGTAAAATGTTCATTTAAGACCATTTTCAACATTTTTATAAGGCATTTATGCATGACTGCAAAACACATGTAGAAAAATAAGTTATTTGCTGCATATGCACAGCAACTTTTCAAATACCTTGCACCAAGGATTAGTAAAAATTACAAGTAATTTTAGTAATCCTTGGTGCTAACAGGGGGGGGGGGGGCATATTTTATATAAATTCAAAATCAAGTGCAGTCAAACCTTGATATCTCAAATCTGATGGAAATAGAAAATATTCACATTATCAAGATTCAATTTCAATAAGCTTTCTAGGTCAATAATGTAAGTACTTACATGTAGAATTCAATGTACATAGTTTACAAACAACATATCTTAAAAATAATCCATCAATAGTTTGATGCCTGTTGAAGTCTTTCTGTGACTGAACAACTTTCTCCAAGGCAGAAATTTAGGCAAATGATTCGAGACCTATATTTTCCCAAGGACTCCAGACCTTTATCCATTTCTATCAATTCCCATATGATACAAAACACTGGTGCAGGATTCTCCCTTAACTTTAAAAATTCAGTGAGATTTTCTAAACCTAACGAAAAATTGGATTCCCCAGCAAAAATGTTTGCTCCAATGAAACTATTTTAATTTATAAATATTTGTTTGATATTACAATTAACAAAAAATGACTTTATTTATAAAATATACAAAGGCATAACAAATATAGAGTAAATGACCTAACTTTAGCAAAATGAATTTACATCCTGCAGATAGGACAAGTATGCTTTAGTTAGGATTTTGTGTTTGTAGAAATTTGTTATATATCATATTTTACAACCGCTATTTGTTTTGTTTTTTCAGAATTTTGGTGAAAGATAGCTTTTTTTTCTCAGGGACACAAATTGCAATATTTTTTCTCATATTTTGGCAAAGGATAATTCACGTAAATTTCAGGAATCAATTAAAAAATACTGTTTTTGATGTTAGTAACAAAATTTTAGCAAAACTAATTTACTTTCGTGGATACAGGAATTTCAATTCATCTGTCAACAAAATTTTTTCATGATTTATGCAAAATAGGTTTTATAATTGTAAGTATATCTCTCTAAAATTCCATAAATAAAAAATTTTGTAGAAATCTGCAAAAAATCAGATTATTCCATCTTTTTTTTTATAGAGAGAACGAGACAAATTGTGATCTTTCGTAAAAATCAGGAGACTAGCAGCTATGCAATTGTAATTAAAGTAATTTACAGATACGATTAAAATGTAATTCTGCTTTATGGTGTCAGTATGGTAAAAATGTCCATGCTCTTGCAATGCGAGATTCCACATTCTTCCTGGGAGATGAAGGGGGTCATGGTCAGTTAACTCCTCTGAATGCAACTATTGTCAATGGAGGCTGATTCAAGAAGAGAATTGAAAGAAAACTAGAACCCAGGAACAGTGGCGCACCCAGAATATTCCTAAGGGGGGGGCCATTGGTGCACAAAATTTTTATGAAGGAGGATGACTCCTCGATAAATTTTCTGAGAAAAAATGATCAGAGGCCATATCAATTAACAAGGCGGTTGTCTTTTTTTGTACGTAGGGGGCTTTGGGGTGTTGCTCATATATAATTGCTTGGGCGCCATTGTACTCTCCACTCATTGCAGAAGCTCCATCGAACCCTTGTCCACGGAGGAAAGACGTATCAATGTTGCAGTCTGCAAGGCCTTTAAGAATAGCATCTGCAATTGCTCGACCTGTAGTTTCAGTCAGGGGCACAAACTTAAGGAAGTTCTCCACTATCTTAAATTCAATTTTATACTTATCATTTGTTTCAAACCGTTTCAAGTAACGAACGCAAAGTGTCATTTGCTCTACCGTTGCAATATCTGTGGTTTCGTCACATAAAACCGCAAAACATTTGGCCTCATTCACCTCAGTTGCTATGTGCTTCACAATGGAATCATTGCATGCTGAAATAATCTCATTTTGTATATTCCAACTTATGTAAGTTGCATTTTTTGCACAACCTTGTAGATGAGTTTTCAGTATTTCTTCTCCTGCATCAACTCGGAGTCGCAAAAGGGCTCTAAAATTTCCTTCGCCTTGGCATGGTTCTGACAATACGTCCAAATCCCCACAGTCTCTATGCCCTCTCATGGCCAGCCCTTGCCTTCCACAAAAAATCACTGTTTTGATAATAGGTTTAAGAATAGCCCTATTCTGCAAAACTTGTTTTTGCTTTCCTCTGTCCATTACTTGATCCACAGGAACCGTTTTTCCTTCCGTGACCCTTAAGAACTCATCGGCTTTGAGAACTGAATCCTTATGATAGAAAAAATTTTCATGTTGACTGAACTTCTCCAAGGCCTTCTTCCAATTATTAAATCCTTTTGAAACAAGTTGACCTGTAGCTTGTGTGGATCTTAAACCGACTTCATGGGGTGCAAAGAGAACACAAAATTTGCAATAGGCACTGTCCTCTGCCTTTGAGTAAGCTAGCCAGTTATGCTTACTCAGCCAAGATGAGCAGAACTTCCGAGTGTGGTGAGGTTTTCCTTGACTTGATACAGCACTAGTGACAGTAGCAGGAAAACTGTAATTTGCATATGGTTCCCAAAGATTTTTTAGCGCTGTTATCCTATCTTCATCTGTGAGGTTAGATTTCTTGACATAATTAGAAATATCTGCAGCCAGAATTTCTATTTCAACTGTGTTTGGTATTGTGTTTTGTCCTACCTTTACCTCCTCACAAGAGTTTGAAGACAGCCCGGGGTCACGGCTGTTGCTTGCTTCGACTGCAGCCTCATCAATGTAACAAGAGCTCAGGGAAACGTCGTTGGGAACGTCACTATTTTCAATCTTACTTTTTTTTTTTTAAATAATTTCCCAGTGTCTGTTGGCCTAGCCCTTTTCGTTTTTCACTCATTGTCTTTTTTTTTTTACCTTGCTCCTCAGTTATTCAAGAACAAAATTTGCTATATAGCCGAAATACGCACATAAACACACACACTGATCGTTAAAGATGCATTTCACTGTAAGATCAGTTGAAAGTTCAGGACCATTATTAAATTCAGCTATTCACCACGCAGGCCCTCGTTCCGAAACTACCAATTCACTGTTATCACCTTGTGTCGTAACGTCGCACTTTATTTCAACTCACAGCAACACTTAATTCGCGAAGCGTTGGCACGATCTATTTATTCACTTCCACAATTTTCTCACTGGGTAAACGAAATCCTCGAGTTTTCGAGCGAACAGCCGCTTCCCCGCCGTTCACTCTTTATATAGGGCCACGGAGGCGCCTGTGACGTCACTCTACACAGCACTGGTTTAGTACGACTCCAGCGAGAAGGCATTTGGGTCACGTGATTTTGGACGAGTCCATTAGTTAAATTCAATCACAGGTAGAAACGTCTTAAGAAGAACGGGTTTCCAGAATTGGCGCCTTTAGTGCGAATTAATTTATAATTTGTACAGTACGATAAAGAGCTTTATATGTATAATTACATTCAGTGTAAGTGTTGGGATATGCTGGAATTGTTTTCTTCACAATGATTAAAATTATTTATTACAATAATGGTTGTAAATGTTTTTTTTTTATACTTTCTCGAAGGCAGACCTAGTTCTCCCTTGTGCTGACAGCGCTCTTCGCGTTTTGCTTTGTCAGCCCAAGGGGGGGGCCAGGGCCCCCTCGGCCCCCCCCGTGGGTGCGCCACTGCCCAGGAATGACCATCACTGACCGTCATCCTGATAGAAATTCTATGTGCATGAAATCCTGCACAGAAAGGGAATCCAAAGCAAATCATACATTTTTGTCATGGTCCATAATCACTGGACTCAAAAGGGAAATGGAGAGAGGTGGAACAGAGAGACCTTATATTTTACCTTATTCCATGAGAAAAATCTGCACAGCAATTTCTATTTTGCGAATTATTCTCACGGTCTCGCTCCCTAACATAAACCCTGCATTGATATCTCAAAATTGTGTAATGCAAAGGCATCATAAGTCCTTTTTGTTTACTGCCATTCCTTCTAACCAGGGAAACTGATCAACCCCCACCCTATTCCTCTGAATTGAATTCTTAGAATGTATTCTTTTCAAACTGCCACAGAAGACCCTTATTCTCCTATATAGAAGTTTTAAAAGTGTACCTAGCATATGACCTGGGAGTTAAGGCAGGGTAGTTATATAAACTAACAATATAAAATTTAATTGTATAAATAAGTGATTGAATTGCATGCAATACATGTACATTGGCATAATGGCTGTAATGTGATCCCCCTCCCTCCTCCACCAAATAACAAAAGCGAAACTTGTCACTTGTAGAGGTTCTATGTTAAAATCTACCAACAGACACAATTTAAATCTTAATTTCAACAATCTCAGCACCACACACATTCCCAAATCACAAAAATGAAACCTGTAACTTGTGAGCACTACGTTCAATGTTAAAATCTACTGCTGGACACAATTCAAATCTTTACTTCAATAATTTGGGCACAGACAAATTTATATATTGGCCATATCTATGTAATTTTATATTTCCAATAGAACAAATTATTTATATATTCTAATAGAACAAACTTTGCCTTGGCCCTAAATAAGTACCCTCTACTTATAAATGAAATAAGCGCCTTCTACTTAAATAATATAGAAACAAATACCATCGTACTCAATTTCGAAATAGCCTGTTTAGGACTAAAATCATTCTCATGATAAAAATAAGACTTCCAAATCACAAAATAATAATCACAATTAACTATATTAACACACTGCTCATAAAAATGAGAAAGAAATGGCTCAGACCCTGCCACTTATGTGCATGCACGAATGTAGGCTTTAATAGGTCCATTAACTTCAGTTGCAGGGTCCAAACTTTGATAGGAAAACAATTCACCAATTCAAAAATATTAATAGTTTTCTCACTTAAAAAATTGCAAATTGATGAATGGATGGCTCCAAGGTATCCTTACGATAGTGTCAAGATGGAAACTCTATAATAATATATATATATTTTTGGTTGCTATGAAATCAACTTGTGTAAATATTGCCTAAAATCATTGTAAATCAGGCTGAAACATAAAATAGCTAAAATCCAATAACATTATTTTGAGATTAAAAAATATAATGCCAAGGTGCACCTATTCGGATTCTAAAGCACCTGTGTACTAAATTTCATAGCCATACGACACTTGAATTTCCTGTAACAGACAGACATACTCCTATATATTTTCTTTTATTATGTAAGATCATAAAAACATCTGACCACCTGTTTGTAGATATCTTACATTTCACTAGCACAGGAGTCTGCATTTTTGAGATAGCAAGGGTTTCAAAGAAAATTCTTCAAGATATGTATAGAAAATAATGATGATGAATTTAATGCTGAAAGTGCAAAGAAAAAATGGGTTTCTTTTTAAGATAAAGATGTTTGAGATATCAAGGTTGAACTGCATTAACTTTTAACTATCTATAGGCTTACTGCCAAAACTAATATTAATATTGTTAACAATATACTTTGAATAAATATTAAACTTTATAATTAATATTAACCAATAGCACCTATATTTAGTATTAGTTAGCTGTTGACAATATTCGTAACCATTAATATAGAATAGTAATAGATTCACACAGTTAATATTAATATAGTTTACAGATATCAATAATTTAAAGATATCTTTCCACTGCCTATTAACAGAAAAGTACCAAATAATATAAATTACTATTCCATTTTATTTATCATAAAGTGAAATAACTGGTGCATCAAAATAAAGAGTGTATAGAAGTATTTGTATTAATCATTCAGCATACAAAAATATAGATTGTACTAATTTGAATTATTTAGATTTGTTATTGATTAGCATCTCATATGAACTAAAGAACAATTGTATTGCATAGAACAGTTGCTAATCAGTTTCTATGTTTTATTTTTGTTGGAGTAATGTGATAGTTGCCAAAAAATATTTTTGCTAGTCATTGGAAAAGCTTTCACTAGTCATAGAAATAAAACAAATTGCATGTACTATCTTTGACATTAATTCTAGTCTAATTAAATATTTATCCAATTGTATCTGTTACTAGAACAAATTACCTGGTGTTGTCTGGGTCCTCAATAAGCATCTACTACTTCCCTGAAGTAAAATTAAAGTTATCACTATCTCAGTGGATTTATATCCAATGTAAGTCAAATTTCAGCATAATACTCATGATACAATACTAGACTGAGTCAACTGACTTCTAAACTGAAGTGCAGGTGTTAAACATACTAAAATAAATTATAAAATGTGTTTTCACACTAAATAACAGCATTTCATTGATTGCTTAATATTTAACAAGAGTTACGAGAAAATTTTCGAGTCTATTGCAATGTGTCAACTCAATTTTCTAAGAGATTGAATTTTCGTAAATTTAACAACATTTTAGAAATGGTCACTAAATTTATTACCAGTGTCACCAACAGACATAGAGAAGAGATTACCTTATATAGAATTATAGATCTGAAATTATCTTATATTGAATTATATATATCAGAATGCATGAGAGAAAGCAAAAAAATTACAAATTTTAACAAATCTATAATACATGGAGTTCGTGTTCCCTTTACCTCCATGATATAAATGTCAACAATGGTTAGTGTTGTTGAAACCCAGACCGTCTGACCTACCAGAGAGGTGTAAGGTAACTGTTTGGACAGCCGGGAAGAGCCACCTAATTTAGACCAGAACCCAGTGGGGGAGGCATCCACAGGAACCATACCCTCCTTCTCCTACCACCAACCTCTCATAAAGACTTACGGACCCACATGTTTAACGTGATCGTACTCCATGTGAACACTGCAGCAGTTTTGGCAGTAGAGGGAATCGAACCCGGGCCTACCAAGTGCAATTCCCGCGTGCTGACCACTGGGCTACCGCTCCCTAACAATGGTTAGTGGTATAAAGTTTTAAAAATCATTTTACCCATGGACTTAAGATGGACACTTTTGACTTGAATTATATTTGAGTCCATAAATTGAATTTTGAAATTCAGACTTTGTCAGGACCTGTGACATTGTGAATTTTATAAATATTCCAAATTTTGCACAAATCGACCAAATAGTTGTGAAACAGCATCAGAAGAAATGTGTTTGAGTCAATTACAAGAAAGGTCTACTCGTATCTTGCTGCTCCTCAACTAAATTAAAAAAATTAGAATGAAATCTTTTAAATTCACAAAATTAAAAAAAAAATAATAAATTAAATCCATTTAGTTTGCAAACAGCTATTTTTTCATAGAGACAAAATGTCTTTGTCATTTAATCAAACCATCCATTTCGAATATCATCTCCCACACTAATGAATTAATAGATTTCATTCGAGAAAATGGTGGAAACTGTCCAATTGTTGATTTTTAATATTTATTACTTTTAAAGTAATTTGAATGTTTTTTTTAATTTTACTTATGTGCATCATACCAGGAGTTAAAGTACCTCTGTAGCAAATTTCATTGCTGTCTAAAACTTTGATTTTCTGTGGCATATGATATTACATGCACCACACAGACAAAAATCTTTTATTTTGCAAGATATAGTAGTCAATTTCAGTTTTTTGTTGTTATTTCTGATCGATAATTATTGACAGTTTTCATAAGTGCAAAATGCATAATGTGTTATATTTTTTATTTGCATGCAATAAAATTATAATTTATTGGTTTTTCTATTAATAGCTTTTGAATACCTGTATTTATTTAAATGCATTTAACTTATTCATTGTGAATGAACAACATTAATGCATATCATTGGTCGATTCTGCTATTCCAATAGTATTAATCGAATGTGGTATTAAAGAAAATATTAATTTTTTTCAGCCCTACTTCTTAAATCCCTGCTTTAAATCCTATACTATACTGTGCTGGGTCACTCCTTCAATACAATGACATCAATTTATATGTGCCAATATGTGTTTTCTGAAATTAACTGTTTGGTATTACCAGTTTGTCTTATGATATGTTTTTAATTAAGATTTTACTTTTAGCTGTAGAACTAACCTTTTCACAATAACTTAAATTAGCTATTGCTATTACATCAAAATATTTCATATTAATGATCATTTATTAATACTTTATGTATTTTATAGAAAATTTACCCACATTACTTGAAATTTAAAGCAAATGTTAATTTCTTGCAGCCCTGCTTCTTAAATCCCTGCTTTAAACCCTATACAATGCTGTGCTGGGTAAAATGTTTAATTTAATTAATAAAGCTTTTACTAGTTTATGAATAAACCTGACATCTGAAATTGTCTCTCATGGTTTCTCATCTTGAGGAATATTTTAGTAACTCAGATCCCAACCCTCTCTCATCAAACTCCCCTACGATGTCAGGGACTAAGAAACTACTGATTGCTAGCTGTAAGGCAAAAATTTATGCCAAAGGATAACAAATCGGTATCCCCAATATTTGCATGTCCATAAAAAAGGGCAGAGATTCAGGAACCTAATCCTGTGTTTTATGAATGTATATTTTTTAAGTAGAGTAATTAGGTTTTTATTTTTAACATTGTAATTATCTTTGTTGTATATAGACTTATGGCGTTCAAATGTGTAATTTGGCTGTTTCCTTATTTCAAGGCTCCTACTCTGATCATGCTTATTTTGAAATTGATGCCTATTAAAAAAAATTACTCTTAACTCCCTACTGTTGTGTTAAATTTCATTGTTGGTGTAACATTGCATTTTGATCTTAAAGTTACTTGGAAGTAAGCATTCCCCCCCCCCCCCAAAAAAAAAAAAAGAAATTATGTAGCTTAGTCAGTTCATAAAACAAGGTTATATCAAAAACGTTTAGAAATATGTGTCCAGAACTCGCCATTCACTAAGTGGAGGTTTTTGTATGAGTTCCACATAAAATAATTTCCCAGATTTCAAATTCAAAGGAAGGAAATTATGCCAAAAAATTGAGTTGAGAATAATCAATGCCCTTAATATTTTTGTGGCCACAATAAAAAAAATCTGATGTGGGCAGCGCATGACTTTCCCTGCAAACTTATATCCATTTTCTCTTTATTTAATTTTAATTCACTTTTAATTCAATTTTCGTTCTCGTTCGGTAACTGGACTTATTTTCAAAGGTGGTGTAGAGAAAATACAAAAAAACTAAAATATCTTGAGAACGGCTAGTCCTAGGTAATAGGGTTGGTCTTATTCTTTTCTTCGTTAAAAATTACGTATGAAACAAGCATTTAATGAATATATTTGAGCATGCGTAGTTTTTATTTTAGATTTTGACGATTTTTTGCGGACCATTTTGCAAAAAAAGGCAGGTTATTTTTTTCCGACTCGTTCCAAAATCTATTCAGCACCAGGGTAACTCACAAGCGACATATCTAAAGAATTTTGTGAAAATTGGTCCATTAGTTTTTCAGCTAGACTGGATACAGGCAATTTTTGCGGGACATTTCGCAAAAAAAAAAAAAAGATGGGTTATGTCTTTATGAATCCTACCAAAAACTAATCAGCACCAGGGTCTCACCCAAGTGACTTGCCAAATTTTATGAAATTCGGTTCATAAGTTTTTAGTTAGAGTGGATACATACATTGCACAGACAGACAGACACATATATGTCACGGTAAAAATAATTCATATTCTAGAGGTCTCAAAACGTGTAGATCTGTCAAAAACTCCAGTTGTGGTTTTCGGTATGATTCCAATACTTTCCCTATACATTACCATGTATTGCAGGGAAAGTAAAAAATCTGATGTGGGCAGCACATGACTTTCCCAGCAGACTTATATCCACGTTCTCTTTATTTTAATTAAATTTAATTCACTTTTAATTCAATTTTCGTTCTCAGACATTTTTCAAAGGTGGCATAGAGAAAATACAAAAAAACTAAAATAACTCGAGAACGACTAATCCTAGTGTAACGGGGTTGGTCTTATTATTTTCTTCGTTAAAAATTACGTATGAAACAAGCATTTAATGGATATATTTGGGTATACGTAGATTTTTATTTTAGATTTTAGTGATTTTTGCGGGCCATTTTGCAAGAAAAGCAGGTTATTTTTTTTTAATCGTACCAAAATCTAATCAGCACCAGAGTGACCTACGAGTGACTTACCTACCAAATTTTATGAAATTCGGTCCATTAGTTTATTAGTTAGAGTGGATACAAGATCTGCACAGACAGACAGACACACATACAGGCGTCACGTTAAAAACAGTTTTTTCGTATTCTAGAGGTCTCGAAACGTGTAGATCCGTCAAAAACTCGAGTTGCGATTTTCGACATGATTCCAATACTTTCCCTATACATTACCATGTATTGCAGGGAAAGTAAAAACATAAAAGAAGACAAATGTTCTGAAATCTTATCTTGTGTTTTGCTCCTGAGTGCATATCTTTTAAGGGTGAGCGTCAGTAAATCCTCTGCCCTATCCGCGCTTTGTTAACTTTCGCGGCGCACATTTTTCGCCAAAATTCTGCTGAAACAGTTGCGAAATATTTTCTGATAGATAAAATGCAATGCTTAGATTATATTAAAACTAAATTTAATACCCAATAAAACATAGAATATATTTTTTATTTTAATTCAAAATATTTTTGGATCTGCCATCTGTTGTAATTTAATTCATGCCAACTATTTTTATTTTTTAATGAACATTTTTAAATGTCTATTCCTTCTAATACGCTATTATATACAACAACAGATCCTATATAATAATGCCACAATCACGGAAACGTAATTGAACTTGAAGACAAAACTGCAGTCCTCAATGATGTACATTCAGATACCCTTATCAAATTTATAGAATAAGAAATTACTTTTCCCTGATTATGGCATTAGTATATATGATCTGTTGTTGTATTTAATACTGTATTAGAAGGAATAGATATTTAAAAATGTTCATTAAAAAATAAAAATAATCGGTATGAATTAAATTACGACGACAGATGGCAGCACCAAAAATATTTTGGATTGAAATAAAAAATATATTCTATGTTTTATTGGGTATTAAATTTAGTTTTAATATAATCTAAACATTACATTTTATTTTTCAGAAAATATTTCGCAACTGTTTGAGTAGAATTTCGGCGAAAAATGTGTGCCCCGAAAGTTAACAAAGCGCGGATAGGGCAGAAGATTTACTGACGCTCATCCTTAAAAAAAATTAGATACGCAAATATTCTACAAATTGAAATTGGTACTGGTGTATATACAATTTAAAATTCTCTACATTTTGAATAATTTTTTCAAAATAGTTTTACTTTAATGAAGTTATTTTAATAACATGTATGAATGTTTGCCCCACATGTTTGAAAGTTTGTTAACTACTTTGTATTTAAAGACAAAAATACTAATAATAACGTACTGAGCTCGACTTGTTTTTTCATCAAGGAATTTAGTGTTAATATAATCTAAGCATTGCATTTTATCTTTCAAAAAATATTTCGCAACTGTTTGAGCAGAATTTTGGCGAAAAATGTGTGCCGCGAAAGTTAAGAAAGCGCGGATAGGGCAGAGGATTTACTGATGCTCACCCTTAAAAGATATGCAACCCTTAAAACGCTCACCCTTAAAAGATATATTCAATATCATATTCAAATTGCTCCGGAAAAAGCTATCCAAATATCATATTTTATACATTTTATATAAATGCGGAAAAGGTTTTTAACTAATAATGCCACTGCTTCTTAGAATTTAGTTTAATCAGCAGTGATAATACTACACCATTTTCTTATGATGAACACGCGCATAGGATGAAATATGGGATGCAAAGCAAATAATCTTTTTATTTAAACAAAATTAAATTACATACCTTGTAAACGTAATCCCTCTTTTAGTAATCTATAAAAGATAAAATAATTGATTATAAAATACAAAATAGAAGAGAAATGTTTTCCACGTATAAACATAAACATGCGATGATAGAACAAAGTTATTCCAAGTGTTTCGTACGAAGAAGTTTCGTACAGGACAGCACCAGGCGCGGAGCGCCTTTAATCTCCAATCTCAATATATGGTTCGTATCTTCATGCTGAGACATTATTTCATTGACCCATGATATGGAGGCTCGAATGTTTTTTTATTTACTATTTTATTTTTGACTTGGCTCCTAGTGTGGCAGTTCATTGCACATTTGGAATTAGTCAGTTTGGGGGGTTGATGCAGATCTGAGGGTTACCTAGCAATTTGGCAGTTTAAGGATTAAGAATATTTTTTAAATTTGAAAAATATTGATCGTGATATTTAATTAATTTCAGTTGCTAGTCAAGGGGTTTACCTAAATCCGGTTATTCAAGGTTAAGTACTGCACGGGGTCTCTTACGAGATTTGGCCTTGCGATGATCATAGTCAGGTAGCCTGAATAGAAGTTCATTTGGAACTGAAGGCAGGTTGTCGTAGAATTTTAGCGCTAGCTTTTTAATTTGGGCTCTGGCGGTTTTTATTTTAAAGTCTTTTTTAATCACAGAGTTCCTTAAATATCTAGGGGCTTTCCTGATACACCTTAGGATTTTATTTTGTCTTGTTTCTAAGAAGTCTATGGTACAGGCATATCCCCATACGGGAGCTGCATACAGCATTCCCGGGCGGATGACCGATTTGTATATTAGAAGTTTGTTTTGATAATTAAGATTTCCGTTTCCTATCATTGGGTATAAAGCTCCTGTGGCATTATACGCTTTTTTGATTATGTTTGTTACGTGCAATTTCCAAGTTAGGTAAGGAGTCTATCGTTACACCCAGGTATTTAGTTGATTTTTCCGCGCGTAGTGCTTGGTTGTTTATATACAGAGGCGGCGAGGGTTTATGCTTCCTAGAGAAGTAAATCCAATGACATTTATTGGGGTTTAATTTTATTCGCCATTTTTCCAGCCATGTTTGGAGCATGTCTAAGTGTTGTTGTAGCTGTCTGTGCATTACTGTGAGATAAGTGTGTTTTGCAAGTATCGCACTGTCGTCTGCATAGAGTGCCAGCTCGGTGTTTGGAGTCCTGGGGATGTCATTCAGGCATATGTTAAAAAGTGTCGGGCCCAGGATGGATCCTTGCGGTACACTACTTTTTATGAGCTTGGGTGTCGAAAGCCCAGACCATCCGACTCATCCAAAGACATAGAGCAATTTAATGGATGGCCGGCTGATAGATAAGCTATCTTTAACTCTGCCTTGAAAGTGTCTGTTATTTAAGTATGAAATTAAAAGTTTAACTAGTGCGTCAGGGACTTTTAGGGTGATCAATTAGTATGCTAAACCACAGTGCCACATTTTGTCAAAGGCTTTTTGTATATCCAGGAAAATTGCAGCTGTGGGTGTCTTGGTATTTAGTCCAGAAGATATGTACTCTACCACTCTCAGTGCCAAATAGGTTTTATTAGCAGAACGTCTTGGCGAAAACCGCCACAGACCATCGCCAAGCGTGCCAATCTTGATATTTTATTTAACTTTGATTGGCGGTTGAGGACGCTGGGGTAGCAGTGATCTGTATATATTAATCTGTGGATGGCGGCTTATATGTTAAAAATGTGGTAAAGAAATGTAACGCGGCTCTGGTGACTAGCCTACCACGTAGACTACGATAGGCACCTGTAACTAACCAGATTGTCATCGCAGTCACAGATTATTAGTCTGTGATTGCAGTAATGCATATTCTCTGGTAATGTACTGATGAGTTCATTTCATTATTAGGTAAATGGGTATACGGATATTTTCATTTCGTAGATATTTGGACCTCATGGAATTAGTGCTAAAAGAGAATATTTTACATGACGGAAATGTCTATTATCAACAAATTAAAAGTATACCCATGGGGGGAGCCTGTTCATCCATTTTGACAGATATCTATCTATCTGCTTATGAAAAAGCCACACATATTCTTTATGAGATGCCATATTTTCGTTATGGGGACGATGTGCTCTTGGGGTGTTTTGAAGGCACATCTAATTCCGATTTCACCTTTTATCCAAGAGAATTGGAATTGATCGAAAACCAAGTCGACGAGAATGGTGCAGTGAATTTTTTGGACATATCAATTAACAAACATTTACGATATATTACTTATACAACTTTATACGACAAACGCGATTTTTACAAAATTACGATTGGCCATCTTATAAATTGGAGGACGAATAATATAAACATGATAAGCATTTTAAAATCCTTTTTCTATAATATGTGTAAATTTAAATAAATAAACATAGATATATATTTCATTCATGTAATCATAAATTGAATAAAAAATTGACGCATTACATCACTGTAAATCATTATACACCAAAAATTACAAGCTAACATACCCAAAAGACTGAAATATTATGTAATATTTTCAGCCTAAAAAGTATACTAGCGTATGTTAAATTGCTGAGTTCTTAATTTATTCTGGAATGATGTTAATATATATATATGTATTTAATGCACTTATAATAAATAACAAATTTACATAAATGCATTATCAAAGGCATCGAACTCAATTGTTAATTACAAAGGGGGGGGATTATTTTCCACATTTCGTCAGTTAGTAAAAAGCATGTAAAATATATATATTCAATATCATATTCAAATGCATTATGAAAGGTATCGAAGTCGATCGTTAATTACAAAGGGGGGGGGGATTATTTTCCACATTTCGTCAGTAAAAAGCATGTAAAATACATATATATATATTCAATATCATATTCAAATTGCTCCAGAAAAAGCTATCCAAATATCAAATTTTATACATTTTATATAAATGCGGAAAAGGTTTTTTAACTAATAATGCCACTGCTTCTTAGAATTTAGTTTAATCGGCAGTGATAATACTGCACCATTTTCTTATGATGAACACGCGCATCGGATAAAATATGGGATTTTGCATCCCATATAATCTTTTTAAATAATCTTTGCAAATAAACTTTTTATTAAAATAAAAATAAATTACATACCTTGTAAACGTAATCCCTCTTTTAGTAATCCATAAAAGATAAAATAATTGATTATAAAATACAAAACAGAAGAGAAACGTTTTCCACGTATAAACATAAACATGCGATGATAGAACAAAGTTATTCCAAGTGTTTCGTTTAGTGCCAAATAGGGTTATATTAGCAGAACGTCTTGGCGAAAACCGCCACAGACCATCGCAAGAGTGCCAATCTTGATATTTTATTTAACTTTGGTTGGCGGTTGAGGGCGTTGGGGTAGCAGCGAAACACCTGTATATATTAATCTGTGGATGGCGGTTTATATGTTAAAAATGTGGTAAAGAAATGTAACGCGGCTCTGGTGACTAGCCTACCACGTAGACTACGATAGGCACTGTAACTAACCAGATTGTCATCGCAGTCACAGATTATTAGTCTGTGATTGCAGTGATGTATATTCTCTAGTAATGCACCGACGAGTTCATTTCATTATTAGGTAAATGGGTATCCGGATATTTTCATTTTATTCCATTATCAATCTCGGTAGCCCGCGGGAATGGGAATTTCATTCTACTTTATGTAAAGGAATTTTTTATAATAAAACTTACGGTATACTTCTTTTATTGTTTTTATACTCAGTTTAAAACTCATATGGTACATTTAAAAATATATACATGTTCATTTACTGTATATGATAATCTTGAGAGATTTCACCCTATAACAAACTTTTGATTACAAACAATATAGTAATAAAATTATTACGTAATGAACAATATACTTAAACTTTTATAATGGAGTTATATACAACCTGAAGTAATATATCTCAAATAAATTAAATTTACATATGCATTTATAAACAAGTTATATAGTGCATTTCACTTAATGTAAAGATTTGAAAATAATTCGACCTATTTTTCAGATCAAAAATGTTTCTGTAGTCTGAAATTAAAAATACTCCATTAGTAACAGCACAAATAGTTCATTAAATACATCTACCGGTTTCGGAGGCAAAACAGTAGGATTCTTCCTACTGTTTTGCCTCCGAAAGTATAGTAATAAAATTATTACGTAATGAACAATATACTTAAACTTTTATAATGGAGTTATATACAACCTGAAGTAATATATCTCAAATAAATTAAATTTACATATGCATTTATAAACAAGTTATATAGTGCATTTCACTTAATGTAAAGATTTGAAAATAATTCGACCTATTTTTCAGATCAAAAATGTTTCTGTAGTCTGAAATTAAAAATACTCCATTAGTAACAGCACAAATAGTTCATTAAATACATCTACCGGTTTCGGAGGCAAAACAGTAGGATTCTTCCTACTGTTTTGCCTCCGAAAGTATAGTAATAAAATTATTACGTAATGAACAATATACTTAAACTTTTATAATGGAGTTATATACAACCTGAAGTAATATATCTCAAATAAATTAAATTTACATATGCATTTATAAACAAGTTATATAGTGCATTTCACTTAATGTAAAGATTTGAAAATAATTCGACCTATTTTTCAGATCAAAAATGTTTCTGTAGTCTGAAATTAAAAATACTCCATTAGTAACAGCACAAATAGTTCATTAAATACATCTACCGGTTTCGGAGGCAAAACAGTAGGATTCTTCCTACTGTTTTGCCTCCGAAAGTATAGTAATAAAATTATTACGTAATGAACAATATACTTAAACTTTTATAATGGAGTTATATACAACCTGAAGTAATATATCTCAAATAAATTAAATTTACATATGCATTTATAAACAAGTTATATAGTGCATTTCACTTAATGTAAAGATTTGAAAATAATTCGAC
The DNA here is from genome assembly GCA_951213105.1 of Amaurobius ferox. Classification (NCBI taxonomy): domain Eukaryota; kingdom Metazoa; phylum Arthropoda; class Arachnida; order Araneae; family Amaurobiidae; genus Amaurobius; species Amaurobius ferox. The sequence goes on along the minus strand of OX578155.1, from coordinate 59,296,597 downwards.
CTATTTTTCAGATCAAAAATGTTTCTGTAGTCTGAAATTAAAAATACTCCATTAGTAACAGCACAAATAGTTCATTAAATACATCTACCGGTTTCGGAGGCAAAACAGTAGGATTCTTCCTACTGTTTTGCCTCCGAAAGTATAGTAATAAAATTATTACGTAATGAACAATATACTTAAACTTTTATAATGGAGTTATATACAACCTGAAGTAATATATCTCAAATAAATTAAATTTACATATGCATTTATAAACAAGTTATATAGTGCATTTCACTTAATGTAAAGATTTGAAAATAATTCGACCTATTTTTCAGATCAAAAATGTTTCTGTAGTCTGAAATTAAAAATACTCCATTAGTAACAGCACAAATAGTTCATTAAATACATCTACCGGTTTCGGAGGCAAAACAGTAGGATTCTTCTTACTGTTTTGCCTCCGAAAGTATAGTAATAAAATTATTACGTAATGAACAATATACTTAAACTTTTATAATGGAGTTATATACAACCTGAAGTAATATATCTCAAATAAATTAAATTTACATATGCATTTATAAACAAGTTATATAGTGCATTTCACTTAATGTAAAGATTTGAAAATAATTCGACCTATTTTTCAGATCAAAAATGTTTCTGTAGTCTGAAATTAAAAATACTCCATTAGTAACAGCACAAATAGTTCATTAAATACATCTACCGGTTTCGGAGGCAAAACAGTAGGATTCTTCCTACTGTTTTGCCTCCGAAAGTATAGTAATAAAATTATTACGTAATGAACAATATACTTAAACTTTTATAATGGAGTTATATACAACCTGAAGTAATATATCTCAAATAAATTAAATTTACATATGCATTTATAAACAAGTTATATAGTGCATTTCACTTAATGTAAAGATTTGAAAATAATTCGACCTATTTTTCAGATCAAAAATGTTTCTGTAGTCTGAAATTAAAAATACTCCATTAGTAACAGCACAAATAGTTCATTAAATACATCTACCGGTTTCGGAGGCAAAACAGTAGGATTCTTCCTACTGTTTTGCCTCCGAAAGTATAGTAATAAAATTATTACGTAATGAACAATATACTTAAACTTTTATAATGGAGTTATATACAACCTGAAGTAATATATCTCAAATAAATTAAATTTACATATGCATTTATAAACAAGTTATATAGTGCATTTCACTTAATGTAAAGATTTGAAAATAATTCGACCTATTTTTCAGATCAAAAATGTTTCTGTAGTCTGAAATTAAAAATACTCCATTAGTAACAGCACAAATAGTTCATTAAATACATCTACCGGTTTCGGAGGCAAAACAGTAGGATTCTTCCTACTGTTTTGCCTCCGAAAGTATAGTAATAAAATTATTACGTAATGAACAATATACTTAAACTTTTATAATGGAGTTATATACAACCTGAAGTAATATATCTCAAATAAATTAAATTTACATATGCATTTATAAACAAGTTATATAGTGCATTTCACTTAATGTAAAGATTTGAAAATAATTCGACCTATTTTTCAGATCAAAAATGTTTCTGTAGTCTGAAATTAAAAATACTCCATTAGTAACAGCACAAATAGTTCATTAAATACATCTACCGGTTTCGGAGGCAAAACAGTAGGATTCTTCTTACTGTTTTGCCTCCGAAAGTATAGTAATAAAATTATTACGTAATGAACAATATACTTAAACTTTTATAATGGAGTTATATACAACCTGAAGTAATATATCTCAAATAAATTAAATTTACATATGCATTTATAAACAAGTTATATAGTGCATTTCACTTAATGTAAAGATTTGAAAATAATTCGACCTATTTTTCAGATCAAAAATGTTTCTGTAGTCTGAAATTAAAAATACTCCATTAGTAACAGCACAAATAGTTCATTAAATACATCTACCGGTTTCGGAGGCAAAACAGTAGGATTCTTCTTACTGTTTTGCCTCCGAAAGTATAGTAATAAAATTATTACGTAATGAACAATATACTTAAACTTTTATAATGGAGTTATATACAACCTGAAGTAATATATCTCAAATAAATTAAATTTACATATGCATTTATAAACAAGTTATATAGTGCATTTCACTTAATGTAAAGATTTGAAAATAATTCGACCTATTTTTCAGATCAAAAATGTTTCTGTAGTCTGAAATTAAAAATACTCCATTAGTAACAGCACAAATAGTTCATTAAATATATCTACCGGTTTCGGAGGCAAAACACATGCTTCTTTTATGTCTATTTTCCTTCTACTATATGATATCAGCCATTTTTCTCTGAAATTATATACTACTATTCTGGTGTAGGGCCGTAGCCAGACGGGGGCTAAGCCCCCGAAGATGTATACTGAACCCCCCTGATAAAAATATTAAATTTTTAGTAGTGATATGAAATTTCATATAAAATGTCATTCAAATTTTGCATAAAAAATTTCGTTTGAGATTTTTTATAAATTACTTCGTTTTAAAAATTTTTTCATTTACCTGAATTTGTGATTATAATAATGATCAATTTATTTGCATATTAAATTAAAAAATATTTAAAAGTTGTGACAACAGTACGGGTATCACACTGAAATTTTTGAGATACGACTAAGTGGTACAAATTGAACTTACCAACTCTTAAGAGTGTTCAAAGTACTTCCCTCCAACATGAATACACTTTTGTAGGCGAATTTTTCGAAGATTAAAAGCTTCAAGCCATCAATTTCTTCCAAAATATGCTTTCATAGCCTCATCAATCTCATATTCGGATTGAAAACGACGCCCACGTAAATTTTATTTTTATATTAAAAAATAACCAAAAATCATACATAGCAAGATCAGGAGAATAGGGTGGATGTTCTATCACTTCGATGTTTTTTTGTTCAAGAAATTCGACTGTCATTCTTGCTGAATGAGAAGATGCATTTGTCATAGTGAAGCATGAGTCCCCTAACATTCACTTCCAGAAAAATTTTCTGGAACACTTAGTGGTTGAGACCCAGACCGTCCGACCTACCAGAAAGGTGTAAGGTAACTGTATGGACGGCCGGGAACACTTAGTGGTGTAACAGTTAATTGTAACTGTATTATTTTCCTCTAGCTTTATGGCTTTGACCAGATCTGTACTTCTGAAGAACACTTCATACATTACTTTTTCATTGCTCGTTGTCTTTTCACCATTGTTGATTTGGGATCATGTTCAAAGACCCATACTTTACTTTCTTGACGTGTTGGAATGTCAAAAAACGGTTTATACATTTCATCACCAGTTATGATTTTATAAATAATGTGGTGTAAACCATCTTTAAGTAATTTTAGGGTTTCTTTACTGATTCTGACACTCTCCGCTATTTGGTGTTCTGTTAAATTATGGGGGACCCAACGACAAACTGATTTTTCATATGCCGTTCTTCATAAATACTTTTATGTATAGCTGCTGATCCAATGTTAAGTTCCTTCTGTATCATTTGGTAGGTACAGCGATTATCATCGATCAGCATTTTTCGAATGGCCGACACATTTTCTGCAACTGCAGCTGACAAAGGTTTTCCTGTATGTTTTTCATCCAATAGAGAATTTCGACCTCTTCTAATCTCTGTAAATCATCTGAATAATGTGGCACAAAATGGAGCATCATTTCGATATGTTGAAGACGTTCTTGATTTAGCCCCACTTTAAAATCATAGAAAATCATACCTCGATAATGCTCTCGCGTCATCTGTATTTTCTTTTCTTTCAAAATTTATTCTACGATAGCTAAGTTGTAATTGTTCTCACAAATTATCGTCTACGGACATAAAAGAAATCAAATTTAAATATTCGACCAATAATTTTTTTCTAGCACATATCGTCTGCACATGTCTAAAAAATGCCAGTGTGACCTATTTATGATACTTTCGTATTATTGTGGGGTTGGTTCACTGTTATAGATTATAGAATCAAAATCAACTGATAAGTAGGTAAGAGTTAATATTAAGCATTAGCTTGCATTAACTTTCAGAATGTTTCTACAAATTATTAACAGCTTTAGTACTTGTTAATTCTTACATCAAAATCAATTGCAATTATTATTGGAATTTTAATCCATAAAATTGATAGCACCGCTCACTATACCACTTTTGACATAATTTCAGCACTCAGAAAACATTATTTCATAAATAAAACTGGAGATAAATATCGGGATTATGGAATAAACTTTTTGGCTGTGATTCAAGTATTACCATTCCTAGTTAGCAACGTATAGAGTCATTCGCTTCAGAATAAAATATTATATAAAAAAATAGATGTTTCGTTCACATATTTTTCATTACAATATATAGTATTATGTAAAAAAAAGTAGTGGAGTAAAAAGAAACCAGCTATTGGATATTGATGGATCTATACTTTTTGAGCTTCCCTGAATATGAATCAATCACTTTCCAATGATGTCTATGTATTGAATGAAACTTGGCAAGATTATTTTCATAAAAAGTCGTCAGAGGCTTATTTATTTTTAGAATTATTAGACTAAGGGAAGGCTCTCAATTTAACATAATTTGCAGAATATTAGCATCCACCGTTCTTAAGATTGTCTATCATCTAAACTGGAAAAGTTCATGAAACATAAATATGTTCATTATAAATGTTTACACACTTTGCAAATACTTGTAACTAAATGTAAATGGATCTATTATTTAGGACATGATGCAATGTGTTATCCTCACATATGTCATTTCACTGTGCTAATCACTTGAATCATTCACTGTGTCATTTCACTTAAAATGTTCACACCCACTTGCAATTAACTACTGATTCCTACGTCATGCAATCACATTCATTTTGCCACTATCAATCAAACCATAAAAATATTAAATCTTTCACTCTTCACAGCATTTAGCACACACAAAACAAATCTAAGAAGTTTGAAAAACGATGAAGAAAGATTTTCAAACCTTTCTCCCATCTATAAAACTCCAAAATCAACACGTGGTTGAATCCAAAAATCCACAATCAATGTGGCTGGTTAATCAAAAAACGTTCGAAATGGCTGATCAGAACAGTAGAAGCAAGAAATGCACTGCTGTTCTGGATAAATTTCCCAAAAGAGGGTTGCCAGAGTTACCGAAAAGACGCCAAGGTCTCAACATAGCACTCCACTTGTTGCCGATTTGGCACGACAAAAGAAAACGAATGTACCGGTCTCCGGGATTGAACCAAAGTCTGTTTTATTCCACTAAGTTTCTCTTCACCAAAAAGATCCATTATTTGTTGAACATAACCTCGAAATTCAGCAACATTATGGCTTTCAGTAACAGACTAGAAAGAACAAAGGTTAAATAATTTTACAACCGATGAGTTTCAATTAATCTGCTTACAAACCAGGCATTAATAATTTCTTGTTGAAAACCTCTACTGTCTCCGAACCCAGAACAATCACAAATAACTTCACCATCCTTCATCATATATTTCATAGGAACGCTAGTTTCAGAGTTAGTTCTTGATCTGCTATTTTGATTTTCCACCAATACAATCTTAGCAGCAGAGGAGGCACAGTATCATCACCATCATCTTTTTTTATACAATTAATGGATTATCTAAAATTAAGTTCATTACTGTATTTTTACCGCATCTAGTTGCACCAATGAATATACATATCGGTTTACTTTGGGCATTGCCGTAAACCATTTGCTTCTAACTTAGATATCACTACAAATACCTCGTGAAATTCTAAATCTCGTATTCTTTTCTCTTCACCAAATGCTTCTATTACCGTTTCTTGAACTTCCATAATTTATTTGTTTTGTAATTTGTAAAACTGTACTGGAGTAGTTGCTGCAACCCGAGGAGGTCGGCTTGACTTCAATATTGTCCTAATACATCTCCAGAACACGAAATCAACTCCTAATTACCCAGCGAAATCATCAGCAACACCATCCACACATCACCAGTCCATCCTAGAAGAATTAAACACAACGACATAGGGAGGAGAAGCCGTCACCGGATCCGCCTGAACAACGCATAGAAAGAGAAGCAAAACCGAGGGAGAACCCTCTCCACAACCAATAACCCTATATCCCTATAGCTAGGAAATCTACCCAACAGTCCCCAAGAAATCCACCAAAGCACGAGTGCCCTTACAACTCGCCTGAGCAACAGATATAACTTTTTCATAGCTACTGTTCTGTGGAAGATTGAGTCTATTCAACAGGTTGTTCCTCTCGTTTTCACTTTTTTTCACAGAGTAACACATGGTCAATCGTCTCCGGGACTTTACAACTAGAGCACAATGGTGAGTCAGTCAAGTTTATCTTAAACAGTAGGGTTTTTTTGGTGAATATAAACTTAGCTCTCCCACGAGCAATCAGGACGTCTTCAGCGCGGCCAGCCAGCTAATAATTTGTCGATAGCAGGGCGCCTGGAGCAGAGCTCCGTATCCCTAGTCAGGTAACATATATGTGGGTCAGAGTTTTCCACTGAAACTAGTCCTTCAATAGGGGCCAATAATGATGAAGAAACAAGTTATTAGTAAACAAAGAATGCTGTAAACAGTGATCTTATGTGATCTTAGTGTTTGAAGATAAGGAGGGTGGGGAAACAGGCGAATATCCCCTACTGGGATGCAGAAGAGATTCAGTCAGGAATCAGCATGGGACGTCTAAATCGGGATTTAGGATAGCTCTGGGTCTTTTTGGAAATTCACTGAAGTCGTAGTCGGTCATATTATAGATCAGTTCGTTGGGGATCCTAGCAAGGTTATCATAGAAATTGTTAGAGAGTTTTCGCATCTCTTGCTTAATAGTTTTAATTTTAAAATCGCGATGTATTACAAAGTTTTTCAAGTATCTTGGGGCTTTTCTGATAGCACGTAGGATTTTGTTCTGATTGATTTGGACTTTTTTTATATTAGATTTCGCAGCGTAGCCCCAAATTGGGGAGGCATAGAGAATGATGGGGCGGATAACTGATTTGTAAAGTAGGATTTTGTTTTCAATGCTGACATCATTCGAGTACAGGAAGGAGCTCAGTTCTGCTTTTACAAAGTTTATTTTATCTTTGAGTTTTGCAATGTGGGGTTTCCATGTTAGTCTGCTGTCAAGAGTGACACCGAGATATTTACATGTCCTCTCAAAGCAAACTGGCTGATTGTTAATTATGATTGGTTGGGGCGGAAAACGTTGATGTGCGAAAAAAAACAGTTTGACATTTATTAGGGTTTATTTTGATGCGGTATTTCTCTAACCAGGGTTCAAGAGTGTCCATGTGATGTTATAAGTATCAGTGTAAGTAGTTGATGTTGTGGTGTGTGGCAAGAATGGCAGTGTCGTCCGCATACAAACAAAGTATAGTGTTGTTGGTTCTAGGGATGTCGTTTATGTAAATGTTAAAAAGAATGGGACCAAGTTTACTGCCCTGAGGTACTCCAGACAAGATATGTTTGGTGTGTGAGTGTGTCTGGTTCAGACGGACATGAAAGGTTCTATCGCTGAGGTAGGAGTATAAAATATGGGTAAGAGAGTGTGGCATACGAAGCTGAATGAGTTTGTATATGAGTCCGACGAACCACACCCTATCGAATGCCTTAGCGACGTCAATAAGTATACCTCCAACTGCTGATCGGTTTTGGAGTCCATCAGAGATGTACTCCACCACGCGGAGCAGTTGGTGTGTTGTAGAGGGAAGCTGTCTAAAACCAAATTGCTCAGGGATGAGAATGTTGTTATTAGCAAGGAAATTGTTGATTTGGATGGCGATGAAATATTCAACCAGTTTGCCAAGAGAGGACAGCAGACTAATGGGGCGATAACTTTTTGGGGAGTTTAAATTTTCATTTGGTTTAAGGATTGGAACAATGGCGGCGTGCTTTCAGTCGCGGGGGAAGTAATTGAGATCGAAAATGGAATTGATTAAAACAGTGATGTAAAAGATTATATTAATAGTGCAGGATTTAAGAGCTTTGTTTGAAATATTGTTAGGGCCGGGGCTTTTTTTGTTTTTGAGAGTGTTGATGTAGTTAACTATGTCAGTGGGGAAAATGTGGGGAAGGGGGGAAGTATTTGGAACACTAAGGAACTGCTTCACGGTATCCTCGGCTTCCTCCATGAAATTTGGGCAGAAAATATCTTCATGTGGTGTGAATTGCTTTTCATATACATCAGCGAGTAGATTAGCTTTGTCTTGTTCTGTGTAAGCAGTGGTATTATTGTGAGTGAGTAAGGGAATATTTTTGTGCTTTTTACGAATACGTTTTAAGAAGTCCCAAAGTGAATGATCAGTAGGGGAGAGAGATTCAACATATTGCTTCCATTTGGCTTGTTTATAGTTAGAAATTAAAAGTTTTATTTGTGCCGTCAGGTTATTGTATCCAGTTCTGTGGGCAGCATTTCTTGTGTGTTGCCAGTGTTGGCGAGTGCGGTTTCTGAGTTTAATTTGGCTAGTGATAGAATATGGGAGTTTTGGGTAGAGTTGTGGAATGTAGGTGGAGGTGCTGTCGGAGAGTGCTGAGCTAAATGTTTGGGTTAGTGTTTTGATCGCCCTGTCAACATCTTCGGTGGAAGTGATGGTTGGGAAGAGGATGGGGGACTCGTTTAGAAGTTTAACAAAATTTTCTCAGTTAACTTTAGTAGGGAGAGAGGGGGCGGGAAGAGGGGTATTTAGTTGCAGCGTTAATAAGATAGGTAGATGGTCCGAGGTAAAAAGATTAAGTACATTTACAGAGGCTGGGAAGGGACAATTTTTTAATAATGCAAAATCAATGGTGGTAGGGTTGGTGTGATTACTATGTCTGGTGGGGAGGGGAGGAAATTTAATGACTAAATTATTATCAATGCAAAAGTTGTTAAGTTCTCTTCCAACCCGGCTAGTCCTGCTTGCATTCCATCTAGGATGGTGCGCATTGAAGTCACCTGCTAAGATAGTAGGAGATGGGGGTTTAAGTATGAGGTCAAGATCGTTATAAAGGGGGTCGGGAGAATTAATTCTGTTGTAAATGGAACCAATTATGAGTTTTTGCTGCCTAGGAAGTAGGATTTCCACCAATGTGTTTTCAAGACGATGTGTGATTGAACTTGGGAGATGTGTGTGTGGGATGTGATTTTTGATGTAAACGGTTGTTCCGCCATAGCTTAGTGGCTGACCTGCGGCGCTGTGTCTAAGTGTGTAGTAGAGAGTAAAGTTTTGAATTTTTAAACGGTCTGGGCGTTTTGTTTTAAGTTCCTGTATTAGGATGATGTCAGCGGGGTTGTCAGCTAAGTGGTTTCTTAGGTCGTAGATTTTATTGCATAAGCCGTTAGCATTCCAGCAAAGGATATTTAATTTGGATGGGTGTCTATTCATGATTGGTAGGATTTATCTGGGCACCGAAGATAGATTCAATAGCACGGATAAATACAAATAGTTTGTTGAGGGGACCCTCAACTTTTTCCATATCGGTGATAGCTAATGTGATTTTATTTATTATGTCCTGAATATTGAATTTTGAGAATATTTTTTGAACTGCAGTAATTAGGTTCATAATTTCACTGATTCCTCCGAGGGAAGGCGGGCTTTCTGCTTCCCTGTGAATGTCCACAACTTCCATTGGGAGGGTGGGGGGTGGCAGGTTTTACTGGTTAATTCGATTATATGATTGGTTGTTTTGAATGGATTTACTAGTTTGGTTATTTGATTTGGTATTATTGTTTGCTAAAGAATTAGTTGATTTAGTTTGATTTTCAGGTGGGAGAGCTACAGGAGTTGGTGAAGCATGCTGGTTATTTTCAACAGGAGGCAGAGCATAAGGAGAAGAGGTGGGCTTAGCTTTTTTGACAGTGGAGTTGGAGCTCTTTGCAAAATAAGGCTTGTTTTGGTTCTCTGTGAGGCTAAGTTCACGGGTTTCTTTTTCTTTCTCTTCAGCGCGGTTTCTTGTCCACCTACATCTGTTGTATCTTTTGCCGTTGAGATGGGTGTAATGACCACTGTATTTGCTGTTTGACCAAATACTGTCAATTTCAGCTCTCGCTTTTTCTTTTAGTTTGGAGCCCATGTCTTCAGAAGCGATTTTTTTCAAGGTCTTCTGGATGTATGGTCCCTCTTTCGCCAACTTATCTGCCCTTTCATTTGGCTCGATACCAATGTGTCCCGGGGTCCACATAATTCCGATTTTGTCGATATTGTTCCGGGTGGATAACTTTAGATGTAGGATTCGAATGATAGTTGATGATTTTCTGTTAATCCCTTTTAAGGCTGTAATCACCGAAAGGCTATTGGTCATAATTATATAGTCTCCATCCATGTTCATGATGGCCTCAATTGCAGAATTTATTGCATAGGTCTTCGCGATGAAAATGGTGGTAAGGTAAGGAACCAGGCCGCAATTTCTTTATTATCAGTTATGTTTATGGCTACAATCGCTGTTTTCTGGTTGTCCTTTGAGGCATCCGTGGCTATCAGAAAGTGTCCGGGAAAGTCAGTTTTGATCCAATGTGTGTATGCTTCCTTACTGAAATTTTCTGATGCTTTTTTGTCTTGGAAATGATAGTCCTGGGTATGAAACCTGAGTTTCCTCTTGCTTTCAATGTCGTTAATCCAGGGGTTTCTAAGAATCGAATCCACCTCGATTTCCTTCATGAGGTTACTGTAAGCTGGAGCGTCGTACCTTTGCACCCTCCAGATCTTCTTCTTCAGCGTTTCTCCCAGAGATGGACCTAGTTTTGTAGAAATTTGTTTTATCAGCGCCGACTTGCTTAGCTGGTTCATTCTGATCGCGGCTCATCCTTGGCCAGTCTCCTTATGTATGACTGGAATAGGGATACATTTAGGGAGGCCTGTGGCAAACCTGATTGCTGCGTTCCACAATCCGTTTGTCCGCGTTAGTCAAATAGGATTCTAATGGTTATTCATAGCAAGTAATTGCTGCTCACTCCCCGGTTCTTTGAGGCCTTCACAATATTTAAACGTTTTATAGCTTTTCCTTTTAGGGATACAAAATGTCTTAGGAAACTCAAATTTCTGGTGAATTGTATTCCGAGGATCTTTACATAGTTCATCCACTGAATGCCTTTTTCATGTATGTTTATGTTTAGGATAGCCATTCTACTTTCTGAAAAGTTGATGCAAGCGCATTTTTCCGGAGAGATCTCCAATTTCCAGTATTTGCACCATTGTGCAATGTTCTCTATCGTTTTGGGGAAGTTTCTGTAAGCCTGCTGTTGATTAAAGTTTCCCGCATTTATGGTGATGTTATCTGCGTAAACAATAATGTATATCCCAGTTTCGGCTGTCTCAAATATATCCGCTATGTATATCATGAATAGGAGCGGGGACAGTACTCTGTTCTGAGGGTCTAATGGTGTTTGTGCTGGAAGTCGTGTTTTTGCAGGAAACTTGAAATCCAGAGGTCCATATTTCCTCCAATCCCCAATAAAACCATCTTATATATAAGACCATCGACCCACTCCCTGCTTTTGCTTTGGAGATTTCGTAGTAGATGTGACTCAAAGCTGTTTGGCAGTCCCGCTGAGGGAAGAATCCGCAGTGGTTTGGGTAAAAGGACTGATTTTGAATAATTCAGTTATTGAGGCGCTTGAGGATGATTCTCTCAAACGTTTTTCCAGCCACTGCAGGTTATTGGGCGATATGACTAGAGGTTATTGCTGGGCTTGCAGATCGGAATGATGATAGGCGTTTTCCATACACCGGGGACTACTCACTTTTCGACAGAGAGTGGCTCTATTTGTAGGGCTGATATTTGCAACGACTCTGCTTGAAATGCCATGTTTGCATGGGGAGGTCGGTTCAGTAATTTTTAATAACGATTTCTAGTTCTTTTTCGTGGATGGGTTCATTCATGATATGATTTTCGTTGCTTGGATCATAAGGCACTTTTTAATCGATTTTTGGTACGGTATATGATTGGAGAAAAGCCTCTGCATGTTGATTAGTTCTGAGAGGATGTTGCTGCACAATTAAAATGTGCCCCCCCTCCGAGCTGGTCTCCCTGCGGCCAAGGTTACGAAGGATGTTATAGATTCCTTTCCCACTTTTATTGATTTGGCATACCCAATTCCAATAATCGCGAGCCCGGTTTTGATTATTCAGCGACATCTGCTAGCAAATTTTTTGTTTGCCATCCAGTTCACGCTTTGTCATGTGGTTCGGGTAAGTCGAAGCTGCTTCCTTTTTTGTCCTAAAATTTGACTGCAGGCTTTGTTCCACCAGGGGAATTTCCCAGGTTACGAGATCTTGTCCAAGTTTTCCTTTATCGCATTTTGACAGCATCTCATCACTCCCCTGTCTCCGCTGGTGTGTTGTCCATGTTTTCATTCAACACCAGATCGGCCTGTCTCCAAGGCTAACTAGAAAGACTAGAGTCTTTCTAGTTAGCCTTGTCCTGTTTCCTATGGCGATTGGAATTCACCTCTTTCCGTGCAGATTGGAAAGTGATTAGAGTCAAACAGGTCTGGGTGTATATTATATTGACAATGCTGGAATATGTAGAGACGATCGACAGGTCAATGACGGATCCATCTCTGGTACCCCCCGTACCGCGACATTTGAGTCTCATATCGTCACCTTCGTGAACTAAAGACTAAACTTTAGATCTCGAAGGTGACGTCTCATATCCACACCTGACATTGACACCGATGATGATGAACGGCGGCTGGATTCTTGAAATCAGATTGTTGAACCAGCTGGTGTCAAAATTATTTCCTGGTAGGTAGACGTTTACAATCGTCCTGCATAATTTATTTGAAATTCTCAAAAACGCAAAATAGTCAACTGTCAAACTAGCTCTGAAAATTTCTATTCGTAATTTTATATTATGATACATACTTCGACTTCGACTGAATTCAGTTAAATGGAAGTGAAATGAAATAAACAGTAAATAAATTTTTTGTAGGCGATGAAAGAAAATTTCTGTCCTTTGGAACTTGATGTTTTTCATTAATTATGAACTGTTTATTGGTTAAAAATGCACAAATTTGTGATAATAGGATTGTTATAATCAGATCCGTCGTTTGACATTTTTTGATCTAAATCCTTAAGGCCCTATCAATACGCTTGCGCATATTTCATAATTAATAACTTATTTTCTATTGATAATTTTATTTTCTGCATTTTCATAAGGTATTTTTGGTGGAAATTATATATATTTGAAGTATTTCTGAAATTGATTACTACTATTAAATGATACTATGAGAGATAACAGTGCCTTTGATATTTTATTAGTTATCTTGTAAACTGAAACATTCTTTAATGAATAGATAATAAAGTGATTACTTTAATAATTAAATTTCAAACAGTACTTAAATTCCTACATATCATGTAGGAATACAATTCCTACCTAAAGTTCTGATATTGAGTCAAATATTCTATTTTCACAGTCAGGGGCATGCCATATTGTCAGATGAATTTATACAATGTGTTCAATATTTCCATCACATTTTTATTTTATCTTTGTGTTGTACAACAGGGGCCAGTGTTTCTTTCAGGACATTTTGGCCCGGAGGTGTGGGGGAGAGCAAGATTGCTATTTGTCCTGTATAAATATATCTAAATGCTGTCACATAAATAGAAACTACGTTAACATAAAATGTCTCCATGAGGAGAGGGGACTTTGCCCCTACAGAGGTATGCCTGAAAGAAACACTGACAGGGACTTTCCCAGAATTTATTATCAGCTGTGTGTGTGGGGGGGGGGGATTATCTAAGAGTGTGCTGGGGTTTTGAAAAACCAATGGGAAGAAAGTCATATAACAAGGAGGGTACTGGCAATGTTTAGGGGGTTCTTGCAAAAATCCCTTCTGTATAATGTGGCTCAAGACTTGTTTATAATTTTGGATTAAAATTAAAGTAGTTAAAATAAAGTATCAATGTGTCTTAATCAGATATGAGGGCCTAATGTTATAAAATAAAACTAACCAACAATTACAAAAATACAAGATTGCTGATATTGGTGATTACACAGTACAGTTTTGAATATGATTATAGCCCAGGCAAAGAAATGTGGAATACTTTTACCTTAAGCAAAATCTGTAACCCAGGGTAGTTGTCCCGTGAAGACTTCTCAACATGCGTGCTTGGAATAAAGCAGCTGATTCATATAGGGGTAAATTTTATTAAAAGAATTTTAAATGGTACTGTAAATTATATCTTTATTGAAAAAACAAAATATCTCATGAACATTCCTTTGCATGTTATTATTATACAATTTTTTTTTTTTAAATTTGAGAAGTCAGTTATGTTGATAAATTGTAAGTATTTAATGCATCCATGATGTAGTTTAAGCTATTTTCCCATTGATATTTTCATTCCAGGGCTGATCATGTAACTTGCCAAATCAATCTATGGTTGTTCAAACTTTCTGCGTAGTACACATAAAATATCATAGTAATGTGGGAATTTGTTCCTGAATAATTGTATCTACACCTCACAGAGAGAAATATAAACAGGCAAGAAATAGATTGAATTAGATACTCATATGAAATTTTTAAAAATTCAGTTTTTTTCAACATCATGTTAAAAAAATACACCACACCTGTTTCAAAGTTTTTGATTTGAAGGATGAGGGAATGTGTTACAACCATAAGACTGATTTTAATTGATTTATCATATAAAATTGCAAATGGCAAGCCAACAAGCTGGCTTGAGAAATCAGTTTTGTCACATTTTTTAGCTCTTCCAATAACTTCCTTACAATAGCTGTCGATTACATATACACCTGCAGCATGGGCATATGAAGTGTGGGTGTACTCAATGCAAATGTGCAGGATGCATCAGGTTGAATAGGTACCGAGATCGCCCAATTTACCTAAGGGTATAGAGCAGCTGTCTGAGTGGATAGTGGGGGCATCAGGTGTAATACATTCTAAATAAATGCCTAAATACACCTCCACTTACTGAGGGTGTTGAAGACCCAGACCGTCCGACTCGTCCAGAGGACTTAGAGTAACTAGTTGGACGGCCGGGAAGGACTTACTGAGGGTGTGTAATATATCTTTAAAATGAGCTAGAACTATATATAAATAAGTCACTTGATTAGAGCACAGATTGTTTGAAATTTGAGATGTAGACATGATAACTCAAAAACAAATGCTCGTATTGATATAGAATTTTATGTGTAGAAATTAGACATTTTTAAAACTGATACGAGGCTGTGTGATGCCAGTTGACCTAAACGATATAAATGTAAGGATTATAATATAAATGTAAGAGGAAGTTGGGTGAAACTTTGGGCTCCAGATTTTAAATAGAGCATTAAATGAATAATGCAATATTTTGTTTCCTGATATTGACAATAAATGTATTGTAATTTTTAATTTTGCGTATTTTAAAAATAAAAATCTATCTTCTGTAAACAGAAAATGGCTGCTGACCGAGAAGTTCTAAGGGAAGTTTGGGATGGACATATACCTGTCTGTTTTCGTCTGGCATTAGAGGAAATTTATACATTGCAACATCCAGAACCATTTTATGTAAGTTATATTTTATCGTGCCAGAAATTTTTTCTACAGTTCCTTTATTTTTCAATTTATAATTTAGAGAAATCTAGTTAATTTTATTATTTTCACTTATGGCAACCTTATTAAATCTAACTGTTAAATTATTTCATAATTAATATTTTAATAATTTGAATTTTGAATCATTTTTGTGTTGCCAGTCTTCATTTTAAAAATAGTTTATATGTTGCTGTTTTATGCAAATATGTTCTATGTATTTATCAGAAATAACCTATCTATAATAATAAAGAAAGATGTCCGTTTGTGTCATCTATAGCAAAAAATTTAAATGTCATGCAAATTTGGTATACATGTACTTCAGGACCTGGGGCGATTCACCTCAGTCATATTTCTCTAAAATTTGAATTAATTTTCTTAGTTATTTTAAGTCAAAAAAGTTTCCTGTTCATGGCTGATTTGTACTATATTTTTTATGGCACCATAGCTGATGGCACCATCTGGTGTTATGATCTTAAACATAAATCACATTCATTAAAACATAATGCCTATTTTGTTTTTGCTGATTTTTTGTTCTATTATAGATACAATATTCGGTGAAACTTGGCATTCAATTTAAAATTCTGGTAAATTCCTTTGTGGAATACTGATCATTTTATTTTCAGGAAATAATTTCATTTCATTTGATCGAAAAGAGAATTTGCATATGATCATTTTCAGAATAAAAAACACAAGTATATTTTTCAGATTTTGTGCACCTAAGTATTTAAAAATTTCCATTTTTTAAGTTTGATTAAGTTGTTTATTTTTTAAGTCTTAGTGCCTTATTACACGACAGTATTTGGCACAACAAAACCGTTCACAAGACAGGTCATTCAATAAATCTAGTCACAACATTTTAGGTTCAAACCTAAAATGTTGTTGTTGAGGAAAAAGTTGTGCGAAAAAATCGACCAATCAGAAGTACGTAAATCCGAACTTCACAGGTGACGTGACTTTAATGGCGACCAAGATGGCCGATAGACTGCTTTGGAATGAGTTAGAACCTCGAGATGGAAAAATAATAGATCTTCTGCTAAATTACAGACACCTGTGGGATATAAAAAAGCCAAATTATATGAAAAACACACACTAAAGAATGCTTTCTGAAATCCGCGGCATTAGACAGTTAGAAAGGAGGGGCTTAAAGTATCATTGCCGAGCAGACATGCTGAAGTTTGGCGATGGAAAAATAATAATAGAACTTTTACCAAATTACAGATATCTGTGAAATATAAAAGATCCAAATTATACGCAAAAAACACTAAAGAATGTTTCTTGGAATGAAATCGGTGACATTAAAGAGGAGGGAGTGTTAAAAAGGTGGGGACCTAAAGTATCATTTCCGGGCGGAATTGCTGAAGTCTGGAAATGCAGATGGGAAAAAAGAAAATAATTTTTATCAAATTCCAGATACTTTTGAGACATAAAAGATTTATATTATACGAAAAACACACTGAAGAATGGTTTCTGGAATGAAATCACCGGCATTAGAGAGAATGGACCTGTTAAAAAGGAGCCGCCTAAAGTATGATTGACGGGTGGAATTGCCGAAGTTTGGTAATAAAAATTGCCTTGTGTAATAACACCGTTATTCAATCCAAACGGAACCTTTAGGATGTTAAAAGTGATCTTTATAGTATGAAAACTCTAAAACGGTATTCCTATGAGGAAATTACGAAGCGAATGCAAGGGGGAAAGAGCTTCCCCCACTTGTTGAGTAAAGTGACGTCACGTTCATTCTGTGTTGAGTGGAGTGACGTCACAAACGTTCCAAAGCTGTTTTACGAACGGTTTGTTGTCTCAAATTACTATTTAATTGCCACAATTTTTTTGAACGCAACAATAAAAATTGCTCAATTTCTGATCATGAACCAATCGGAGGACAATGAGATTGGATGTCACTCCACTCCACGTTTCTTCTTCTCATTTGCATTAAAGATGGCGATAGCGACTGCAAGCACATCGCATTGCAGATCAACTCTGTTGGAATCTGGAGATGGAAAAATAATAATAGAACTTCTACTAAATTACAGCCACCTGTGGGATATAAAAGATCCAAATTATACAAAAAAAAAAAAAAAAAAAAACCCTCAAGAATGCTTCCTGGAATGAAATCGACGACATTAGAGAGGAGGGACCTAAAGTATAATTGACGGGTGGAATGGAATTGCTGAAGTCTGGAGATAGAAAAAATAATAATAGAACTGTTGCAAAATTACAGACACCTGTTTAATATAAAAGATCCAAATTATATGAGGAAAAACACTCAAGTATGCTTCCTGGAATGAAATCGGCGACATTAGAGAGGAGGGGCCTAAAGTATATTTGATGGGTGGAAAGTGAAATTGCTTAAGTCTGGAGATGGAAAAAGTAATAATAGAGCTTTTACCAAAGTACAGACATCTATGGGATATAAAAGATCCAAATTATACAAAAAAACACTAAAGAGTGCTTCCTGGAATGAAATTGGCAGCATTAGAGAGGAGTGGCCTAAAGTATAATTGACGGGCGGAATTGCCGAAGTTCGACAATAAAAATTGGCTTGTGTAATAATATCATTAGTTACATCAATGAAGAATTAATTTTAAAGTAAGTTTCCTGGAAAGGAAGGAGTCATGGCAACCACTCGTCTTCTAACCGTGGTCAGAACTGCTTAGGCTTTGGTTTAAGAGAAAAGTTCCGATATTAAAAGGGGTGACCATATTGGTCACATGGTTATACAAAAACAATAATATATTTAAATGATAAATTTATGACGATGATTTGGAAATGTATAAAAATATATTGTACACATTTAATGGTGAGAGGGGGATTTTCTTGCTCATCATGTATAGCATAACTTTTATGGCATGGTAGCTGATGGCGCCATCTGGTGTTGCCATATTAAACATTAATTGTCGTTCATTAAATGACTGATCATTGTTTTTCAGGAAGCACTTTCTTTTCATTTGATCGAAAAGATAATTTGCCACATGATCATTATCAGAATGAAAAACACATGCATATTTTTCAGATTTCATGTACCTAGAAATTAAAAAATATATATATTTTAAGTTTAATTAAGTTGTCTGTTTTTTAAGTCTTAGTGTCGCCAATGAAAATTAATTTTAAAGTGAGTTTCCCGGGAAAGAAGGAGTCATGGCACCCGGCATTTTCTAACTGTGGTCAGAGTTGCTTGGGCTTTGTGGAAAGAGAAAAGTTCCGATATCAAAAGTGGTGACCATATTGGTTGGTTACATGGTAATATAAAAAAAAAAACAGAAATATGTTTTAATGATAAGTTTGTACCGAGAATTTGGAAACATATAAAAATAAATTATACAAATTTAATGATGGGTGGGAGGTATTCTTGCTCATTTTGCATATCGTAACAAGTGGGAAGAGTGAAATTATATTCAGTTATTCATTGATGAAACTTGACATTAAATTTGTACAATTTTTTGTTTAAAACAAGCATTTTGGAAATTAATTTGGGCTATTTCCAATTTGCCTCTTAAATTGTGGTATTGCCCAGTATTTAAGAGGCAAACCTCTAATAAATACTATATCGGAACTCACAGTGAATTCCTGATAACTAAATGATACTCTGTTGTATGGATGCACAGACAACTACGCCACGGCTGATCGTTTTAAATCCTGTGCAACACTAGGTACAGTTTCTAGTCTATAATAATAAAAGAAGATGTCTGTAGTGGAAAATCTAAACGTTGTATGAACATGAAATTTGGTATACAGGTACTTCAGGACCCCAGATTAAATGGAGTTATTTTTCTAAAATTCAAATTTTTTTTTAGTTATTTTATGTTTCAGCATGATTTTTGCATAAATGCATTCCTCAATGACCGAAAATATTACTTTAGAATTTCCATCTTAAAGCAACATTGAAAAGAACGAAAACCCTCATTCAAACAATTTTTGAATGTAATCCATACAATAACAAGTCAAATTTTCGTGCACTTTTAAAAAATATATACTTTTTGCCTGTTGAAGGCAGAATCTCCCTACATGTCATCCAAACTGTATAATGGGGAAACAGATTTTCTGATGAATTAGTAATAATAATAAAATATCTCTGTCTGTCTGTGTCATCTGTAGTGAAAAATCTAAACGTCATATGAACATGAAATTTGGGTACACAGGTCATAGCTGCCAAGATTTTCCTATATTTGTTCCATTTTTTCAGTCGTGTTTTGAGAATCTGATTTTGGGCCTAAGTAGTACAATTTTTCATTTCCATAATGTTTCTAAATTTTTTTTTATGCAAATCTGCATTTTTTTTCATCTGCATAAGAGTATCTCCAGGTCACAGAAGTCATAAAGTTGGAAGTAAGTCACGGATTTCCTGAAATGAGAAACAAAGTCATGAATTTTGAGATAGAAGTTTTCTCATTTTTTCATATGAAAATCCTTTTCCCTGTGATCATGTAATTGGTGCTTGCAATTAACGTGTTTTATTGTGAATGTAGTTTTCCACTTTTGCAATCTGTTTGCATCATCTAAAATTTTTGTAATTATTTCATATTTTATGCTGGAAAACTATTTTTCAAACGCATTATTTATGAAATGACATTCAAGCATTAAGTAACTCATGAAGAGTATTCTCTACTCTTCATATGTATAGACAAGCAGACGGGTAGGACTTTTTTTATGTAGTACCAAAAAATGTTCCCGGCATTGCCCAGAATTTAAAATGAACGGTCAAGGTGTAGCCATGTGTGCATCCATGCAATTATTTTTATTAATTCATTTTTGCTATAAGAGAGTGTATTATTAAAATGTTATTTGGTTTTCAGAATTCTCTGCGAATTCCAATGTAGTATTTATCACTTTACATCCTAAATCCTGGGTTACACCAGGTACATTTTCTAGTTAATAATAAACAAGATAGATATCTGCCATTAAACATATTGAAAAATTTTTGGCCACTAAAATTTTTATTTTTAGTGTTCAATTACCACTATTGAAAAATCTGAAGCTGCATCTTTATATAATATTACCTTGTTTCCCTTTATATACTTTTTTTTTCACATGTAGTAAATTTTATATATTTTGTGTGCTAGTTTATTTATTTGGTTTAATAATATTTTCTTATTTTAGCTTATGGTGCCACGCCTCTCATATTTCCCCTTAGTCACAGATAAAGTGCAAAAACACTTCAGCAATCATATTAAAGATGAATCTGTTGGATCAGAAATGTGGCTAGATTATGATGGTCAACCTTTGAAATGGTTTGTATACTTTTTTTTTAGATATTTCTATGTTTTTATATTAAAATAACTTATCTCCAAATATTTTTCATATGTATCTGCACAGGATCCAGGGATATGTTTAAATGTTTGTGTAGTGATCTTGAAGCTGTTTTTGAAACCTTCACAAAATTCGACATCTTAATAAAACACAAACCTTTCACAAAATACAAAATAATATAAAAGTTGTATTTTTCCCCTAGTCACAGATAAAGTGCAAAAACACTTCAATCACATTAAAGATGAATTTGTTGGATCAGAAATGTGGCTAAATTATGATAGCAACCTTTGAAATGGTTTGTGTACTTTTGGATATTTCTATGCTTTTATAATAAAAGGACTTATCTCTAAATAATTTTCATATGTATCTGAACAGGGTCCAGAGATATGTTTAAAAGTGTGTGTAGTAATCTTGAGGCTGTTTTTGAAACCTCCACAATATTCAACATTTCAATAAAACACAAACTTTTCACAAAATACAAAATAATAAAGAAGTTGTAAAGCAGATTCTTTACATAAATTTAACTAGGCTGTCTCTCATGACCCGAAATTTGGTGAAGCAGTGTATCTAGCTACATGTTTAATAACAGAAACATTTATGTAATGAAAGTAGTAAAAAACTTCAAATATTATTTAATATTTGTACAAGTTACTAGGCTGTCGTGTACATTAATTATTTAAATAATTCATGTATAAGACAGCATGGTAACTTGTACAATTTTACAAATTATATCAAACAAATAGAAAATTCTGTTTGGTATGCTAATGTTTTGAAATTAATTTTTCTCTATAGATATATATATATATTTTTTATTTCTAGCAGTAGTGCTTAATAATGATCATTCACCAATCAACCTGTACTATCGTAAACCATTTAGCCATCACATGGTGTTGCCCCAGCACACTGGTGAGGGCGGAACACACTACACCCAACAACACAACATCCATGCCCATAGGTAGGACTTGAACCCATAACCCAGTAGTCAAATGACTGCAAGGAAATGCTTGCCTTGACTGCTCAACCACTGTGTCAGCCCATAGACTTAATATTATCTAACTTTTGACCTCAGATATTTCAATATATTGTTTGAAATTTAAAATTTGGTCTTCGTCATGACCTGAAACAGGATTAGTTGAAGCTATGTACAAAATTTTATTTGAATCCATTCTGTGTCAATAAATCTTTCACACAAAATCAGATTTGAATTAGTGTTAAGAAAGCTATGTTTAAAACTCATTTCACTTTAGACACCCAGTTTTAGAGTAGCGAGTCAAATATGACTTGCAAAATTCACCCATATTATTTATTTTATTTCTTCTCCTTCACACAAGCTTTTGATGTCTGGCTGTTATAAATGAGCAGTAGTTATAGTACTGTTATGAGATATCCTCTGGAATCATAGGTGTATGTTCAGGATTCAAGAATGAGTGAAAATTTCTCGATAATTAATATGTTTATTTATAAGCACAGCATAAACAGGAACAATATATGGTAAAACAGCACTTAAATACTCCATTAATTTCACTAAACAGCAGCTACTATTCTCAAAACATTGATTAATATCACAGTTTAATGTAGCTCATATGATGTCAACTGCTCTCCAACCGAGTGATGACTCTTTTTATAGACTCTTTATAGAAAATTCTAGAAATCTCTCATATCTCGAAGGATATCAATATTAGTAAATGTAGTGTTGTGTCTTTTGCTCGTAGAAAAGTGCTTATTTTATTTTCTTATGGTATTGACAATGCTGTTTTGGCTAGAAAGTTCTCTGTTACTGATCTTGGCATTATTATACATCTGATTTTTGCTTATATCCTCATATTTCTGATATTTGTGCTAAATCCTATAGGAATGACTTATGGCTTAAAGGTGGGTGGCTCAAAGAGAACCTAGCACAGCGACCAGAGGTCTATTGTACTTTCCTCAAAGGATGAAACAATCCCTAAGAGAAGAGATCAGTAGCCAAAGCAAAGATCAGCAGGCATTTGACAGGAATATCCTGCAATTCCCAGGACTCTATCACATGTCGACTCAAATGCTCGAACCTATGGGCAGAAAACACTTCACACTCATGAAGTATGTGTGTGGCAGTTTCTTCGCTGTACTTACAACCCCTACAGATTGGGTCCTTAGTGACACCCATAATACTTAGGTGCCTTTTAAGGGTGCAGTGCCCAGTAAGGAGCCCAACAGCCCTTCTAATGCCAGTTCTATTGAGCTTGAATAGCTCCGTATGATACACACTAGGGCACTTACAGTTCAGTTCTTTTGTCTACCTTCGGCCCTTGATGTGCCAGTTCTCACACTGCTGCTTCCTAAAGATGTCATAAACAGTTCTTCTGATCAGTTCATTAGAAACACCCAAAGCTGGCTCTGGACCAATAAAGGGTGTGAATCCTATAGGAAACTCTGTTACATTAAGAGAATTACTCAGAATTTTACTAATCAGGATATCATCATTGTTCTCTTTAATGCTGTTCAGGTCTGGGCTTGAGTATGTGTTTGTGGTGTTGAAGATCCAGAATCGACTGGCCCAAGGGCTTACAGCAGCTGTTTGAGTGGTCGGGTGCGTCTGTGGTGTAGAAGCCTTTTCATGCTGTTCATGTAAACAAGATCAAAATTATTCAAAATAAATTCTTGCGATATCTATATTATAAGAAAACTGGTACTTTTTGTTATACCTTATCTTCATGATATTTTATTTTACTTTTCTTCATGATATTTTATTGTTAAAAGTTTACAGAACAAAAGGGATTTCATTTTACTTTCATTCTTCAGGAATCCGTTCAATAACAGAATTGATTGTTCCCCAGTCATGGGTGAGATTGGACTTCATGTTCTCCAGTACTCTACCAAGAGTATGAGTTTATTTGCTGAAAGGAATTTTAGTACTAATATTTTTTGTTATTGTGCGATTAATAATTTTTGTAAACTATACAACAGCTTCCTCGATAATCTTGATGTTTTACGTTCATCGGAAATTGCTATTAAAAATTATTTGTTGTAAATATTTTATATTTTAATGTATGTATTCATTTGCAAGTGCTTTTAAAAATCATTTGTTGCCAATAGTTTGCATTTTAATGTATTTTATTATATTTTGATCTGTATATTTTGTATTGTATTTTATCTTGCCCTCTGTTACTGGGACTTTGTCTGGGAGCTTGCATTCTTTTAAATAAAGAAGAAAGATCAATCATGCATAAAGCATTGATTATGAAACACTTTCCAACTGAAATGAAATTTTATTTAAACATCTCTAAAATGTGATACATTCAGTGCTGATATATTTTAAATTATCATAGTTACAATAATTTATTATATTTGAAAACTTAAAACTTCATAAAAAATGAACTTTATGCAGATGATGTTATCGAAATATAAATTGTCTGACTCACTATGTACAAGCAATGAATATTTCATTCATATCACTTTTATTCCAGACTCCAGAGCTAAATAATTTTGCATGAAAGAAATTCAGCAATTCTTATATAACTCATCTTACAATCACTTCCATTTTGTATCCATTAAAATTAGGCTTTGTTATAGAAATTATCAAAGTTTGAGGATCATTTAAACTAAAAAATATTATAGTAATTGCATTGGCACAGAATATAGATGCACAGAAAATATGCAAAAATAAAGTGGTTGTAGAACAGATGCAACACTATAAATATGTGAATAGCTATAATGAATAGCTATGAATATAAATATAATTTGTGAATTTTAACTTCATTTAAAAATTGTTTGAAAAATTAGGTCCCATAGGGTTCAATGTATGTCACTTTTTCAACCTGGGTTCAATCCAAAACTAATTGGGTGATATTATTCATTTACATTCTCATATGTCCCACAGACCGTCTTAACAACATACTAAAATTTCATTTTGATAAAGCCATTTTTATGGCAGTTATATGAACGGACAGATAGACAAACAGACAGAATGAACAAAGTCATAAACACTTTTAATTATGTTGGAAAGTGTTAATAAAAATAAAACTATTTGTTACTAAGTGTTATAGAACATTAAAAAAGTCACCAAATTCATAAATTACCAAATCTGGCAACCCCATTTCTGAACTTCAGCACATTAAACCCTAGATTCACATTATAGGAAGGGTTGCATGTACGGGTGTTTTCTCTGTCTAGCTTTCAAAAGAGATTCCAGTGAAAGCATTTTACACGTTCGTCACAGTACAATAACTTGAATAGAAGTTAAAGTTGTTCATTTTTGTCTTATTCATGTTTTCAGTACATAAATTTGTATAATATTTATGAGAGCAACATCAGCCTCTTTTTATTTTACCATTTTTTACTCGAAATTACAAATGTTAAAAAATAGCAAAAAATGACTCGCAAATTTGAAAGTTTGACTCGTACTTTTGAGATTTAAGCGTCAATTTGACTCCCAATTTTACAAGCTAAGAGCTGTTTCAAATATATCGGACAATAATTACAGACCTCTTTTTTAACCAATCAAAGAACATGGCATTTTCCCAGTGTGAAGAAATTTTTATTTTAGAGCAATATTTTTTTAGCCATTGTTATGAGAATGTCATTGAAGATTTTCAGAAGAGTTTATTGCGAGTTTCAGCAATGCAGTCATTTCACAGGGGTTGAAATTCAAATTTCAAATGGGTGGGATGCCCACCTCCAACATTTGTAAATGGAGGGGATTGTACATATTTTGTAGAGAAATAGGTATATGTATTTGTGACAAATTAGCATGAAAACTTGAATTCTTAAATATTATACCTACTGCACTTGTGTTTAATAAACAACAGCTTGAACACTTTAAAGGAATAAACAGAAAATAATTATACAAAATTATTTCTTTAAATATTAAAAAATAAAGCAGACAATTTATCAAATTCCTCTATTCTTCATTTTATGTTATAACCTGCATGCTTATGCGATTTGTAAGTTGTTTTGAGTAAGTATTTTTTCTGAAATTCTTCATTGACACTCTCATAAGAATGGATAGAGAAATATTTCTCCACTCTGGAAAAGTGCCATGATTTTCGATTAATAAAAAGAGGTCTGTAATGATCGTCAAATGTATTAAAAACAGCAGACGATATTTCTGATATATATTTTAGGGTATATTAGTGTAGCACCAAACTGAAAAAAATTTAATTATTTCAATTTTTTCAGTACATTTTATGATTTTAAAATTTGATGTGGGCTACTCTTTTATCACCTCGTACTTGCATTAATAGATTCTACTTATGTATTAATATAAACTTTGTTAAATTAATGTATTTATTGGCACAAATAAAAATTACTTATTTTGATGGTTAGAGTTTTGTAAACGATGTGCAATTGTCTTAAACAGAGAAAATAAATAGAACTACTTGGTTTGTAGCAAAATTGTATGTTATAGTTATAAAATTTTTAAATTTTGACTAAAAATCATGAAAATACTCATAACTTCAGATTTTTTCTTATATTTCGTACCATTGTACAAGCTTGAAGTATGGTTTGATATTATAATGGCCATTTGTGATCAAAATTAATCTGTCTTCAAGCTACAATTTCACTAAGTAGATAACCAGTTACCTTACACCTTTCTGGTAGGTCAGACGGTCTGGGTCACAACAACAACAACAACAACCAAGTAGATAACAAATAATAGACTAGACGCATGATCACCACACCCTATGGTCATTCGTATCTTGAACCAATTTAATGTTGAATTGGTAATAACAATGAGTATGTCACCAATCAGCCAGCTTATAATCATTTTAGGAATTTCTAAATGTTTTTTTTATATCACGGATGATTAAACAACTGAAATTGAGAATAATCTATAAGAAAAAAATCTGAAATTTCTTTGCATGAGAGATAATTGCTCACTGTGACTAAAACATAGTGAATATCTCACAATTTAGCTTTAAAATCAATAGGAAATATGCTTGGGATTAAATTCATTAAACATGCTATTTTAGGTACGGTCAACCTCTTTCGTATTTTCCATATGATCATTTATGGGCAGTATATATGTAGGTCAAAGTGGAACAACAATACATAATGTTACAATCATCGGGATATTGGTATTTCAGTCCTGAAAAGCAAAGTTGTAAACACATGCTATTGGGAACCTGCAATCGAAAAAAAAAGTTAATAAAAATCATCTGCCGTGGAATCATATTTGATATAATTGCATTGCTGAGCAACATGATATAAGAAGGAATCTTCCTCATAAAGTGCTAATAATTAATTAACTAATTATTTTGATGTCATCCTATTTTTTATTGCCTGTGGGAAATAATTCATGGAGATAGAGAGTTTCTGTTGACCTTCATATTTTAAACCTGTGATTTCCAACCTTTTTTGTTTAGAGGTAACACAGTTAGAGAGGAAATAAAACTCCTATGGAAGGTTTGTTTTCCATTAATATCTCAACAACCCCAGGTCCTAGAAACTCGAAACATGGACTAAATTTTAAGTGGGGCCATTTCACGGCTGCTCACAAGATTTCATGAAATTCAGTACAGCTATTCTCCCATGATGAGTAGACAAACACATACACGTACAAACAGATTTTCAATTTTATTTATGAACATTTTTAACATTTGACATTGGTGTTTTATTGATTTGAATTATTTCCATTGTTTATATAAGTGTTTTAATTCTAGGCATTATCCTGTGGGATTGCTGTATGATATTTTTGGTGCTGATGTTAAACTGCCTTGGAATGTAACTGTTCATTTCCAGGTAAGAAAAATATATCTGATCATTTTAAGGACAATTTTCATCATTGTTTAACTATTAATGAATTTAATAATGGCTCATAAGCAAGACTGGCCAAACAAAACACATTTTTTAATAGCCAGATGAAATGAACCGGAATGTGGCTCAACTCGACTTTCTCATACCAAAATTCACTTTTTCATATTTTACAAGAAAAAAGTTTGAAAAATCAGTATTGTTGGTCTAAATTATTAAAACGTATTACCTTTTACTTTAAAAGGCTTGAAAAAAAATCTTTTGATTGATTCCATGCTTGACAATGTACTTCCCCTGGAGGTGGGGAGGTAACTTGCCCTCCAAGGGGGGATAATGATGTCACGAACAAAAAAAAACTATATTGCAGCTATTTTTCACAACAATGATTGAAACTATTAAGTCTTATGATCATTGAGCCATAAAGTAACCCATTTTATGCATGATTATATCAAATTTTGTCCTATGCTGCCATGTTAAAAAAAAAAAAATTTCAAATAAATTTCGAAGTTTTCGCTCAAATTAAAAAAAAAATTGTATCTAGTTCTAGATTTTTTGATAACAAAGCTAGATATGATGTTTCGTGAAAATCTGTTAATATTTCTGGCTGTTATTGTGTATACAAGAAATCAACCACAGACATCAGACAGACAGATAACACTCCAAAAATTATCAAAATGTGTTCAGGAGGTCTTAATGCATATATTGGCATCAAAATTTGGAAATCAAAAACTTTTTGTGAAAACAGTACTTTCTCGCACAACAAACAATACTTTTTCAATAACAATAAACAATACTTTCTCACGTACAAGAAAGTAAAAAGTAGTGAGTAACTTTGTTAGTCTTTTTAGATTGATATAAAGCATCACTCCGTTTACATATTTCTAATAAGTAAACATTGATGCATGTTGTGTATGACAATGGTACAAAGTACTTAAGGAAATGTTTCAACATTTTCTTTAAAGTTTTTAATATTTTTTATTACTATACAGTTTTGATAGATTAATAGAATGCAGTCTATTTCATCCAAATCTGACCATATATGATGCAATAGTGAAACATTTGAATCTAATGTTTGCAGTGACTCCACTGAGCAACTGTGCAGTCGACACAAGCTAGCAGTAAGCTCATATTGACATATAGTACAGATGTTTGTTGATGTGCTGATGTTGCAGATCTAAAATTAAAATTTTTTTACACTTTTCAACCAGTATTGTTTTATAACACAGCTTAAAGGATATATATAATCAGAAAAAAATATGCATTGGGTTCTGTATTGAGTTCAGTAGATACTTTTACTCATATCATGTGAAGAATCCAGCTGAAAGATGGCGAGCTTATATTCTATACCCTCTGTGGAAATTTCTAGAAAAACACATAACTTGTGAAGTTCTTAATCTACAAAATTCAAGCAGTTTCTAAAACTCACTAAATGTCACCAAGCTGGTGATATTTTGCTAAATTCATTGCCAAGGTCACTGAATTTGTCACCAGAGTCAAGGTACACATATCTTCAATCTATAACTGCGGTTTACAGTTATTTGTAACAATATGATGTCACTTCTCTTTTTCTGAGTCACATTTTTTTTAGTCTACCCTGTGCCCTAAGATATGTCTTATCAAAGATGGGTTTTATGGAATTTTTACTTATTATACTATTGCATAGAAAGCTTATTTTTCCCAAAACTTTTGAATTTGAAATTTTAATGGATAAGAATCTGAATTTATTTAAAACACTTTTGAAAATATGTCCATCTGTATTTGTCTGTAAGACATGGATTCGATAAATTAAGAATATATCCACCTACCACTATCACATTTTGTATATTTTATATATATTATGTGAAGATCTGGAGCAAGTTGGAATTTTCAGGAATTCTCATAATTAGATTTTAAGATTTTCATAGCATTATTTCTTATAGAAAACAGCTATAATTCCCAGGATATTGATGGTAGTATGGGATATCAGGTTTTGTTCTGAGATTTTTTTTCTCTTTAGTCACAAATTATCCACTTTTCAAGATTTGTAGCTACAGATTTTGTTTTTATAATTTTCTCAATATCTATTGCTCTTCCTTTATAAAAAGCTGATTCTTTCAGGAAATGTTTAAGTCATTCATTAAAACACTGAAGGGGAGCTAGAGTTCTGTGGTTTCTGATCTGGAATTAAAGGCGGTCAAGCATCATAATAAGATTGAAATATTGGGTTTCTGTTTATGTTCGCTATATGAATTAATTACCTGAATATTTTTAAAGGGACTCATTTTAAGTATCATAATATGGTTATTTTTAATTTTATATAGTGCTCTAGCATAAGAGTATAAACCAATAAATATTTTACTAATAGTAAATAATAATTTACTACAATAAATATTTTACTAATTCATTTTTCACATAAATAGTGTGATTGCACGATTCATTTTGTGTTTCCATGCATTACTAAGAGTCCATGAGCATCTTTTTCCATCCATCTCCATCCTATAATTATTACACAACAGACTGACTGGGTATGGTAGCCCAGTGGTCAGCGTGCAGGAATTGCACTCGGTAGGCCCGGGTTCGATTCCCGCCACTGCCGAAACTGCCGCAGTGTTAACGTGGAGTACGATCACGTTAAACATGTGGTTCTGTAAGTCCTTCCGAGAGGTTGGTGTTAGGGGAAGGAGGGTACAGTCCCTGTGGATGCCTCCCCCACTGGGATCCGGTCTAAATTGGGTGGCACTTCCTGGCCACCCAAACTGTTACCTTTCACCTTTCTGGTAGGTCAGACAGTCAGGGTCTCAACAAAAACAGACTGACTAAACTTTCTTATTTTTATATTTTAATTAATTGTATAGAAATATTTTGTATAATTAATTTAATATGTGAGTGAATTATGATGGAAATAAGGTTATTATTGCTAATATGCCATCTCTCAACAAGGAGAAAATGCATTTACAGGCCTAATACATATGTCTAATTTTGATGCAGAAATCTATGCCATCTGTTTGACTGTCAATAACTATAAGTTTAGAATTGACTCTTTTTCGAAAGTTGTCATACTGGGGGACTCCAGAGCAGCCATTCAAGCTGTCTCAAAAATTAATCTTATCGAGACATCGATCATAACTGAAATAAAGCAAATTCTGGATTTTTTTAGTAGAAATAAATCTATTGTGTTTCAGTGGATACCATCACATGTTGGAATTGACAGCAATGAGTCAGCTGACATTTTGGCAAAAAAGGGTACTCTAGTTTATTTTGCCCCAAAATCTGTTTCACCAGAGATGTAAGAAACTAATTTATAGTAAAATTATGGATAATTGTAAAATAAAGCTGGAAATCAAATCAAGAGGCAATGTTTCGGAGAATATCTGAGATAGGTGAAGGCATTTAGCAACCAACCTCATAGTGAGGTAGTGGCAAATTTTAGATTAAAACGGGTCATGATTGCCTGACCGAACACCTTAATAAGATAGGAATTTTCCTAACGAATGGGTGCCCTACTTGTAGTGCTGATGTTATGAACTGAAGTCACCTTTCAGTATGCCCGGGTTTAGATAAAGATTCCCGGCAGTAAGGTGATGTTTGCACACTGTATTGGGAAGCTAGAACTTATATGAACTTATATGAAGTTGCGACCCCTTCTTCAACCTCTTCTGATTGAGCTTTGTGTATGTCTAATTTATAATATTCTTGTTTTGTGTTTAATTTGTTTATTTAATTGTTTTCTACCTTTGTATCATTGTGAGATGCCAGTTATGTAATGGATTGATTTTCAATAAAGCCATATATAACAACAACAACATCATTTACAGGCAGCAATTGCTCTTATGTGAAGGTATGGTTGCATGACCTTGGCGACATTTTTCTTGACCTTTGTGCCATATTTGGCAGAATATTGTTAACTTGATGACGTTTGGCATATTTCTGAAGGCACTGGAATTTTCTAGATTTATCCATTAGTTTCGAAGATGCACAGTCAAACTAAAAAATATGGGTAAAACACAAGAAACTGGGTTCCTTGCTATAAGGAGTTTTGTGTTTGTTCACTGATAATCTCACCGCCTTTAATATGCCTGATGAGTGACAATGACTGTGAAAATGATGGATGATCAGCTCAGAATTTTTTTGCTTTTATGTTAATAGTGTAGAAGTCAATTCGCTGTAACTGCTTTCATGTTTAATTGTCCAGTAACTGTGAATAGGTATATATTTTCAACTATACATTTATGTCAAAATTATTTTTACAGGATTTTCCTGAAAGTGAATTGATTCACTGTGTTAACAAGCAAGCCGTGCAATCCCACTTCATGGCAACAGTCAAAGAGGCCAGTGCACTAAAACATCGGACACAAATTGTTCAAAGTATGGTTCCTAAAGAACACAAAGAATTGTGGCAAGGCTTGGAGAAAGGTATGCTTATCATGTTTTTGAAACTTGCAATTATGGTATTTTTTTTATGTTTATTTAGATATGTCCTTCAGGCAGTTTTTGTTCTCCACATAGCAGGGTTGTAAAACTGGTATGCCAAACCATCTACTCCAACTTTAATGCCTCCTTTTGTTATGAATAACGTTTATGGTCGAAGTATTCTGCTGAAATCAAAGCATTCGAAATAATGTAAACATTTTAGACACTTATATCTCCAAAACAAATAGATAAAAATGTGAACAATTTATACTTGGTCTTTTGAAAATGGGGCACCATTTACGAAAATAATTTTAATATTTGAACTTTTTTCAAGAAAGAAAAAAGGCTGGATATCAGTTTGTTTACTTTCACTCTTAATATCTTCTAAACTATAAAATATAGTTATGAACAGTAAGCAATAAAAGTGTTCTGTAGAAAATTCATTTTCTTGATCAATTTGTTTTTACAAAGTTTTTATAGTTTTCGAGCCTTGTCAAGTTGAAGAAGATTGAAAAATTTTCATTTCTGAAGTTTATATTGCTTATACCTTGAAAACCAAAAGTGCTAGTTGTAAACTGCGAGTGAGTAATTTGTAGCCTTTTGAAAGCCGTGCTAGGATATATAATTGGATTTTGGATCGGATTCTTAGTTTTCAAAATATAAGGGTTATAATTTTGATATTTTGACTTATTTTGAAACAGTGTCTCTAATTTTGATATTTAAGCTAGCTATAACAGTGAATGAGTAATAGTGTAGCCCTTTGAAAGCCCTAGAAAGAAATATAATTGAATTTTGGATGGGGTTCTCGGTTTTAAAAATATGGTCATAATTTCAGTATTTTAATATTTTGAACTGTTTTTGTAAAGCTGGTTATAATTTCAATATTTTGAACTGTTTTAATTTTTCAAGATGTTATTTATGCAAAATCATTTTTACATTTAAATCTACTAACAGAATCATTCTCGTGATACAATTAAATGAAAATACTTGAAATGGCAAAAATGTTCTTTTACATATGAATTTTATTGCTATCTCAGCGAGTTTCATCCAATTTCAGTCAAATTTTAGCACAATGCTCATAATGATAATATAATACCAAACTAAAAACATTAGGACAACATCTTTTAAATTCATAAAGTTAGAAAATGTTGGGAATACACACTATAATGCCAATGATGGCATTAGTAGTCAAAACACGAAGGGTTCTTAAATCACTGGAAACCTACTATGAAGACTGCAAAATTTGAAGGCATTGTTAGATTAAATAATTTATAATTAATCGATGAATGGGTTTATGAAATTATTTTTTTCTGCCGTGGTCTGTGATATTTTAAGCAGCTGCTGAAAGGAAATGAACATTGAATGGCACATCCATTTTAATATATCATAATATAAAAATGAAAGGTTTAAAATACATATATTTTATAAAAATTCATTAAAATTTGTCTATTCATCATATGGACTCTTTTTAAAGTTTGTTTGAAAGAGAATTTTTCAATCTTTCCGATGGTGTCAAAATGGAAACTCTGTTATTATATTTTAGGTCGCTAAGGAATCGATTTGTTGTTGTTGAAACCCAGACCATCTGACCTACCAGAAAGGTGTAAGGTAACTGTTTGGACGGTCGAGAAGTACCACCCTATTTAGACCGGAACCCAGTGGGGGAGGCATCCACAGGGACCGTACCCTCCTTCCCCTACCACCAACCTCTCGGAAGGACTTTCGGACCCACATGTTTAACGTGATCGTACTCCGCATGAACACGGCGGCAGTTTTGGCAGTGGCTGGAATCGAACCCGGGCCTACCGAGTGCAACTCAAGCACGCTAACCAATGGGCTACCGTTTGTGTAAATATCAACCAAAATCAAGGTGAAATATAAAATAACTGAAAACTAATTCGAAATTAAAAAAAATATATAACACTGAGGTGCATCTATTCAAGTCTTAAGTACCTGTGCATCAAATTGCATGGTCGTACGTTGCTTCGATTTCCTGCTATAGACCAGTGGTTGGAAGTAGCATGCTACAAGTAGTGAAACTATAGTAGTCACTACTTTTTCTCGTAGTTTGTAGTGTAATGCGCTACTTTTAAAGATATGTAGTGTAGCAAATAGTGTAATACAATAAATCACTAGTTTGTATCGAGTTTTGATGCTACTTTTAATGTTACTTCAGTAAACACACAAAGTGCCATTCTACATATCATGTGATCACCTTTTTTTCATTTGTATGAAATTTAGTGTTCTGCGCAACAAAACAATTTGCAAAGTGCCAGGCACTTTGGAACAAATCAAAAATGCCTGTTGTTTTAGCTGATGGCATGTCTTCAGTGTTAAGTGCCCATCTCATAATACCAAATAAGACAAGATGGAATTTAATGTACTCTGCCATCGAACTAATATGCCAGTTCCTGAGAGAGAACGAGGAGAAACTACATAAGATTTTCAATGCTGCAGAGTTAGGAAGGCCATTGTCTCATGAAGTTGATTTTTGATATGAATATATTCAGATGTGTTATTTCCCAAAAGATCCTGTTTATCTGATTGCAATTTTGAGATGCAAATTTTACTAAAAATGAACAAACATTTTTTTTAAATAAACAATTTTTACTTTTATTTTATTTTATTGTTTTCAAAAGGGGATAAAAGTGTAAAGATTGGTAAGTTGATCAGTAAATTTGGGAATCAGTAAATTTTAATTATTCAGAATGAATTTGTTAAATTACTATGTTATACCCTATACTCAACTTTTTGTGTAAATTGAAGCTGTGGCAAAATTCGTCTTATAAAAGTAGTTATGTAGTGACTACATTTTAAAAGTAGTTTGTAGTCACTACGTTTTAAAAAAAGTAGTTGTAGTTAACTACATTTGTCATAAAGTATTTGTAGTTCACTACAATAATAACGTAGTTTTTCCAACCACTGCTATAGACTGAACACACACAGACATCTTCCTTTATTGTGTAAAATATTTAATTTACACTGAAGGGTTTTGTGTGCAACCCGAAAATTTTTATATCTTTCAATGTATTTGAATATCAATGTATTTTATTTGATTATGAATAATTAAAAGTAAACTTTATAGTGTTATGTCTTTTAATTTTGTAGACAAGTTCGACCAATTTTGGGCTGTGAATAAGAGACTCATGGAAAATCCTGGGGAGCAATACTTCAAACATATACCTTTTCGAATATATCAGGTAAAACATTGGCTTGTAAAAATAATTTTGTATACTGCACAGAGCTATTGAATGTGGATGTATATATAGATACATACAAAATGTTAGTTAATTTTGCTGATACTTTTCAGATGAAATATAGCACTTGAATTGCTTAAATTGTTTTCATCATTTTCCCATAATTATCTTATTTTATTGTTACTATATTCACAGTGAAAGTTTGCAACAAACTTTATTTTAATATTTATGTAGAATTAAAACATATATATAGGATTATATTATACCATAAGAGGTTGTAGAAAAATTCAATCACTGGTTCAAGTGTCCAATGACTTCATGACTTCACTGTTCACAACCTTTATAACTGGTCTGTATACGAGATTTCTAAAAATGTTTAAAAAATTGCAAAACAAAAGAAATTACTAAATTACTTAAGAACTATTTTATTTTGATTACCATAAATATCTTAATTAAAAACATAGAAATGAAGTTTTATATAAATTATAATTTAATCTTCATAGAATAAACCAGTTAAATATATTTATCCATAAATGGAACATTATATTAAACTTTAAAAGTAGAAAAATGCTTATTAAAGTGAAATTGAACATAAAGCTCCCAACAACTAAGTCATAAAATGCTATTCTGTGACAGAAGTGCTGGCAATTTTCCTATTTCTTTGTTCAATCTTTGACAGAAGTACAGGCAATTTTTCTATTTCTTTGTCCACTCTTTGACAGAAGCGCAGGCAATATTCATATTTCTTTGCCCACTCTTTGACAGAAGTACGGGCACTTTTCATATTTCTTTGTCCACTTTCCATCCATAATAAAATTGCTGGTATAGGATCAAAATGTTCAATATTATTTGGCATATCTAAATATATTCTCATTAACTAAATGAAATAAACAGGATAAATATTATAAATGGTAGTTATAGAATGATCCATGTCTTCCCCTTTGCCTTGAAGACAAATGTTCCAACTGGATGGCAATTTCATAATACTAGACAAAGAAAGCTAGGGAGGGAGGGGGGGGGGGGGGCAGAAGACCAATTCCCAGAGAAGATTAATTTCAATTCTCCCATTTTCACATTTAGAATATGTAGGGAGTCGGACAATAACCTCATGTCTTGCAGAGTGTTAATTGTTTTTAGGGGTAAAAAATATGTAGCTGTAAAAGTAACCATTTTATGACTCTGATGAATTTTTTCCAGCCATCTGTGATTCTTATTGATAGAGAGGAGAAAAAGTGGATGAGAGAGTTGGTGATATTGTTTGTTTATCTGTTGTTGAATTCCTCTAAACAGTTTGCAATGTGATGTTTAACCCTTTCGCGACGGTTGGCACGCCCACGTGCCGGCTGCAAACTTTCATTCAAGGACGTACGGCACGCACTCGTGCCAGAGAGAACTTTACCCTAAACTGCGAGTGGCACGTATCGGTGTTTCTACATGAAACGTTTTCATTTGAATTTATTTGTCTACTAGATGGCGTTAAATGCTCGTGGAAGCAACTTAAATGTATTTTGCAGATGCTTGACCTTGGCACAAGGAGAATCCAATGAATTATTTCTCCATTTGGAGCGGTGAAACATGGTTCTGTAAAGTAAACAGACAGAGCACTTCTCGCAGCATTAACAATTTTATAATTGAGTTCCGGATCTCGTTCTGATTTTAGCTTTTATTGATTTCATTGGTGAATTATATAGGAATATAAGAGAATATTTTTTTGGGGGGGAGAGAGGGGTAAAGGAATGTGCGACAGTGAAATGATTAGGCTATTTCGGATAAAAGTATGGCTGGTTTGAGACTTTTCCTTTCTGTGAAAGAATATATGCGTATGGTAAACGAACCAGACAGTAATGAAAGCAAAGCAGATAGTGAAGATTCATGGAACAGTAATATTTCTGATGATGAATCTGAAAATGCAATTGATTCTTCAGATTCTGAGTGTTAGTACGCTCAGAATCTGAAGAATCAATTGCAACTATTATTACAGCGCCGCCAGCTTCAGTTGCTGTTTTTTCGAATGATGTTTGGACATGTGATTTGAAAGATCTGAATTCTTTGGAGTTTTTGAATATACCTGGAATAAATCACAATATCATGCCGCCTAATTTAGATAAGGAATTTGATTTTTTTAGCATATTTTTTGATGATGAACTAGTAGAATTTATCGTAAAAGCAACTAATGAGTTTGCAAAGAAAAAATGGGAGAAAAATCTCTCTCCTTCCACATTGAAGATTCCACCTGTTTCAAATGTATTTACACCTGTGACATTAAACGAATTTTGTGTGTTTCTCGCACTAGTAATTTTGACGAGCATTGTCAGAAAACCAAATCTTAAAATGTATTTTTCTAAGAATCCAATTATCAGAACTCCTTTTTTCAATTCAGTTATGAGTCGCGATCGATTTATAGGAATATTACGTTACCTTCATTTTACTCTTGATAGTAATGCCCCAAAACTAGATAAATTGAAACCCGTGTTAGATGCATTAGTTTCAAAATTTAAATCTATATACACTCCTAGAAGAAATGTGTTCATTGATGAATCTTTGTTCTCATGGATAGGAAGGCTGTGATTTCGTCAATATATCCCCTCGAAAAGGTCCAGATATGGAATAAAAATATATAAATTGTCAGAATCGGAATCAGGCTATATATGGAATTTCCTTGTGTATACTGGAAAGGACACGAAATTATCAAGCTCTGATGGTGGGTATGGAGAACGCGTTGTGAAAACACTTCTAAGTGAACTTTTAGGAAAAGGATATACTTTGTATTTGGATAAATTTTTTACCTCTCCTGTACTTGTAAAGTATTTGTTGTCTTAAGAATACGCATATATGTGGTACAGTTTTAAAAAATCGGAAGGATATGCCAAAGAATTATCCATCTGTACCTAAAACATATATACACTAAAATTTTTAATATTTTGATAAAAGAAAATTTGTATGAAAAATATACATCAAATAGAAAATAAGTATTTCCTTTCTTCCTGAAAAAAGTAGAATGCTGTGTTGAACGGGTGATTTTTAGTGAATTTTTTTCGAGAGTTAGGCTTAGCTCAAAAAATTAGCCATTTTTTGGGAACAGTTCGGAAACGAAGCGCTCCGTCCTTTGGGCCACGGCAGTTTCGGAATGCCGCCGTCCCGAAAGGGTTAAAGAACAAAATGCTGATGGAAAATTTACTAAGAGAAATGAGAATGAAATGTTACTTGTCCGACGAATCACTATAATTTATTATTCTGCTTGGTGTTTTTATGGTCTCAGACCAACAAACCACCATTAATTTTAAGCCCTGATCAATATTTAATTCACAATAATTGTACATTGTATATCAAATTGTTAATAATTGGACATCTTTAATAATGCATTCATGATCCTTGAGTCTTGTCTGGCCCTGCTCTGACAAGATGCTTGTCTAAAAGTATAAATTTGTGTAATTTTAACATTTGTCTTTACATAGTTGAAATCAATAAAATAATTTTATTTAATTTATTATATTTAATTTATTATATTTAATTTGGAAAATTTTCAAAGCTTGAATATATTTTGCAATGCTAGACCTAGGTTTTTGAAATCTAAACTCCCAGCTCGACCCCATCTGAAGCTATATAAAAGAAATCATGGTCATAGGCCAAATCCTATTCATGTTCAATCCTCGACACTGCCTAAAACTGTCCCCCATGTCTGTACTTGGTATGGGCATAATAAATCTGTAAGTCCAAAAGATAACGGGTTAGGGGAAAGATGATATAGTCTCTATGGTTGCGACTCTCGTTAGGCTCTGTTCTAAATTGGGTGAAACTGTGGAAATTTTCCAGCCGTCCAAAGATTCCTTATATTTTCAGGTAGGTCAAACGGTCTGGGTAGAAAAATTGAAAACCCATGCACCTGACCTTTACTAGCCTCTAGTACAGATATTTTTCATTTTTATGTACCTCTATTGGCAAGTACTGTTGCTTTGCTCCAGTGTTACAGTCATTTACACTTTAAATTGTGTTTTAATCACCATTCTGTGTACTAACATACATTGCTCATTTATAACACTTTACAACAAAGTTAAAAAGTATTTATGACTTTGTTCATTTGGTCTGTCTGTCCATTAGTACGATAACTGCCGTAAAAATGACTTAATCAAAATGAAATTTTAGTATGTTGTTTAGACGGTCTGTGGGATCTATGGGAATATAAAGGAAGAATATCACCCAATTAGTTTTGGATTGAACCCGGATTGAAAAAATGAAATACATACCCTATGGGACCTAATTTTCCAACCATTTTTTAAGTGGATTTAAAATTCATAAATTGCTTCGAAAGTTTTAGGAAGTATTTAAATTATCCCATAAAATATATAAAAAAAAATTTGAGCAAAATATATTAAGTAGTTCTTTAAATAAAAATTAAAATAATAATTACACCCATATAATATGAAGAGACCACATGATCCACTTCAAAATAAAATATGGCATCTATTTTTTTTCTCACAGAGTAAAAATCATGATTTTTAAAGTTCTTTTAAATTTATATTTAGTATTGCATCCATCCTAAAAATGCTTTATTTTTGCATATTTTCTATGCATCTGTATTCTGCGCCAATGCATTTACAATGTTTGTGAGTTTAAATGATCAGCAAACTTTGATTATTTCTATAACGAAGCCTAATTTTAATGGATGTAGATTGTAAATAAGTGATTGTAAGATGAGTTGTACAAGAATTGCTGAATTTTTTTTATGCAAAATTATTTTACTCTGGAATCTGGAATAAAAGTGTGTGAATGAAATATTCACTGCTTTTACACAGAGAGCCAGATGATTTATATTTTGATTATGTCATTTGAATAAAGTTCATTTTTTTCATTGAAGTTTTTAAGTAAAATAAATTATTGTAGTTCTGTGATAATTAAAAAATATCACAGCTGAATGATCGCATTTTAGAGATGTTTAAATAAAATTGCATTTCAGTTCGAAAATGTTTCATAATCAATTGTATGATTGATCTTTCTTGTTTTAGCCTGGTGCTACTTTAATCCAAACTTTAATCAAGCCACTGCAAGAATCTGGTGAGCCCATGACACTGAAGCACTTGCTGAAAGATGTTGTGCCTGATATAGTGGAAGAAATAGGTAAAATTGAGTAATTTTTTTAAATTTAAAAATGTGTGCTTTTCCAAGCTTTCTGAAATATCTGTAACTGAATTACAGTAGAGTCCTGATCAGAGTTTACTCAATTGCGCAATTACACATCTGGTATGCACCAAAACACTTGTTTATGACTCAAAATTTCCAATGCATAAAAATATAAATTTGCTGTAATAAAATTGAATTTTTTTTA
The DNA here is from genome assembly GCA_951213105.1 of Amaurobius ferox. Taxonomy (NCBI): domain Eukaryota; kingdom Metazoa; phylum Arthropoda; class Arachnida; order Araneae; family Amaurobiidae; genus Amaurobius; species Amaurobius ferox. The sequence continues at coordinate 59,256,243 of OX578155.1, read as the reverse complement.
CAAATTTTTCCTCTTTATGTTTTAATTGGTATATATATATATATATATATATATATATATATATATATATATATATATATATATATATATATATATATATATGTATATATATAAATATTTTAATATTTAACCCTACCGTATGTTATTCCATCGTAAAAAGTTTGTTGCAACAATATTGGCATTGATAGAATAATAATCATTGAATTGTTTTCCCTTCTTAATACACTTATGTGATAAATTTTTGTTACTAAACTATGCTTATGCAACCTTATCATCTATCAATAAAATTAAATTTTACTATTTTACAAACCGTATAAATATATTTTATTGATAAATATAGTAATACAATCACGATTTTGACACAAGATGGATGCCATATTTTATATTAAAGTGGGTCACATGTTCTCTTCATATAATATGGGTGTAATTATTATTACAAGTTTTATTTAAAAAACTACCCAACATATGTTGCTGAAAATGTTTTTAACACATATTGTGTGATAATTTGAATATTTCTTACAATTTTCAAAGCAATTTGTGAAATTTAATTCCGTTTAAAAAATGCTTGTTCCATAGGGCATAATGTATTTCATTTTTTCAACCCAGTTTAAATCAGAAAGGAATTAGGTGATATTATTCATTTTGTATTCAACAACATACTAAAATTTCATATCAATAAAGTCATTTTTAAGACAGTTATCATGCTAACGGACAGACAGACAGAATGACCAAAATCATAAACACTTTTCAATTGTATTGGAAAGTGGTAAAAAAAGCTCTATCTTGCAACAATTCAACTATGTAGGTTCATGCCTGCAAAAATTTGTGATCTGGCTATTGTTAGTCTGTCCAGAATGCAAACTCACAGCTCAAATACTGTATCTTTAATATTAAATATTTCTGTAATTCATTAAATATTATAAACAAATTCTGTAAAATATATCTATCTGTGTTTTTACTTTCCTTATATACATAGTACATGTATATAAGGAAAGTATTATGATGGTGGGCTAAAATTCAAAATTGAGTTTTCGACGGGAGAGCACATTACAAGCATACCTGAACACGAATCAAATGTCTTTGAAGTGATGTGATGTCAGTGTATGTGTCAGTGAGTCTGTGGAGACTATATCTCATGAACGAATGGGGTGATTCAAATGAAATTTGATAGAAAAATTACAATCCATCAACACTGTAATCCTATTGTTTTTAAATTCAATTGAATGTTCGGAAGACCTCCAAATTTTCTAATGAAATTTTGAAAAAATCATCAGAAAATCAAAACCTTTAATAAAGTTAGGTAAATAATAATTTCTTATGTAATTTTTCATTAGAAAATGATTAATACAAACTTTAGGATGCTAGCATGAATCGTTCTCGAGATATTGCAATTTTTTCATATACATATATATAAAAAAAAACCACATAAAATTAAAAATGTATTAACTATTGTGAATTATGTTCACTTTTCATATGTAATATTATGGGATAAATTTGATACCATCATTCTCGTCGATCTAGTTTATTCCATTCAAGAAAGAAGATACTTTGGGTAATAGTTTTGTATCTTGACATCTAACAATATGCCAATAGTCATTTATCTACAATAATAACCTATTTCTCCGTCCGTAATGCTTGGCTAAATTTTAGTGACTAATTTGGTGGAATATTGTCAATTTGACGTCTTTTTAAAATTTGCCAAATTGATGAAAATGTTGTCAAATTGATGAAAATGTTGGCAAATTGATAAAAATGATGCTAAATCAATGAAAATGATGATTAATTGATGAAAATTTAATAGCTTGGAAGAAATATAAGAATCTACTATAAGAATAATCCATTTCTCTGTCCGTCCATCTGTAACGCTTGGTGAAAAGTATGGCAATGAATTTGGCAGGGTGCCGCCAAATTAGTGACGTTTTTAAATGCTGCCAAATTGATGAAAATGTTGCTAAATTGATTAAAATGTTTCTAAATGTGAGGTGATGTTTTGCAAATTAATTACTTAAATATTTATTGCATATTAAGTATGTTATCAATATTGATAATTGTTAATTTAGAGTTGTGTGAAATATAAGTTAATTGGGTACTTTGAAATAGTTTTACATGTTGTCATCTGGAAAAGTGCTCAATGTACAATTCAACGTTAAAAACACAGCACCGTGGATCTTATACATTATTTTTTCACTGTGGAAAAAGTAATTAATTGCATTATATAGAGAAAGTCACATGCTGTCCACATCAGATGTTCCTAATATATATATAACATGGGACTTACTTTTTTAATATTGCATATACAAACATGAACTGTTTGTGTTACCACACTGTTTTAAACCTGATAAATTATTATTTAAAAAAAATATATATAATATATATATATATTTTTTTTAATATATATATATATATTGAAAAAATATATATATTTTTTCAATAAGTTTAAAATTTGTATTCGTATATGTAAAATACTTTCTTCCTTGCAGATACAAAGTATAAAGTAATGACACATGGAATTAACCCTCCCCTCAACATGCATCTACAGTGGATGAGCGAGCACCTAAGTTATGCAGACAATTTTCTTCATATTGTTTTGCTACTTCAAGAATAAGTACTCTCAAATGGCTGTATAATTCTCCTCTCATACGTTCTCACAAAGCTCTCAAATTCTCTGTTTCAATCAATTTTATGGGTGCAGTAATAATAAATTATTGGTATAATTTGCGCAGCAGTGGTGTAAATGAGAGAGTTTTCACATGGAGAGTAATCTATATATTTAAATTCTGACTGTGTGTCTGTCCCCAACGAGTTCTCAGGTTCTACTCATACCATTTTCATGATATAATTTTTAAACGAAAAGTCTTGAATTGCAGATTTTTGCATGACACATTTCCTATATGGTCATTTGTTGAATCCTAGATATGATATTTTTTAAAACAAAATGTCCTGTATAGCAGGTTAGGCGTAAGCTTTTGCCTAAAGTAAGAATACAGAAGTGGAAAATGACTAGTAAAGTCAATTTTTTTTTTGTGTCTTGATAAGTAATTTATCGTCTTTTTTTTAAACGTGTAAAGTTGGTATTTTTTTTTTGTGTCACTGTAATTTATGTTTTTTTTTCATTACTACAATTTGTGAAAATATTTTAGCCTTTTTCAAAAATCATGAATTTTCATGTTTTTTTTTATATTGCAAATTTTAATAAATAAAATTTGTAATTTTTTTAGATGTGTTATTGAAGTTTTTTGCATATAAGGAAATTAATGTTTTTGTCCTTAAAACATTGCTTTGTGCAATTTTCTGAATTTATCTAAAATCTTCATCTCAAAAAGTTAGTCAGTATGTATTAATTATTTTACATGTAATTTTAAACATGTTTTAATGTCTACAGTACTCTTACTCTTAAAAAATATATCTTTTCCTTCCTTGCTTTAAATTTTTTAATGCAATAATGAAAACATCTTTATTTCATAAAAAATATTTTTTTCTTTCAATAAAAAGGTGTTTGATGGCTGACTATAAGAATGGTGTAGGCGAGATAATACAATTTTTTCCCAGTTTTACTTTTAAAACGCTTATTGATTAGATGTAATTAAATTGGCCAGTATTTGATCAGTTGTTTTAGTATTTTGACCAGTCAGTAATTTTGACCGTATGACTAGTTTCAACCCCTGAGAACACATTCAAATTTTCATTATGATCATCTACCATGGTTCTCTCTGACTTTTAAATAACTGTAGCAATTTGGCTGATCGGCAACAAAAGAACTGTAGCCCCCCCCCCCCCCCCCTCAAAAAAAAAAAATGCTTTGCAAAATAGATTTGTCATAAGTGTGGATTCCCAATCGTAAAGAGTTGTGAAAAAAATCAAATCATAAGTTACTTATAAAAATTCTTTGGGTTTTATTGATTTTGATTGAATATACTATTTACTCTTTTCTGAATTATGATAAAAATCAGTCAGGATTAACTTCTGATGGATATTTTACAATAGCAGGAATCATTCTATTGGCATTTGTAAAAGTTAAAGATAAAAAAATTTAATGATTTTTCAGTTGCAAGGAATTAAAAATTTGATTAATTTTTTTTTTCCAATGTACAAATTAATTTTGGACATGGTTGGAATATTAGTTTTAATGCTTTAAACACAGCAAATATTTATTGCATCACTGATACTTGATAAATTCAGTGAAAATTGGCAAAATAATTTTTTTTTTATTTTTTTATTTATGCATTGTAATGTAATTCAGGGCAATTCTTTGTACAGTTGGAGTGGTGTTGTTGGTGCAATACCAAGAAACCTAGCTCTAAGAGAAACTTCTGCAAAATCTTTGTTTTGTTTTTGTTTTAATGTTTAGAAAAACTGCTGGAAAAATGCTTGAATCCTCCTGGAAACGTGTTCCTAAACTTTTATTTTTATTCTGATTTGTGATATCTACAGATATGTAAAAATTATATATCTCTGAATCATTACTGCTAAAATTAGGATGAGGAATTTCATCTTCTCACCTTCATAGTTTTTTTGAAACATTTTCAATGCAGACTAAATATTTTAAGTTTTTATTAAATTGAAAAAAGTGCTAAAAGGATGAAATTTAAAAAAAATTGAAAAATATAAAACAGCTCTAAAATATAAAAAACATCAGTTGAAAAAATTTGAATTAGTAATGTATTTGCCATTGCACAAAATTGTTCTCAAATTTAGAGATAAATTCTTTATATATCTTTTGTTTATGGAAAATGACATTTCTATTAAGTATTTGTGCATCTTACTTATATTTGTGTACTTTACAAATCATCACCTAACAAATTTGCTTAAATATACAGTGGTGTGCAAATTAATGTCAATACAAGTGATAAATTAAAAAAAATCCTTTATTAGTCATTAAAGTTTACACATAAGTAATATTATAAGCGTAATTAATGATTTTAATAAGAAAAATGCCTCCCTTTGGCTTTAATAACTTACTGGAGCCATTTTGACATGGAATTTGCAAGTTTTTTGCAGTATGCCAAAATTTGGTTGTTGAGAAACCATACTGAATTACTGCATCTATCATCTTCGTTTGGGTTGTGCAGTCCATCTTACAAATATTTGCAAATAGCCCACAGATTTTCAATTGGATTTAAATCAGGAGGATTTTGTAGCCAGTCTAAACATGCGATTTTTCATCTTTAAAATATTTAAGCATAGCCTTTGACTTTGGCATCTTGCTGAAAGATTGCTTCACCACTGCGATCAACTGTTCCTAGTCCTTCAGCCATTTTTTTTTCTAGTAACTCCTTATACATTTGACTATTCATAATTTCTTTAATTGGAACAAGAGATTTGGTGTCCACATAGGAAAAACATCTTCTTTTGGAGGTGTTTGACAGTTTGATCAATATGGCCTGCTGTAAGATTTGCATTATCACCTTTTCTGACATATCGTGATCGTTGTCATTGCACTGAAAAGTGTATTTCATCTGAGAACAACACCTTTCTCCAATCTTCTTCTGTCCAACTCACATATTTTTTATCTCAAAGAAACCTCTTCTTCATCATGGGAGTAGTCAGCAGTTGTTACTTCTGAGGTTGGATGGCCATTCTTCCATGTTTTACGAACCTTTTGCAGACTGTTGATTCATGAATTGTGACTTCAGGTACTGTTTCGTTGTAGATTAAAACATGTTTTCCTGTGGTTTAATTTGCTGTTTCTGAGTAAAAATGCCTTATCTCTTGCAATAGTCTTACTTTTCATCCACATTTTCCTACTCAAGGTCTCAAGGACGGGGTTAGTGGAGTACCCAGGAGAGGAAATGCTTCCTCCCTTTAAACTCCAGAAGAAAAGGAAAAAAGAAATGAAAAGGAAGTAGTAACGTGTCATTTAAACAACTAAAAGGTAGCTGAGAACTAAGAGATGCTTGGGGGGGGGGGGGGGGGGGGCAGGACCTAAGTCCTACCCTTCCCCAAGTCTTCAGAAGACTGAATGTTGGGGCCCAAGCAAGCGCCCAACAGAGGAGAAAAAAGAGGGGGATAGACTGGGTGCGCCCCGAGGGGCACAGGGCCTTGAGCTTGAGAAGTGCCTAGTAGCGACGATGGGGGAAGGCTTGCCAACAAAACGCGCAGTCCCAAAAGCTAGGGTGAAGTACAGCTGCTAGAGTCCGCAACTAAAAAAGGACAGCTAATAAAACTATGATGGACGGATCCGCTTTTTAGGGCGGAAGAAGATATCCTTCACCGATCGAGCAAGTAACGACCGGGGGCGCTTTCGCGTGCCCGGCCGACCTGGCCGATAGTGCGGGATATTGTCCAACGTAGGATTGTTTACGCTTCTCAGACCTCGATGAAAATTTAAAGAGAGTTTTTTAACATATTCCAAGAAAGGCCTAATTCTGAGGTCTTTGTGCAGGACTTCTAGTTGGACGTAGGTCGGCAGATTAGCAAACATACGCAGTGCGTTATTTTGGATGACTTGAAGCTTCTTAAGGTGAGTCTCGGCCGCGGTACCCCAAATTGGGACACCGTACGTCATGATGGGACGTATATAGGACTTGTATAGCAATAACTTATTCTGAGTGGACAGGCGGCTATTTCTAGCCAAAAGGGGTCGAAGTTGGGCAAGTGCAGACTTCACTTTCTTACTAATTTCGGAAATGTGAAGTTTCCACGTCAATTTGGAATCTAAGTACACTCCTAGGTACTTATAACTATCTTGCCAGGGAATAGGCTGATTATTTAAGATGAGATTAGCGGGATGGGTATGCCGGAGGGGGGGGGGGGAAGGTGACAGCAGCACACTTACCGACGTTGACCTTGATTCTCCATTTGATCAGCCATTGTGTCAGCTTGTCCAGATAGCTTTGGAGAATGCTGTGCACGACTTGTGTCTGTTTGTGATGAGTGATCAGGGCGGTGTCATCGGCATAGAGGCCAAGGGCGACACCGGGGGACACATTTTCCTACTCGCTTTACTTCAACCAATTCAGTTTCTCTTTTTCGCTTTAAAATTTTATTTACTGCCCCCAGGCTTACACCATGCTCTCTTGCTATATCCCTTTGTATAATAGAAGTATAATTACTTAATGTTACAATCTTTTACTTTCTTGGGATGGTGCAAATATGCAGATGTCTATATCTACCTTATACTCAGAAATATACCAATTGTAACTAAATAATATGCAAACTCGTCTATAAGGACTGACATGTTGTATTCGAGGTATAGCATAATACACAAGTAGCAGCCACAACAGACATCACTCTGTTGCCAACTGCAAAAAAATATATATATACAAAATAGCAGTGCTCACATTTATTCGCACACTACTGTATTTACATACAAAAGTAAAATCAATCTCTTTATTTTGTAAGATAATACATGCTTAAATTAAATTTTTCTATATTTTATAGAAATTTTTAGTAACACACACAATAGTGGTCTAGCATAAATTTCTACTTTTGCTATGTAAAAATAAGCCGTTTGTAGATTTTAAACAATGACTTTTTCATATAGCGTTTTTCACGCAATGCTGGTATTTTACATAGCTTTCTGGATGACCAGTTAACTGTTTTCACTATGTTTGTCATCATACTAAGCTACACATCAAAGCTATCAAGGAATAGAAAAATTTGTAACAAACAAATCAGTAACCAACAAAAGACCAGTAACCAAATTGATGGCACTGACACAACTGAAAAGAAATTATATATTATTAGCTCTAATATATGGAAATGAGAATTAATTTATACAAACGTCAGTTTGTGTTGTGTCATAATAACACCCAATTGGCTCCCAGAACAATGTCTCACTGGTCAGTTTTGAGTTAAGAAAATTCACTTCTTGTTTTATAAGACAGTTGTTTTCCTTTTCTAGTTATTTGGCTATAATTTTTGATAAAGATAATTCATCATAATTTGTTGCATAATACTTTGCATTAAATTATGTTTCTAATGATACATAATTTTATTCTATAATGTTACGAGCAATCAGACCTGATAAATACAAATTCTTCTAAAAGTTTCAACAATTTTGTCCACTAATGTATATTAATATGAAAATGATAAATGTAGTCATATCACTGCTGTAGCAATTTCAATATTTATTTTTGACTTTGCCATAGATTTTGTAATTTGTATTCTTAATATACCCATATTTAACTTTGCATTTTTAAAAATCATTTTCACAGTTGCATTCATTCTAAAATTTTGCAATTACATCATTTGGAAAATACCTTATTATGTTTAGTAACCACTTGTAATTTATATTTATACATACAAAAAGAAATCTTGTGGAAACTAAGCTAGCCACACATGTGAAGCAGGAGGCTGATGTGGGACAGTATCAAACAGTATAGCTAGAACATCTATTTGGATGGCATACTGGTCACAGTAACATCCAGCATGCAAGTGATGTATAACAAAATTGTAACTATTTTGTGCTACTGCCTTCTGTTCGTCTCATGTTTCATCAGTGTATGGCTTCCCTTAGATTCTTGATAAGCACCAAAGTTATAGAACTATAACCCGTGCTGTTTAACTTCTGCGTGCCAACATCTCAAGTTATCGCACGAAATTCTTGTCTAAGCTTATATTGTATCTTAATATTCTTCTATAGTCCATAGGATAATAATGATTACAAAAAAAAAAAGTCAGATTTCATTAACTTTGAATGCCATATTTAATTTTTTTTATATCCTAAATGAATAAAGAAAATTGAATTAATTTAATTTTATCAAAATATATTTTGCTTAAAGTGCGCACAATGTTTACTGGCCACACAAATTACTTTGTGGGCATATCTCTGGGTCACCAACTTCTTTTCTAAACTAATCAGTACATCAATTGGGCATATTTAGAATACTGATCTTTAGAAAGTACTCAAATTTCCAGATTGCACATTAAGTGAAAGATGATTTATATGAAGTTGAAATAAATTTCTATTCCATATTATTATTATTTTTTTTTTTCCATTTCAAGATTTCATTTGGAAAATTTTATTTTCACATGTGTTGTGTTTGTAATTACCAATGCAAAATGAGGTCTGGGTATATTACTGTAAATTTAAAAAGAAAACTAATTTATGCAATATTGTGTTCATCTTGCTATTATTGCACCTGATTTGAATATTACAAAGTGAATTTTGTGAGTTTTAATTATGTTTTCTATTTACATCTGTGATATGTGTATAAACTGCAGGCAGTGCTTGAATGCCACGCAGGCTTAAATTCTTGCATACTCTGTCCATCATGTATAGTTGTTGATATATCTGATTTTTATAAGAGCTTTAAACTTTTTGTAATAAATAGTGATCTGTCAACTCTTGGTCATTATGTAGACTTGCCATTGCTTAATGAAAATAAACTCTGGAGTTTATTTTTAATATAGAATAACTGACAGGCTGCTTATACAAAAAAGTGATACAATTTATTAACACTAGAATGACGGGCAGCGGGTTAATTTGACTGTCATAGAAAAAAGATCCATATCCATAAAAGGAAGATTGCTGATTTGTTCTCTTATTATAAAACCTAGAATAATTTTCTTCTGTGTTTTCAATAACTTTAAAAAAAATAAGAAAAATCATAAAAATTCAATGGGCTGGGATTAGCCGTTTGGGAGGAATAGTTTCTCAAAGTAGATATGCGGTCAAAATGACCGCTTCTGCCATTCTAGTGTTAATTATACTAAAATAAATACTTTGTGTTGCCCCTGATTAAAATTCCACTAGAACTTGAAGCGCATTTTTGAAAAGCATTGAATGTTTTAAAAATATGCACATTCAGAACATAAAATAAAAAACCATATTGGGATGACACAACTTCAGTGAATGTAGTCTCACTTCATGAAGATAATGCCTGGAACTTGTCACATGAGAACTTCCACTTTCTCCTGTGACATGCTCCATGCATTCTTTTAATCCCCCCCCCCCCCTCCCTCAGTATTCCCAAAATGGACATGAGACAATGCTTGTATGTCATAGGCCTAAAACAACTATTTTCAATGCTAAGCTCCATTGTTAAACATAAAAAATATTAAAAAAGTTGTGACCTGAGTTTTAAGAGTATTATTTTCCTTGTCTTTGACAGGCTTAAATACTAGTTTATAATAGGAAAACAAAGATTTAATTTCAAAATTTTTATTTCCCTCAGCAAAGAATCATATATATTTATAATTCATCTCTCTATTTACAGGTTTTATAATACAATTAGATAAGAGAAATAAATAATTAGACAGTTTTATAACTGGTCATTTAACAACAATTGAGAGAATCACATTTTGGCATTACAGTCTTATGCATAAAAACCCAAGGTATTGAAACACATATAAAAACCTCAGAAATATACAATAGGCTAAAAAGAAATTACAAAATCCACAGAATAATAAATTTTAGTAAAAACTTTTAGGAATTGGTTTATAGTGTATTTATATATACATTGTGTATAATTTCAGGAATGAAATGCAATGACAGAATACCCTCTTCTGTTCAATTTCATTTTAACAATTCTTGCTGCATTTCTGATCAAAACTTTGTCTTTCTTTCGTAGCTGTATGCAATAGTTTTGGATAAATAGTTGCATATTTTGATGTTTCTTATCAAAATACTGAATAGTAGTACAATAGATATTTTTAATGAATTAATGTATAGTAAGCTTTTGCTTTTGATAGAACCAACCATATGTAAAATTGTTAGTCCAATATTGTGTTAAGGGGAAATCAAACCTCCCCTTGCATGTGTGTTTTCTCATGTTAACATACGAGAAAAGTTCTGAATCTCTTAACTTGTTTAATATATGGAATATTTTTTCTCTCTTATCAAACATGGGTTCTAAAAACAGGAAGGTTTGCTCGCTATAAATTTCATAAATTAAATATGTTTTGATTGTTGTAAAAGGGATGTATCATCAAAATGTATGGAAACACATCTAAAAATATTTACAGTAAAGATTACATATTTCGTAAAAGGGCTTTAATAATTTCACCATTTAGGATGTACACAGAGTTACAAAAATGCCAGAGCGCTTTCGGACATCACAATATCTATCAGTGGTAATGTAAATTTGCATTGCCACTGATGATAGACATGATGTCCAAAAGCGCACTGGCATTTTTGTAACTTTGTGTATGTCCTAAATGGTGAAATTATTAAATACCTTTTACTAAATGGGATGTATCATTTTAAAATATATTTTAGAAAAACTAACATGGAAAAATTGACTGAAACAAACAGCAGAAGGGAAATATCTTCATAATACATTTGCCGACATTAAAAACAGAATGTAACAAGCCATCTTTTAATCATTCTTTCAGGTTTGCTACAAACTCGGGAACTGTATATAAAAGTTAAAATTTTGAAGTAAAAATAAATAATTTAACTTGTGATTTGACAAGGAACATAAATTAATCTCTGGAATGGTTTCTATAAAATCTTTTGTTTTAATGTTTTCCAACCTGTGGTATGCATACTAAAAAATATAGGGATTCCCCACCCCCACGTAAACATTATGACTAAAGATGTTCAGCATATATATTTAGTAGAGATGAGCAAATACTACCTGCATTTCATATATAACATCACTAAATGAAATTAGAATACCTCATATATTGTGCCATAACTAAGGCAATAATTATTTTGCAGTGCAAATTTCATCAATGTTTTCCATGAATTTTGGAGGATTTTCTGCCGCATTTCAAATATAACATCACTAAATAAAATTAGAATAGCTCAAATATTGTGCCATAATTAGGGCAATAATTATTTTGCAGTGTAAATTTCAGCCATGTTTTCCATGAATTTCGGAGGATTTTTTGAAATTTTGCAAATATCAAATATATTTATGAATTTTATATATTTTCCTATTGTCTAATTTTTATTTTAATTTTTAGATGTTCATATATTAAGTTCTTGGACCATTTAGACAAAGATTTGTTTGCTTCTTCATTCATATAAAGGAATGTAAAAGAATTTTGTGTCAGCAAAGTGTTGATAGATTTCCAAAATATGAAAAAAAAAAGTTTACTTAGCTAGCTACATAAAGTCTGGTAATACCCACAAACAGTGTCAATGCCGAATGATCTTTTTCTAAATTTGAAAACATGTCACAGGACAACAGACAGCTGTTTTCTTAATGAAAATTTTAATCTCATGCAAGGGTGGAATTTTGATTACTTTCGCCAACCTATTTGCCAAATGAATTTTTCGTTGCTAATGGAGTTTTTATTCGCCAAATTTTATTTTAACTTTCCATTTAAAAAATGTGAATTATAATTTTTGAAATTCCAAAAATCATTGTTTTGGAAAAGACAGTAGTATACATTACAAGTAGTATACTACAATTTTTGATTCTAGTCAAAATTTATAATTGCTAACATTTTTCCCAAATTGAATTTTTTTTCACAAAATGTGACAATGGTGATTGGCAAAGCAACCCCTGATCTTATATAATGTATTTGATAACATTGCCAGAATTTGAATGGCTTATGTATTAGTTTAAAAACAAAATTGTAATATAATGCTTATTGATTGGTGCAGTAGTTATTTGCATTAATGCTTCATAACTGGCACTTTCTTTTAGAAATGTTAATTATATCCTTAGCCGCAAAAATTTTACCATTTACTCCTCCACCACACTGCGAATTTTGCCTTTTTCCCTGCAATAAAATTACTTACTACCCTAGCCATGATTAACAAATTTATTAGAATTTACAGGAGTTATATTCATAGAAAAAAATTCAAAAGTACCTATAAAAAGTTTGCTTCCATCAAGAGAAAATAATTTTTGACTACCCCGCAAAGGAATAGTCTGTATCATCACTTAAAAGAATCATCTTCTAATCATGTCACCATCACAGTTAAGCAAAAAACAATTCAACACCTCTGGTTTAATTTGTGATAAAAAAATGAAACAGACTAGATTTTGAAAGTGTTCGAATGTTTGTTTTCTTAAATGAAAATGCAGTAGATGAGAAGCATTTACAGTTATTCCATTATTGTAATTAAAATTAAAAGTTACTGTAAAATAATTAAAATTTAAATAAAAAGTTTCATTTCCAAATTAATGTGGTTTTATTACACATTTCGCTTTTTTATTTAACTTTATTAATACATAATATTTAATAAATAAATATTTATTAACAATTTAAAATAAAAAAATTCATTTGTGAAAATCAATGTGATTTTATTACACATTTCACTTTATTAATTAATTTAATTAATTAATAAAAAATATTTAAAAATATAGATATTTATTTACAATTTAAAATAAGCTTTTGAGATCTAATTAATATTCGAATTCAAGAATAGCGTTATTCACCCATCTCTAATATTTAGTTATATATGCTAATAAAAGAAGTTAAAGGTCAACAAAAGACTTCAAATACTTGCAATTTTTTAACTTGTATTATGCATAAAAATATTTAAAAAATTTATTGAAACAATAACAATTGCTGTATACAGTCAATAGCAACAGAAATTTTGTATACATCAAAATTTAGATAACCCTGAAGTTTGGTTATAACAAAACAGATTCACCTTGTTAGATAGTTTGTTGATACATACGTGTCAATAATATTTTAAATTCTGACATTCAAAGTATATACAAATATCTCACAACAGTAGTGGATCTTTTAAAAATGTCCATAATTAATGTACAATAAATAAATACATTTTCAAAATATGAATAAGGAAGTTCATATCCGATGTAATGCTTCCATTTCTAACAGAAGCTGATAAAATATGGAACTAACTCTGAGATGCAGGCACAACTGGTAACTAGAAATTTCGGCTAAATATATATAACAATCTCAATTTTGGAAGAAAAAAAAAGCAATATTATAGATAAAAATCAAGTTACAAATTAAATATACAATATCATTTACAAGTGTTAACTTTAGCTGTAAGTACTAAATCATTTTTTTTATTTGTTTTAAAATTAAATAGAAATACAGTAAAACTTCAATAAGCCATCATTTTTCTTCAGTCCCACGTGGTTCTCATAGACAACAATGTAATTAAACCTATTGCTAATTCAAATGATATTTTGGATAACTCATCACTGTAGAAAAATTACGAGACGCCACAAGATAAGAAAAATAATGATAAGAAATGAGTCACACTAACTCTAACCCAGCGACCATTAAAGGTTTAACTATAGAATTTCAGCTACTAATAAAACACAAGTTCTTGAAGCCTTAGAAGCTGTTTGATATTACCTTACATCTGTTCAAGATACTACATATGATTAATTCAGAGCTCCAGATGTTTTACAGGTGAAAATCAATCTGACTGAGTGTGTACATTTCAATCGAATTTAGACAAGTACTAATTGGTATCATAATACACATGTAAAATTGTAGTATTAAAGCTTGAAAGAAAACTCAAAAGAGATTAAGTTAACTTTTTGTTTTATCACTTACACAATTTATTAGTACTTTTTATTAATTTATATAATTGGTAAGAATATTCCCATAAATTTAAATGGTCGTAACAATAATGCATATTCAGCACTGGTTACTCTGCTGCGCTTAGTTGACGAAATTTCTTGGTCCCTTGAGTGACGACTTATCGAGGTTTTACTGCAATAGAAAATAATCTATTATCAGTCCCCAGTACTTATACTATAATAACAAGATAAAAAGTGGTTTGTACGCACAAAAAAGGGATTTTATTTTTATTTTTTTTTGCGCATCAGTGCACACAAAAAAGGTGTGATTGCAGTGATATTTTTGTACTTGTAGTTCCTAGTGAACAATGCATTATTTTATGAGAATTTTGTTAATGTTCAATATTTTAAAAGTTAAGAAAAATTTAATATAATTTGTTTTATATACAGAGCTAAAAATAAATAGAAATGGCAGCAATTTGAGATGTTGTTTACTCCCATAAGAAATTTCTGTATTCTTTTAATGTATATAAATTTGAAAATATATATATATTACCTCTGTCCTTTAAAAATAATTTTATTATTTTTTTGGTTTGACAAATCTTTTCAGATGCTATCTGTATACAGGGTGTCCAGATGAAAGGTATGCCAAAATACAAAAGTATATGTTATATAAACGTCTGATTTGCACCATTGCAAAAGGCATCCTTTTTCATGTACTTACTCATGTGCATGCACCCAATGGTACCCGCTCATGTGTCATCTATTAACTGCAGATAAGCTTAGTAACAGATTTAACACCACTGGATTTTTTTTTGTGGGGGTTTATGTAAAACATTGTCTACCAGATCAAGATCAATAACCTTCACTTAAAAGACTGTAAATTTGATGTTGTGGTTACAGTTATACCGAACATGTTTTAAGTAATGTGAAACAACATTAACTACTGTCTACATGCTTGGTTTGCTACCAAGGTTACCAACATTGAAATTCATAAAGATAATTATAGTGTGAGAAAAAATTTTGACAGTTTTCCTTATAATAGCATAAAATAGAAATGAAGTAAATAAGTAGAATAAATTATATTTTGAGATATTTAATTATTTTAGACACTTTTCATCTGTACACCCTGTATTAAATTTTGTAAAAATCAGCTTAGTGGTTGTTCTTGTGTTACAGGCAAACAGACAGATCAGTTACAATAGGTGCATTTTTTAAATTGATTGGGTATGAGTACACCTAAAATCAGTCTATATAACAAAAAGTAAATCTCAGAATTATGCTTCCAGTGTAGAAACCAGCACTGGTGAACAGTTTCTATTTTTGTTAGAGCTTTTTATAACACAATAATCTTTTAACAGGTTCTACTCTTGTTATAGCTTATTACAACGGAATAGTCTTTAACTGCCCTGGTAGCAAAGAAAACTTGCTCTGTGCTTCAAATTTCTAAATCTCAGGTGACCAATGAAATTAGTTGTACTGCACAACTTGCATAAAATTTGTAGATGAGCTTATATTGCAAAACCAGGTTCTTAGTCATAAAATTTGCCAATAGAAGGCATTGCAAAACTTAGAATCACATAAACAGTTTTAATGACTTTTAACAAGTGCAAAACTGGTTTACAGATGCTAATTACCGCACTAGGAGCATACTTCTAAATTTTGAAATGCTTTTTATTGGTGATATTTGTAACTGAAAGACCAGCTCTAGCCAGAACTGCATTCATTAACCACCACATTACCTTTGATTATTTCTGTGACTCATTAAGACCAAATACATGGCAACACTGATAAGGTGCAAAAATTCATATAGCAAGAAGCTTTAAAATCGAATACAATACTATTCGATCACTTACACCAATTTTGCAACTTGCCTGTCTCATTGCCTAATCCTGCCTGATGAATGCTAAAAGCAGCATAGTTGATTGAAAAATGGTGATGAGTTAATGTTTTCAGTTCTTTGCAAAAGCTGATATTCTTGAAAACTTCAGAAGATATTCAGAAATATCAGACGATCTGGACTGTATATTTTTGCAACAAGTTCTTTGAAGCGAAGCAAGTTCTGAGTGTAGTTTCCTTAGTGCCATCTCAAATCTGATTGATGTAAAAGTTTTGTTGACATAGTGTTGTTGAGACCCAGACCGTCTAACCTACCAGAAAGGTGTAAGGTAGACATAGTTGAGACCCAGAGCGTCCAACCTACTAGAAAGGTGTAAGGTAACCGTTTGGATGGCCGAAGGTAGACATAGTAAAAAAAAAAACTCAACCGATTTGAATAAAATTTCTTTGCATACCTTGAATTAATCGTATTTTATGTCATGATGAAGCCCTAACTTTAAATTTCTATCTATGTATTGAGATATCTGAAGTCAAAGGTCAGATAATGTTAAATCTATGAAGAAAAGTAAATTTTATAAAACTCGCCCCAAAGAAAATTTTCTATTTGTTTGGTATAACTTGCACAACTTACTAGTTTGTCTTGTATATTAACCCTTTGACCGTTGCGAAAGCACCTAGCGTGTTCAGTGAAAACTTCTGCTGTACGTTAATAACCCATTAGATACATTCAGCAACCCTTTCCCTTCTCATAAACGTTTCAAACGCTTTTATTGTTCTGTTTCACCCTAGATAGCAGCACTAATCAATAATTCTTTGATTTTTACTTTCCTTATTAGAATTTTCGTGCTGTTTGATAAGAGACTACATATGAAAGTGCGCAATGGCTTCAACATCTGGTTTGCAGAAAAAAAAAGAGAAAGAAACATTTAAATTTTTTATTCCGAAGATAGTAATAGCAAATATTAATTTGTGCAAAAAAAAAAAAACCCTGTGAAATGAAACACGATTTTACTGTAAAGAATGTGATGTAAAACTGTGAATTGCACTTTGTTTTAAAATATATTACAAAATGAAATATTTTTAAGAAATAAGAAATTAAATTAAATGATGCATTTACAGGAAATGTCAGTACATTTTGTACATATTCTATAAAATAATCATGATTTATTTACTTATTGTTTTACTTAATGTTTAATTACATTCATCCATATCGATGATGTTCCCTTTACAGGGAAAACAACATTGCTCATGTCGGGAAATAGCTAATGTTGGAGAGAAGTTTTCTTCGAGAAAGCAATATGGCCAAAGGGGTTAATTATTTAATATTTTGAGTTTTTTAACTACTTTTATGGAATAAATGTTTTGGCTATTAAGCATACAATACTTTGCTTCAGTTTTGGGTCGTACGAGGCATCCTAATTAAATATGCATTGATTACATGTTGATTTATTTTAAAATTTCAGCGAATTTTATTATTCATTTTGTAGAAAAAATGTACTTTGGAAAAAAAACCTGTGGCATGCCCAATTTCTTACATAATAGGATACATAAAAGGATCTCATAGAATAACTACCTAGTCAAAAAATGAGTGATTCATGCATATGTTGATTAGAAAATACTCTATAAATGAGTGAATATAATAATATGGTGTTAGTAAAAAGGATTGTTATAAAGTCTTCAAAAAAAAAATGTTACTAAATTATGTTAGTTACTATTAAAAAAAGACTGAAAAGAATAATGTTTATCACAATTTACCACTGAAGCAAGTAAAAGATACAAAATTTTATAAAAAGAAAAAAAATCAGCATAACTTAAAATTGAAAATTATATTAATAAATTGTACTTCAAAACAGTAACATTAATTCATTGTTTGGATGCAACAAATTACAATCACGAACAAATACATTCATAAAACATCAACAGGATAAGTTCAATAAATAAGGAAGACAAGTTCAAATAAATTTTGGGTCCCAAATAATCACAGATGTACAAGAATATATAGCATTAGGATCAAGATAATAGAAGTTTAAATGTGATATTTTAAAGTATATTATTATTCAATTACATATTTAACTTTATTTTAAATTTTAGTTGCAGAAAATTTACATTTTGGTCCCAAACAAATTTAAAACTACTTAAGGAAATGTTTATATAACATGTGTCAGGTAAAATAGCTTTCTGTGCAGCAACAGTAAAAGTAAATTTGAAAAGGTTTTTATTAGCGTTACCTTAATTTTTGCAGTATAGAATATATTTTGTGATGTTAAAACTCCTTTAAAATATAGAAAAAAAATTAATTTTCTAGAATATCAGAGTATAAAGTAGGCATACAATGAACTGCGAAGTGGTTGTATTCATGTTGTATAATAAATTAAAAGGAAGGCATAATACACATTTGTTCACTTTAAGTTTCTTTGGTGTTTGAGGTAAATTTTTGACATTCTATGTTCTTAAAAAATTTCATAATTGATTTCAAACATTTTTCATAATTTAACACTTTGTACTTAGACAGACAAGTTTGACCCTTATGTTCATACCAGTTCCTGCTGCAATATTATACATCAATATTGATTTGCTGTAAGGAGGTTTAAACTAAAAATATAAGTCAATATCATTTCCTTCTGCACATCATTTTCTCATTCTATATGCTTTTAAATGTGCATGTTTTAAGCATATCTAAAAAAGAAAAAAAAAAAGAAAAAATTATAAAATTTCATCGATCTGCCTGCCCTCCTCACTTTCTGTCTCAATTTGAAAAATTCTGTTAAACAGCCCCCATTTTTAAGCACTAGGTTAAAATAGGAAAATTTATCAACAAATAAATGTCTTGATAAAAATATCATTTTGCCCTTTTCCCTCCAAGGTAAATCATATTAATTTTATAATAGAAAATTCTGAGTAGGGCTCTCCTTCTACACACACTGTGATTTTCTATCACATTTGAGGAGGCAGATTGAAGGAATTCTACAGTACTTCACCTTTTACCAAATAACAAGACAGCAAATTTAGAAATAGATAATTTATGAACAGCATATCACAACCATAGAAGAAAAGTTCTATAAACACACCTCTCTCAATAAAATATATATCAAACAAATAAATTTTAAATATTCAGGGTAGCATTTTAAAATTCAATAACATATTTTATACAGAACAAGAGAATAGGTAAATTGTGTACCAGACACAAAATTTTCAAACGTGTTGTTTTAGTGATATTTCAATTTTACAATGTACAGTTATATGCGTTGTTTCAAAAAGATTACACGACTAAATATCGCTTGATAGACGTGTCATAAGACCCATGGTTTCAATTTAAGAAATGCTTTAATAAAAGTAAACTATCATCATATGCAAATTGTGATCATGTGACATATTTAGAAAAATTACATAAAGTAACATTTTATATGAGCCCTTTAGAACATTTTTTCAATACTAAAAATATTTTCCACAGCCCAAAAGATCACACAAAATAAATTTCATTGTCATACAATCAAAATTACTGGAGATATAATTAATTAAAATATGTGACAAATAACTGGGGACTGTATAAAAATTTGCTAAAGATAGATATGCATATAAGTTTTAACGGAAATTTTATACAATGAAATTCCATATTTGCATGACCTTTGAAATCTGTTTTCGCCGTTTCCTTTGATCAGGTCAAAGTGGTTTAAGTCCTGTAATTTTGAAAAAAATTTAATGGCCAATTCTGCATAGAGAAGTTTTTTTCAATAGATTTTTAAATAAATAAACAATAATTTGGTAATTGGAGCTTCTGTTTTAGAGGGTAAGTATAGGGTGTGACAGCCCAGTGGTTAGCAGGCAGGGACTGCACTCGGACAACTAGAGTTCGATTCTTGCCTCTTCCCAAACTGTCATCGTGGTTGGTGGTAGAGGAAGAAGGGTATGGTCCCTGTTGTAGCCTCTCCCCCCACTGAGTTCCGGTCTAAATTGGGTGACATTTCCCGGCCAGTCCAAAGAGATACCTTACACCTTTAGGTAGGTTGGACGGTCTGGGTCGAAAGAAAGAAAGATGGTAAGTATAGGGGTGCAACAGCCCAGTGTTTAGTGTGTGAGGATTACATTCAGATGACCAGAGTTCAGTTCCCACCTCTTCTTAAACTGTCACCATAAACAGAGTACAGGTACGTTAAATATGTGGGTTTGTAAGTTCTTCCAAGAAACTGGTGGTAGGGAAAGGAGGTCCCTGTGGATGTCCCCCCCATCAATTGGGTTCTGGTCTAAATTGGGTGGCACTTCCCAGCTGTCCAAACAGATGCCTTACACCTTTGGGTAGGTCAGACGGTCTGGGTCGAAGAAGAAAGAAGAGGGCAAGTATAAAAAGTTATTACATTTTGTACTTTTACTGAAATATGTCACGGGACCTGTCCTAGTCTGAAAGTCTACTTTATTTGAGGTGTTTTTTAAATTGGAACTATGGGTTTGTGACCAATCACTCAAGAGATATATAGCCATACAATTTTTTTTTAAACACCCTGTATACCAGGTTGATGGAAAACAATGAAATTTGACCAGCCAATTTTCCAATTACATTATATATGGAAGTTATAAATTCTCAGCTGCATTTGTGTTAGCTCACAACATAACTTCCTTTCAGCTTGTGATGACATTAGCTAAATAATGTAAGTACTGCAGTAAATAATTGATAAGTCTCACTTGTATTTAAGATTCATGCAGCTCATTACATATTTTTCATGTGGTTTCTCTTATTATATATATATATTTTTTCTTATGTTCTAAGTTTAATGATGACATAACTTCTGTTCACACCCAAATTCCTAAACATTTTAAAATACAGTAGAAGATCAATAAAGCAACTTCCAAATGGAAAATCAAAATATATGTGGAGTTAATAAAAGCTTGCCAGTCACATAAGATAATATTTCGTTACAGTCATCTCTCTATAGATAAACCATTGTCTACATTTACTTTTATATAAAAAATAAAAATATACATTTTTTTAATTCTTAATGGCTTACTTTAATGTCATTACTACATGCAGAATATTGTTTAGAATATTGTTTATATAACAGCAGAGTATTGTTTAGATATATACAGTAAACTTCCATACAATGGTTCGGCCAGCATCCCAAATAACATTAGGGTCTGTTTTGCTGTACTAGGGTACATTTACTGTAATAGACTAAAGGATTTCATACGCCCATTTATATTCATTGAAGTTTACCTTATAATTTAAAAATTAATTTAAATGTTTTCTCACACACTGTATAGTGTAATCTAGTCCATGCAAAGTTTTCATAAATAAATATATTTATTGTCCATTATTTTTCCTATTTTTTTTTTTAGTTTGACATCTAATGATCTGACAAATTCTATAGATAAAGCATTGTCTATATTTACTTTTACATAAAACATAAAAATATGCATTTTTTATTCTTAATGACTTAATGTCATTACTATATGAAACAGCAAAATATTATTTAGATATATATAGTAAACTTCCATACAATGGTTCAGCATGTATTTCAAATGACATCCGGGTCTGTTCTGCTGTACTGGGGTACATTTACTGTAATAGACTAAAGGATTTTATAAATCAATTTCTGTTCATTGAAGTTTACCTTGTAATTAAAAATTAAATTTAAAAGTTTTTTTTTACACACTATACAATGCAATCTAGTCTGTGCAACATTTTCAGCAAATAAATATATTTATTATCCATTATTTTATTTATTTTTTTATTTGTTTTTAGTTTGACATCTGATAACCTGACAAATTCGCTAACCTGACACAGCTAACGTTCTGAACATGCTGGCTCACTATTTTTACTCATTAATTGTACTCATTAATTGGACTTACACTTATGAGAATCATTATTAACCTACGGAAGTAAGCCAGTTTAAACTTTGATGAGTCTCAATTTTGGATAATTAACACTGTACTGTATATTGTATTTTCATAAGAATAGTCATTAACAAAAAAAAAAAAAGTAAAATTTTGAAAAGAACATAACTGAATATATAAAAAATTTATATAGTAGTATATTTTGTAAATGCTGCTGCTTTTATACAGAACAGAAAATCTTAAAAAATGTAACAGTATGTAGCAATAAGTATATGAAAATCTTGCTAAACAAGTCTCTAAAATTGTTATTCCACAAAATGATATGTTTGCTGGATGCAACATAGTTATAGATAAGGGATGGCATAAGCACAAGAATTCAAAGGAGAAAAAAAGATAATATGAACAAAAACTGTCAAAGTATTTTTAAAATTATTATGTTGTTTAACACTTTGCTGCAGAGTAACAAATTGGATACATAAATTATATAACTGGACAACATTTAATTGCAATTTATTTTCTTAGCTTGTTCGATGTTCGCATTGTACCACTTTTGAAACACATAATGAACATATCATTATATATAGTAGTCATTGTTAATGGCAACTGAACAATGACTGAGAACTGAAAACTGGAAAACTGACTGAGAACTGGAATGAGAACTGAAAATAACTTTGAAAACACATTGTTGAATTTGTACCTGCAAGATTTTAAATTGCAAAAAGCTAAAATGAAGTTTTACATTAAATACTGTAAAACAATTAAATATAAAGTGTTCGTACAAACACAGCATATAATAAAATTTTAGGAGTCAACCGGTTTCAAAAGCAAAAAACAGCTTTCTTCTTCAGGAAAACCAAAGAGTGCAACCTCACTTATTTACTTATTTGAGTTTGGCATCATGCTAAGTAAGTTAGATGTCACTTCTTGCTTGTCCTAAAGAAAAGACTGTTTTCTGGCTTTAAAATTTATAGACTTTTAAATTTTATTACATGCTGAAGTTATACAAAAATTTCATATTAATGAAGTTTTAGATCTGTAATGGTTTTATATTCTCCATCCATATATATATATATATATATATATATATATATATATATATATATATATATATATAGACCAATTAGAAACAATTAAAAAGTTAAAAAGATTTGCAACATGATTAAAAAAGCTTACTAAACTGTTTAACATTATAAAAAAGTTGTTTCAAATACTGGCCAAAAAGAAAAGATAACTTGAAAACTCATACAGTGAAGGGTTAATCTAATATCCAAAAGCATGAAAAATGAACAAACAATATAGTTAATATTAGTTAATGTACACAATATAAATTCTCTTAGCATACTATACAGATTTTGTTCATACCACTTTTATGTTCATTATATAGTATGTATAACAATATTTCTAAATGCTCTATAATTATTTTCAAAATATACTCTATTTTAAAAATTAATAAGCCAAACAGTCATGTATAAAAATTAAGTACATAATACACACCAAAGTTTTCTATCGCTTTATAAAGATGCACACATTTTATATCACTTTCCCTCCCACTGAAATAAACACAAACGATCGGATTCAAAGTTAAACTGCTGAGACATTTTTGGTCCTACAAAAATACAAGAAACACTATTAATTTGAATGAATTCTAGTTTCAGCTCCCCTACTCAATGTTGCTCGCTGGAATTTCGTCCCAGTTCAAAATGGGTTTAAAATTGAAAACACTCACTAGAAAGTGACACCCACAGTACAGATGTCTGACTGGTATGTGTGGAACATGTTTGACTGTGGCACAAACTAATTTTATTGTTTTTGCGACTATCAGCTTGCCACTTTGTATGCAGGATTCTTGCCCTTTATTGGCAGCGGATGAGCTTCGGTGTTTAGCACCCATGCATCCAGTGGTATTAGGTCGTCATCGGAGAATAAAAGATAAAGGTATTTGAGTGTTTCTGCGAGGAAGAAGCTTTGCTGTACATCATCCTTTGAACTGTCTATCCTGTAGACATTCTTCAAGCCAGAGAAGCCGCCATCTACCCGGCAGTGTTTGTCAATAGCCTGATAGGGAGCAAAACAAATTATTATTGAAAAATATATATATAGTATCCATTTGCACCCACACTTCATAGGTGAAATGGCTAGTAGTCACTAAATGTGTTTGTCTATAGCCTGATAGGGAGCAAAACAAATTATTATTGAAAAATATATATATATAGTATCCATTTGCACCCACACTTCATAGGTGAAATGGCTAGTAGTCACTAAATGTGTTTGTCTATAGCCTGATAGGGAGCAAAACAAATTAAATATACAGGGTGTCCCAAAAACATTAACCTCGGCTTTTATTCCTTAAATATTGATCTTAGACATATATAATAAATTACAAAGTTGCGTAAAAAATGTACAGAATTTTATGAAATCGATAAACATTTTCAGGGGATTAAATGCAAACAGATAGCAAATATGAAAAATATTCTCACAACAAAACAAAATACTTCAAAGATTATGTATAAATGCAGATTCCCGTGGTATCACCAGTTAGTATTCCCCAAATCGTAAATACATAAAAGGTTGAGTATACTAATTCATGGCATAAACATTTTCAGGGGATTAAATGCAAACAGATAGCAAATATGAAAAATATTCTCACAACAAAATAAAATACTTCAAAGATTATGTATAAATGCAGATTCCCGTGAAATCGTAAATACATAAAAGGTTGAGTATACTAATTCATGGGATAAACATTTTCAGGGGATTAAATGCAAACAGATAGCAAATATGAAAAATATTCTCACAACAAAACAAAATACTTCAAAGATTATGTATAAATGCAGATTCCCGTGGTATCACCAGTTAGTATTCCCCAAATCGTAAATACATAAAAGGTTGAGTATACTAATTCATGCTAAAGTATAAGAATTATTCTTTAAATCTTAAAAGAGATTTCTCTTTAAAACATACATGGGAATTTTGCATATTTTTCCAAAAATCAATAAAAAATACAAAAATTGGAGAAAATATAGGGAAATAATTAGTAGCTAGGATTTTGAGGTAGATCGAGAGTGACGTTACATTTCATAGTTGCTAATTTTCCTTTTTTTTAAACCTTCAACTCATGTAAAACATTAAATACTACGTTTAAAAATACTACTTTTAATATTCAGAAGCTTAATTTTAACGAATTGAATTTGCTTCTAACAGACACAAAGATGCATAATTTTTTATGTCCTATCTAAAATTAACTGTCTAAAATTAACCTCAACTCAACTTTCTCATACCAGAATCTATATTTAGTAGCTTTATTACTTTTTTTTTGTGAAAAATCGGTATCATGGGTTCAAATGATTACATTACAATTATAGTGTGTTACCCCTCACTTTAAAGGGTTTAAAAAAATCTTTTGATTGACACCATATTTTATCCCCCGGGGGCATGTAACCCACCTCCCTTCAAGAGGGAGGGGGCTAATGACATGAACAAAAAAAAATTGTATCGTGGCTATTTTTTACAACAATGATTGAAACTATAAGATCTTGTGATCATTAAGCCATAAATAAACTCTTTTACGCATGGTTATGTCAAATTTTGTTCTATGCTGCCATGTTAAAAAAATAAAATTTCAATTAAATTTTGAAGTTTCCACTCGAATTTAAAAAAATTCTATCTAGTTCTAGATTTTTTGATAATAAAACCAGATATAAAGTTTCATGAAAATCTTAATATTTGTAGCCGCTATGGTGTACACAAGAAAGTGACCACAGAGAGGCATCACTCCAAAAATAGTCAAAACTTGTTCAAGAGGTCTTAAAATATATATTGGTATAAAATATATATCTGGTCTGTTCAACTTGTGTTTGGAATATGTAATCCTAAAAACCAATATTCAACCCAGAGAGACAATTTTTAACAGAACTTGCCAAATTTTTGCATTTGCAGATGATCTAGTTTTGCTGTGCAGAAACCAAAGGGCACTCAGCAAGTGTTGTTCTGATCTGCTTTTAAACTAAGTATATGGTAAATACTAGAAATAGCGAAAGATTTCAAGGTATTAAACTTTTTGACTGTGAAGGAATAAACTGTGAAAGAGTTAAGGAATTTAAATATTTGGGTTTACTTGTTACTGATAATAATGAGATTAAACTAGAAATTAGAGCAAGAATTTCTGCTGGAAACAGATGTTATTTTGCCTTGCAGAAACTATTGAGGTCAAGCTATGTAAATATTAAACTCAAAATACTCATCTATAAAGTGATAAGAAGACCAATTGTTCTATACGGATCGGAGACTTGGACTTTAATTAAAAGATACCGATCTTTTGGGAATATAGGAGAGAAAAATTCTGCGACGAATTTTCGGAACAATATGTGAAAATGGACATTGGAGGAGTAGAACAAATAAATAGGTTTATGAAAGATATAAAAAGATAGATATTGTTACAACTATAAGAAAAAAAATAATTCAATGGCTCGGACATATGATGAGGAGAGCCACTTTTGGGGCGCGGTAGCCCATTGGTTAGCGCGCTGGAGTTGCACTCGGTAGGCCCGGGTTCGATTCCAGCCGCTGCCAAAACTGCCGCCGTGTTCACGCGGAGTACGATCACGTTAAACATGTGGGTCCGTAAGTCCTTCCGAGAGGTTGGTGGTAGGGGAAGGAGGGTACGGTCCCTGTGGATGCCTCCCCCACTGGGTTCCGGTCTAAATTGGGTGGCACTTCCCGGCCGTCCAATCAGTTACCTTACACCTTTCTGGTAGGTCGGACGGTCTGGGTCTCAACAACTAGAAGGCTTTTGGAAGGAAATCCAGGAGGGTCAAGATCTCGAGGAAGACCTAGGGTCAGATGGAAGGAGCAGGTAGAGGAGGATTTGAAATTGCTCGGTATTAGCAATAAGAGGAAAGCAGCCAATAGAAAGGAATGGTCAAAAATCTTAAAGGAGGTCAAGACCCTACAAGGGCTGTAGTACCATGATGATGATAATGATAAAATATATATAGTAATAATGAATAAAAAGTGTTTATTAATACCTGAGCAGCTTCCCATCCCCACTGGCGATATTTAGGATCTTTTGTTACTCGCCACAGAACAAAGTAGCTCTCAATGACTTCAGGTCTCTGAATGTAATATTTTTCATTTTGCTTTAGAGCTTTTGCTTCGCTTGCTTCAGAAAAGCGGAATGATTCTGGACCCAATTTTGTTTCTAAAAAGCAAAAAAGTATTAATAAACAAGTTAAATATTTTATCAAAGAATAAAATATACGAAATCAAGTACATTAATTTTCCATATTTGCCCTCTTCTTTAACTCATTTCTTAAAATTTGAGAAATAATTTATGCATAAACATACACCCACATATGTGTATATATATATATATATAATGGTAATTCAAAGAAATAATAGAGATATATTGTAACACTTAGATAAGACCAAAAATTAAACATATAAAAGACTAGCTAACAATATTTGATTTATATACTTACTATTGAGCAATGACAACAGAAAAGAAAAATCTGGGCAGTAAGCACAATGATTTTCTTTTTAATTCGTAAAAAATAATGAAGATACAATAATGAAGAGATGTATATAAATGAAAAAATACTTAATAGTTAGCAATCAATGAATGGATTTAAATATAAAATGTTCTGGATTTAAATATAAAAAGTCCTGGATTTAAATATAAAAAGTCAGGAGGACAAAACAGTATATAAAATATACAATAAAAGAGATGGTTTCAATTTCAAGATCAATAGTGTAATACCATTGAGCTCCAATTTACATAAAAGTGTATTTTGCAATATTATAGTAAATCTTCTCACAAGAAGCAAAAAATTAAACAGTAGAATTGTCGATCAGGATAAATGCATTACGAATTTTACGAATGACGTAATAGGACAGGGATATCCAAGGAAGTTCCTAACTGATGTCATAACCTGTTTTTACAAAATAACCATAACCAAGAGTTACAAAAGATTTAGATATGATTCATGGTAGAGGATATAAATTGTGTGATGGACGAGTTGGTGATGGCTCTTTGCAAACACTTTTGGCACGGTATGGTGATGCACATGAGGTTGAGGACAACGAGTATGGGAGTAAGAATCTTTATGTAATAAGTTGCTGAAAGTATGAATATAGTCGTTATGGATATTTTTATAGAATTTGAGTCAATATTGGTTTTGGTATGATTTATTTTGAATTTGGGTGCTTAAAATGTGAAATTCAAGTTTGATATTTTTCCACATTTGGTTTGTATTGTTTTGTAGAGTATTTTTATACTTTTGGTTTATAACTTTGTCAAATTGGTACCAGCCTCCGGGAGTGTTGCCACGGCTCAAAGCATGCTTTAACCGGAGAGTGGGGGTCATATTTAATTAAAATAAAGAGAATGTAGATATACGTCTGCAGGGAAAGTCATGTGCTGCCCACATCAGATTTTTCATTCTGTTATTATTAAGTTTCTCAAACTTTTCATATTAGCTAAGAATTATTACGAATTTGCTTTAGTTTATGTGAATCTTAATTTTGTTACACACACACACATATATATACATATATACAAATATATATATATATATATATTGTCATGGTTGCTCTAATGAAATGTATTTCAAGGTATTTATGTTTCCTTTATTGTTCCAATCTATATGCTTGTCGTCCATATAACACAAGTTTATAGATAAAATCTATCTTGTGTTTCAGAAACAAGCATTTTTGTGTTCATTTCGAAGGAATATATGGACCCGAAGAGAATTTTTTTGAAATGAACTTATCGTAAGCCTAAATCTCTTCCATGTGCAAGCTTTTTTGCTTGATTTTTTTTGTTTTCTTATTTGCATTCCTCATTTTTGAAATTTTTTGATTGTCTTTGTCTTTATGACCTGCATTACGCTTTATTATTTCCTCTTTATGTCTTAATTTCTTTTATTTCTTTGTATTTTGTAGAAAATTTTGGAATAGTGTATTATGAGTTACTACATACATTCTAACTTTGGATTTACTAATTTATATTTATATATATATATATATATATATATATATATATATATATATATATATATATAGTCATATTAACTTTATATAATGCCTATATTACTAATCATTCTCACATACCTAAATTTACCAATTTTCCTGAACTTCTACATTTTGTTCTTTTCAATAATTATATTTTTCAAGGTAATAAATTATATTTACAAGTCTCAGGTGTTCCACAAGGTGGCTGTAGTAGTAATATGTTAGCTAATTTATACCTATATCATTATGGAAATTTATTTACTTCTACTGATTATAAAATTTATAGATATGTAGATGATCTGATTTGTTTAGTATTTATTGATAATTATGTTATAGATATAGATTTCTATCTGGATAATTTGGAATTAATACCTAATGAAACTACTATTAGTAAAAATATTAATTATTTGGATTTAAATCTAATTATAGAACCTACTAATGGAATAGTTACTAATTTATATGATAAAAAAGATTTTTTTAAATTCAATATTAATAAAATATTACCTTTTAATTCCTGCAACTCGATTCAATTGTTTAGAAATATTATACTTAATCAACTTTTTAGAATTTATAGATTATCACATAAAAAATTCCATGCTTTGCACATAAATAACCTCATAACTACCAGTAGATTATATGAATATCCAGCATATTTAGTAAATGGTATAGTTAATAAATTTCAATTAGCCTAAATTTCTTTATATTCTCTCTTTAGTATCTTATTTTAGCCTTACTTCTGCATTCTCTTGTTTTTACATTACTATATATTTTCATCTTTCTATTTTGGAGCTTTTACTGTAGAATATCACATTGTACTGCCACTACACAGTACGGTTTTTATTACTCACTTTGGCAACAGTAAATCACTTCTTTACACTTTACACTTTATCGAATGGCAACATTGGTCTAGTCATTTTTTGCTTGTCATGCTTGTACATTTGATGTGTATTTTAAGATATTTATGTTTCCTTTCTATTTTTTCAATCTTTATACTTGTCGTCCTATTAACACATGTTTATAGATAAAATCTATCTTGTGTTTCAGAAACAAGCATTTTTGTGTTCATTTCGTTTAAAATATTAGGACTTGATAAAGAATTTTATCGAAATGAACTATTCTTAAGCTTAGAGCTCTTCCACGTGCATTCCTTTTTTCGATTTCTCTCCATTGGCATTTGTTGTTTATCTTTAGCTTTCTGAACTGTAATATGTATTATAATTTCCTCTTTATTGTTGAATTTCATTTTATTTCAATGTATTCTGTAGGCTTAAAAAAACTTTTAAGATAGTGTATTATGAGTTACTTCTTCCATTCTACCATTTGATTTACTATTTTATATATATATATATATATATATATATTTCTTTTATTTCTTATATTTCTTTTATTTCTATATTTCTTTTATTTCTTAGTATTTCTTTTATTTCTTTGTATTTTGTAGAAAATTTTGGAATAGTGTATTATGAGTTACTACATACATTCTAACTTTGGATTTACTAATTTATATTTATATATATATATATATATATATATATATATATATATATATATATATATATATATATATATATATATATATAGTGGTAATGTTTTATAAATTATTTCCATAACAAAACTTCCATCTACTAACATTTTACATTTATGCTTGATCACTGCTGCCTCTCTTATTCTGAAAAAGACTCATTTTGCTTCAATCAACATTGCTTCAATCAATATCGCATGAAGTGTTGAAGACCCAGACCAAACGACCGACCCTAAGGTTAACGGTAGCAGTATGTGTGGTCGGATCGCATGGAGTGTGACTGATGCTGAACAATTTGCATTCATTCAACAGCAATCACACTTCATGAGATAGAAGATTGAAAATTATTTAGGATATTTCAGAATTAAGTTCTTCAATTGATGTTTAAAGTTGTTTCTTAAGTTGGCAAATCCAAGGCAAAAATTTATTAACCAATTAGCGTAACTGGACACTACTTTTGTGAATAATAAAATCCAGACCATTATTTTCCTCCATACACTATTGCTATTATTTTTATGGGAATTATTACTGTTTCTGCCCATAGACATCAATATTTCAAAGACATAAAATTTTGAATGTGTGTTCCAATCATGAGGGTCAAGTTACAAGCTATTCTGTTTAGATCCGCTTTTACACATTAACATTCTAAATATAAAAATTCCTGTTGATATGGTGTACTCCTTCTTGAGTTATTGGGCCCACATCTCAAATACATATGCACACACACACAGACAATATTATTCTGTAAAAGTTTGAAATATTGAAAGTCTTAAAATGTACATTTCATAGGGAAAAAAAAAAACATTCGAAAAATTTGAACCCGTTCACAACTGGCGAGTGAAGGAAGAAGCGGTTCCGCGAGACCGCACATAGCAGTAATCATCTGTTACTCCAGGCCCAGGTACTTTTGGATGCTAAGCTCAACGCAGCAAAAATATCGTATTAAATAAAATCATGTTGTTTATACTAATCAAATAACTAATAAATACTAATATGAAATCGCATTGTTTATGTTATCAAATTAGTTGACATCCTAATGAAAAACAAACTGAAATATGTAAATCAATGTTCTAAGTAACTAGCTTTGCAAAAATTACGGGATTATAGCAGCATCTAGTGTTATTTAAAAATTTTGATCAAAATATTTCAGTGGCCGGTTGCTTATACACATCAATGGGGCACAGTGACCATCTCATGTTCATAGCATGGACGCAACGATGGGCTTTCTGAAGAAAGCTTTCTGTAGCATATAAGCTAAGGGGTTATAAAAGACAATATTTTCCCTCTTTAATTATGACAAAACAAAATGCACAAATATTGCAAGATTTTAAATAGTTTTTCACAAATAAGTTCAGCAACACACTTTCTCATTAAAAAAAAACAAAAAAAACAAGAATATAATGAAATAAAAGAAACAGAAAATTGGATGATCACTTAAAAAATTACATGCATATACCAGACTTTTTAAGCCCATCTGTTTGAATCATTAGAAGAATGCCAAAATTCATCTTTTTTTTCTATGAGCTTTCATTAACAAGTTATTCATTTAAAGAAATTGAATAAAATTACTCAATTTTTTTTATTACATGCAATGTGTGATGCATTTGATTGATTTACGTCAAAATACACAATTTTAATATCAACGTCCAAAGCATAGTTAAAACTATCCCTTTTTTTACAGACTATATTTTTTCCCTCAGAGTTTTCTCAGAGAGGTGAAATTGCTTAGTTTTCAACATGTTTTACTCATAGAAAACTTAATCAAAATGCAAATTTTTCTCAAGTTGTCTATATTACAAGTATTGTACTAATTTTGACAAGTATTGTATATCAAATATTGTACTATATTTGACACATTTGAATAATAAACAAATATTTACAGAGAATAGAAGAAATTTTTTTAAAATTTTATACCCAAAATTAGCATCCCCAACTAAGAGACATAAGTAAGTACTTAAATTGTCTAGCCTTTTTAGTGTAATATTGAAAAAAATTTCATAGCAGTATATGTATTTTTTCTTGAGTTATATCCAGTCTACAACTCAAAATATACAAAAGCTTTCGAAATGTATTCATGAGGTCTTAAAGCACTTTTCACTCAATATCTCAATTTAATTTTTTAGGGGGGAGGGGGGTGCAGACCTTTTTTATACAATAGTTTGAGAGAATACTAAATGAATCAAATTAAATCTACAGTTTAAATATTACTAGAAAAATCATTTATTCACAACTTGCAGCAGAATTTAGGAAGTTTAAAGTTATTATGAGAATTAAATTGCCTATAGTAAAAAGTTGAAATATATATATATATATATTCTTTTTGCATATAACAACAATCCCTCTAAAAATTTATCTAAACAAAATAATAATAAAAAAAATTTGAACAGATCTTACCAGTTCTGTCATAAGATTCATGACAAGTATGAGTTAGGTCTTTTCCAAGCTGTAAGAAATAATCTTTCCGATTTGGAGCCATATAATCTGATCCTATTGCAAACAGACCCCCTGAAAACAAACACAATGCATATAATATATATACATATATATATATATAACTCCAATACACAACCTAACAAGAAATATCCTTGAATACACGAGAAAAACAACATTTTATTTGTTTATGTGATATACCAGCTTTTTACAGGTCACTGGAAAAAAAAAAATTACTCAATGGCCCAGTGAAATCTAAAAATGTTACTTCACACAAATCCTATATCTCCAAAATCTAACAAAAGGAACAATGATTAAAATTCTTGCACAAAGTGTATTTAAAATGCAATAAAGATGTCAACACATAACAGAATAGTATATAACAGTGCAGCATAATAAAAATTTTGTACATTGTTACTAGCTTATTTATATATAAAGTTTTTGTTGTTGAAAAGAAACAGCTCCATTAGCATGGGCATCCATAGGGTAGGGCACTTGTCCCCTCCTGGATATTTTAGTTTACAAAGGCTAGTTGATATTGTATGTCTTATCCTTGAATTTGCCCCTCCTCCTTATATGGGTGCCCATATCCATTAATCACTTCTGAAACTGAACTACTATTTGGTAACTGAATTCGTACTAAGAATCTAATGTCAGATCTCTGTTGACACTGATTCAGTATCCTATACAATAAAAGACACCAGTTAATTCGTGTCTGTGTAGCTCATCAAAGTGAAATAAAGAGTTTATATCTCAAGTCGAAGGTGTTGCCACAACATGATGGAATTGCATGGTTATGAGATTTTAACCCTTTGTGGATGGCGGCTTTACGGAACTTCTGTGGCCTAAAGGACGAAGCATTTTGCTTCCGAACTGTTCCCAAAGAACGGCATATTTTTTGCACTATGCCTAACACCTGAAAAAATTCACTAAAAATCCCCCATTTAACACAACATTTTACTTTTTATAGAATAAAGGAAATACTTATTTTCCATTAGATATATATATGTTACATGCAAATTATCTTCTATTTAAATATTAAAAATTCAAATGATTAGCAATGATTAATTAACTTGATTAAAATGCTTATTTGTTACACAGGAAAAATATCCAAATGATTGTACTCAATACTTTATAGAGCTAATAGAGATTATGTCTAATTTTTAAGAAGAAAATAACTTTGTTACTAATTAATATGCCTTTTACATATAATGTATTTCAAAACATGAATTTACACACAGATCAACATTGCAATCTTTGCATTCTTAACTGCCCGTGTGCTCATCAGAAATACCAAAAATGCCTGAATCTTCACTATCTGCATTACTCTCATAACTATCCTGTTCGATTACCATGCGAGTATATTTTTCTATACGTAAAATCATTTTGACCCAGCCATTCTCTTATCTGAAATAACCTAATAAATTCACTACTGCACATTCCTCTAAAACCCAAACTTGAAAGAAAATACTCTCTTACATTCCAATAATTCACCAACACAATCATTAAACTAAAATCGAAACGAGAACACATACACAATTATAGCACAGCAGAGTCTGCTAGAAATGATCTGTTTGTTTGTTTATATTACAAA
Organism: Amaurobius ferox; assembly: GCA_951213105.1. Lineage (NCBI taxonomy): Eukaryota > Metazoa > Arthropoda > Arachnida > Araneae > Amaurobiidae > Amaurobius > Amaurobius ferox. Next base: position 59,221,676 of record OX578155.1, on the reverse strand, counting down.
ACCACGTTTTACCACTCTAGATGAAGTGATGATTTATAGGGACCCTCTTATACCAAGGTCAAATATTAGCAAAATATGTTGCAAATGTTAGAATGGATATTTAGCGCCATCTAGTATTCAAATAAATTCAAAGAAAAATGTTCCACATGAAAATGCACATTGGTGTCAGTCGTCCTTTAGGGTAAATTTCCCCCTTACGTGAACGCGTGACTATCTTCTTTGAATGCAGTTTCACAGTCGACGTGTGGATGAGTCTACCGTCCGCAAAGGATTAATGACTGAAGAAACTAAATGAGAAACTGTATTGAGCTCAGGGAGTTAAAGATGAGACCATCTCTTTACCTCATGATTCAGCTGAATAGGAAAATTAACAATTGGAGGATAATTAGAATTGGGTAATTTTATAAATCATTTGACAAACCAGCATATGCATCAAATGTTGAAAGAAATATGCTGACATATAATCTTTTAAATAAATGCTTAAACATGCCTTCGACATCTACATGGCCAAATACAAGTCTACACCATGCTCGCTGAATGGGCTTTATATGTCCTAAATAAGTATGCGGGACACATGCAATCCAGATATGTACCTTTGCTAGCTCAAGCTGAGAAGTATAGTCTTTAAAGCTAGGCTATGGCATAATTAGAAGCGGAGATATGATTAAATTATTGAAATGCCTAAAACTTGACTGAGGAGAGGGCAGTTGAATTTCTCTGGGTGATGAATTGAAATATTTAAAATGCAAATAAAATAAGTAAAAAAAAAATAGTAGGAAAGTGAAGCTTATTGGACTCTTAACTTTTTTACAAGAATTGTTATGCATATACGGTGCAATAGAAAGTGCGAACACACTGAAAAAAGTTTTAAAATTTAATTTAAAAAAATCTAATTAAAAATTTGGAAAAAGGTCTTCAAGGTAGATTAAGTTCAGGTATAGATGCTACCATGTGAAAACTTCAGAGCTGTAAGTGCAGTAGATATCATGCGGCATCACAGACAAGTAGACATATTCTACCTTTTATTATTATAGATGTAAGAATTAAAAAAAAATTGCAAAATAACATTTGTAAACAATCAGGAGAATAAAATAAAAAGTTTGCAGTGAAATTAAACTTTTGAGTTTTTATACTAATTTGTAAAACACTTGATATTGAGAAAAGTTTGTAAAAAATCTTAACAGAAAATAGTTACTTACCAGCAAAACATGCAAGATGGTCCATCTTATGCTCAATTCTATCATATTTTAAATCTGCCAAGTACTTCAAACCACTTTTGGATGTATGCACCAATTTGTCATTAATAGCCTTTGAAATAGATAAAAATTTACTGTGAAAATATTGCATTAAAGGAGATCTTCACACTGAAATAATTTGCAGAAATTTAAAGACAAGGTCCTGTGGGAGAGTACTGGGTTTAATTCTGTAGCTTTTCCCCAGCAATTAAATGGGATATTCTTCCCATTCTTGAAAAAGCAGAGTTGGTAGTCTTTCCTGAGGTCATTTGGTCCATCAGTTTTCTGGATGTTGTCAATTATCCTAAATTGGTTATTTTCAGGAATAATGAGGAAATGTTAGATGGTGCAAGTTAGATCTGTGATGCATTTGGATTAGTGATTGGCCATCCAATTAACTGTGCCAATCAATCATGGCATTGGGTAACCGACTTCTAAAATTTATACACAGTTATCAACTAATGCAATATCTAGCAGAACCTCTGAATTTTGTGTGTGATCGCTTGAAAAGGGAAAAATATTGTGTTCTATATTTAATTGTATTATGCAACCATCTTTTACCTTTTAATTTGGACACCCTTTATGTAATCCATACTGCCTTTTTACACCTTCTATTTATATCTGCCTTTTACATCTTCTATTATAATCTTTGTATAAAATAATTTACATCAGATTTCAAGCCAGTTAATACTAAATAATTATTTGTTTCAACTAGGGGATTCCACACCCTGTTTGCTATTGGTCACTAACTGCCGAAGCACACAGCTTGCTATGTAGACATAATATGTCAGTTGGAGCTCTGCCCTTTGTTGATGCTCAAAACTCCCCAGAGTTTGCTTTGTGAACTCTTTCACCCCCCCCCCCCCCCCCCCAACCAGCAAACACCACTTGTCCACATTTCATGACCGCATACAATCATATGCCTCCACTTTACCATTATCCCCAAAAAACAAGTACATTCCTATGGCGAGCCCACGATGGGCTAGCCTGCTAGCCTGGTAAGGTTCAAAGTTCAAAGAATTAAAATATATTACAAAAGATAATGACATACAAAATCTGGACTTTCTAGCTTATCTGATTTTCAAGTTATTTCCCAAAAACCACACATTCCTATGGCGTGCCCAGGGCAGAATAGCCCGATAAGGTTCAAATTCAAAACAATTAAAATGTACTACAAAAGACAAAGGCATACCACATTTTATGTTATTATGATCAATGGAATGTGATTAGTTAGGGACTCAAAGATATGAACAATTCAATGGGATAACAGATGTAAACAATTCATACAACAGGAATTTATGCCACCAGCACAGCATTAGACATTTATTAATATCTCCTTTTCCTTGGATGTAACAAATATGTGTCTTAAAAAGTTTCTGAATTTGGCATAAATCACTAAAAGAGTTATGCAATTGTTATCTCTGTATAGCACCTCCTAAATTATGGAGGGGTTGCTCTTTTCCGATCAGATCCGAGAATTGTGACAAAAGAGCTATGTATGATTTTTGTGCCAAAAGAAATTGCAAGAAATTATTAGTAATCAAAATTTTCATTCAACAGGCTTTGTGTTTTCATGCTTAGCATGTAATTTATGCAAATTTCTTGAAAAGAATATAAAAGTGTGTAATACCTGTGACGCAATTTGGGTTAGAAAGTTTTTTTTCTTTTTATCGAACATTGAAAAGAGCCATTTTAGAATTTAAATTTCAAATTTAACTGAAGTATTTTTTGTCCAAAATGCTCAAGAGAAAAAAATAAATAAATAAAAAAATAAACGTTCATAAAATATTATTTAAAAAAACATCTAACTTTTTCAGATAGTGTGTTTCTTTGAGACTACAATTTTTGTGTTTTCAGCCAATTTTTGTGGAAATATTAAAGGTTTAGGGGAAATTTCTTATTTTATTTTAAATGAAATATCATATATGTTGAAAATAGCTCTCTCGGCAAAAAACCATAGCCTACATTTGGCCAAAATTTTTTACTTCATATGTTCATACGTTTTTAATGTGTTGTGTTTATTTATTTGCTGGCTTTTACACCCGTTCATTTTCAAACAAGAGTATATATATATATATATGTGTGTGCGTGTGTGTGTGTGTGCATATTTGTCACATTTCAAATCTTTCAGGCTCTAACTAATTCTTCCAATAATCATAGCGACATAAAATTTGCCATGTCATTGTTTTTGTCTGCCATAGAATATACAATTTTTCAAATTTCTTCAAGCTCTTTTAGTTGAGTGATAGTTTGTGTACAACATAGTGACATGACATGCATAATCATAGTTATAAGGTAGTTAAAAGAGTCCAATATTCAGCTTATATATATATATATTATAAAAATATAATAATAATAACCAATTCCAAGTAATCATGAAATATTAAAATAACCAAAGCAGTCAAACCATGGCCACAATGTGAATATATATATATATATGTGTGTGTATGCGTGCATATATATATATATCTCCAAAAGAATATGAAAGGGAAGAGAACAAAAAAGGTACCACAAAGTGGCCGGGGGGATTGTGACCCCCATTCCCCGGTTAAAGCATGTTTAGAGCCGCGGCAAACACTCCCGGAGGCCGATACCAATTCGAAAAGGTAGTACACCAAAAGTATTTAAAAATACCATAAACAAACATACCAAACCAAATAATTGGATCGAAATGGAACATTACTATTTGATTGCCAAAATCCAAGACTATTTACTCCATGATCAATACATACATTGTCGCACCTAAATAGTTAATTAGGTCCAAATGCATACCAACCACCTACACCAACGCGTACTTGATACTTTGAAAAGCATTCACCACCATTCATCATATTTGAATATCTTTCTACACTCGGTTGCAGTTATATTGTAGAACCCGGTTATGATGTCGGTTAAGAATTTACCAGGATATCCATTTTTTATTGCATCATGCACAAATGTCATTATGCATTTCACTTGATCTTCGACTCTGCTGTTCAGATTTTTGCTTCTCTAACAGGGGAGTGGGGGTCACACACCCCTGGCCACTTTGTGATACCTTTTTTGTTCTCTTCCCTTTCATATTCTTTTAGATATATGTATTTGGTAAACGTAAGATTAAGGCTGCTAAGCGTCTAATAAGTCGTTTGCTTATGTTTTTATCCTTTTTGATACATTTTTTATTGCGTCATGCACAAATGTCATTATGCATTTCACTTGATCTTCGACTCTGCTGTTCAGATTTTTGCTTCTCTAACAGGGAAGTGGGGGTCACACACCCCTGGCCACTTTGTGATACCTTTTTTGTCCTCTTCCCTTTCATATTCCTTTTAGAGATATATGTATTTGGTAAACATAAGATTAAGGCTGCTAAGCGCCTAATAAGTCGTTTGCTTATGTTTTTATCCTTTTTATCAGAATTTATGCCTTTTCTGTGATATATATATATATATATATACACACACAAATATATATATATTGTGTTCATTTTGATTAAATACTTGGATTTGAAAAATAATTTTTTCGAAATGAACGATTTATTTAGGCCTAGTGCTTATCCATGTGTATAGCTTTAATGCTTGGATTTTATTTGATTTTCTATTATCGAATCCACTCCATTGATATTTGTTGATTATCTTCAGCTTGATGACTAGAAATTTGCATTTTAATTTCCATATGATTGATGATTCTCTATTTAATACTTCTTTTTAATATGTAGGCATATTTTAAAGTTAGGGTTTTTTGAGTTAAAACTTCTCTCTATTCTATCATTGAACTTTCAAATTATTTTTATTATATATATATATATATATATATATATATATATATATATATATATATATATATATACACACATATATATAAATAAATTTTACTTTACAGGGCCTAAATACATTTTGTGCTAGCCCATCCTGGGCTTGCCATATGAATGCATTTATTTTTTGGGAATAACATAAGATCCAGTTTAACTAGAAAGATCATATTTAGCATATCACTGTCTTTAGTGGTATATTTTAATTTTTTTAATTTTGAACCTACCATCCCATCTAATATTATCTCCATCCTGGGCCCACCATAAGAACACATTAATTTTTGGAGAATAACTTGAGAAACTGAGCAGCTAGAAAGTCCAAATTTAATATGCTGTTGTCTTTCATGCATTTAAGTTACATACATTTTAATAAATACATTTTGCAGACATTTAAGTTACATGTAACAATAAAAGGGTGTACTTTCGAAAATACAGAAATGCCAACAAGAAATTACACATGACACGTTTTTTTTTTTTTTTTTTTTTTTTTTTTTTTTTTTTTTTAATCAAATAGTCAGGCACTTGACTCATCATTTGCCTACACATCGGCCAGAACGTGAACAATTTAGCTGTCCTAGGACAGTGCCCCAGGCGCACCAGAGGAGGGCGGAACACACTGTGCCCAATAATACAACATCCATGCCTTACGTGGGACTCGAACCCACAAAGCGGCAGTCGAACGATCACTTGGAAACGCTCGCCTTCACCACTCGACCACCGCGTCGGCATGACACAATAAGTGGCAGTTAAGGACCACTAACACACACCCTTTACTAAGTAGTTTTCCAGGCCATCCTTAGCTAATAGGGTCTATCGCAAAATATGTTTTTGGAACCCATACAAAAAGGAAAACAAGAAAATCAAAATTATAATTTTTTGTTATAAATAAAAATTACACTTGTCTAAAAATATTTGGTCTTGGAATTTTGAATAGGAATAGAAATTAATTTTCTTCGTTTTCAATTCAACAAAGGCACTCAAAATCTAAATTTTCATAAATCTTGTGTTTGATGGATAACAATGTTAAATTAATCTTTCTTGGGTCATTCCCGTTTGCAGTTAATTTTTTTTTTAATTTAAAGTTTTGAGAAGCTTCTTTTAGTTTCTGCTGTGGTCATCACAGGCACTGTTAACAAAATTCTCAAGGCAATTGTAAATTTCAAAAAAGGAATTACATATAAATTTTTAAACATTCCAAATGAAAATGTTAAGAATGAACTGGTTTAAAACATACCTAATAAGACTCCAAGGTTGGAGAAAATGAAAGGGGAAAGGGTTGAAACAGTCTTTTCACACCCTCCAGAAAGTCCTTGGTGATACAGAAAACTAAATCTTTGCACACTTATTTAAAGTCCATTGCATCAAACAGAACTAACATAGTCAGATTTTTACTCCCTTCCCCCTGCGCAGTGATTATGGGGATTTTTTTAAAGCTATTCTAGACTCTTTTCCGGTGGGTGGGGTGGGATTTGTCCTGTTTGTTTGGGTTGAGGTTTGAACTAAGGACTAAGAGTATGGTAACCCATTCAATACTGTTTAGATCAAAATAATTTTTTGGGTCCTGGAGTATAACCAGAAATGTCATTCATAGCAGAGAGTGATTCAAAAAGTGGCCCCACACACTCCCATTTACCATACTCTTGGTCCCGAATGTAAACCTCAACCGAACAAATGGGACACCCTCCTCCCACTCCTAAGTATCCCTCAGATGGCTTCGAATACATATGCATATTTATAGCATTGACTACCGGAATGAACCCAATATATCCTAATTTTCAATTTTTATTTCAGAATGGACAAAATAAGATGAGGGATAAAGTCTCCCAAGACTCTCAAGGCCCCCACTGGGGGACATATAAGGTTGAAACTCAGCCATGGGGCAGATAACTATTTTCAATGTTAAACACTACAGATTATTAAACAAAATAAAACTTCAAATTTTAAGCTGCAACTTTTTTTAATAAGAGTGTTAATTTCTGTGTCTTTGACAGGCTTAAATGCTAGTTGTAATAAGTAAACTTTAACTACACAAAAGATGCTAGAATATACAACTTACTTCAGCTAATTCTTGGAACATGTTCAAAGCTTGCACATCTTCTCCATTAGACTGTATCCAAGATTTCAACAGGTATTCATAAAAACTGTCACCGAGAGCTCCCATGGACATATGATCTATATGTATTATAAAATATATTAGATCAAATATATTAGATCATATATATAAAATATATATGATCTATATGTATTATAAAATATATTAGATCATTTCACATAAAGTTAAATCTAAACATTTGGTAGTACCAAAATAAAAAATAAAAATATAGAGCATGATTTTGCACACAAACAATAACTAGGCAACAATGTAAGATGATGTGCGAATAAAATGGATGATTGCTTCAACAACAAGTAATGGGTTTTCTTAATCAATGTGTGCAGATCAAGAACAACCAACCAATGTATTGGAAGAAACTGAATAAAGAAAAAACTGAAAAAATGTGCAATGCATTTAAACTTTTTCAAACATCAATTGTATTTTCAGTAAATGACACTATTTCACATGTGGAATTTGCTAATATTTTTTAATGACGAGGTACTTGATATTAAATTATTTGCTTTATAGTGGCCAAAGCATAAATCATTTTGCTGTCATGCCATGCACTATAGGGGAAGGATCACATTGCATTCTTTAGCCACTCAATTTATGTTGAAACTCAGTGGGATGACATCCATAGGGACCGTACCTCTCTTTACAATGCTACTACTCCTTAAAAGGACTTTTGGACCCTTTGGGAGATTTAATGTGTTGTACGCCATGTAACATGCAAACAATTTTGGACAGCTTCGGGAAGAGGCTCTTTGAGTACAATACCCATGCCTTTATCTTTGCTAAATAATTTGATACTACTACAATTATCTTATTATTTTATTCTATTACTAGAAAATGTACCTGGCATTGTCCAGGATTTAAAATGCAAACCTCTGATTAAAATTACATCGAAACATATAGAAAATCATCAAAAACAAAAATCTTTTACATAAACCCGCTTAGAAAAAAAAATTACTGCATGGTCATAATATATCATAAATAAGAATGTGGAGTACATGCAATCCAGATAAATGTCCTTCGTTAGCTTAAGCTAAAAAAAGTCTTTAAAACTAAACTCTAACATAACTAGAAGCTGAGATTCAAAGCTTGCACTATAATGTATTGTTACAGAGTACTCTACGGAATCATGGGTGAACATGCAAGATACAAGAATGAGTCCAAATTTCTAAATAACTAACATGTTTATTCAAAAGCACAACGTAAACAAGAACAATATACAGTGAAATAGCATTTAAATGCTCCACTAATTTCACAAAATACCTATTATTCTAAAAATATTAACGAAATTAATTTCCCAAAACAACAGCTACTATTCTCAAACCATTGACAAAAATTACAGTCCAATGTAGCTTGTATCACGTCAACTCATCAATAAAAGAACCACTATGCATCAGGCAACCTGACCCATCTTAGCATTTTAACCACCAGCGATTAGCCAGAATCTTAGTGCATGCAAAGGTGCCATTTTTGGCAGGATCTTACACCAACTGGCATCACCGGTCGCCCATTAAGCTGCTCTATGTCTTCGGATGAGTAGGTCGGCCTGTCTTTTCGACCAACTGGCATCGGCTTTCACGAGCAAAGTATATAAGTACAAATAATATAATAATGCAGAACTGCATTATAGTGTTATTTGCGCTTATATACATTGTTCAAGTTTAGCTTATTCTTCACAAAAAGTGCATTTTACTTATTGAGTAGCAAACATAATTGAAAATCACTGCACTCAACAAATTTGTATATTAATTATTTACAAATACTTTGTTGTGAAAATGTAAAAATATCTTGCAATATGCTAAAAATCTGCTAGAAAAATGGTAAAATTGCTTTTGTCTAAGATTCTCACATAACATGTGATTTTATTCAAGAAATCAGATTTATTCTTTCTAAAACTCCTAAATATGCAAGTGGATGCTAGCCATATTGACGCCCAGATAAGATGTCTACTTCGCAAATTACTTAAGTTTAATAGTAGTCATTAGTGCATTACTTCATCCTGAACTTTTAAATGGTTTTAATGGGAAGGAAGCATTTTAATAGGAAAGATACTTTGAAATATGTCACTTTAATCCTGTAAAATATAGCAAGTTTCTCCAAAATACATATATATTCAAAAATTTATTTAAAAATAAACATGTGATTAAATATTTCTTTAAATTACATTTTAGAGAGGAGGTTCTTCTGTTGTTAAATTACATTTTAGAGAGGAGCCTCTTCTGCTGTATAATTACATTATACAACAGAAGAGGCTTAGCTTTTTAGCCACTATGGACGCTACACCACTGTCTGATTCATATAGTTGAAAATGCTCCATTTCAAACGTTGTGCAAGTTTCATTTTCACCAAGAATATAGTATACATAAAATAGGTCTCTTTTCATTGATATTAATTGCAATTAAACTGCATCAAATTAACTGCATAATTAAGTGCATAATGATTAATAAATTGGTGTAACATTTTTTGTATATATTTGACCTTTATATTATTTATTAAAAAAATAAGTGATTATAAAATATGATAATTCAAACAATATACTATTATAAAAATAAACTATCAAATTAAAATTTTAAAATACAAACATGCAATATTAACCAAGTGAATAAATGATGACAGTGTTATAAATGATTGTCCAAACTTTTTTTCACTGAGGTTTAAAAACTCTGCAGATACACATTTGTTTCAGAGATTTTGAACATTTCCTGGTCATTTTTAAAAAATCTAAATCTAAATTATAGCTAAATGAATAAAAAGTAATAAAGATATCAAGTCATCCATCACAACTCATAGATCATGATTTTGCACTTGTCACTCATTAGCATGGCACAGGAGATGTATCAGTGAGTACAAAACTTCTTAAAGCAAAAATTTAAATTATTTTTCTTTTATAAGAATTCATTTCAAACCCAGTAATAGTGCGTGCAAGTTATTATTTTAGCCCTGACCTGTTGCTTCACTACAGTGAGCACTTAGAATTTTTGAGTGAAACTAAAATAATGTCATGCATCATTACTGGATTCAAAGTGAATTCTTCTGCTGAAAAATTCTAAAATCCTTGCTTTAAGAAGTTTTGTGCTAACTGACCATCTATCTAATCACTTGCATGAGGCTAATGAGAGGTAATGATCATGAAACCATGGTCCACAGGTGGTGATTGATGATCAATTGAGCCCTTTCTTTATACAATGCTTTGTTACAGGATAGAAGCAGTATTTCTTTCAGGCATACATCAGGTAGAATGAAGCCCCCCCCCTTTCCAGAGACATTTTATGTTAACCTAGTTTCTATATATGTGACAGCATTTAGATATATTTATATATAGAAATATATCTAAATCAGACAATCTAATCGGCATATATCTAATCGCAAGTTTTCTATTCCCGCTCCCCGGGCCAAAATGTCTTGAAAGAAACACTAGATGGAAGTATTTTTGAAGTAAATAAGTACTTACGTTGGCCCCATCTGCCTGTTTTAGGATTCAAGTAATTTGGAAACAGACCTCCAGGTTTGTCCATTTTGGCGAGAAAATCTCGTATGTGATTTACTTTCTCCTTGTAAACTGGATTCCCTGTTACATCACTGAGGTAGGTGAACTCAAGGTGTAAAGTTCCAAATTCAGCAAGAATAGAGCTAGAACTTGAAGCCCAAGCATAATTTTTGCTGGCACCACTGAAAGAGCAAAATATAAAATATGTAGAAAGAGTATCAATTTTTTAAATGTGCAATTTAACCTAAAGGGGCTTCATTATTTTTTTAATCTAAGTATAGTTGCTTGGTCTAAGTATCATTGCATAGTCATAGTGTACCACTGCATAGTCACAGCATCATTTCTTGGTTATTGTTGCTTCATCTAGGTACCATTGCTTGGGTCTAAGTACCATCATTTGTAGAAGCTTGTATAAGAAAGTTGAGTTTTGGACTCCAAGTATTTACATAAGAAAATATCTAATGTAGTAAGATATGACTATCTACAGATAAATTATTCTATTTATTTCAATACTTATTCATTAATTGAGTTTTATCACAATTTTCAACCCTACACATAATAATTCCATTACAATACTTTTCCTATATCTATATAAATAAGCCTGAACATATGTATGTATGTATGTATGTATGTATGTATGTATGTATGCGTGTTTGTTTCATTATCACAAGAGAATGGCTGCTCTGAATTTCATTAAATTAGGTAATACAGAGGTCGTTCGCACCTTATAGAAATGATTTTGTATTTATGTTTCTCGTTAGCATTTTGAGATAAAGATTTGGCATTTTCAATATAATCGTCTACTACTGTTTTGTTTTGATTGGAATGTAGAATAAAAGATTTATTTTGAAAATGGCTCGAAGATTAAGTAAATGCACTTTCCGAGGAAAAATATTAGTATCAATAAAATGTAAAGCGGTGTAAAAATCGAGGGTATTGCATTTCAAAGAAAGGTATTTTTAATATATTAAATTTGAAAGGGAAAAAGCGTCTAGCTGAAAGTAAAAATGAAAAAATGGTCGCAAAATCACATCCTAAAACTGTTCGAACGTGGGTAAATATCAAGAAAGTGAAGTCTCTGATCCTAAAAGAAAATCCACCGACTCAAAGATCCATTGCATCGAAACTGGGAATGTCTTCTAGCACTGTAAGTAAAAAAGATGTTTACATCTAAAGTTCATCTGCTTTTGCCAAAGCATATTGCGGAAAGAAAAACAAATTGTAGAAAATTATATGAAAAACACCTAGCTGCTGATAAATGAAAATTTGTTCGATGAGGTATGGGTGTATTTAAGTTACTGTAATAAAGAAAGAGCAAATTTCTAATGCTCAACTGACGAAAATGACCATTCGAAATGGCTTCATCAATGTACAGAAAAGTTCCAAAAGGGATTCATGATAGTTGCAGGATTTTGTTACAACAGTAAATTAAAACTCAAAAAAGTCTCAAGTAAGGCTAAAATTAATTCACTCTACTATCAGCAGAATATTTTATAACCAATTTTTGAAAAAGAAATTCCAGCCTTATGTGGAAAGGACATCTATAAAGTTGAGCTTCATATGGACAAAGCCTCTAGTCACACATTTAAGTCAACTGCTGCATATTTAGCAAAGAAAGAATCAGAAACAAGAGTAAAATGTATCCCATTTAATGAAATACCCGTAAAATTACCTGACACGTCTCCTATGGACTTTGTGCTTTCGGCTTGTTAAAACGAGCCTTAGGAAAACGGCATCTAAAAACACTAAACAGATTTTGGAAAATGACCCAAGAGGAGTGGGATAAAATTGCCATGACTGTGTTAAGAAAAAGTTTACTTTCATGGAAAATTCGAGCTACAGCTATAGTTAAGAATCAAGACCATCAGATAGAAACAAATTGCTGCAAGAAATATGGCCTTTATGCATAAAAATTAATTATCAAAATCGTTTCCATAAAGTGCAAACGATTTTCTGTAGCTCCACTTCAAATTTAGTCAATGTTTCGAGTTTCTAGGACCAGGGGTTGTGAAGATATTAATAAAAAACAAATCTTTTACAGAGACAGCATTATGCAGACTATACTTATTCTGCAAATTTATTTAAAGAAAAATATGAGCTACATTCAATGTGTGATGACTTTTGTTAAATCTTTTCTGATTTAAATATCAAAGATTTCGGCATTTGATGAAGTCTCATATTTTTTATAAAACTGTTAATAAACAGGACCAAGAGATTTTATTATTTACATCTGCCTGTGAAAATAATTTTGTGTAGCAAGAATATAAACTCTCATACTCTTTAGAAAATTAAATAAAATATTTTAATAGAATGTTTTAAATAGCAATGTCATTTAGAATACTACAGAAATTTGCACATATTTTAAATTACGATTAATGTCTGGTATATTTTCTATATAAATAAAATTGTAAGTTGTGCTTCTATCTGTCTGTTCATTATGTCAGCAACTTTTTCATTTCTATTAGAATTATTATAAAATCTCTGGAAAATAAAAAGTTCACTGCAAATTGCGAATTTTGAGTTTCTTTATATTATATTTTCCCATGCAAAGAATGAGTATACTACTAATACCTACTATATAATATAGAAAATGCATCACCTTTTTAAGTTGACGATCGCATAAGGTATTCCTGTAGGAGTGTTAAAAGCAGGAAGCAATTTTTGCGCCACGTGATCTGCTTTTTCTTTGAACATCTAAAACAAATAATGGGAAAATTAGTAAATAGAAATTGTGAAATATGGTGAAAAAAAAAAGTAATGTAAAACAATAAATCTGCTGGCAGCACAGTTTCCCTAAAAGGAAGCATTTACTTTGCCATTTATGTATATTCATATGAATAAATTTTATCAATTTTATTCCATGAAATTAAGTATTGGGTTACACATATAAAAATGCATTGGATATACAATTTCTCACATTATAATTAAATGGCAACCTCAAGCAAGTGGCCTGACCAGTTTTTGCAAAAGCTCTGAGATACAGACCACTGCCCATTGTGCCCTCAAGTACATGGTAGCCCCATAAGCTGTGTTGGCAATGCCGGCTACTATTGACTGCAACCTAAATGTGTGCAATCTTATTCCTTAATGAATCCTTTAAGAATTCTCTCCCAAGAATCCAACAAAATAAAATTTAAAAGATTCTGTGTCTAAGTTGTTTAATCATTAGAACTGCATTATTTTAACACAAATTACTATATGTAATGAAATATACTTACATATTAAATTTGGGATATATAGTTATGATTGTGTGTGAAAGTCAGAATTTTTTTTTTATTTTTAATTACCAGTCAATTTATTATAGCTGGCACTCCCAAACTGTTGTGCTAGTTAGTTTGTGATAAATAAGAAAATCATTACACTGGCTACAGTGCAGTTCTATCGTGACTTCTTCTGGTAAAAATATTAATAATTAAAAGACTAAACTGAATTTTTTTAATCATTCTAAGGTGTCTCATGGCATCATACTAAATTTCATAGCTATATACCGCTTAGATTTCCAAGTATGCTGCACACACACAAACATTATCTTTAATTATTTAAGATGTATACACTGATATATTTTTTATTTAGACTGAGAAAGAAGCATCTCCAAAGGCAGTGAAATGGCAGATATTTCCCTACTTTTCCTGGAATAACTGCTCTGTTTCATATATCCTGACAAAGGAGGCTTTTTTCTTTTCTGAAGCAGGCTGATATCTTATACATCCCTTATACTGCTGTTTACAAGTACTGCTGATGAATTTTCATGTTTAGTTTACACAGACAGCAGTTTGAGCAAATTATTTCATACCATTAATTAAATATATTTGTATGCATGTACAATAGAATGATAGCATGTTGCATGGATTGATATTTGGCACACTTGGCTACTTTATTGGTAATTGGCATTGTTATGCAATGCATTGTTATAACAAATTTTATAGACAATAGTATATATGGGACAGAATATATAAGATATATAAGACAGAATAGTATATATGAGAATTGTGATTTGTTGCAGGTTTTATGTAAAACATTCAACAATGCAATTATATGTAGTACATTTTTTATTCAATATATTTTTGATAAATTAATTTGAAAAACATGCACTATCTCAAGAATGGTTCATACAAGTGTTTTAAAACTGTCATTTATTTTATGAGATAAAATTACATACAAAATTATGTTTTATTTAACATGATTGACAGTATATATATATAGGGCCATTTACATTATTTCTGTAATACATTTTACAGTTATGTAAACAGAAACGTAGAATCAGCATTAATGAAACATGTATGGCCCTTGATAACGTACATGGTTTCAGAAATGCTTTTCATATACATTTTATTCCTTTTATAATCACTAGTTTCCATTTTTCAATTTCCAAACTTCTTGCATAGCTCATCGTGCTACACTAGGCTTCTGATTTGCAAAAACCTTCAGTTTACAAGCAATTTTCATTGGTATTTCTCGGGTATATATATTACAAGTAATCATAAAAGTCTTCAATTATATATATATATATATATATATATATATATATTATCATGTTTTGTAAATTAATACAGTGAAGAGGCTGATTATTCATATTAAAATCCAATGTATTCATGTTACCTTATTGGAATACAATTCACTCAATACAACTCATTCAGTAAATAAGAAGCTAATTCTTTTTTACTTTAATTTATATCTGATATTAAGTTTGATATTAAATGTTTATTTAAACTGAGTTTTATTTCATACCAAAACCTGCAAGATTTTTAGGAAAAGTTTGCTCTTTAAACTTCATTTATTTCGAACTTACCAGTTTAGAAGATAGCAAGAAGCTGTCTTAAGTCTTAAAACTTAAAAAAGTAAAATAAAAAATGCTTGCATATACCAACAATGAACTGTGTGAAATGGTTCTGATGTATGGCAAATGCAATTGGATTGCTTGTGCAGTGGCATGGCTGTATATACAGTGTGAGACACCACTCATGTGTATGCAGGGCTAAGCGTTATGATACGGATATTCTGGCTTGTGCATTTGCTCATCCCCACTGCAGCGTAAATGAAGTTGCCAAGGAAAGTGGATTAAGCCAACAGTGCATAATACAAATATTTCACAGGAACTGTATGCATCTGTATTCCTGTCATTTGCAGCTGGCACAGTTACCTGGAGATACACAGAAAAGATTTGATTGTAATTACATCTTGACTGCTTTAGAAGAGGACAATTTCTCTCCAAAATTTTATGGACAGATTAGTCCCACTGCACACAAGACGGTGTTGTGAATCGCCATGATGAACACTACTGGGCTTAGAACAATCTATATTGGACTTGGGACACACATCATCAAGTGAGGTGGTTCACCGAAATTTGGTGTGGCATCTAGGGCAACCAATTTCATACGACCTATTTTTTACAACCACACTCTCAATGCTGACCAATATTTACATCTGCTTGAAACGGATATACAGGAATTCTTAAGACAATGCACCATTACAGCAGCTAATGAACATGTGGTAGCAGCACGACCAGGCACCACCACATAGGGGTGCACAAGTATCAAGGTGACTCAACAATGTCTTTCTCCAGAGGTGAAAAGGAACAGGAGGTTCCATAGCATGACAAACCTTAACTCTCTGGACTTTTCCCTCTGAGGCCATCTTAAATCATAAGTCTAGGTAACACCACCATCAAATGTAGCTTATCCGCAACAGTGTATCACATCTGCCTGTTCTCATGTTGAGGCCAATATACTGAAACACATACACGCTCATCTTGTGGCACAACACTTGTAAGCATGCATCGATGGTGAAGGGTAACATTTTGAGTATGCAAACATGAAACTTGCATTCTGTACAGGGTAATAAATTGTCTTTTATGCATTCACATCACCTCGTCTAAATACTGTCATTGCTTCCATGTGTTTTGATTTTCAGAGGGGAGGAAGCTCAGTCCCTTTCCATGTTTTGTTATGAGGGACAGAGATGGGCCTCCTAACCAGAGGTCCACATAATGAGATTAGTCCCCACCCCCACCCCAGTCTCATTATGTAGGTCATAGGCAGTTTCCTATATAACAGCACAAGACGTACATAGCTAGTTGCCATAATTTGTACGATATTGGCCTGAGGAAGGACATTCCTTGTAACCCTGTATGTGTATGTATGTATCAATAACTTTTTATTGTATGATTTCTGTTGAAATCAGTAGGGTTTCATTTTTCATATTTGTAAAAATCATACCACATTTCATTTGAATTGCTAAATTCATTTCAGAGACTATATTTCTACTCGCTATCCCACACACCCTTCCATAACATTTTAAATTCAAAGTAAATGTGGGTCTCAGTTTTGAATGTAAAAACTGAAACCAGATGGCATGGAAAGTTTTGCCTGCTATAATGATGGCAGCATTGTGAGTTCTGCTTTAACATTGCATGAAGAAAGGCGTATTTGTAAGAATCTTTTTTTTTTTCTAATATAAAAATGCAAATCAGGATGCAGACAAAAGCATTTTATTCAGACTTTGTGGCTATTTAAAGAACTCAATTGAATACTGAACTTAAACTGAAATCAAAGTTTTTCGGATCATGTAAAATTAAAACAGTCAAGTCCAATGACTGTTATGAAGTGGAGAAAAAAACAATCAGCATGAAGGATCTAATTTCATCATTTTTAAAGCAGATAACATGAAGACACAGGAAGAAAGTTAGCACAAGCACTTGTGATAAGCATTGACTTCTTTTTGATAGTGACAATTAGTTAGAACAATGAATATGACTGATGGCAAAAATAAGAGCACAAAGCAATTTTGCCTTTTTTTTTTCTTGCTCTTATTCCTTATTTTTCAGATTTCTTGTGACAAAGTAGTTGGATGGAGCATGTAAGCCCCAATAATGCCTTAATTTCAATGATTTGTTACCCACATGCTTTATCATTGAGGGCAGTGTGGCTTTCGTTTTCAAACACAAAAAATTGCAACCAGACCACATGAATGGTTTCGACTGTTCCGATGATAGACACCAACCAATGAGTTCTGCCCTATATACTATGTGAAAAGAGATGTATTTGTAAGAATGTCTATTCATTTTATTTGAACATAAAAATGTAAATCGGGGTACAGATGAGCATGATTATGAAAATGTATGATTATTTAGCATGCTGCTTTGTGGATTAAATGTTTGCTTTAAAAGATCAGCTTCCCCCAAGTCCCTCATCCTACATAATTAGAAATATGTGATTTTGTTAAGCAAATATTGAATTTCGTTTTAGTGCCATAAAATAATCAGAAACATTGATAAATAACAATCATTCTTCCAATTATTAATTTAAATATTTAAAAAATTTTAATTGTTTAGATGTTAACTTTAGATGTTGGTTGGGGAAGCTTAAAATAACCGATTCTATGATATTTGAATTCAGGATATTATTCAAAAATCAAATTAAAAACTTTTAAGCTCTTTAAGTTTAAGTGATATGGAATTTTAATAACTTTTTTATGCACTGTTATATAAGTATGCAGGAATTGGGTAATAAATTAAAACCTTCTACAAAAATAAAATAAGATTGTAGAAAATTGTGGAATACAGAAAAGGTCTTCAAATTCTCATATGAGGTATATTCAGGTAGGGAATACCATTGAAATTTTATGGTATTTAATATATTTTATACAAAGTTTGAAAAAAAAAAATGGATAATTGTATTTTTCAATTTGCACTGCAAACTAATGACCACCTTCGTAATGCGTAATAAACAAAATATCATCGCAATATGATTACAGTATTCCTCTTATCCAGTCTTTATAGAACACTATTGATAGAAAAACAAATGGCTTGTTAAATCAAAATTATCAATAGAAAAAAAATATCAAGAATGTTACTCAAATTTTACAATAAAAATATATGACATTCCAGGTTTTTTAAAGACGCTTTTCTAATTTTCCAGGTTAAAAAGATACTTCACTTTATCTCAGTACTTTGCCTTAATGTATATTGAAAGGCAAGTACAGAGTTAGAAAAAGGGGAGAAAAAACTTAAATAATACCAAGGTTTCAGGGGGCAAGGTCAACCATACAAATTGTAGGTCTCCTCCATATTTGATTATGTCCTTTGCTCTTTTTGTGAATTTTTCATGTCTTTACCTCCCTAAATAAATGGAGTACCTCCCCTTATGGGTGGAGCCCTGAAAGAGGAACTCTGAAATACAAATAATGAAGTGAAGTAAAAGTAATAAACTTACCACATCACCAGTTAGGGCATAACAAGACAGTAGACCACCAATGAAACGGATATTTGTTTCAAAAACAGATATTTCTGAATTCTAAAAAAAAAATATTAAATATTTATAACTGGAACATAAGTATAAAAATAAAAAATATATATGAAAATATTTTGTTTTATCACAATTGTCCAGCAAATGATTTTGTTTAAGTACACATCTCATGAAAAATATACCAGTTTGAATTGAATGGCGTTCAACACAATAAACCAAAACAGAGAGAAAACAATAAACCAAAACTAGAGACATTATGCTGTCAAAAATTTTCTTCTTTTTAGTGGCCAGGCACTTGATCGTCCAATCATTTTCCCATTTACCCAGATCGTGAACTATTTCAAATTTTAAGACAAAATATTTGAGCAGAGAGTTTACGTCCTGGACAGACTAACAATAGTAACACCACAAATTTTTGCAGGCATGTATCTACATAGTTGAAATTTACAGGAGCCCTTTTTTAAAATTTTGATTTAGTTTACAAGTTATTGATTTTATGCACTTCTAAAGTGAAAAATGTTCTTCATTATTGGTGAGTCTCTCTAGTTTCTCTGTCTCGTACCGCAAAACTATTGAACCAAAAAACTATATTTGAAGTGATGTCACATAGTTCTTTTGTTTTAACCAGGCATACTTTTTAAAGTGTTCTTTGGATTTTGAAAATTCACTGTGATTTCTGGTTGAATTTTACCTCAAGGTTTGCATCTTAAAACCTGGACAACATAGGTATTCAGTATAGTAATAAATAATGTTATGAAAATCTTATGATTTGAGTTTTAATCATACAAATTACTAAACATTCTATCTAATTCCCCATATAATATATCTATATATTAAATTTTGTAACAGTAGCCGT
Organism: Amaurobius ferox; assembly: GCA_951213105.1. Taxonomy (NCBI): domain Eukaryota; kingdom Metazoa; phylum Arthropoda; class Arachnida; order Araneae; family Amaurobiidae; genus Amaurobius; species Amaurobius ferox. The sequence continues at coordinate 59,201,961 of OX578155.1, read as the reverse complement.
ATTTGTTGAGTTATTGTGTCCACACCTCATATAAACAAATAGACAGATTAATATCTATATCACTAGATCAAAACCAACTGACATAGCACGATTGCTCATTAGCTAGCTGTTCTTGATGCTAGCCCGCTTGCAATTCACTCGCATTTTATTTTCAAAAGTCAAATTTGTTAATTTATATATTTTTATGCTCTCTCCTCATCATCTTATTAATTTGTACTAAACTTATTACTTTTGTTTCCTGGACTGGTATACCCTACCTTGTCTGAGCTTTTCCCTCGCCGCCCCCCCCTTCTTACCTCCTCTAGGCAGTCGGACAATGCCAAGACAGCGTCACCTAACATCAACATCTACAAGCTACGTCTAGTATTGGAATGAAGAAACATCTAAATAACGTGGAAATATACTAAAATTGGACAATTTTCAACGTTCGATGTGGGGATAAGTGCCCCGGCACAGGTACCCAGAAATGTTTCCTCTTGGCTATTTGAAGAAGTGTTCAAAATGAGTCCAAAAGTTCTTAATGCTTTCTGTCAAAATCTAGAATTAAAATTTTTTCAGAAAAACAATAAGTATAAATAAAAGAGTAAGAATAAATATTTGTCATTTAATTAATTTGTTCTGCTTTCCACAACTTGTTTAATTTATGTGTTGCTCCTTTCCTTTAATATTGATCTGTGGCTGACCAACCGATTCCTAGAATCGGCCAGGGAATGGAACCTGGTCAACACGACGCATAACATCATTAGGTGGTAATCAAAATTCTATACGATCACTATTTCTCTTCAAGGAAATATTACCTTCTAATTATTCTGTGTTAGACGGCAGTTGCCGATCTCTTACTTATTTTCGACTTATTTACAAAAAATCTATCTCACAACTTGATGCCATGAAGCCACTTCAAAATTTGGTAATCACAAAATAGATTTCACATCTTCGACAATCGGTCCGGCCGTCCAAATGGATGCTCTATGTCTTCGGATGAGTAGGATGGTCTGAGTCTTCAACCTTCGACAGTCGCACTGCTTATTGAGTATGCCATTTGCAGTTGAAATTTCAGTGACTCACATAAGAATGGCGTAAATGCACAGAAACACCACTTAATCTATCTTCAAACAAAGAGTAACGTTATTCGATAAATTAAAAAAAAAAAGGTACACTCTAGTTTACTCATTAACATTAAATGTTTCTTCATATAAATTATGCATCTAAGCTTAAAAGAACTAAAATTAATAAAAATAAGATAAACTAGATACAAATGTAGAAAACAAGGAATCTAGATAGGAAATACTAATTGGTGCAGGACCAGTCATACAAATTGTTAGTCTCACAAACAAATACACAAGCGGCCCTCCCCCCTTTCTGGTAGGTCGGACGGTCTGGGTCTCAACAATCAACAACAAGCGGCCCTCCATATTGAATTTTTCTTTTCTTATGAATCTTTCATGTTTCTCTAAATCAAAAAGAAAAAAAATCAGATCACCAGGCACCATCACCCTCCACCTGAGTGGTATTTATCCCCCTTATGAGTGGCCCTGATTGACATACTGAATATGCTACATGACAGTCAAAGGATTAAATACCATTGTATATGAAAGCAAAAATGTTAAACCAAAAGAATGTAAAATATCAAAATTTATAATCACACAGAAAGAAACATAAATTTTCACAATAAATTTTCATTATGTTTCATATTATGTATTCCAGTTCAGAACAATATGTAAACTGGAAATGAATCATGGAATTTTAAAAAAGTTTACAGGTTATTAAAAGTTTTGCAGTTCATCACTGTCAATACATTATATTGTGTATTTAAAGATAGTTAATAGCCTTACTCCTTGGTCCAAGTTAAGGTTTTCTGCTATCCAATCCCTGCCCTTCTGATAATCATCCAGCAAACCCATGAGATACAAGGTGTTCAAACCATCAACGATAGATGCACCAAGTGCAGTCTTGCCAAAAATGCCTGCCGAATGACCTCGCTTGGACAATGGCCTGAGTTCATTTTGACCCCATGCATACTGAACATAGTTGTCCCATGCATGTTTCATCATCTGCAAAACAAATGAAATTACAGTAAATAAATATACTAAGACCAGTATATATTACAAGCATCAAACAGAAAATTTAAAAATCTGATATGGACAACACATGATTGTCCTTATATAATAAAGCAATGAATCTATATATTTCACAGTGAAAAATGATGTGTAAAATCCATGGTATAATGTTTTTAATTTTTAATTGCACATCTAATGCTTTTCAGTTGACAACGTAAAACAATTTCAAAGTACTCAATTAACTAATATTTCACACAACTGTAAATTGACAATTATCAATATTGATAGCATCCACATTAAATAATTAGAGTCCATATATTAAAATATTTTAATCACTAATTCATATTTTATATAATTATTTATAACTTTAATTTTGTATAATTTTTGTTAATTTAGAGTGAAATTCATAATTCTGATAACATTTTTGCCAATCTAGGGTGAAATACTGCCACGTTGGCTATATTTCGCCAATGTTTTCGAATTATTAGGCATCGAAATTCAAAACTATTACCCAAAGTATCTTCTCTTGTGAATGGAACAAACTAGATCCATGAAAATGATGTTAATAAATTTATCGTGTAATATTACATATGAAAAGTGGACATATTTGACAATAGTTAATACTTTATTCATCATCATCATCATGGTACTACAGCTCTTGTAGGGCCTTGACCTCCTTTAAGATTTTTGACCATCCTTTTCTATTGGCCGCTTTCCTCTTATAATTGCTAATACCAAGCAATTTCAAATCCCCCTCTACCTGCTCCTTCCAACTGACCCTAGGTCTTCCTCGAGATCTTGACCCTCCTGGGTTTCCTTCCAAAAACCTTCTAGTGACTCTCCTCTCCTCCTTCCTCATCATATGTCCGAGCCATTGAATTCTTTCTTTTCTTATAGTTGTAACAATATCTATATCTTTATATCTTTCATAAACCTCTTTATTTGTTCTACTCCTCCAATGTCCATTTTCACATATTGCTCCAAAAATTCGCTGTAGAATTTTTCTAATATTTTATTAATTTTGTGTAATTTTTTCAATAAATTTATTTGAAAAATATGCAATAACTCGAGAATGGTTCTTATGAGTATTCTGTAGTTTGTCTCATTCATTTTCTAATAAAAAATTACATAAGAAGTGATCATTCATGTAATATTATTAAAGGTTCTGATATTTTAGAGATATTTTCAAATTTTGTTTAAGAATTTGGAGGGATCTTCCAAACATTCGATTGTGCTTATAATCAATAGGATACCTTATAATCAATAGGATGTGCTTATAATCAATATTCAGCAATTGCATTATTTGTACTAAATTTCATTTGAAATGCTCCATTTATTTGTGAGATATTGCATCCACAGACTTATAGACACACATACTTATACACACAGACAGCACCTAAAAAACGTTCGAGTCCAGGGATGCCTGACATCTGCTTTACCTTTGACAATTCGAATTCAAAAAGCATCAAAATACAAAACTATTACCCAAAGAATCTACTCTCATAAATGGAACAACCTAGATTCACAAGAATGCTGTTAACAAATTTATTGTATAATACTGCATATGAAATGTGAACATATTTCACAATAGTTGATACTTTTTAATTTTATGTGATTTTTTGATAAATTTATTTGAAAAATATGCAATATCTCGAGAACAGTTCATGCTAGCCTTATTAAGTTTAGGTCAATCATTTCAAATAAAAAATTACATAAGAAACAATTATTTACGTTACTTTATTGAAAGTTCTGACTTTTTGATGATATTTCAAAATGTCATTCAAAAATTTGTTGGTTTTCCAAACATTTAATTGCATTTGAAATCAATAGCTTTTCAGTATTCAATGATTTTAATTTTTGCCCCAAATTTCATTCGAAACACTCAATTCATTTGTGAGATATAGTCTTTACACACACATCACCTCAAAAACAATCGAGTTTGGGATGCTTGAAATGCACTCTTTCATAGGAAACTTGGAAACTTTCGAATTTTTGACTCCATCAAAATTATCGATTTATCAGAAAAAGCACTAAAATTCACTATTTGATTTAAAATAAGAAAATTTGTGACTTTATTTAAAAGTGCCAAAATTTGGAATTGTATTTAAAAGAGCTTCATAATAAAATTTATAATTTTATTTTAAAATGCTGAAATTTACGATTTTTACAATGTACTAATAAATTACGAAATTTTTTTGAAAAAAAGTCAAAATTCACAATTTTATTTAAAAGCATTAAAATTTGCAATTTTATTTGAAAGCGCTAAAATTTGGCCATCTCTTAAAGCTAATATTTGCAATTTTATATAAAAACAAGGAAATTTCCTATTTTATTTAAATGAGCTAAAATTCACTAATTTACTTAAGAGTTAGAGTTTGTGATTTTGATTATTAAAAGTTTCTATGAACTCAGCAGTGAAATTGAAGAGTAATAAAAAGCTAACCTTTATTTATTTTTTCTCCTTCAAAAATTAAGTTTTTAAGGACCTTACAAACCCAAACAGATCTCCCTCCCTCTCCCCGTTTGCAAAATTCAGAACTATTCCTGTGTTTACGAGGAGTATGGGCATATTAAATCAGTTTATTGCCGAGTCACCCTATCCTATTTTGTCCTTTACATCACTCTTTTTACTTTCCACTCTACAATACATGGTAATGTATAGGGAAAGTATTGGAATCATGCTGAAAATCATAAGTCGAGTTTTCGATGGATCTACACGTTTTGGGATATCTAGAATACGCAAAAACTATTTTTAGAAATAGTTTAATACAGACATATGTATCCACTCTAACTAAAAAACTAATTGACTGAATTTCATAAAATTCTGTATGTATTTATTTGTGGGTGACCCTGGTGCTGATTTGATTTAAGTACAATTCAAGATAAAATAACCTGCCATTTTTTGCAAAATGGCCTGTTTCGACTGCAGCTGAAGAACTATTAGACCAGATTTCACAAAATTTGGTAGATGTATGTATACATCACTTGTGGGTGACCCTGGTGCTAATTAGATTTTGGTACAATTCGGAAATACGAACTTGCTTATTTTTACGAAACGGCAAAATCTTAAGACTACCTGTGCTGAAATGCATCAATTAAATGCTTATTTTAGATGCAATTTTTTAAAACATTAAGCTACCATAAACCTTCGGGTTAGTCGTGTGGTCAGGGTCTTCAATCAATCATTACTCTAGGACTAGTCATTCGAGATATTTTAGGTTTTCAAATATTTGCTAAGGAGGTTTTGCTACGGCGCACACTGGTGCCATGGCGGAAAAAACCCCGAAACCCGAAAATAATATTTTTCGATACCAACTACTATTTTTTGATAGGCAATGAACCGAAGTATCTTGCCATGTAAATAAATGTATTTTATTCAGTATAACTAGAAGGAAAAACTGATCTTAAACAAGACTTCCACAAATCTAATTGAAATCTTGTTTTTTCTAACTAAAATTTCAATATTTTTTCCAAAATTTTTGTGGATATTTATAATTATATGTCTCATGTATTTTCAATATATGTAACCTCAGCTTATTTCTGACATAAATACATTTCGTAAAAACATAGCCAAAATCATACTATAAAGCGTAAAATACAGATATAATTTTTTTTGTTTTCCTTCATTTCTTTAAGCCTATAAAAAAAGCTACACATTCCTACACGCTCTGGATGAGTTATTTCGAAAACAGATACTATTATGCAACTGTTCTGCGAAAATCAGCTGCAACTTTTTGCAACCTTCGCTGTTTCGGCATATTTCATATTTTTTCTGAAGGTCCTGCTCAGCCCTACATAAGTATCGTTCGTACTTCAAATTTATCCAGCGACATTTATTTTCATGATAAATATTTTATTACTACTTTTAAAACATCAAAGACATATTTTACAACTTTAAACTTATCCCATAACAAGACATATTGAATTTATGCAACATTTCTTGAACCAAATTAAGCACTTTCAAAAAGTAAAAACAAAGCTTAATAATTTAATAGCACTTTACTATCGATATATATATATATATATATATATGTATGTATATAATTGTTGTACATTAAAATTTGTATTTTCTATGATGTATTGTTTCAACAGTTGTGACAAAATATGGGCATATTTCCGAACATTTTCTATTTATTTATTTTATTTTTTTAACTAACCGCTGATTAATGTGCTATTTAAAGACTGACAGTAAGCCGAAACAAAATTCAACCAGAAAGTATGTCGTTGGGTGTTAGTGCATTTATAAAAAAAGTTTTATAATTTTATCTTCAAAATTAAAAAACAAATCTGATGTGGGCAACACATGACTTTCCTTATATAATGCACTGAATTTACTACTTTTACAGTTAAAAAAATGTTATTCTTATAAAAAATACTTATTATTTTTTATATATATTATTTTTATAGTAAATTCTTTCCAAGATATTGAATTTCCTTCAATCAGTCGTCATTTTCATTAATTTCGTGTCATTTTTATCCATTTAGCAAGGTTTTTGTTAATTTGGTAATAATTAAAAATGTCGCCAAGTTGGCGACATTCAGCCAAATTCGCCGCCAAAATATCGCCAAGCGTTATGGACGGAGAAATAAGTTATTCTTACAGCAGATAAATGACTATTGGCATTCAAATACAAAAGTATTATTCAAAGTATCTTTTTTCATGAATGGAACGAGCTAGTTCCACGAAAATGATGTCACCAAATTTATCGCATGATATTACATATGAAAAGTGAACATGTTTCTCATCACTTAATTTTTTTTTTAATTTATGGGATTTTTTGATAAATTTATTTGTTAAATGTTCAATATCTCGAGAACGGTTTATGCTAGCGTTCTAAAATTTATGTCAACCGTTTTCTAAAGAAAAATTACATAAGAAATGTCTATTTGCACAACTTTATTAGTGGTTTTGATATTTTGAGAATATTTTCAAAATTTCCCTCGAAAATTTAGGGGGGTTCTGAACATTCGATTGCGTATAAAAACAATAGGCTTCCAGTGTTTACGGATTGTGATTTTTGCATCAAATTTCGTTCGAATCGGTCCATTTGTTCGTCAGTTATCATCTCCACAGACTCACTGACACACACACACACATACTTTCACACACACACACAGACATCACTTCAAAAATGTTTGATTTGTGATCAGGGATGCTTGAAACGTGCTCTCCCGTCGAAAACTCGAATTTTCGACCCCATCACAATACTTTACTTATACATTATGTATATAAGGAAAGTAAAAAGGTGAAGGCTATGAGTATACCTTCATATCTCCCCCCGAAAAAAAATCTGGGACCGCCACTGATTTTAATATTACCATGCATATAAAAATAAAATCTTACTTTTAACTTATCTACATGCACATAAAGTATGCAAAAATATTAAGAAATGCATAAGTTGTGAGGTTTTTTCCGCAAATTCCTCATTTGGCACCACTGTGTGGCGGTTTGAGTCCAGTTACCAAATGAAAATAAAAGATAAATAAAAAGCATAAAATCAGTGTAATTTCAATGAATGATGCATGATATGTAGTGCAATTAAACTCAAATGAATTATTAATAAAATAAAGGGAAAATAAATTTGAGTCTGCAAGGAAAGTGATGTGCTGCTCACATCAGATTTTTACCGTTGTTTTGAAAACTGTAGCTTTGATTGATACATGCATATTCTACTAAGTGGACTACATTTATGTATGAGAGAAACCTCAGATATGTTTTTGCAAGACGTTCATTGTAATGAGCTTTTCAAAAAATATAATATAAAGTTTTTTTTTAAATGAGCTTTCACTTAAAAAAAATGAGCTTTTTAAAAAATATATATAAGCTTTTTTTTAAATAATAAGAGCTTTTCTTAAAAATTAATATGAGCTTTTTTAAGAAATATGAGTTTTCTTATATACAATATGAGCTTTTCTTAAAAAATATAAGCTTTTTTCAGAAAATAATATGAGCATTTTTTAAAAGTATGAGCTTTCTTTTAAAAAAATATGACTTTTTTTAAAAATATAATCTGAGCTTTTATTTAAAAAATAATATGAGTTTTTTTAAATATGAGCTTTTTTAAAAAATATGAGATTTTAAAAAAAAAATTGAGCTTTTTAAAAAATATGAGCTTTCTTAAAAAATATGAGCTTTTTTAAAGATAATGTATATTTTTTAAAAAAAAATGAGCTTTTTAAAAAACATATGAGCTTTTCTAAAAAAATATCAGTTTTGAAATCTAATATGAGCTTTATTTAAAAATATGGGCTTTTTAAAAAAAAAAAAAAAATGAGTTTTTATAATATGAGTTCTTTTCAAACAATATGAGCTTTTAATTAAAAAATAATGACCTTTTAAAAAAATTATGAGCTTCTTTTAAAATGAGCTTTTTTAAAAAAATAATATGAGCTTTTTCTAAAAATATGAGCTTTTTAAAAAAAAATATTAGTTTTTTTTAAATACGATATATTTTTAAAAGATAGGAGCTTTTTAAAAAAATATGAGCATTTTTTTTTATAAAAATATGAGCTTTTATAAAAAATAAGTTTTTTAAATAATGAGCTTAATTTTAGAAATATGAGCTTTTTAAAATATGTAAGCTTTTTTAAAGCTCTTTTTAAATAATATATATTTTTTAAAAATATGAGCTTTTTTTTAAAATTAATATGAGCCTTTTAAAAAATGAGCTTTTTTTTAAAACATTATGAGCTTTTTAAAAAAAATATGAGCATTTTTCTATAAAAATATGAACTTTTTTAAAAAATAAGTTTCTTTTAAAATTATGAGCTTTTTAAAAAATGTAAGCTTTTTTAAAAAATATAAGCTTTTTTATAAAATATTATGAGCTGTTTTTAAATAATATATATATTTTAAAAAATATGAGCTGTTTTTAAAAAATCATTTTAAGAAATGAGCTTTCTTTAAAAAAATTAGCTTTTAAAAAAGAGGAGCTTTTTAAAAATGAGTTTTTTTAAAAAAAAATTAATATGAGCTGTTTTTAAAAAATAATATGTGCTTTTTAAAGAAAGCTTTTAAAAAATATGAGCTTTATGTAAAAAAAATGAGCTTTTTAAAAAATAATATGGGTTGTTTTTAAAAAATATGAGTTTTTAAAAATAATATGAGCTTCTTTGAAAAATAATGTGAGCTCTTTCAAAAAATAATGAGCTTTTTTTATATGAGCTTTTAAAAAAATAATATGAGCTTTTTATAAAAAATAATAAGAGCTCTTAAAAAAATATGAGCTTTTTTTTTCAAAAATAATATGAGCTTTAGAATAAGACCAAACCCATTACTCTAGAACTTCGAGACATTGCAGTTTTTTCGCATTTTTATTACACCGCTTTTGAGAAAATGTCATTACCAAATAAAAACAAAAATTGAATTAAAGGTGGAAATACAATATTACTTTGTGCAATTAAACTCAATGTAATGAATTAAAGAAAAAATGAATTTGAGTCCGTAGGACAAAGCATGTGCTGCCCAAATCAGATTTTAAAATTTTGATGATGAAGCATTAAAAACATTAAGAGTATAGACATTCACAGACACACACTTAAACATGAATACAAAGTTGGTTAGTGCACTTGGGATAATGTGAAATGTTGACAATTATATGCCCTATCGTTTACTCTTCTCAAAAATGTTCGATTCATGATCAGGGTGACAAACGTTTCGTACCTATTGTTGTTATGAGTATTACGATGTAATTGTTATATTGCACAACAATTATATATGTTTTATTGTTGTCAGTTAATAAGAGGGCGCAGCTCAAACAGGTGCATCACGTCTGTAATAAGCTCCGATTAATGAGCGGTAGCGAATGGAGGGAGGAGCCTCGTAGTTTTGCGAACATACAAGTAGGCGGTTGTGTGCGCCAGTCAGATTGAAAGAGCTCGCGAAGTGAACTCCAGGGTTGGTGAATGCCAGTTAACAAGGGATTAACAAGGCTCCCAATGAACATATTATGCCTGTGTAGCAGGCGGCACTAAAATGCTCGCGAAGTGAGTTACGAAAGTTGGTGAGTATAGTAACAGGAGGAAAGGGCTCTGGGGTTTTGCGAGGGTATTGACATGTAGGCAGTTGTGTACGCCGGCAGGATTGAAAGAACTCGTGAAGCGAGCTCTAGGGTTGGTAAATGTCAGTTAACAAGGGACAGTCCGTAACGGATGTATAATGACCGTGTTGCAGACAGCATTCAAATGCTCACGAAGGGAGCTCAACAAGTTATATAGGTTGGCAACTGTAGCCACGAGGAAGTGGAGACCCCTAGTCATCTAAATAATACATTCATTTAAAGAGGAGGGGGGGGGGGGGGGTCATGGTCAAAGAGCTAGAATCACTCCTCGAAGGTCGTGGTATAGAGGTGGGTGCACACGACTATGCCACAAAAAGTTTGTCTTAAAAAAATTGGCTTTACCTAATACGGATTCCATCCAAAGCTAGTTAGATCATTTTATGTTAGATATAAAAAATGTCTGACAAATAAGCTATATTTCAGTAGCGGCATCAGGTTTTTTAATTAATTAACTTATTTAGTTTGTTTTGGAGGGGGGGGGGGGCGGCAAACAAATATTTTATTTCCCATTTCTTCATATATAATTTCTCATAACTACAATGGGTTTCGATGGGATGGGGTATGACTCCCAAATCCCCTTGGCTAATCTTATTTAAAATCCCCACTGCTAATTTTATTTAAAATTTTCATTACCAAATAAATCAATTTGTTTTTTTTTTGCATTAATCAGTTTTACAGAATATTCTATAATTTCATTAACACTTCACAACAAAGTTGAAAAGTGTTTATGACTTTGTTCATTCATTCTGTGTGTCTGTCTGCCTGTCTGTCCGTTAGCACGATAATTGCCGTAAAAATGACTTTATTAAAATGAAATTTTAGTATGTTGTTCAGACGGTCTGTGGGACCCATGGGAATATAAATGAAGAATATCATCCAATTAGTTTTGGATTGAACCCGGGTTGAGAAAATGAAATACACTGAACCATATGAGACATAATTTTTCAAACATTTTTTAATCGGATTTAAAATTCAAATTGTTTCCAAAGTTTTAAGAAATATTCAAATTATCCCATAAAATATATAAAAAAAGTTTCAGCAAAATATAATATATTCAGTAGTTTTTTAAATAAAAATAATAATTATACCTTTTATATGAAGAGATCGCGTGACCATTATATGAAGAAATCACGTGACCCACTTAAAAATAAAATATGGCATCCATCTTGTAACAAAATTGTGATTTTTAAAGTTATTTTTAATTAATATTTAATGTTGTACCTGTCCTAAAACCGCTTTATTTCTGCTTAAATTCTGTGCATCTACATCCGGAAACAATGCAATTACAAGATGGTTGAGTTTAAATGATCATCCCACTTTGATTATTTCCACAACGCAACCTACTTTTCACTTATAGAAAATGTAAATAGCAAAATATGTAGAATGAGTTGTATAAGAATTGCTGCATTTCTTTAAAGTAAAATTATTTAGCTCATGGAGTCTGCAATATAGCTGATATGAATGAAATATTCATTGATTTTACAGAGAGAAGGACAATTTTTTTCGATGAAGTTTTAAGCATAGAGTTTAATTACTTGTACCTCCATGGTCTTAAGTTTTTAAATAAAATAAATTATTACAGTATTGTGACGAATGAAATGAATGGAAAAATGTTGATGAATGATATGCTGCTTTTATAAAGAGAGCCAGGTGTGTTATATTTCGATGACGTCATTTGAATAAATTTAATTTGTTTTCGATGAAGTTTTCAAATATAATAAATTATTGTAGTATTATGATAATTTTAAAAATATTACCGAGGAATGTATCGCATTTTAGAGATGTTTAAACCAGGTAATTTATATTTCAATGCCGTCATTTGAATGAAGTTCATTTTTTTCGATGAAGTTTTTAAGTTTTCAAATATAATAAATTAATGTAGTATTGTGATAATTTAAAAATTACCGAGGAATGTATCGCATTTTAGACATGGTTAAATAAAATTGCATTGAAGTTGGAAAGTGTTTCATAATCAATACTTTACGCATGATTGATCTTTCTTGTTTAATTTAAATACTCATCCTACTATTAGCCAATTTAAAAGCTAACGTACTTCTGCATGAAACATTACATTTTTATAAACGCTTAATTCCTCACCGAACATTGCAGCTTAACAATTTTATTACAATGAAGCACTACCTAGTTTAATATAAACAACAAATTTGGTTGTAAAAGTAAGTTAAAAAAATTGCTCAAATTTGGATAAGTCTACATAGGAAAGAATATTCTTTACATATATATACAGGGTGTCCCTAAAAAGATTGAAATACGCTGTAATTCTTTACCTGTTCGAGATAAATGGACAATGTAAATTGCAAAAATGTTGAAAGTAAGGTAGGAAATAAGACTAAGTTAATGAAATAGTCCCCCCATTAATTTTTAAAAAGTTACACTTTTTAAATTTTTACACGACCCCCTTAGACAAATTTGGTCAATTGGAAAAATTTTATTTTTAATGCAATAAGATCATTAAAAAAACCCCGCATATATGTAGGACCATATATCAAATTAGGACCATATATCAAATGAGGACCATATATCAAATTAGAAACGTAAATTTGTGACCTATCCCAAAAAAGATAAAACTGGATGATAACACATAGGAGACATTTTTGCGAATTCTGCATAGGCTCACGATGCAATCACTGATTACTTTTCAATACTGAATTACTTTTTACTGAAGTACTTTTTCAATAATTAAGTACTTTTGAGTACTTTTTTTTTTATCTAAACAATTTCCATCGTCAATTTGTTTATGATCCCCATTTTTACTGATGAAACAGCCTTTCAGATGGTACGGAAAAGTGGCATAGGTCAGTTTTTCCTTTATCATAATTCAGTTGATTTTAAAGATGCAGATATGCGTTTTTTTTAATGATCTTGTTGCATTAAAAATAAAAAAATTCTGATTGACCAAATTTATCTAAGGGGCTTGTATAAAAATTTAAAATGTGTAACTTTTTTAAATTAATGGGGGGACTATTTCATTAACATAGTATTATTTCCTACCTTACTTTCAACATTTTTGCAATTTACATTGCCCATATATCTCCAACAGGTAAAGAATTACAGCGTATTTCAATCTTTTTGGGGACACCCTGTTTAAGGAAAGAATTGTGACGGGGTCGAAAATTCGGAATTAGAGTTTTTGACGGGAGAGCAAGTTTCACGTATCCCTGAACACGAATCGAATGATTTTGAGGTGATGTCTGTGTGTATGTGAAGTTGTGCATGTGTGTCCGTGTGACTGTGGAGACGAACGATATCTCACGAACGGAGAGATTCGAACGTAATTTGGTACAAAAATTGCAATCTGTGAACACTGGAACTCTATTGTTTATAAACGCTATCGAATGTTCAGAGCACCCCTAAATTTTCGAATGAAATTTTGAAAAAATTGTCAAAAGATCAAAATCTTCAATAAAGTTATGTAAATAATCGTTTCTTGTGTAATTTTTTCATTATAAAACGATTGGGACAAAAATTAGCAAAAATATTCGGCAGGATGTCGCCAACTTGGCGACGTAATGGTGCCGTTGTGAGCAAAATATCGCCAAATTCGTAAAAATGTCGGCAAATTAATGAAAATGACGCCTAATGGACGGTAATGATTTACAAATTTTGAATTCCGTCGTATGATGGACATACCTTCTAGTTTAAAAGAATTGCTTTTCTCTCCATTTATCTGTAACACTTGGCGATACATTTGGCGAATAATCTAGCGGATATCGCCATCTTGGCGATATTTTACCCCAGATTGACGAAAATATCGTCAAAGTTAATGAAATTGAAGCCTAATTGATGAATTAATTATTAAAATATTTTGATATATAAACTATATTGCTTATTGAGGATGCTATCAATATTAGTAATTGTTAACACTAGAACGACGGAAGCGGTGATTTTAACCGCATAACTACTTTGAGAAACGATTTCTCCAAAACGACTAATTCCAGCCCATTGGAATTTTGACTTTTCTTATTTTCTTAAAGTTATTGAAAACAAAGAAAAATATTCTATGTTTTATAATAGGAGAACTAATCAACGATCTTCCCAGAACGACAGCAGCTGTCGAAATGACCACCAGAGAGATTTCACACGATGATGCAATCCGACTGCGGAGTTGCGCTACTGTAAGCCGTAAGAACGATTGCATCAGCTTTTTAGCATTATTCGGCGTGTTTCAAGAACGAACAACGACTGTGCTCGTGTTGGATGTAAATTATTTCATAAAATTTTAACACGATGCCTCGTGGGAAGTGACTGACTACTGATGGGTGTCTAGCACTTTTTCAGCAACTTAGCGAGAATTCCAGTAATGATGGCGATGATAGTGATGCAGATATTGTAGTTTCTGATGAAAATGAAATTGCAGAGCACAGCGTCAGCTCTCAGAGGAGCAAACAGATTCTGGCAGTAACGATTCGTTCAATTCAACTCGCCTTCAACGCAGTACCTCAGTCCTCCCTTGAGGAAAGGTAGCGAAAAGTAACAAACGTCGTCAGTGCTCGTTCTGCCGTAATAAAACACAAGATTTATGTTCATCATGTGATAAGCCCACCCGTGGAAAATGCCAAGAACGGTGCATCAAGAACGCTTATTGCAAAAAACCGTGTCGAAGAAACATCCTAAATGCTGTAACTATGATAATTTAACAAAATTAAACACACATCCATAACAGAAGGTCTTTATTTCACTTCCTTAAGACGTACAAAAGTTTAAAAAGGCCATAGCGCTTTCGAGCATAAGTATGCTCTTCATCAGTGGCTACACGGAAATAAAGTTTGAATCGTTCATATATAGACCAGATGAACGATTCAAACTTTATTTCCGTATAGCCACTGATGAAGAGCATACTTATGCTCGAAAGCGCTATGGCCTTTTTAAACTTTTGTACGTCTTAAGGAAGTGAAATAAAGACCTTCTGTTATGGATGTGTGTTTAATTTTGCTATTTTAGCATTAGGCGTGATGCCAAATTATTTATGATAATTTGGTTTTGAATTAAAGGTATGTTGTATTTTTTCTATGGCGGTCAAATTGACCGCAGCCCGTCCTTCTTGATAGTTCAAAATATCAGTCGTTCTAGAGTTAATATAGTGATGCGTGAAATATAAATTAATTGGGTAATTTGAAATCGTGTTACATATTGTCATCCGGAAAAAGCTCAGAATGTACAATTCAACGCTAAAAACACCGCACCGTGGATCTTTTCATCATTTTTCACTGAGAAAGAAGTAAATTCATTGTATTATATTAGGAAAGTCATGTGCTGCACACATCAGATTTATAGTTCGAACGTATGTATGTATGCTCGAACGAGCTGTATAAAGGCATTTAATTAGCGGAACTCTTACAGTCTGTTTCAAAATTATAAGACCACTCAAAATTCCATCCTTTCTCAACAAAGACAACATTGAATGTGAATTTTAAAGAAGGTGTATGAAACGAAACAATTTTGCAGTGTTAATTTAGCCTAGAAAAAAAAAAGATAGAATATTATTTTCGTGACAAACGATTTTTCGAAATCACGGTGTTACATAAATATAAGACCACTTTAAATTTTCTAATAATGCAGACGATTTTTGTTTAACTTTGGAGTTTAACTGTAACCTAAACCATCTGGAAAGGTTGGAAAGAAGGAGAAAACGCAGAAATTCAGAATTGAACTGTTTTATTCGTTGAATTATTAAAATGTCTCATGGAAGTGATTTGTCTGAAGTAGAAGTGCGAAAAGTTTGGTTCTACAATGGAAAAGGAAAGTCGGAACGTGAAATAAGTAAGATTCTTAATCGTTCTAAAACGGCTATTCACAATTTTTTTAGTAAAAAATAATTGTATGGAATGCAGAAATGATCTGGCCGCAAAAAGCAGTTATCAGCTCGTGATAATAGACAAATTTTCCAGCTTGCAACGAAAAACTACCAGTCCACTTATAAAATAGCACAGCAGACAAGTAAACAAGTGTCTCATGTAACTGTGTTGAAGACCCAGACCGTCCGGCTCGCCCTGAGGGCTTGAGCAACCATTTGGAAGGACGGTCATGTAACTGTGTAACTGTCATGTAACTGTGTGGCGAAGTTTGAAGTCGAATGTTGATGTTAAATTTCGGAAACTAAGAAGCAAACCACGACTTCTTAAACATCATAAAGAAGCACGTCTGAAATGGGCAAATAATGTCATGTCCTGGAACTCTACATGGAAAAATATAATATTTTCGGACGAGAAAAAATTTAACTTAGACGGTCCGGACGGCAATAACTACTACTGGCATGACTTAAGGCAAGAATCTCGTGAGTTCTTCAGTAGGCAGATGGGAGGCGGTTCGTTATGGTGTGGGGCGCTTTCTCATATACAGGAAAATGCGATCTGCAAAGAGTTTATGGCAAAATGAACTCGGACAGTTATTGACAAATGTTATACGGAAGTCTGATACCCTTCAGGCCACTTTTAGACGGGCCGAAATGGAAGTTCCAACAAGATAATGCTCCCAGTCATGCATCTAAATCAACAAAAGCATGGCTCAAAAAAGAAAAGATTGATGTTATATCTTGGCTGAGCCTTACCTTGACCTAAACCTCATAGAAAACCTGTGGGGTTATTTGTATCGCCAGTATACGAAAACAACAAACAATATCATTCGGCATATGAATTGGAAGTCGCCATTATGGAGACATGGGACAATATTCCGGAATTTGTCTTTAAAAATTTAATTAAATCGATGCCAAATTGTGTGTTTCAAGTTATTCAGAAAAATGGTGGAGCAACAACTTACTAAATTTGCGAAAACTTTCTTTTTCCACATGTGGTCTTATAATTTTGTAACAGGCATGTGTGCCACTTTTTGTTATATTGCTGTTTTATTTTTTTCTAAATGAATTCCGTACATGTAAGTTGCTAAAGTTTATTCAAAACTTGTTCTGACATGGAGTAGTTTTGATTTTGAATAAAAAAATATTTCATTAATTACCTAAATAACAAAAAGTCTCGTGGTCTTATACTTTTGTAACAGACTGTACTACCGAGTAGTGATACACAAGTGTGCCCAGCCGGCACCCTCGATAGCAGATATTATTGCTTTACTGGCAAATTATTATTCCTTTACAGTTTTACACCGCATAGTTAAATAAAAGGGAATCAAATAGTAAAAGCTCCTATCGCGATCTGGAAGACCTACTCGCAGTGGGCCTACAAGCCGAAAAGTCAAAAGTTAGCGCCCGTTGAAAAGCACTGCTAAGAAAGTAAAAATACAGGGTGGTGCAACAAGTCTTCGACAAACTCGAAGGGTTGGTCAGGCATACAAAAACAATCCTGTGACCGCAAACGTCATCGTGGGGTGTTACAGATGCAGAAAGAAACAAAAAGAAAGGAATGCAGATAATACAACACAGGTCTATTAGACATAACGATTACAAGTATCAATTACTGATTATCATGCTATTAAAGCAGGTGCTCAAATTTCTTGCCATCCGCAGATATGCATGTCTGGCAACGTCCACGATGGATTGGCGAACGCGTTCAAAAATGTCAGGACGTATGCTGCTGCCTCAACGACTCTAACAAGCTCAGCGTCAGATATGTTACAGGGGTCTCGTAAAAAGGTGGCTAGCGCAAGGGGATTGCCCTCGGATGACCCGAGTTTGAATCCAGGTTCTACCCAAATTGTCCCCGTGAAGTACGGGCATGTAAAATATGTGGGCCCGTAATTCCCTCCGAGAGGTTGTTCGCAGGGGAAGGGGGTACGGCCTCTGTGGATGCCACATCCACTGGGTCTAAATTGGGTGGCACTTCCCAGCCGTCCAAACAGATACCCTATACCTCCGAGTTGGACGGTCTGGGTCGAATAAGGGTGTTACATTGAATTTTCAGTCACAATGTAACATTGCAGTTTCGGAAGAGCCAGCTGGACCTAAGAAGATCGCCCCTGAAACAAAGATATAAAATGTATAAACTTCCCTGGAGCGCACGTACACCGGGCGTGGATCAGGAGAACAACGGAAGCTTTTGAATTTCAAATGGGCTCTGATCAAGGCCAAACTTTAACAAGAGGCCTGCTTCTCCCAAATATGACGTCACGATCGGTGGCTGAAGCCACCGATGGTGACTGGAGTGATGGAAGGTAATTTTTCATTCCATCACTCCAGTTTTGACTTTATTTCCCAAAGAAAAACTAAATTTAAAGGAGAGGATTTATAAGTTATATAAAGGTTAATATTTATAAAACTAAATTCACTAAGAAATTCTACCCAAATTGTAATAACAATAAATATAGGAAAAAAGTAATGGGGTTAAAATACTAACTACTTTAAAATGAAAATCCAAAAGGAATTGTTTATACAAACATAAGAACACAGTACTTACTATTCAATCATTGACTACACTACATGTAAAAAACTGAATATTTATTAATCTTATGAAAGACATCTGAAATTTCAAAAAAACTTTTTACATTCCTTACAGCATAAAGTCTATAGTTATGTGATTGATATACATACACATATTCCTCTCAGTGGCGCGCAGCGACGGGGGGACCGTCCACCCCCCAGAGCCTTAAATTAAAAATATAAAAGTATTGGTTAAGGATATGGTTAAGGATATTGGTTAAGGATATTGGTTAAGGATGCACCATCATATCCTTAACCAATACTTATCCTCTCAGTGGCTGCGCGCCACTGAGAGGAATATGTGTATGTATATCAATCACATAACTATAGACTTTATGCTGTAAGGAATGTAAAAAGTTTTTTTGAAATTTCAGATGTCTTTCATAAGATTAATAAATATTCAGTTTTTTACATGTAGTGTAGTCAATGATTGAATAGTAAGTACTGTGTTCTTATGTTTGTATAAACAATTCCTTTTGGATTTTCATTAAGTAGTTAGTATTTTAACCCCATTACTTTTTTCCTATATTTATTGTTATTACAATTTGGGAAGAATTTCTTAGTGAATTTAGTTTTACAAATATTAACCTTTATAAAACTTATAAATCCTCTCCTTTAAATTTTGTTTTTCTTTGGGAAATAAAGTCAAAACTGGAGTGATGGAATGAAAAATTACCTTCCATCACTCCAGTCACCATCGGTGGCTTCAGCCACCGATCGTGACGTCATATTTGGGAGAAGCAGGCCTCTTGTTAAAGTTTGGCCTTGATCAGAGCCCATTTGAAATTCAAAAGCTTCCGTTGTTCTCCTGATCCACGCCCGGTGTACGTGCGCTCCAGGGAAGTTTATACATTTTATATCTTTGTTTCAGGGACGATCTTCTTAGGTCCAGCTGGCTCTTCCGAAACTGCAATGTTACATTTTTGAACGCGTTCGCCAATCCATCGTGGACGTTGCCAGACATGCATATCTGCGGATGGCAAGAACTTTGAGCACCTGCTTTAATACCATGATAATCAGTAATTGATACTTGTAATCGTTATGTCTAATGGACCTGTGCTGTATTATCTGCATTCCTTTCTTTATTTCCGTGTAGCCACTGATGAAGAGCATACTTATGCTCGAAAGCGCTATGGCCTTTTTAAACTTTTGTACGTCTTAAGGAAGTGAAATAAAGACCTTCTGTTATGGATGTGTGTTTAATTTTGTTGAATTATCATAGTTACAGCATTTAGGATGTTTCTTCGACACGGGCATCAGCCATGAGTGGCGATTTCCGTGGAGTGCAAATACATATTAAGAACCATTTTCCAAATGCTTTGTATGTTCATTGTAGCAGCCATTCCTTAAACCTGGTTATATCTGATTCATGTTCTTCAACCTTTATCAGAAACTGTATCGGGACCATAAGTAATGTGTATGACTTTTTCCATACGCCTAAACGTCAAGCTGTATTAAATAAATTCAGTGAAAATTACTCAAAGAAACTCAAGCAGCCATCCCCGACTCGATGGATACAACGACATGACGCAATAAACATTTTCGCTAAAAAATACAATTCAGTTGTGAAGGCCCTTACAGAAATATAATCTACATGGACAGATAGACTTCTTCCAGACAGCTTGCTCTGATGCTGGCCGAGCGGAAGGGGCTGACCGCGGGAAAGTTAACGTGAGATTTTTTCACAAACGAAAGAAATATTTGGTTCCTAGAATTTTAATAACAAAATCAAGCCAATAATATTGCCGTAAGGCGTGTTCTAAATATTTGGCTAGCTAATGGTAACAGGGGCACCTTGTAGAGAGGAGTGAGTTTGAAGTTTTAAAATGTTAAAATTGAGGACTTGAAATGAAGTGCTGATCAGAAACGGTCGCAAGGAGAGACGCGCGGACCTGACCCTTTCGCGGGAACGAAACCTCTGAGACCCCTAGATCTCAACGGTCCAATGAAGGTATTTATCCGCCTTTTGTATATGCATACTCGCATGAAGGCGTCTTAGTATTCCCTAACCCCTCTACTTAGGTTAGCCTGAACCAAAAGGAGATGGCAATTTACACGACATTAAGATAATGGTAGGAATTATTATATTGAAATCATATGTAATAACGGGTAATTAGAATTCATATTTTGAGTGTATTGTTTGAAATGAATATCATGATCTCTGGGATTATGAACTTAGTGTAAATATGTATGTCAAAATGTGTTAATAGTAGATGATTCCTTAATATACGGATTATCCCAAAATAAATGTTATTGTTTTATTGTTAATTACTAGTCCTCATTTCAAGTGTTTATGTAACTGTTTTAATTGAATTATTTCCACGATCATAGCCTTCTTCGCACCCTTGCCGGACGTGTGTGATTCCCGAATAGCAAAGGGGTCTAGTAAACAGTTTTTGAGGCAACCGCACAGGAAAAATTCAATAGGGGACAAGTCGGGGGACTGTGATGGACCCTTCCACCCTGCAGGAAAGGTCCTATGAAGATAGTCCTATCATCCTGGCTAAAACATGCATAGCTGCAGATGACAAGAACTTTGAACACCTACTTTAATACTATGAAATCAATTATAATTGATACCTGCAATTGTTATATCTAACAAACCTGTATTGTATTATCTGCACTTTTTTCATTTTGTTTCTTCCTGCATCAGCAGCATCTCACGATGGCATTTGCGGCCACATGCTCCTATGCAAAACGGGCTTGTTTTAGTATACCTGACCCTGACCTGACCTGACCTTAAAGTTTAACTTGAGGTAAGAGAAAAACTTGATAAGACTTTTTGGACCACCCTGTCATAGGCGGAGTCACGGGGGGGGGGGGGGGGTGCTAGGGGTGCGTCAGCACCTCCATTACAAATCGCGCAAACACTCCTTTATACCCTAATTCCAATTTTTCTCTCTCTCCCGTTCACTCTAAATCGTTATTTTATTTACGGATTTATACCATGCGCATGGATTTATAATTTGCACATGCGCTAGGCTTCGATAAAAAAAAATCTGTCGTGAACTCTCGCTTATTACGGAAGGATACAGACGTTAAACGTTAGTTTCGTATCGAGTTTGACAGAACATTGTCAATATTCTATTGGCGTCTGTGCTAGCGTGTTCATAGTTTTCAAATTTCTTTTTATTTAGTGTTTTTTACGAATTAAGACCATGACTATATCATGCAGAAATCATTGGACGAAATATAATGAATTAAGAATATAATGAATGGACGAAATATAATGAATCCACAAGTAAACTATTCGTTATTTTTAAACTATACATACTTGGCATGAGCACCCCCAATTGTGAGCTTCCCAATGCATAGCACACCCAATTGTGAAAGCCTGGCACCGCCTATGCACCTTGTATAAAGATGAGAAAATTTCTCCAAGCCAAAATAAGCATGTCTATACTTCATGCAGAGATGAGTGCCACCATCAATCATTGATGTTTAATCTGAATTATTCTATAGTATCAACAAATATAAATTTATCTTTTAACAAATTCTTTGTTCAAAGTCAACGTTCAATTTACTTCCACAAATTCAAAATAGCATAATTAAAAGTATTCCCACATGAATAAAGACAACTTTAAAGATATGCCCTTTCACAATTTCAAAGTGTAAAATTTATTATACTTGACAAGACAATTTTAATATTTTCATCATTAGCAGCCAACAACGCGCATAGTTACACAGTTTAAAAATGGCACGCCGCCAAAAGCAGACGATATTTTCCAAACCGTTTAAAATATAACTACTAAACATCAAAAGTTTCCAAAAGTTATTGTTAAAGCCATTATTGTCTCCGATCAATACTAGTCGCCGGAAAGTCTCTTGTGAAGTTCCGGCAGAACGCCAGGCATCTTTTTTAAAAAGCAGGACATTTTAGAAGAATTGAAGAGGCATCATAAAAGAACAAGGAAATCCATTCAGAAGGTTAATGTTTGGAAGGAAAGTTGAAGTCGGATCTGGATGACATTGAACCAAAAGTGATTCTCCAATATGGAAGGGAAGCATTTATTTAAGATGTCAAGTTGAGGAGAGATTTTAAAGTTAGAAGATCCAGAGAAATTAATATTAACACGGGCAGGATCTCTGAGGCGTAATGGATGTCAATGGCAATATAAGCAGATAAGAAGAATGGGTTGAAGTTTCCGGGAAAGCTAGCAGATGTTATTTTGTAATTACGAAAACAGCGTTTAATTGCTTTCGAATGTTTGCATCCGTAATAGCATGAAGGTTAGAGAACAGGAAGAGAGTCCAAAAGGACTATTTTTCAGAAAATTTGCATTACAATCTGTACACAGTATACAGGGTGTCCCAAAACGATTGAAACGCGCTTCAATTCTTTACCTGTTGGAGATAAGTGGGCAATGTAAATTGCTAAAATGTTGAAAGTAAGGTAGGAAATAAGACCATGTTAATGCAATAGTCCTCCCTTTAATTTTCATAAAGTTACACTTTTTAAATTTTTATACGAACTCCTTAGACAAATTTGGTCAATCAGATTTTTTTTATTTTTAATGCAACAAGATCATTAAGAAAAAACCGCAGCACAATGTCCATTGTGATGCCCGAAAGCGATTTGGCCGTGGAAGACCCAGACCGTCCGACTCGTCCAGAGGACAGCGATTTGGCCGTGTAATTTTTGTACGTCTCCAGAAAAGAAGATTTTATTAAAGGACTTTTAATCCTATTTTTGGTTCTTTTTGATTTTAGAGTTTATACATTTATTTTAATTTACTGTTTTCAGAAGTGGGTAAAAGCGTAGATTGGTAAGTTGATCAATAAATTTGGGAATCAGTAAATTTTAATTATTCAGAATAAGTATGTTAAAAAATTACTATAGTATACCCATATTCTCAACATTTTGTGTAAATTGAAGCTGCGGCAAAATTCGTCTTATAAAAGTAGTTATGTAGTGACTACATTTTAAAAGCAGTTTGTAGTCACTACTTTTTACAGTTTGTAGTCACTACTTTTTAAAAAAAGTAGTTGTAGTTAACTGCATGTCATAATGTAGTTGTAGTCCGCTACAATAATAAAGTAGTTTTTCTAACCACTGTATATTTCCATCTATTTTGTTCAAACCTCACCAATCATTAAACAACTTTAGATTCCTTAAGTTCTTAATTTAAAATAAAATATCTCGTGCACCAATATTTCTTTTCACTAAGGAATAAGCACACAGATTGAGCCGCAAAAATCGTGACACTTTAGGCATTTAAGCTTTCCAACCACCACACACAGGTTAAAATACTAAAATATCGAAATTAATTATAACTACTATACTTCAAAAACTAAGAGTTCGATCCAAAGTTCAATTATATACACTTGTAGGACTTTCAAAATCTACAAATTCTTGCTTATTGTTCACAGCTGGAGCACTTTTAGTTTTTGAGATATAAGTACATTACAAACTTGAAAACCGGAAAATTTTCAATCTTCCTGAACTCGACAAGACGATTACTCAAAAACTTTAAGAGCTTTTATCAAAAATAAATATAGATTTAGAAACTAAATTTTCTAATACATATTTTTGTCGTTTACTATTTTCAATCTTTTATAGTTTCGAAAATATGCCGAGTGACTACGACTCCACGACTGCCATGACGACAACTACGTCAATTCGCGTATCTTGTTTAGCAGTTGCGGCCTTTTATTTCACAGATGGATACTATGTCACTGTCACTATTTGCATACGCTCCAGAATTGTTCGGCAACGTTTAACAGTATTGTAGCGTGGCTGCGTAATTAACAACCGATTAGGTACGGCCGATAATTAATTGCGTACACACATTTCGTTTGTTCCTGATATATATTCCTATACTCATTAGGCAATGAATGCTCTACAACCGTGTAATTGGCTTTTTTCGTCTATCTCGAGAATGCCAAATGAGTTATCCAAACTTCTCCGCTAGGGGCTCTGCACTTACGTTTATGATGGGGAATGGTCGCTTTACTATAGACAGAGTATGGGCACGTGAAGTCACACGCAAAATGTTGACATTACGTTTCCAAAGCAAAAAACTCTGATGTGGGCAACACATGACTTTCCTTATATAATGCAATGAATTTACTACTTTTACAGTAAAAAAAAAATGTTATTCTTATAGTAGATACTTATATTCTTTCCAAGATATTGAATTTTCTTCAATGAGTCGTCCTTTTCATTGATTTAGCGTCATTTTTATCTATTTGGCGAGATTTTCGTTAATTTGGCAACATTTAAAAAGTCGCCAAGTTGGAGACATTCCGCCAAATTTGTCGCCAAAATCTCGCCAAGCGTTATGGACGGAGAAATAAGATATTCTTATACCAGATAAATGACTATTGGCGTTCAAATACAAAAGTATTACTCAAAGTATCTTTTCTCATGAATGGAACGAGCTAGATCCACGAGAATGATGTCATCAAATTTATCGCAGGATATCACATATGAAAAGTGAACATGTTTCTCAACAGTAATATATTTTTTTAATTTATAGGATTTTTTGATAAATTTATTTGAAAAATGTGCAATATCTCGAGAACGGATCATGCTAGCGTTCTAACGTTTATGTCAATCATTTTCTAGGGAAAAATTACATAAGAAATGTCTATTTGAGTAACTTTATTAAAGGTTTTGATTTTTTGATGATATTTTTCAAAATTTCACTCGAAAATTTAGGGGGGGGGGGGGGTTAAACATTCGATTACGTTTAAAAACAATAGGTTTCCAGTATTCACGGATTGTGATTTTTTTACCAAATTTCATTCGAATCGCTCCATTCGTTCGTGAGATATCGTCTCCACAGACTCACTGACACACACACCCCACACACATACTTTCACACACACACACACACAACCATCACCTCAAAAATGTTTGATTCGTGATCAGGAGGGATGCTTGAATCGTGCTCTCCCGTCGAAAACTCGAATTCGAATTTTCGACCCCGTCGCAATACTTTTCTTATACATTATGTATATAAGGAAAGTAATAATAAAAATCTCCGTACTGCTGAATATACGAGTATTACTTTCCTTATATACATAATGTATAAGAAAAGTATTGTGACGGGATCGAAAATTCGAATTCGAGTTTTCGACCGGAGAGCACGTTTCAAGCATTCCTGATCAGGAATCGAACGTTTTTGAAGTGATGTGTGTGTGTTTGTGTGAAAGTGTGCGCGTGTGTGTTTGAAAGTGTGTGTGTGTATGTCAGTGAGTCTGTCGAGACGATATCTCACGAACGAATGGAGCAATTCGAATGAAATTTGGTACAAAAATCACAATCCGTGAATACTGGAAGCCTATTGTTTTGAAACACAATCGAATGTTCAGAACCTCCCTAAATTTTCGAGTTAATTTTTGAAAAAATCATCAAAAAATTAAAACCTTTAATAAAGTTACGCAAATAGACATTTCTTGTGTAATTTTTCCTTAGAAAACGATTAAATTAAACTTTAGAATGCTAGCATGAACCGTTCTTGAGATATTGCACATTTTTCAAATAAATTTATCAAAAAATCTCATAAATTAAAAAAAAAATATTAACTGTTAAGAAACATGTTCACTTTTCATATGTAATATTATATGATAAATTTGGTGACATCATTCTCGTGGATTTCACTCGTTCCATTCACGAGAAAAGATACTTTGAGTAATACTTTTGTATTTAAACGCCAATAGACATTTATCCGCTTTATTTCTCCGTCCACAACGCTTGGCAACATTTTTAAATGTTGCCAAATTAACGAAAATCTCGCCAAATGGATAAAAATAACGATAAATCACTGAAAATGACAACTAATTAAAGAAAATTCAATATCTTGGAAAGAATATAAGTATCTACTATAAGAATACCATTTTTTTAAAGTGTAAAAGTAGTAAATTCATTGCATTATATAAGGAAAGTCATGTGCTGCCCACATCAGATTTTTTTCTGTATTAAAAATGGTTATTTTAGAAATTTACAATCGTTTAGCTCCTAATTTTAGTAGGATATATCTAAATGTATCTTCTTTCATAGATATTTTTAATTTAATGGAAATAAATTATTCACTTACAATAATATATATACACGAATTAAGTTAAGAGAATTTGTTATGCATTTTTACGTTCTGGCTCACATATGTACAGCAACATTTGCTAGTAAATGTATACATCTACAAAACGCTAGTTAGTGACTACGGTAAAGATGAGTAGTAGTGTACATTCACTTAAAATCACTAAAAGAAAACCTTCTCATACTATATAATATAGTATAGAGAAAGTATTGTTTTCACGGAAATTTTCGAATTCGAAATTTTGATACCAATATATGTTAAGATCTGCTGAACACGTTTTGACTATTTTCGGAGTGATGTCCGTCGATTTCCTGCGTACACAATAGCGGTCACAAATCTGAATGGATTTTCACAAAACTTTATATTCGTCTTTGTCATCAAAAAATCTAGAACTTGATAGAATTCCTTGTAATTCGAACGAAAACTTCGAAATTTAATTGAAAATTCAATTTTTACTTTCCTTATATACAATAATGTATAAGGAAAGTATTGTGACGGGGTCGAAAATTCGAATTCGAGTTTTCGACGGGAGAGCACGTTTCAAGCATCCCTGATCACGAATCAAACATTTTTGAAGTGATGTGTGTGTGTGTGAAAGTGTGTGTGTGTGTGTGTGTGTGTCAGTGAGTCTGTGGAGACGATAACTGACGAACAAATGGACTGATTCGAACGAAATTTGGTACAAAAATCACAATCCATAAACACTAGAAGCCCTTTGTTTTTATACGCAATTGCATGTTCAGAACCCTCCTAAATTTTCGAGTGAAATTTTGAAAAAATCGTCAAAAAATCAAAACCTCTAATAAAGTTACGCAAATAGACATTTCTTATGTAATTTTTCATTAGAAAACGATTGACATAAATTTTAGAACGCTAACATGAACCGTTTTCCAACTATTGTACATTTTTCAAAAACATTATCAAAAAGTCATATAAAATAAAAAAAAAAAATTCCTATTGAAAAACATGTTCACTTTTCATATATAATACCATGCGATAAATTGGGTGACATTATTCTCGTGGATCTAGCTCGTTCCATTCATGAAAAAAAGATACTTTGAGCAATAATTTTGTATTTGAATGCCAATAGTCATATATCTGCTGTAAGAGTAACTTATTTCTTCGTCCATAACGCTTGGCGAAATTTTGGCGACAAATTTGGTGGAATGTCGCCAACTTGGCGACTTTTTTAAATATTGCTAAATTAACGAAAAACTAGCTAAATGGATAAAAATGACGCTAAATCAATGACGACTCATTGATGATGACGTGAAAAATGACGACTCATTGACGAAAATTCAATATCTTGGAAAGAATATAAATAACTACTATAAAAATAATCCATTTTTTTTTTACTGTAAAAGTAGTAAATTCATTGCATTATATAAGGAAATTCAAGTGCTGCCCACATTAGATTTTTTTTTTTTTTAACATAGCAGAATAATACAAAATTTGACACAATCAGGCATATAAAAGTGTTTATTTATGGCTCAGTGATTAAGAGAATTAATAGTTGAAATCACTGTTGCAAAAAATAGCCGCGATACATTTTTTACTCTCCTTATATACATAGTATAGTGTATAAGGAAAGTAAAGTGACGGGGTCGAAAATTAAAATTCGAGTTTTCGACGAGAGAGCACGTTTCACGCATCCCTGATCACAAATCGAACATTTTTGAGGCGATGTCTATGTTTGTGTCAGTGAGTCTGTGGATACGACATCAATCCGTGAATACTGGAAGCCTATTGCTTTTAAACACAATCGAATGTTCAGAACTTCCCTAAATTTTCTAGTGAAATTTTGAAAAAAATCATCTAAAAATCAAAACTTTTAATAAAGTTGCGCAAATAGACATTTCTTATGTAATCTTTCCTTATAAAACGATTGACATAAATTTTAGAACGCTAACGTGAACCGTTCTCGAGATATTGTACATTTTTAAATAAATTTATCAAAAAATCCCATAATTTAAAAAAATATATTAACTGTTGAGAAACATGTTCACTTTTCATATGTGATATCCTGCGATAAATTTGGTGACATCATTCTCGTGGATCTAGCTCATTCCATTCATGAGAAAAGATACTTTGAGTAATACTTTTGTATTTGAACGCCAATAGTCATTTATCTGCTATAAGAATAACTTATTTCTCCGTCCATATAATGCTTGGCGAGATTTTGGCGACAAATTTAGCGGAATGTCGGCAACTTGGCGACATTTTTAAATGTTGCCAAATTAACGAAAATCTCGCCAAATGGATAAAAATGACACTAATAAATCAATGAAAGTGACGAATAATTGAAGAAAATTCAATATCTTGGAAAGGATATAAGTATCTACTATAAGAATAACATTTTTTTTAATAGTAAAAGTAGTAAATTCATTGCATTGTATAAGAAAAATCACGTGCTGCTCACATCAGATTTTTTTTTATTCGTGACGGCATTTGCCCCCTCGGGGGACAGCCCCCTCCCCGAAGGTACATTGTCAAGTATGGTATTGTTGCGAAACGTATACTCAACAATAGTGTGTGTGTATACGCAGGATACAAGAACGAGTCAAAATTTCTGGATAACTTGCGTTATTCACTAGCACAACGTACACAGGAACAGTACACAGTAAACAACACTTACACAAAATACTCTTACACAAAGTAAGCGATAATATTATCAAAATACTGGCGAAAATAATTTCACAAAACAATCGCAACTATTTTCAAAACATTGACAAAAGTCACAGTCCACTGTAGCTCGCATAATGTTCACTGAACTCTTCAATTCAGTGATGACTGCTACTTATAGTCTCTCCATAGAAACTTCTGGAAATCTCTATATATCAAAGAATAATTGTTCTATCGAGAAGTTTCTGGAACATTCCCTGGAGTCGCCAAATCTGGCAATCCTTCTTGTAACTATGGGAAATTCTGGAAACCCTGGGCTCACGTCATGGACGGTGTTTTCTTCACCTGACGAAATACGAGGCGCCAAAGGGAATATTGCGCGTTCGCAACAGTATCGACCCCATGATTTTTTCAAGACTTTTATAGTGAAGTACACGCTATAACTGTAATCCTTCTGACTCATGACGGCGATTTTTCAAAAATTTTCATGCAAAATTTGAAAAAATAAATAAATAAATAAAAGCTACTACATATGGATTCTGGTATGAGAAAGTCGAGTTGAGCCATAGTACTCCAGTTAATTCTCACCGTGAAAGAAGTAAACGCATTGCAAAGTCATGTGCTGCCCACATCAGATTTTTGCCTCTGAGAACTTCTTACTTTCCTTATATACATAATGTATAAGGAAAGTAATGTAACGGGGTCGAAAATTTGAATTCGAGTTTTCGACGAGAGAGCACGTTTCAAGCATCCCTGATCACGAATCAAACATTTTTGAAGTGATGTCGGTGTGTGTGTGTGAAAGTATGTGTGTGTGTCAGTGAGTCTGTGGAGACGATATCTCACGAACGAATGGAGCGATTCGAATGAAATTTGGTACAAAAATCACAATCCATGAATACTGGAAGCCTATTGTTTTTAAACGTAATCGAATGTTCAGAACCCCCCTAAAATTTCGAGTGAAATTTTGAAAAAATCATCAAATAATCAAAAACTTTAATAAAGTTACGCAAATAGACATTTCTTATGTAATTTTTCCTTAGAAAACGATTGATATAAACTTTAGAACGTTAGCATGAACCGTTCTCGAGATATTGTACATTTTTCAAACAAATTTATCAAAAAATCCCATGAATTAAAAAAATATATTAACTGTTGAGAAACATGTTCAATTTTCATATGTAATATCATGCGATAAATTGGGTGACATCATTCTCGTAGATCTAGCTCGTTCCATTCATGAGAAAAGATACTTTGAGTAATACTTTTGTATTTGAACGTTAATAGTCATTTATCTGCTATAAGAATAACTTATTTCTCCATCTATAACGCTAAGAGATTTTGGCGACAAATTTGGCGGAATGTCGCCAACTTGGCGACTTTTTTAAATGTTGCCAAATTAATGAAAATTTCGCCAAATAGATAAAATGGCGCTAAATCATTGAAAATGAGGACTAATCGTCGAAAATTCAAGATCTTGGAAAAAATATAAGAATCTACTATAAGAAAAACCTATTTTTTACTGTAAAAGTAGTAAATTCATTGCATTATATAAGGAAAGTCATGTGTTGCCCACATCAGATTTTTTTACAACGCGCAATTCGTAAAAATACTTTTCTTAGAAAACCTTAATACGCCGACACAATTTTCTAATCTCCTTTCAAATGAAATCTTCATTATGCCCGCCTCTCTAATTATCAAATGAAAGCAATATCATTAAATAAACACATCCAAATTCTATTGCCTAAATTTAACGAAGAGCTTATGTGTATTCAAAGAACCATTTATCTCAAAGCGACTATTTGTCACATAATGCACACAGTTCTTATCCGCTGACTAATTGTGTTCAGTCCGGCCTACCTACATGAAATACCAATTTAAGTTTTTATAGCTTTACCCAGTAATAAATAGTTTTTTCGTGGATGTTCTGTAATCTCTTAAATGGTTTCCCGCGATAGCATTTGGCAAATTAGCAATAGCATTATCCTCTGGTTGCTTTTTTCGTTCTTAAATATCTATCTTCGCATGAGAGGTTGCGTGTTCCAATTATTTGCTGTTATTAACTAAAATATTCTCGTCAGTGGTTTTTATTGGCGTTTTCGTTCAGTTGAAAGTTTTAACTTTCTTTAAGACTAGAATAAATTATCTGACGGTTCTAAATAAGAGGACGGTAAGTAAATGATACATATAACACTGTTCAATTTTCAAATCGTCTGTTTTCATGGGGCACTTGCCCTCCCCCTGAATGTTCAAGGTGGGCATCAAGTCAATGTTATGTTGTATATCTTAACCGAGTCGCCCCCCCCCCCCCCCCGGGGAAAGGTTGTATGGACGCCAGTGCCTGTTTTGAACCAACATAATTCCCCCTTTCGTTTCAATCCAAATCTTTCGTTGCAGTCGCGCAACTATTTGCAACGCATGCGTACATACGTCCACTTCTCCCCATAACAACGCCCAGCAAACCGGAGAAAGAAACGGGATCGAAATTTTAGATTTCATTCTCTTGATTGAAAATTAACAGAAATTTAGAGGCTAATTTAAAAAAAAAATGAAGATATGCATCCACATTTCGGATGCAAAAAAATATATAATAATAAAAGAAGATGTCTGTGTATTTATGCTGTCTGTAGCAGAAAATCGATGCATCGTATAGCCATGAAATTAGGTACAGAGGTGCTTCAAGATCCGGAACAATGCGTGTAGAAGATTTTTTTTTTTAAAATTAGAATTAGTTTTTTAGTTATTACTTTCCTTATATACATAATGTATAAGGAAAGTATTGTGACGAGGTCGAAAATTCGAAATCGAGTTTTCGACGGGAGAGCACGTTTCAAGCATCCCTGATCACGAATCAAACATTTTTGAAGTGATGTCTGTGTGTGTGTATGTGTGTGTGTGTGTGTGTGTGTGTGTGTGTGTCAGTGAGTCTGTGGAGACGATAACTGACGAACGAATGGACCGATTCGAACCAAATTTGGTACAAAAATCACAATCCGTAAACACTGGAAGCCTATTGTTTTTATACGTAATCGAATGTTCAGAACCCCCCTAAATTTTCGAATAAAATTTTGAAAAAATAGTCAAAAAATCGAAACCACCAATAAAGTTACGCAAATAGACATTTCTTATGTAATTTTTCATTAGAAAACGATTGACATAATTTTTAGAACGCTAACATGAACCGTTCTCGAGATATTGCACATTTTTCAAAAAAATTATTAAAAAGTCATATAAAATGAAAAAAAAATATTTCCTATTGAGAAACATGTTCACTTTTCATATGTAATACCATGCAATAAATTGGATGACATCACTCTCGTGGATCTAGCTCGTTCCATTCATGAAAAAAAAATACTTTGAGTAATACTTTTGTATTTGAACGCCAATAGTCATTTATCTGCTGTAAGAACAACTTATTTTTTCGTCCATAACGCTTGGCGAAATTTTGGCGACGAATTTGGCGGAATGTCCGCAACTTGGCGACTTTTTGAAATGTTGCCAAATTAACGAAAATCTCGCCAAATGGATAAAATTGACGCTAAATCAATGAAAATGACGACTAATTGTCGAAAATTCAATATCTTGGAAAGAATATTAGTATCTACTATAAGAAAAAACCTATTTTTTTTACTGAAAAGTAGTAAATTCATTACATTATATAAGGAAAGTCATGTGTTGCCCACATCAGATTTTTTCATATTTTAGTACGATCTTTGGCGACAGAAAATATTATTACAGTGTTTCCAATTTGACACCATCGGAAAGATAGAATTCGCTTACAAACAAATTTTAAACAAAATCCATACTATTAATAGACGCATTTTCATGAATATTTAAAAAATATATACTTTTCATATATTGGAAGACGTAATTTATTTTCTACCTAAGGGAAAATGTCTTTGGTGGTGTTGGGACGATGCCAATTTTAACACAAATCGCCCAAAATGCTGCTCACATCATTCTTGCTTTCTCATACTAATACAATATAATACACAGAAAGGATTGTTTTTATGAACATTTTCGATTTCGAGGCCAATATGTTTTAGGACGCCCTGAATGCGTTTTGACTATTTTTAGAGTAATACCCGTATGCATGTGGTTGATTTCTTTGTGTATGAGACAGCTGCCCCAAATATAAATTAATGGATTTTCATGAAACTTTATATCCGGCTTCGTTTTTGAAAAATCTAGACTAAATAAAAAAAAAATTTAAATTCGAGCGAAAACTTCAAAATGTATTCGAAATTTTGCATTTCCTTAACATGACGGCATAGAACAAAAGTTGACATAATTAAACATAAAAGGGGTTATTTATAGCTGAATGGTCACGAAACATAAGTCTCAATCAATGTAGTGAAAAAAAAAACCGCGATACAATTTTTGTGTACGTGACGTCACTAGCCCCCTCGGGGAGGGGACAAATTACTCCCCAGGGGATATCTTGCCAAACTTGATATCAATCAAAAGATTTTTTCAACCCCTTTAAGATGAAGGGTAATATGCCATAATTGTGATCATTTAGACGATAGTGTTTCAAATATATTTGTTGCAGGAGGGGGGGGGGGGCTATATATATATATAATAGTTTGAAAATCTAATGATAAAATACAGAAAAGTTGCAACTCAACCCTAAGCTTAAATATGCCTACATAATAAAAAGAAGTATTAAATAGAAAATCATCAATCAAATGAAAAAAATGCACATTTCTAGTCATCAAGCTGAAGATAATCAATAAATATCAATGTAATGGAATCGATAATTGAAAAACAAATAAAATCCAAGCATTAAAGCTATACACGTGGATAAGCACTAGGCCTAAATAAATGAATTGTCCATTTTCAAAAAACTCTTCTTCAAGTCCGAGTATTTAATCAAAATGAACACAAAATATGTATGTTTCGGAAGAAATAGATAGATGATATCTATAAACGCTAATAACTTGGACTACACATATAAATATGGAAAAATTCCAAAAGAAACAACAATACCTGGAAAAAACTCTGCATATGTCCTAACCATTGGAGCCCAGAATGAAGAGACCAGTGTTGCCAATCGCAAAGGATAAAAGTAGAGATCCACTGTTGATCGCATACTACTAAAAATCAAGTTGAACCACACTCTAGTTAATCCCCCCCCACCTCCCCATTCTGATAAAGATTTTGATACAAGGGTAACAAAGCTCTATGGAATATCAATGAATGAAAAAGTAGAGTTCTCTTTTTCTTTCTATTCAAATCAATATGTGTTTTTGTTGCTGAGATCCAGACTGTCCGACTTACAAGAAAGGTGTAAGGTAACTGTTTGGAAGGCCGGGAACTGCCGCCCAATTTAGACCGGAACCCAAAAATCAACGTGTTGAAGACCCAGTCCGTCCGACTCGTCCAGAGGACTAAGAGCAGCTATTTGGACGGCCGAAAAATCAACGTGTGAGGATTTGCATTTAAAACGTCTACTATTGACTATTGAAAACATCTACCGCTTTTCATAATGCTTACCAAATAAAGAATGCATTATCCTCTAGTTATTCTTCCCCTCTCCTACAACAACATCCATCTATTTCTCCACGAAAGATTGCGTGTTCTGTTCATCGCTTGCATTAACTGAAATCATCTTGGGGGCAGTTTTAATTGCTATTTCCGTTTGAATTACTTTACTTTCTTTTCATTTTTAACTTGTATAAATTGAATGTGTTGTAAGGCAATTGTTTTAGAGCTCCCTACATAAAGACCCCCCCCCCCCCCGCATAGCATTAATAGAATAATGACTCAAATTACCACGAAAACTAAAAATGAGAGAAAAAAAAATTAATGCATCGTTTCGGGTTTTACTGTTTAATTGAAGTTTTATTTAATTAAATATTAAGCCAATCAGGATAGGATTCATATCAATATTATTAATCTACATCAGCGGTTCTCACCAGTGGTCCGCGTACCACTGGTGGTACACGAGATGACAGGTGGTATGTGGATTATTTGTGCAATATACAGTATAAAAAATCTGATGTGGGCAACACATGACTTTCCTTATATAATGCAATGAATTTACTACTTTTACAGTTTAACAAAATGTTATTCTTATAGTAGATACTCATATTCTTTCCAAGATATTGAATTTTCTTCAATTAGTCGTCATTTTCATTGATTTAGCGTCATTTTTATCAATTTGGCGAGATTTTTATTAATTTGGCAATAATTAAAAATGCCACCAAATTGGCGACATTCCGCCAAATATGTCGCCAAAATCTCGCCAAGCGCTATGGACGGAGAAATAAGTTATTCTTACAGCAGATAAATGACTATTGGCATTCAAATACAAAAGTATTACTCAAAGTATCTTTTTTCATGAATGGAATGAGCTAGATCCACGGAAATTATGTCACCCAATTTATCGCATGGTATTACATATGAAAAGTGAACATGTTTCTCAATAGGAAATATTTTTCTTTAATTTTATATAACTTTTTGATAATTTTTTTGAAAAATGTGCAATATCTCGGGAACGGTTCGTGTTAGCGTTCAAAATTTATGTCAATCGTTTTCTAATTAAAAATTACATAAGAAATGTCTATTTGCGTAACTTTATTAGCGGTTTTGATTTTGTGATGATTTTTTTAAAATTTCACTCAAAAATTTAGGGGGGTTCTGAACATTCGATTGCGTATAAAAGCAATAGGCTTCCAGTGTTTACGGATTGTGATTTTCATACCAAATTTCATTCGAATCGGTCCATTCGTTCGTCAGTTATCGTCTCCACAGACTCACTGACACATACACAGACATCACTTCAAAAATGTTTGATTCGTGATCAGGGATGCTTGAAACGTGCTCTCCCGTCGAAAACTCGAATTCGAATTTTCGACCCCGTCACAATACTTTCCTTATACATTATGTATATAAGGAAAGTAATAAATCAAGCACACGATTAGATAAAAGTAAAAATAGCCAAAGGCACAACCCCAATTACCAACCAGATACAGAATTATTAAACACTAAATATGCAATTGTCACACACATATTCATAAATATAAAAGACTCATACATCATTAATTTTAATGAAAACAAAATGCGATAAGTTATTCATATGTAGCGTAAACAAAAAATTAAAAATATTTGGTGCGAGAGGAAAACTGACATTCATTTTGGTTTAGAAGTGTGCAAGAGATGGCGCCACCACCGTTAAGGGTTTCTAATATACAAAAGCAGTAGGTCATTATGCCGTTTCCCCCTCTCTACCTTCATGATAACATTGTATACACGTATGTTTGTCGCTATCGCTGCCACTAGGCGACATCGGTCAGTTACAACGATCGATATAGTAACGACTGGTAACGTCTGCTTCGCTTATGAGATTTCGAAAAGAGCAATTTTATTATTAATGCCATTTTGTTCGACGTATTTATTTGAAACAGGATTTCCTTCAATGCTGCAGATTGTTGATTAAAACGACTATTTTCGACGTTGAGCCATATACATTACTGAACGAAACAACATGCAACTTTATAAAAAAAATAATTTATTTTTAAGTGTGTTAGTTTTCCTGTCTTTGAGAATCTTAAGTAGTAGTTATTATATACTATCTTAACGCTGCATTTTTAATATGCGTCCCCTAACATAAACGTACTTGCCCCATGAACAACAAGACTAACTATATTTTGAATCAACAATATTAAATTAATAATTCCCCCAAAACGACAGGGATCAAAAAACATTTTTGGACAAGACAGAGATCTAGGTGACAACTTGTAACTTTTTTTTTTCTTTTGAAAATTGTCGCGGAACCTTGTTTGGAAATCGCCGAGTTAGAGGATACATAATTGCTTTTATTATTATAAATAAAATAAAATTATGCAAAAATAAGTTCATCTGCCATATTGTATAATATTATGTAACTTAGTTCAATGACTAAAAAAAAGGTATCCCGTGTCTGTTTTAAAAGATATATATTTAATGGATTAAACAGAAAAGCCAAGTGCTGTCCATGTAGGATTATTTATTTTTTTATTGTAACATACCGTAACGCAGCGGGTAAGTTGTGGATGATAGCAATGTAGATAAAAAATCTTTCCGTGTAATCTTTAACCATACAACTTATTCTTACTTCAACTATTACAAGCATGAAAAAACGCATTACCACCAACTGACAAAGAAAGATTTGGGTGGAGTAAGCCCATTATGGAAATATCCAGAGCCTCATTTCCATTTCTAGTCGTTATCGCCTTCAGACCGGAATGATGCATCGATTGCGAACGTCAGGCGAGATTTTTTCCACCAGGATTCATTTGATTCGAGTGGCGAAAAGTCAAACTCATTTGGACTTCTAACAGAATCGTCTGCCGACGTTTGAATTCCAAGTGTTCCCTCCGAAGCAATTCATCATTGAATTGTGAAGAGTTACTTGTTTCAATATTTTGATTAATGAATATTCAAGTGTTGCAGGGGATTTAAAAAACGCTTGAGAAGCAACACTAGTAATTTTGTTAAGAATTTAGCAAGAAATTTTGTGATGGATCACATAACAGTGAACATGATTAAATGAGAATGAATGCAAAGGAATGAAGTTGATAACGTAGTACGTTTAAGGGTGAGCGTCAGTAAATCTTCTGTCCTATCCGCGCTTTGGTAACTTTCGCAGAACACGTTTTTCGCCGAAATTCTGCTAAAACAGTTGTTGTTGAGACTCAGACCGTCCGATCTGGGGAATCCAGATCGGACGGTCCTAGGCTACTAGAAAGGTAACTGTTTGGACGGCCAGGAAGTGCCACCCAATTTAGACCGGAACCCAGTGGGGGAGGCATCCACAGGGACCGTACCCTCATTCCCCTATCACCAACCTTCCGGAAAGACTTACGGACCCACATGTTTAACGTGATCGTACTCCGCGTGAACACGGCGGCAGTTTTGGCAGTGGCTGGAATCGAACCCGGGCCTACCGAGTGCAATTCCAGCGCGCTAACCACTGGGCTACCGCGTCCGGCTCAAACAGTTGTGAAATAATTTCGAAGTTTTTGCTTGAATTAAAAAAAAAAGTTCTATTTACATTATATTTCTTTATAACAAAGCGTGATATAAAGTTTCGTGAAAACCCATTACTATTTGCTACCGCGCACACAAAAAATCGACCACAGACAGACGAGCATAACTCCAAAAATAGCCAAAACGTGTTCAGGAAGTCTTAAAGCATACACTGACATCAAAATCTCGACTTCTAAAATTTTCGTGAAAACAATATTTTCTTTATACTGTATTAGAGAAAGTAACTAATGACATTCAATATTACGAAGTATTTTCATGTTCAGACTTTTACATATATTTCCATACAAAGTTAGGACACATAATAGCCCACAAAACCGAATCCTATCACAAAATACACAACCCAAGGGTCATATCCGTTTCCCATAACGACCTTGTATGGGCTACGTATAATTCCCCATCCTTATTGACTGTCCAATCACCTTTCGCCTCGACGACCACCTTTTTCACCGTAGGCCACTGGTAGCACCACTTTGTACACCAAGACAAATATTTATTCACGAATTGGGTCCATTTGATGCCCCCAGAGGTCATAGGAAGGACACGTTCATTACGCGATACAGGGCACTGACGTTTATTCAAATACAAAGAAGAGGGGAGGGGCGTTGTTTTTATACACCAGCGGTGACATATGAAAGAATGGATAGCTCATTACATTCATAACTGAACTCAGAGTGGATAGAAAATTAAAAAACAATTGGCGGGGAAAAAAATAAAAACTATATGCATGGAACAGTGGACGAGCATGCATGTGTCCATATTGTGTATATATATATTTTCTCTGGCTTTGTTTTAGTAATATTTTAAAATAAAAAATTAACAGATCTATTATGATTTGATTAAATAAATCATAAACTTTATTTCTGAGCCAGGATTCAATTAGTCAAACTGCAAAGCTTGATATTGATTGGTGAATGCATTCAAAGGTTAGGGTCCATACAGTGGCTGAGCTGAATAGTAATATTCGCAAATCTAACATAATAAATGTAAAAGTTTGCTGATCTGTCTGTCGTATATAGCGGAAAATTTAGGCCTCGGACAACCACGAAATTCGTTACTGGGTTAGCTGAGTACAACCAGAAGATGCCAGAAGAGGAGGGCCAGAAGATACACCAAAATCTGTAGTTTATGCGACGCCAGAGCCACATCGTGGTGGAAAACTTAAAGGATGGAGCTTAGAAATTAAATATTTCTAAGTTAATTAAATTAAGTTTGTAATATTGAATATCCTTGTGCCAAGGTCATTTCTAAAGAGTTCTTACACCACCGGCCATCCATCTTGCTGCTCTAAGTCTACGGACGAGTCGGGTGGTCTGGGCTTTCGACTATCCCTCCGCCAAGAGAGAAAAAGAGTTCTTACACTATCCATACGCAATATCGCGGGTTACGAGTTGCGAATTTAGCTGTGGAGTTAACTGTAAGAATCCCGCACCATTGTGATGAAGGGAATAGCAAGCATCCAAGACGATGCTTGAGAATTTCTTAAAATATAAATTTTACAAATGTAAGTTTTCGAACTTACAAAATTTAACAAAAAATGTGTATTTTTTACAAAAAAGCGACCAAAAATGTGTGTTTTTTGAGAATCGAATTTCGGGGATTTTGGGAATTGTAGAATTTCTCTATGGGAAATAACATGGGTTTTCACACTTTTACAAATTTTTTGCAAAAATTCGTAAAAATGTGCGGTTTTACAAAAAAAAAAAAAAAAAAGGCCAAAAATGTGTGTTCTTTGAATGAGCGGAATTGACCGAATTTTTTAAATTTCAGAATTTCTCTATGGGAATTAACATGCGATTTCACATTTTAAAAATTTGTGTTTTTACAAAAAAAAAAAAAAAAAAAAAGTGTTTTTTCAATGAGCTGAATCGAATTTTTGAAATTCCAGTATTTCTCTATGGGAAATAACATGGGTTTTCGCACTTTTACAAATTTTTCGCAAAAATTCGTGAAAATGTGTTTTTATTTGTTAAAAAACTGTAAAAAACGATCAAAAATGTGTGTTTTTTGAATGAGTTTAATTTCGGGGATTGTAGAATTTCTCTATGGGAAATAACATGGGTTTTCACACTTTTACATATTTTTCGTAAAAATTCGTAAAAATATGTGGTTTTTACAAAAAAAAAACCCCGCCAAAAATGTGGTTTTTTTTTTAATGAGCGGAATTGGCCGAATTTTTGAAATTTCAGAATTTCTCTATAGGAATTAACATGTGTTTTCACACTTTTGCAAATTTTTCACAAAAAATTTGTGTTTTTACAAAAAAAAAAAGGGCCAATAATGTGTGTTTTTTGAATGAGCTGAATTTTTGAAATTTCAGAATTTCTCTATGGGAAATAACATGGGTTTCGCACTTTTACAAATTTTTCGCAAAAAATTCGTGAAAATGTGTTTTTATGTGTTAAAAAACGAGCAAAAATGTGTGTTTTTTGAATGAGTTGAATTTCGGGGATTTTGGGAATCGTAGAATTTCTCTATGGGAAACAACATGGGTTTTCACACTTTTAAAAATTTTTCGTAAAAATTCGTAAAAATGTGTGGTTTTTACAAAAAAAAAAAAAAAAAGGCCAAAAATGTGTGCCATCAACAGAGAAATTTTTACTGAAAATGACTATAATCTCCATAATTCTTTTTAAACAACGCGCCTGATAGGATAAGTCGGCAATTCTAGGAAAAAATATGAAGTCCTTGACTCCCGAGGATCATTTAATATTTGAAACTGGTAACCATATAAATAGGAAACAAAAATTGTGCAAGTTATGAATATTATTCAGAAGAATATATATATAATTCACATATCCTTAGAATGAAAGCTACAGCTACAAGCTACACATTCAGCTGCTTACACAAACCCATATAAAGTGAATGCAGTGTAGCAACCAGAGCGAAACCGCACATGTGGTAGATAAACAGAAGACTTCAAACACTTTCGATTGTTTTCCTACACGCGGAGGTCAAGAGAAGGTCAACTTAATTGACAACAGTCTGGACATTCAGTATTTACATACAAAGGGATGGAAACAGGATGCTTCGTTGTCCTAATAACAGAGATAAAGGATAAAGAAGTGGCAACTGTAGATGTTTTCGCGCGTCTTTCTACTGCACTTTTTATTCATGGCAGTTTAATTTATTCATTCATTCCGTCTATAAATTGTCTTTCCACACCCTAGAGAAGTTCCCCTCTCCCAGAAGCCTAGAAGATTGGATCCTTGAACACGTATAATATCGACCACGAGACAGAACTTAACAGAGCCGGATTTTCGACCCCAAACCCAAGGGTAGAGAAAATGAGCTTTTCATAGACTTTCCGGACCTTCCGGATCCCTACGACTGAATCTTTGCATATTTATTATTTATTTATTCAATTTATGTGGCAACTACAGATGAAATCCAGTTGCAGTAACCACACAAACATAAAAATCTGATGCAGGCAGCACATGACTTTCGCTGCAGACTTATATTCACGTTCTCTTTATTTTAATTAAATTTAATTCACTTT
Organism: Amaurobius ferox; assembly: GCA_951213105.1. NCBI lineage: Eukaryota > Metazoa > Arthropoda > Arachnida > Araneae > Amaurobiidae > Amaurobius > Amaurobius ferox. Next base: position 59,160,268 of record OX578155.1, on the reverse strand, counting down.
TAATTCCATTTTCGTTCTTTGATAACTGGACTTATTTTCAAATGTGGCGTAGAGAAAATACGAAAAAACTAAAATAACTTGAGAACGGCTAGTCCTAGTGTAATGGGGTTGGCCCTATTCTTTTCTTCGTTAAGAATTACGTATTAAACAAGCATTTAATGGATATATTTGAGCATACGTAGCTTTTTATTTTAGATTTTGGCGATTTTTGCGGGCTATTTTGCAAAAAAAAGGCAGGTTATTTTTTTCCGAATCGTACCAAAATCTAATCAGCACAAGGATGACCCACAAGTGACTTATCTACCGAATTTTGTAAAATTCGGTCCATTAGTTTTTCAGCTAGAGTGGATACAAGCTTTTACGAGCCATTTCGTAAAAAAAAGGCGGGTTCTTTTATCCCGAATCGTACCCAAAACTAATCAGCACCAGATTCGCCCACAAGTGACTTACCTACCAAATTTTATGAAATTCGGTCCATTAGTTTTGTAGTTAGAGTGGATACAAAATCTGCACAGACAGACACACACACAGATATCACGCTAAAAATAGTTTTTTCGTATTCTAGAGGCCTCGAAACGTGTAGATCCGTCGAAAACTCGAGTTGCGATTTTCGGCATGATTCCAATACTTTCCCTATACATTACCATGTATTGCAGGGAAAGTAAAATGAACAGAGCATAAAATACAAGAATACTAAGTAGTATATATGTCGAGCGCATTAAAATAGGCTTTTTTAAAATGGGCAGGAGTCAAATTAAAAATGTCAATATCAGTACAATAGGTATTATGGAGATCAACAAATTTATAGATAAAATAGCTCTTAATGTAATTGTGTTTACACAGTAGTATTGTGATATAATGTTTTCCTTTCTAGTATTATTTAAAACTTTATAATAAAACAAGAGGCAGGACCATTTTTTTCTTTTTTTTAAGAGACATTAAATTAAATTTCAGTATCGACTACGGACCTATCAGAGCCGGATTTCTGATTCCCAGAAAGATTGAAAAATACAAAAGGGGGAGAGTCGATAAACTTTTCAGACGCACTGCAGTTTTCGGCTATTTTGTGCTACAATGCTAAAAAGCACGAAACCGGTCCATGGATGCTGGTATCTGCAATGGAAGCATGATTCTTAATTTGTTACTCTGTTGAAAAAAAATCACGTGTTGAACACATCATATACATTTCTCCCGTAGACTGTAGTATAAGATAAACGTATAAATTGTATGAAGATAATTATGATTTAACAATATTTAAGTAATTTCTTCATTTATACGAATATAAAACATGCTACTATATTTTTTCAAAGATGCAGAAATATAGTATATGTAACATTATTCACAAAATCTAATGGTATGCCTATAATATCTTGTGCCGTGTCATATTACATATTTCTCATCAGCAGTATCACCCGGAAAATTGGAGGGAGATGAGGTGGAAATTAAATATTTTGTCTCCCATTTCTCCAAACTTCACTAGGCTCCCCCCCCCCCCCCCCCCGGGGGCTTCATGTAACAAAAATTTCTTTTTTCCAAATACAGTAAATTAGCAGGTTAAAAATGTACGTACCGTCAACATATAGAAACCTTCTCAAAATTCGGTTTCATTCGGGATAAATTTCTCAAGATCAAAAATTATAAATCTTGTTTTAAAATAATAAAAGGTTATTGTTAGCAATTCAATTAAGGACCTTGGCTATAAAAGTATAAAAAATTGAGAAAACAATTTAAAAATAAAAAAAAGCAAGACCATGTATTATGAAAAGCATCGTAACTTTAATGAAGCTGTTTTAAAAATTGGCAAGAAAAAATATGCAGACACATAAAATATATCGTTTCATAATAAAGGAATACTTAATCGAACGATCAATTACACTTCTGGAAAAATATACAGTTAATTTTAAATTAATCTTATTAATCTATTTAAAATTTTCTTTTAATTAAATCTTTCATTTTTGACATCAAAATAAAGAGCAACTCATTAGTTCAGAAGCATCAACAAATAAAGAAAAATCAAAATTCTAAATGCATCACTAAAAAGAACAAAAAAAAAACTTAAAGAGAGGGGGGAGTATGTAAATTAATGCTGGCATCTCACTGAAAAATTGGCAAAGGAAAAAAATCATATGCTTAGTATTAAATCGTTCAAATAAATAACGTTGTTAAAAATCGTCATTAGAACTGCATCTTTTTACTTTCAATTCAGAAACAGATTAAATGTTTATAATTATGTCCAAAGAGTAGCAGGAAGAATTTAATTGTTAATATAGACAAAATTCTGATATTTGAGTTAACTTTGCAATTATTTAAAATTAGAATTATTTACTTTATTTCTAACTTATTATGGAAAATAGAACAATTCATATATTAAAAATGTTCACATGAGCAGTACATAATCTCTAACATTATATAATATAATTTAAATGAATGCAGTAATTTATATTCACAAGCAAAATTCGTAGTACATATGGCACTGAATCAATATGGGCTGAAATTTTGTAGTTGTAGGCACACAGCAATAATATTTTAACTTGAAAATAGCAAGAGCTATCTGCAAAAGAATCACAGCTTCATCGCGTAATCTTATGCTACAGTTTGCCAATTATATATGTAACATTGAACAAGGAAGCTGAGCGATTCGAGCAGGATGACTCGCAGACGACTTTTGCACCATTATTTCTAAATCTTTCTCTTGGTGGGACTTTCTTTTTCGCCTTTCTAAATTTGCGAATTTTTCACTTATCATTCTGAAAATTTTACACATTACCTATTTTATTACAACAAGCGATACAATTAGTGGTTAACTTTTTAGTTACATTTCAAAAAAAAAAAAAAAAAAATTCTGCTAGTAAGCTGATGGAGATTGCGATTTTTAACGAAAATTTATTTTTGTTGAAAGGCCAGCTTGCGGGATACACACAACCTTGATGATGGGTACAACGTGCAATGGACTACCTGGCCGCATATAGACCGGGTTATAATTTTCCTGGGGAAAATAAAAGGAAGATCTAGAAAGCTGTGGGTTCACTTGGCATCCTTTAGAAAATAATTCCTACTAGAGTAACTTTAACCAATTTTTAAACAATGTTTCTATAACTCAATTAGAAAAATATGTAACATCTCATGCACTGTTTAAAGCCAGCATCTCAACAAGTTTTATTCACTTTCCAACGTGTATTTTATTCACTTTCCAACAATTATTTAACAAGATTATTATAATGTTAATATTTTTTACCTTCCTTATATACAATAATGTATAAATAAAGTATTGTGAAAGGGTCGAAAATTCGAATTCGAGTTTTCGACGGAAAAGCACGTTTCAAGCATCCCTGATCACGAATTGAACATTTTTGAAGTAATGTCTATGTGTGTGTGTGTGTGTGTGTGTGTGTGTCAGTGAGTCTGTGGAGACGATAACTGACGCACGAATGGACCGATTCGAACGAAATTTGGTACAAAATTACAATCCATAAACACTGGAAACCTACTGTTTTTATACGCAATCGAAAGTTCAGAACCCCCCTAAATATTCGAGTGAAATTTTGGAAAAATCGTCAAAAAACCAAAACCAATAATAAAGTTACGCAAATAGACATTTGTTATGTAATTTTTCATTAGAAAACGATTGACATAAATTTTAGAACGCTAACATGAACCGTTCTCGAGATATTGCACATGTTTCAAAAAAAAATATCAAAAAGTCATAAAATTAAAAAACAATATTTCCTATTGAGAAAAATTTTCACTTTTCATATGTAATACCACGCGATAAATTGGGTGACATAATTCTCGTGGATATAGCTCGTTCCATTCATGAGAAAATATACTTTGTGTAATATTTTTGTATTTGAATGCCAATAGTCATTTATATCTTATAAGAATAACTTATTTCTCCGTCCATAACGCTTGGCGAGATTTCGGCGACGAATTTGGTGGAATATCGCCAATTTGGCGTTTTTTCAAATGTTGCTAACTTAACGAAAAACTCGCCAAATGGATAAAAATGGCAGTAAATCAATGAAAATTACGACTCATTGACGAAAATTCAATATCTTGGAAAGAATATTAATATCTACTATAAAAATAATCCATTTTTGTTTACTGTAAAAGTAGTAAATTCATTGCATTATATAAGGAAAGTCATGTGCTGCCCACATCATATTTTTTTTTTAATTTTAAGTTTCATGAAAAGGAAACATAAAAGATATCATGAATTTAAAAACAATTTTATACTATATAATCCAATTTTCCTTTTATTCCCATTTTCAAATTTAATGAAATGTCAGGTAAGTAATATGCAGAGGGAATCTTAAAATTTCAAAATTTAAAATAACTGAATTTAACAACAACTTTACTAAGAATATTCATTAACATACAAAGAAATATGTAAAAAAAGAAATGACTAACTTTCAAAGCTGTGAAACTCTCAATGAAGTTATTTAGGAAATCGCTAAGAACAAAAACCAAACTAAATCCAGGATTTACAATGATACTTTTAGAAAAATATATAATTATGTTTAAATTAATCTTATTAATATTTTTTAAATTTTCTTTTAATTCAATCTTTCATTTCTGATGTCAAATTAAAGCGCTGCTTATAAGTTAAAAGCATCGACAACAACTAAAATAACAAATAAATATAAAATTCCAAACCAAACGTACATTACAACTGACCTCGCTCCTGGAATAAAAAGAAAATCGCCTGCTTCGTATGGAATTATTCAAGTAAATTACGTCGTTAAATCTTTATTGGAACAACACGCAAGTTTCTTTTACATTCAATTTAGAAACAGAGTTAATACTTTAGAATGAATTAATTATACATGTTCCAAGAGTTGCAGGTTGAATTAAGATATCAATTTGCATACATTTCGAATATTATACATTTTATTGGTTTGATTTGCTTAAATCAATCAACAAATTTCATATATTTTTATATTATCATATTAGAAAATGTACCCAGCGTTATCCGGGAGTTAAAGCAAGGAAAAATCGAATTTATTATGCTAAAAAAATTAATTTTATTCACATAAATAACAGCGAAAATTGCACGAAATGGGCGTGATACGACCCCATTCCCAAAGTATCCCCTTTCCCCTACCTTTAAAATAGCTCCGATTCCATGCAAAACAAATAAATAAATAAAATATTCAAAAGGAAATCATTTCTCTTTTGAAAGGTGAAAATATGCCAGCTGCGAAAGGCGGTATGAAATCGCACTTTGAGAGAAAACATGCGGCATCCAAAGTGCTCGTTTAAAAAATCACAGAAAATAAAATTACGGATGGGGGGGGGGGGGGGGAAACAAAACAAAAAAAAACTTATAATGCAAGGATATACTCGGAACTCTATACAATTGTGCTAATCTTACTTTTTCGAATGCGGTGAAATAAAAGAAAATGAGATTACCTAAAAAATGTAAATTTCGATGCATTTAAAACAAATAAATAAGTATGAAGAAAATGTCCAAAGGGTAGGGTGGGGTTCAAACATCGTTGGAAAGAACTTTCCTTGATGCTTTCGATGGTGTTAAACGGTAGAAACTCTGTGACAGTGTGAAAATTGTGAATACCGTTACAACATAAAATAACTTAATAACTAATTCGAATTAAAAAAATATATATATATCGCGGAAGTGTACCTTCCCGGGCCCTGAAGCACTTCTGTACCAAATTTCATGGACGAACAAGCAAACATATTCTTTTATTATTATTATTTAGACTATAGAAAAAGGAAGAAGATACTGTTTTACCAAAAAACAATAACCCATTAGAGGGGGGGGGGGAGGGAACTCTTTTCTTGCAGCCGCGCTTAGGAAACGCATCCCCCCCCTGTTGGCGAATTTTGTAACTATGTTTATGTTTTTCATGGAACAAGGGAAAGTACTAATTTTATTTAAAGACATAATTTAAATTTTATTTTAGCTTAGGACCATGCATCGAAGATTTCCAAGAAATTAACATACATTTTTAGACACTTAAAATAATCTCTATAAAGGAAGAAAGTAAATGGAACTTTACTGGCACAAGACAGACATTAAAAGCTCAACCTGAATTCAGAGAACATCACTTAAAAATTTTTTTCAAACTCGAAATAACCCAAAGAGAAAATCTTTCGTATCCTCGGAATAAAATAAGTATTAAGATATCAGCAGAAAAAACAAGTTTCCAGATATTTGCATTTAACTAGAGAGGCGATAAAATTGCGCATAGTAAATTTTTTTTAACGAAAACAAGCGTTGGGATTTTTTAAACGTACGATAAAAATAGAATTGACATGTATGCAAATCGCGTTGGCAATAGAAATTTCAAAACAATTTTTTTTTTAACTTCATATGGGCAGCACATGACTTTCCTTATATACTAATGCAATGAATTTACTTCTTTTTACTTTCCTTATATACAATAATGTAAAGTATTGTGACGGGCCGAAAATTCAAATTCGAGTTTTCGACGGAAGAGCACGTTTCAAGCATCCCTGATCACGAATCGAACATTTTTGAGGTGATGTCTCTCTCTCTCTCTCTCTGTGTGTGTGTGTGTGTGTGTGTGTGTGTCAGTGAGACTGTGGAGACGATAACTGGCGAACAAATGGACCGAATCGAACGAAATTTGGTACAAAAATTAGAATCCGTGAATACTGGAAGCCTATTGTTTCTATACGCAATCGAATGTTCAGAACCCCCCCTAAATTTTCGAGAGAAATTTTGAAAAAATCATCAAAAAATTAAAACCTTCAATAATGTTACGCAAATAGACATTTCTTATGTAATTTTTCATTAGAAAACGATTGGCATAAATTTTAGAACGCTAGCATGAACCGTTCTCGGGATATTGCACATTTAAAAAATATCAAAAAATCATATAAAATAGAAAAAAAATGTTTTATTGAGAAACCTGTTCACTTTTCATATGTAATATCATGCGATAAATTTGGTGACATCATTTTTGTGGATCTAGCTCGTTCCATTCACGAAAAAAGATACTTTGAGTAATACTTCTGTATTTGAACGCCAATAGTCATTTATCTGCTGGAAGAACAACTTATTTCTCCATCCATAACGCCTGGCGAGATTTTGGCGACGAATTTGGTGGAAAGTCGTCAACTGGACGAATTTAGTGGAATATCGCCAACTTAGCGATTTTCTTAAATGTTGCTAAATTAATGAAAAACTTGCCAAATGGATAAAAATGAAGCTAAGTCAATGAAAATGACGACTCATTGACGAAAATTCAATATCTTGCAAAGAATATAAATATCTACTATAAGAATAATATTTTTTTTTACTGTAAAAGTAGTAAATTCATTGCACTATATAAGGAAAGTCATGTGCTGCCCACATCAAATTTTTTTTTTTTTTAGTGAAAATATGATATGTAAGATCCACGGCAAAATATGTTTAATGTTTAATAGTATATTTGACGCTTTTCTGGACGGCAACATGTAAAAATATTTCGAAGTACAAAATTAACTTATATTTCACACAGCTCTAAATTGAAAATGATCAATATTGATAGCATCCCCAATAATATAGTCCATATATAAAAATATTTGAATAATTAATTTATCAATTTGGCGTCATTTTTGTTGATTTAGCGTAAGTTTTGTAATTTTAACGATATTTTAGTCTATCTGGAGCAAAATATCGCTACGTTGGCGATATTTTGATAAATGAGTCACCAAATTCGCCGAATTGATCGTCAAGCGTTACAGACAAGCGGAGCGAAGAGCACTTCTATCCTTTTACGGGTGTTTTCTCAGTCTGTTTTTCAAAAGATACTCAAGTGAGCATTTTACATGTTCGTTAACAGTACTTTAACATTTTCATCCACACCTTTAACGAAGGGAAATTCTATTCTAATGATAATATTAGAATTATTATAATGCTTTAATCCAATATTATCATCAGAATAGAATACGGATAATATTAGAATAGCGGTCGGATTAAAAATGGAATAAAATTCGTTACCCCCAAAAAATATCAGGAGGAAAGCTTAAAATGCGGGGCATTAAGAATAAATTCGGGGACGGGGCATTTTATCAAAAAATGGAACTGCCCCATGAAAACCCCGACGACTATTAACCCTGTTTTAGCAAAATGGAACTGCCCCATGAAAACCCCGACGACTATTAACCCTATTTTAGCAAAATGGAACTGTTCCATTAAAACCCCGACGACTATTAACCCTATTTTAGCATCAATTCTAAAGAAGATACATCAGTTTATTAAGGATTTCCATTTTCTGTTCAAAAAAAATTTCCCCGAAATATTTATTTATCAGGATTCGTTATAAAGCTTAAATGATGACTGATATGGATTCAGCCTAGAATTCGAAGAGCGACAGAGGTTCTGGTGTTCACTAAGGATTTCCACTTCCGGTTCAGGCGATGTCACTTCCTGCTATTACGAAAATTTGTATGACTGTACGAAATAAGTATACAAATAAGAACAAAACTGCTTAACAGTTCCGTTAAAAATGACGTGTGCACATCATATTCCACATTATGAAAGCTGCTTCATAAATTTCTTGTTTAGAATGCAGTGATATGCATATTTTATTCAAATACATAAATGAAAAGAAAGGCTTTGGCTTGAGGCGAACATATGCATTGAAAACATGAAGATACAATAATCTTATAAAAGATAAATAAATAAACCTGCGACATTTACAAAACTGCTCCAAATAAAGGTGCAGATGTAGTATAATCTCTTTTTCATTCTTGGCGATTTTAGGTGAGATTCTGGCAATCCCTGCTACGATTTGGAGCACATTCCATTCTGGCGACCCTTTCCGCATTTTTTGTTGCCCTTTTGTGACCCTTTTATCGTCAAGGTAAAAATCGAAACAATCCATTTTAGCAACCCCTTCCGCGTCTTTTGTTGCTTTTTTGTCGTCTTTGGTCGCCAAGGTAAAAATCAAAACATTTTCTAATTTTCAGATTGTGCTCTATGAGCAACAGAATACTTCTTGCAGAAACAGCTGTTGCTACGTGCGACCTCCGATAGTCAGCAGTACCGGATTCTGTGATGTTCTTTTAACGGGCGTAGGCCCATGTTCGAATTACTACAGGTTAACTGTTGCACAAAAGCGATTTTTACCTTGGCGACAAAATATGCGGAAAGATTTGCCAGAATGGAATGTTCTTCAAATCATAGAACGGATTGCCAGAATCTCACCTAAAATCGCAAAAAATAAAAAAGGGATTATACTGCATCTTCCACTTAAAAAAAAAAAAAATCCCGACAGAATTGACACAGAATCTCAAGAGTGTGGAAGGGAAAAAAAAAACAAATGTTCCGTGGCCGTCTGATAAACACTGATAAACATTAAGCTGTCAGCAAAAAAAAAAAAAAAAAAAAAAAAAAAAAAAAAAAAAAAATGATTTCAGATTTTGGCAAACTAGAAAAGCGATAAAAATACACATTATAAATATCTTTTAACGAGCACGTGGAGATGAAAATTTGAGAAGACGATAACAGTAAAATGGATATACTGATATCAAACCACGCAACGCATTTCAAATTTATTAGCAAAGGTCCTGTCTCGTCTATGTGAAACAGAAATCGTGCCAGAATTACAAAATGAATAATTCCGACACGATTCCATTTTCCGAACAGACAAAATTGGATTCTAAAATTTAAAAGTGAAATCCAGCAGAAAACTACGCTGCTAAATTTTGATTCTAATAATTTTAATAACTTTTTTTGGGGGGGAAATAGACCTATGCCCATGGAGTTAGAAAGAAGGAGATAAAACTCCTATGAATAAAACGCTTGAAAATGCCATAATAGCTTGAGATTATATCTATGTGTCAGTGTTAGTAAAGTAGCTGAGCTGCTGTTATTAGTTGAAACAACAGAAAGGAGTAGTATTTAGTATATGTGTTTTTGATTATTTTTAAAGGTTCCCTAAGTTCCCTAATTATGGATACAATGAACCAGTATTTTTTCATAGTTGTAGGATACAGAACAATATATGGAAATAAATATAAATTGAAAGGTAAAATAATGCTGAATACGTAGGGTTATTCTTTATTGTTTCAGTTCTACCTCGTGTATTGTGCTAATAATTTATTTTTACAAAATTGACAGTTTCAATACATATTTTACGTCCATCACCATAGAAATGCATACAATACAGGACTACTTATCCCAGGGACACCTGAATAACTGTCTCAAACACGCAGTGTTTCTTTTCAGGTGTCAGGTGGATTTTCTATTAGCCCTATATAAATATATATCTAAATGCTGTGCCACATAAAATAGAAACTAGGTTAACACAAAATGTCTCCGGGGGGCTTCGCCCCCCCCGGGAGGTATGCCTGAAATAAACACTGCTCAAAAGATATTGGCGCTTTCTTAATATGAAGTTTTAACTCCTTTAACTTTACCTCCATGGTTTGAAGGGTTAGGTTGATCTCTATCTCCCGAAAGCACATTTAATTAATAACTTTGTTTTTAACAACTGTTAAAATTTTTCAGACTTTAGAAAGCGAATTTTTAAAAGAATTTTACAACATCGATGGAATGGAGAACTTTAATCGCAGTGCCCGAGATTTGCGAAATTTAATTTCATGCTTTCATCTTCTGTGGTTATTATGCACGATAATTAAAAATATGGAGATGTAGCAAGAGCTAATAGGAAATTCAAGAACCAATTAACCAATTAATAATCACAAGCTTAGTTAAAAATTAAGGAACATTTTTAAAATGCATTTTTTGTTTAATATTTCCTTTATTTTTTATTTTTTTATATAATTCTAATAATAATTTCAAACATTTTACTTTGCAAAATAATTACTTAGCAGAAATGTTATTTACATATTTGAAACTTCTCCGAGATTGAAAATAAAAACTCAAACTAAATTGACAGAACCTTCGCTTTTTCAAGGAAAAAAATACAAATTCGAATAAACTAACGAGAAAATATTCCACAGCCGTCAAACAAAATAAACACCAAATTACCAGTGTTAGGCAAGATTACAAATTTGCATTTACTCGGAAGTGCTATAAAAATTTGCATATATGTTGCCGAGAACATTAAGTTGATTTTTTAAGTTGATGATAAAAGTAAAATCAACAAAGTTGCATCGTTTTGGCAATGGGGAAAATTCCATGAACGAAAATGGAGAACGACAACTTTATGGAGATAGAAAAAATGGCAATTAATTAGGCATCTACTTAAACAGTTTGTTGCTAAAGTAGCGTTAATTGGTAGCTTTCCAACCTAGCAAGAAACCTTATTTTACAACAGATACTACAATTTTTAAAACTCACAGTGATATAAACATAAGTATAGTAAATATTTTAACAAGAACATAGAGTTGGGTTCTTTAAGGAAACGATAAAAATAAAATTAACACACATTAAGCTCTAAAGATGCATTGTATTGGCAATGGAAAAAATTCCATGGTCTAAAATAATTTAACTTTACGGAAATAGAAAAAATGGTAATTAATATAGCATTAACTTAAATAGTTTGTTGCTAAAGTAGTCTTAATTGGTAATTTTTCAACCAAGCAACAAACCTTACATACAATTAATTTACAACAGATACATACAATTTCCAAAAAGAGAAATTAATTGCATCATCAAAAACTTCACCAAAGTTGAAAATTTAAGCTCAATCTAAATTGATAGAACTTTTCGTTTTTAAGGGGGGGAAAAAATCAAATAAGCTAATGTGAAAATATTCCGTAACTGTCAGACAAAATAAACATCAAGCTACCAACGCAAAAGCAAGATTACAAATTTGCATTTACTCGAAGTGATATAAAAATGCGCATAGTAAATAAATATTTTAACAAGAACATGGAGTTGGTTTCTTTAAGCAGACGATAAAAGTAAAATTAACACACATTAAGCTCAAAAGATGCATAGTACTGGCAATTGGAAAAATTCCAGAATGAAAATGTTTTTAACTTTGTGAATATAGAAAAAGTTGCAATTGCCATGGCATTAACCAATAGATTGTTGCTAAAGAAGTGTTACGGTACGTTACTAGAAAAGAAAAAGTTCTAGTAAAGCTAAAGTTTCTATAACTTTTGCAAATTAGGTTTCATCAAAGGTTTGAGTAATACACTTTTATTTCAGTGCCGTAAACAGTTTCATCTAAAATTATGAGATGAGTTGCACATATACCCGTTGTTGCTAATTAAGGAAAATAAATAATTCTAATAGAATTCTAAATCATAGTTTTCCTGAAAAGTTAGTGAGCAGTAGCGGTTAGTGAGCAGTAGCGAACGGGTGGCGGCGACCCCCTAAGTATTTTAAAAAGGAATTGAAATATAAATATACAGGCAGTGGTTGATTATAAAATCTCTAAGGAAAATTGACAACCAATATGACCCTTATGTATAATTTTGTGCGTTTTCCGCAAGCTATTTTTTGCTAAGAGGGAAATAAAATGGCAATATCGTGGTCTTATTTTCCATTTGCTAACCATAGTCCAGACAATGAAGTTAAAAAGAAGCAGATAAAACTTCTATGGATGAAAACGCTTGAAAATGCCGTAATGTCATGGGAATTAAATTTAGGGGTCGCTAGTGTTAGTAAAGTAGTCGCTATTGTTAGTTGACACAACAGAAAGGCATAATATTAGTTGTTGTTGTTGAGACCCAGACCGTCCGACCTACCAGAAAGGTGTAAGGTAACTGTTTGGAGGGCCGGGAAGTGCCACCCAATTTAGACCGGAACCCAGTGGGGGAGGCATCCACAGGGGCCGTACCCTCCTTCCCCTACCACCAATTTCTCGGAAGGACTTATGGACCCACATGTTTAACTTCTTCATAGAGTTTCGTCCAGAACAGAGCACCAGGCGCGAAGCGCCTTTAATCTCCAATCTCTAGGTGTGGTTCTTATCTTCATACTGTGACATTATTTCATTGGTCCATAGTTGGAGGTTCGAGGTTTTTGATTTACTGTTTTTATTATTTGTCCTAGCTCCTAGTGTGGCAGTTTGTTGCACATTAAGAGTTTAAGCAGTTTGGGGGGGTTGATGCAGATCTGAGGGTAACCTAGCATTTTAGCAGTTTAGGATTTTAAACATTTTGTAGAAAACCAAAGATCGCGAGTTTTCTTTAATATCAACTGATTAAGGTGGGACGTTCCTAGTACCGAATATCAAAGTTAAGTACCGAGCGGGGTCTCTTACGAGATTTAGCCTTGCGATGATCATAGTCATGCAGATTAAATAATAGTTCATTTGGGACAGATGGCAGATTTTTGTAGAATTTAAGCGCTAGCTTTTTGATTTGGGCTCTAACAGTTTTTATTTTGAAGTCTTTCCTAATTACCGAGTTTCTTAAGTATCTAGGGGCTTTCCTTCACATGTTTAACGTGATGGTACTCCGCATGAACACGGCGGCAGTCGTGGCAGCGTGTAAATCCAGCACGCAAACCACCGGGCTACCGCGCCCGAAATGTGCCAACAGCACGCGGTGTTCCCAGGTGGTCACCCACCCAAGTACTCACCGCGGCCGATGCTGCTTGACTTCGGTGATTTAACGAGAACCGGTGTTTTCAGAACGGTAGGACCGTTGGCATAATATGTAGTATACGTATTTTTGATAATTTTTAAATGAAGGGCTTTCTAATCATTAGTATAATTAACCAGAATTTTTTCATAGTTGTAGGATAGAGTACAGATAAATTGAAAGGTAAAATGATTTTGAACACGTAAGAATATTCTTTATTGTTTCAGTTCTACTTTGCATTGCGCTAATAATTTATTTTTGCAAACTTGACAGCTTAAATAAATATTTTAGGCCTTTCGCCATAGAAATGAATACAATGTAGGGCTACTAATCTTATCCCAGCACAACCTGAATGACTGTCGATACTGGCGTTTCCTTAATATGACGTTTTAACTCCTTCATTTTACCTCCATGGTTCAGACCGTATCCATGGACTAAGCCAGAAATTGAACCTGGTTTCACCTGAAACGCAGACATGCAAGACAGTTTCATAGCCTAAACCAACGATGAAAGTTAAAAACGCAGTTACCACTTCCGAAAAAACAAGAAATGATTTATAAAGAAAGACGAAACCACAGAAAAAAAAAAAAAAAATACGCTAGGCAGATAGTGATGCATTGTTGGTCGAGTCAGAGACTGGCTTTGCCGACGCAAAAGTTCTACATGTCTGACCTCGCGATGAAAAATTAAAAAGAAAAAATCAAGAAAAGCGCCAAGCAGGACATGGAATCGCGCTAGGACTAAGCAAAGTAATTCCTTAGGTGGGATATGAAAAGAAAATGTTGATTGGTAGTTCATCATGCTCAAAGTGGCAGCATTTAGGAAAGCATACTACAATAAGACTAGTTCCAAGACAAGCTCATTAGCACATTTACGACTTTATACAACCTGGTGAATTTTCTATCTATATTTTTATTAATAAGAAAAAATACTGTGCAAAGGAGAAGGGAAAATTATGCATGAATTAATATGTAGCGCAACATACTATTTCAGAGATAAGTTGTATTATCTTAGTCAGTGCTCAATAGATTATCAAACCCGAAGTCAGAGACCAAATATGACGCAAATAGAATGGACAGAGAAATGCACATATATTCACAGTTCCACTTATGGAGGTAAAAGTAATGAGTTAAAACTTCATATTAAGAAATCGACAATATCATTTAAGACAATAATTCAGGTGGCGCTATGAGAAGATAAGAAGCATTGTATGCAGGGCTACTATGGCGAAAGGCCTAAAATATTTATTTATTTAAGGGGACGGTGGACGTTGACATTATTATTATTTATTTATTGACTTAGAAACGTGAAAATTTGTATAAATATTCCTCTTAACATTACTATATACAATACCATTAATTTTTTTTTTTAATTTTGTTATAATTTTGTATTTTTTTTTAATTTAATTTTTTTTAACGAAAATTCGAAACTGCTCCTTGCGTACCATTTGTTTACATTTTTGATTAATTTTACATTATGATCACTCAAAAACACATTATGAACACATTTGGGCATTCATTTTTAAATCCCTTTGAAAATTGATTTTTTAAAAATATTTTTCTGCATTAAAACTTGACTTTCATCATTTAATTAGGTTCTTATTCACTTTTAATTACCTTAATAGAGTCCAATTATAAAACGCATACCTAGTTTCATTAAAAAGTATGAGAGGTGTCTTCTTGCCAAATTTCATGCATCTCAGACAAAAATTAAGACGCATGGAGCATTTTAAAAATGTAAAACCTTTGAAAATTCCTTTTCGAAAAAAAAAAATACTTTCAACCTTTTGCTTACGGGAGGGACAGCGTCCATCCCAAACGAAGAACCTCCCAAAAAGACAGGTATTTGACATACCCTATCCTAAACAGTTCGACCCCCTTTGCAGACGCCAATGTCTGCAAAGGGGGTCGAACTGTTTGGGATAGGATATGTCAAATACCTGTCTTTTTGGGAGGTTCTTCGTTTGGGATGGACGCTCTCCCACCCGTAAGCAAATGCTAAATGTGTAAAATAATGTTATATATTAAAACTTTTTTAGTCGATTTTTGCTCATTTCAACGTCCACCGTCCCCTTAAACTGCCAATTTTGTAAAAACAAATTATGAGCGCAATGCAAAGTAGAACTGAAACAATAAAGAATATTGATACGTATTCAAAATGATTTTACCTTTCAATTTAATTTTATCTCCCTATATTCTGTACTGTATCCTACAACTATAAAAAGATACTGGCTAATTATACTCATAATTAGGGAACGCTTAATTGAAAAATAATAAAAAACACATATACTAAATACTACGCCTTTCTGTTGTATCAACTAACAATAGCAGCTACTACTAATATGAGCGACACCTAAATATAATTCTCAAAGCATTATGGAATTTTAAAGCGTTTTATCCATAAGAGTTTTATCTCCTTCTTTCTAACTCCTTATCTCCATTATTAGCTGTTTTCAAATTTATCATTTAATTTTTCAAATTTATTCTCTATGCATTGGTTTTCACTTTAGATATATAATTAATTTCATTCTAATTTCAACACTAAGTTCACTGGTTTACTAAATGTGGATTAATTTTATTCTAATTTCATTACTAATTCAATGGTTTACTAACTTCATTACCACTGGTTTTCACTCTAAATATATAATTAATTTCATTCAAATTTCATTACTTATTTTATTACTAATTTCATTCTAATGTCATTACTGATTTCATAAAATTCATTCTAATTTCATTACTAAGTTCGCACTAATTTCAATCTTTTTGCACTGGTTTTCACTCTAAACAGAGCTAGCTAGCTGATTATAACTTGAAAAAGCATGATATTTTCCATTCGAGATAAAGGGGCGAATTTTATTCAAAGATAGGTTAAGTTTCCACAGAGGAAAGAAGTTAGAGGATGAATTTAATTCGCTCGTATTGCTTACGTCTATATCACATTTAATATTAGACTTTTGCAAATTGTTTTTAAAATATTTCCCCTAATTCTTTGTTCCAGGAATTAACATCATATCTCTATAAGAAACGTTATGAAAATTGTAAATTTCGCACAATTCGTATTTCAATCATGTCGATTTACAAAAACTTCTACTATCCAGTTCTACTTCTTTTGTATAATAATGTATTATTGACAACGCAATATTACATTCCTTATATACATAATGTATAAGGAAAGTACTGTGACGGGGTCGAAAATTCGAATTCGAGTTTTCGACGGGAGAGCACGTTTCAAGCATCCCTGATCACGAATCAAACATTTTTGAAGTGATGTCTGTGTGTGTGTGTGTGTGTGTGTGTGTGTGTGTGTGTGTCAGTGAGTCTGTGGAGACGATAACTGACGAACGAATGGACCGATTCGAACCAAATTTGGTACAAAAATCACAATCCGGAAACACTGGAAGCCTATTGTTTTTATACGCAATCGAGTGTTCAGAACCCCCCTAAATTTTCGAATGGAATTTTGAAAAAATCGTCAAACAATCAAAACCACTAATAAAGTTACGCAAATAGACATTTCTTATGTACTTTTTCATTAGAAAACGATTGGCATGAATTTTAGAACGCTAACATGAACCGTTCCCAAGATATTGTACATTTTTCAAAAAAATTATCAAAAAGTCATATAAAATAAAAAAAAAATATTTCCTATTGAGAAACATGTTCACTTTTCATATGTAATACTATGTGATAAATTGGGTGACATCATTCTCGTGGATCTAGCTCGTTCCATTCATGAGAAAAGATACCTTGAGTAATACATTTGTATTTGAACGCCAATAGTCATTTATCTGCTGTAAGTATAACTTATTTCTTAATGCATAACGCTTGGCGAGATTTTGGCGACGAATTTGGCGGAATGTCGCCAACTTGGCGACTTTTTTAAATGTTGCCAAATTAACGAAAATCTCGCCAAATGGATAAAAATGACGCTAAATCAATGAAAATGACGACTATTTGTCGAAAATTCAATATCTTGGAAAGAATATTAGTATCTACTATAAGAAAAACCTATTATTTTACTGTAAAAATAGTAAATTCATTACATTATATAAGGAAAGTCATGTGTTGCCCACATCAGATTTTTTTAACTGTAAAAGTAGTAAATTCATGACATTATATAAGGAAAGTCATGTGCTGCCCACATCAGATTTTTTTAGAGTAATAATGCATTAGTTGAAGTTATCGTGTCCACACATCAAATGTGGACATCCTTCCGAAAATATTCGGGTTTTAAAAGGTGGCAAAATCTTGAATTCGAAAATATTCAAGAAAGAAATATTTGCCCCAGAGTCTGACAAAAAAGAAAGTAAAAATTCCTACATCATTAATTACAGTTTAGAAATATTCTTTTGCTCAAACCGCTCCATATCAAGACAAATGAAACAAAACAATAAAAATGGTGGCAACCACAAAATAGCCTGGCAGGCGTCCAAGCATTTATCACTCTTCCCGCCAGATAAAATATTCGAACAACTTTTCTGTTCTTATTTAAACTGGTGTAAAACAAAGACGGATGACCAAACGGATGTCAGTTATTTATATTAATTAGATATAAAACTGCGATACTGCACTCCCAACTCCACAAATCAAATTTGGGAACGCTTCTTGAATAATCTCGCATCTGCGGCCGCCATCTTGTCTGACCCCTGTTATGTTCTAATTTATTGTTAATTCGACGGCCCAAACGTAATGAAGAATAAGTGATCAGTTTTTGAGGTGAAAAATGCATATCAATTGGGTAGAAAGAAAAGTTTGCCCTGTCGAACAAGTTCTCTGTTAGATTAATATTAATAGATTACGACTTTATATGAACATCACGATGTCTTTTACTATAAATTTAAAACACAAACACACCGAGGAATTTTTCGGTTATGCCCCCCCCCCTCTTATCTGCGCCACTGGCTGTGAACAATACTTTATACTTTCATCTTCTGTGAAAGTATAGTTCTACCTCTTTAAGAAGTTTTCAGAGATCAAACACCCTGAACTTATATATTTCTGTTTAAAATAAAACGTACATTTTAATTATTTTTTTATGTAAATTTAAAATTTAAAAAAAATTGATGTAGGCAACACATGATTTTCCTTATATAATGCAATAAATTTACTACTTTTACAGTAAAAGAAAATAGATTATTCTTATAGTGGATACTTATATTCTTTCCAAGATATAGACATTTCGTCAATTTGTCGTCATTTTCATTGATTTAGCGTCATTTTTATCCATTTGGTGAGATTTTCGTTAATTTGGCAACATTTAAAAAAGTGGCCAAGTTGGCGATATTCCGTCAAACATGTCGCCAAAATCTTGTTAGGCGTTATGGACTGAGAAATAAGTTATTATTATAATAGATTGCCGTTCAAATACAAAAGTATTACTCAAAGTACCTTTTCTCGTGAATGGAACGAGCTAGATCTACGAGAATGATGTCACCAAATTTATCATATGATATACAAATGAAAAGTGAACATGTTTCTCAACAGTAAATATTTTTTTTTTTAATTTATGGGATTTTTTTTATAAATTTATTTGAAAAACGTGTAATATCTCGAGAAAGGTTCACGCTAGCGTTCTAAAGTTTATGTCAATCGTTTTCTAAGGAAAAATTACATAAGAAATGTCTATTTGCGTAACTTTATTAAAGGTTTTGATATTTTGATGAATTTTTCAAAATTTCACTTGAAAATTTAGGGGGTTCTGAACATTCGATTGTGTTTAAAAACAATAGGCTTCCAGTATTCACGGATTGTAATTTTTGTACCAAATTTCATTCGAATTGCTCCATTTGTTCGTAAGATATCGTCTCCACAGACTCACTGACACACACAGATATCACTTCAAAAATGTTCGATTCGTGATCAGAGATACTTGAAACGTGCTCTCCCGTCGAAAACTCGAATTCGAATTTTCGACCCCGTCACAATACATTCCTTATACATTATATGTATATAAGGAAAGTAAAAATAATGTATAAGATCCTCGATACTGTGTGTTTAACGTTGAATTGTACATTTGGCGATTTACCGGATGACATGTAAAACTATTTCAAAGTACCCAAATAACTTATATTTCACACAACTTTAATTAATAATTATCAATATTATCATCATCCTCAATAAACGATATAATCCATATATTAAAATATTTAAATAATTAATTCATCAATTGGGCGTCATTTTCATTAATTTAGCGATATTTTTAAAATTTTGATGAAATTTTTGTCAATCTGGGGCGAAGTATCGCCAAGTTGGCGATACCTTGCTAGGTTATTCGTCAAGCCTGCCAAATACATCACTAAGTGTTACAAATGGAGAGAAAAGCATTTCTTATATATTAGAATGTATGTATGCTCGTCATATGACGGAAATCAGTATTTGCGAAACATTACTATTCATTTGGCGTCATTTTTATCAATTTGGTGACATTTTTGCCATTTTGGCAATATTTAAAAAAGATGCCAAGTTAGCGACGTCCTCCAAAATGCCTCGCCAAGAGTTAAGAACAGATGAAGAAATAGGCTATTCTTATAGTCTATTATGTTCTTTCCAAGATATTGAACTTTCATCAATTAGTCGTCATTTCATTGATTCAGCGTTAGTTTAATCGATTTGGCGAATTTTATCAATTGGGTGACATTTTCGTCAATTTTGCAACATTTAAAAAGTCACTAAGATGGAGATATTCCGAAAAATTAGTCACCAAAATTTTATCCAAACGTTACGGACTGAAAAATAGGTTTTTCTTATAGTACTCGTAGATTCTTATTTGCTAAATGCTATGGACGGAGAAATAAGTTATTCTTATAGCGAATAAATGACTATTGGCGACCAACTACAAAGTATTAACCAAAGTATATTTTCTCATGAATGGAACGAGAATGACGTCACCAAATTTATCGCATATTACATATGGAAAGTTAATATTATTTATATTTGATTTTTTGATAAATTTATTTAATAAGATATTGAATTTCTGTCAATTAGTCGTCATTTTTATTGATTTAGCATCCTTTTCGTTAATTTGGGAATATTTAAAAAAACTTGCCAAGTTTGCAACATTCCGCCAAATTTGTCGCCAAAAACTTGCTAAATGTTATGGACGGAGAAATAAGTTATTCTTATAGCGAGTAAATGACTATTGGCGACCAACTACAAAGTATTAACCAAAGTATATTTTCTCATGAATGGAACGAGAATGACGTCACCAAATTTATTATTAAAATTAAAGGAAAGTTAATATTATTTTTATTTGATTTTTTGATAAATTTATTTAATAAATTACTTTCCTTATACATTATACTCTGTATATAAGGACAGTAATAAGCATTTTGCGTAGAATTCAAGAATTTTTATCCTATATCCTTTTACTAACCAAAATCTTGGTGAAAAGCATTTACAAGCAACTTTCTGGTAGGTCGGACGGTCTGGGTCGAAGAAGAAGAAGAAGCATACGGTGAGAAGCATGTACAATTATTCAATTATCATAGTTAAGAGTACTTAAAATAAAATAAAAAATAACTACAGTAAAATAAGTTTAATTTCTTAAATTAATGTGGTTTTATTACACTGTTTACTGTCCCTATACTGCACTGTAATGTTTGTAATCGTGTCGAAAATTGCTACTGTAATTTTCGACGGATCTACACATTTCGAACCCGAAAAAACTATTTTTAGCTGTGCGGGTCTGTCTGTCTGTTCAATGTGCGCATCCACTCTAGCTCAAAACCTAATTAACCAAATTTCACAAAATTTGGTAGATAAGTCACTTGTGGTTACCCAGGTGTTGATTATATTTTGGTACGATTTGAGAAAAAAGAACCTGAATAATTTTGAGAAATGGCCCGCAAAAATCATCAAAACTTAAAATAAAAGACTGCATACGATCAAATGTATCAATTCAACGCTTCTTTCGTATGTAATTTTTTGACGACGAAAAGAACCTGCAAACTAGCTACTCTGGTGCTGATTAGATTTTAGTACTAATCGGAAAGAGAAAAACCTGTATTTTTTTAAATATCCCGCAAAATCCTGAAATAAAAGACTACGTATGCTTAAATGAATTAATTAAATGCCTGTTTTAAACGTAATTTTTGACGAAAAAAATAATAAGGCCAACTCTATAACTCTAGTACTAGCCGTTTATTTTGTGCAGTTGAACTCAATTTAACGAATTCTGAAAGAAATAAAAAGGAAATGAATTTGAGTCTGCAGGGAAAATTATGTGCTGTCCACAGCATTACTTTTTTTAATTTAAATTTACTAATCCATTTACTAATGATTAATAATATGCAATAAATGTAAGCATTATTCATTAACAATTTGAAATAACTAATCGGGTTTTTTCGAATATTCGAGATGCCGTTGATATTCGAATTCGAGAAGTGTCATTCGCACATCTCCAACAAAAATGAAGGGCTACAATTTTAGATTTCAGTGAACGTTGGACCTGAAGCGCCCACATTCTGCTTCAATAAATCTTTACCGCTATAAAAATACAGCGGTCGATTATACGATTCAAGTACTACATAATCAAACAGAAAAACTAGAAGTTCGAAAAATACTTTCCACGCCGTTCATCGTAATTTAAGCTTCAGTAATCATCTCTAACGAAGCCGCTATAAAAACGGATGACATGCGGGGAGAGTAGTTATCGATCCGGCAACATAATTACAGATCAGTCCGAAGCATTATATACACATTTCAAATATGAGGGCGGTCGCTAGGCGATCTATAAATAACTGCTTAAACTTTATGTTGAACCAGGACATGGATTATCGAAGAAGATTGTGTACTTATGCCCATATATGACAAAATTGGCAATTGGATATAAGGTTTTACTCTGAAAAATTCGAGTTGAATTGTATCATGTACTGCATTTTAAACGAAAATTCATCATTAATACCTAATAATAATAATAAAAAAGATTTCCAATAGTTTTACTAGAAAAATAGTCAGCAGACGATTTCGGTATTTGAAGAACATCTTACTATGGTTACAAATAAAATAAAAAACTGCATAAAAATTGAATTATAAATTATAAAAATATCGTCTGCTATAACTAGAAATTAAAATATCTCAAGAACGGTTGCTTGTAGACAAACAGAGTTGAGGAAATGTTGGATATTTATTTTCAGCGTGTGGTGGTATGTATAAAAACGAATTTTGTGTGTCAAGCCATCCTCTGGTTATAGTGGGAAAATGTTAGAACAAAAACTTTCCGATATTTATACATTCTTTGGACAAAATTCGGCAACAGTATTTCCCCATAGAAATTCATTTGCCGTCCGAGGACGATAAAAACACCAGCGACACCCAATGTAAGTATTGTTTCAAACGATTCTGGCACTTCCCCAACATGGAGTTATAACTCCTTACTTTACCTCCATTGTTTCAATAAATAACGTTAAAAATATAAAATATAATTCCGCTGAAAAGTTGTGTGTGTCAAATGTACCAGACGAATACAAACTATTTAGTATTCTAAAAAAGATTACCACCAAACAACAAGCTCAAGGGGCCAAATCTCTAGTTACACAATAGTTCTCTCTATGTGTATTTTAAGTAATTCCAAAACAGATGTCCAATCCTATACGAAACAAAACAAACTATTTAGTATTCTAAAAAAGATTACCACCAAACAACTCTAGCTCAAGGGGCCAAATCTCTAGCCAATAGTTCTCTCTATGTGTATTTTAAGTAATTCCAAAACAGATGTCCAATCCTATACCAAACATCTGTCACTTTGAACGACTAACTGTTAAATGAACATTTCATGCAAATTTACGGCGACTCCTGCCGCACCATTTTTCTCGATTCAATGATGCACAACCACACGCTCACTAAGACAAAGAAAAAAAAACACAAGACAAAACACCTTCAAACAAAATACATCATTGCCATTCGAATGAAGACAAACGGAAAAGAACAAAAACGTTCTAAAATCAGCTGTGGAGATCAGGGGCGTAGCACCATTTAATAAACGCTACAAGTATTTTAACTGTTTTTGTTCGAATGGTGAAGCGGCGAATAATGGGGCTCGATAACATCGAACGTCTGGCGTTCGAAATTCTCACACAGGGTTGGGAGATAAGGTTATTCAAAAATGTTCGATGGAAAAGTGATATCACCTTGGCAAGCATTGTATAAACCCTGTTCAGTGCTTCACAGGTATCAAAGGTCGAAAGGGTTAGACGCTAGCTAACTAGAAATTCGCTGGAAGTTTTATGAAAAAAAATTGGTTAATCTCCAAAGCATCTACAGTCGAACTCGATTATAACGAGAATTGCAGCTACAACTCAGCTATTACGTCAAAATTCTAGTCTCCTCGCGAGCCCCATGGGAATAATGTTATTTGATCTTGGTTATAACGCCCTAAAATTTCCGGATAACTTGGCTATTACGTCAAAATTCTAGTCCCATCGCGAGCCCTATGGGAATAATGTTATTTGGTCTTGGTTATAACGCCCTAAAATTTCCGGATAACTCGGCTGTTACGTCAAAATTCTAGTCCTATCGCGAACCCCATGGGAATAATGTTATTTGATCTTGATTATAACGCCCTAAAATTTCCGGATAACTCGGCTATTACGTCAAAATTCTAGTCCCCTCGCGAGCCCCATGAGAATAATGTTATTTGGTCTTGATTATAACGCCCTAAAATTTCCGGATAACTTCGCTATTACGTCAAAATTCTAGTCCCATCGCGAGCCCCATGGGAATAATGTTATTTGGTCTTGGTTATAACGCCCTAAAATTTCCGGATAACTCGGCTGTTACGTCAAAATTCTAGTCCCATCGCGAGCCCTATGGAAATAATGTTATTTGGTCTTGGTTATAACGCCCTAAAATTTCCGGATAACTCGGCTATTACGTCAAAATTCTAGTCCCATCGCGAACCCCATGGGAATAATGTTATTTGATCTTGATTATAACGCCCTAAAATTTCCGGATAACTCGGCTATTACGTCAAAATTCTAGTCCCCTCGCGAGCCCCATGAGAATAATGTTATTTGGTCTTGATTATAACGCCCTAAAATTTCCGGATAACTTGGCTATTACGTCAAAATTCTAGTCCCATCGCGAGCCCCATGGGAATAATGCTATTTTGTCCTGGTTATAACGCCCTAAAATTTCCGGAAAACTCGGATATTACGTCAAAATAAATCCTCATTGTGCACATGAAGTCATTTTATACTTCCCGTTTTATATTTTTCAGAAATTTTTCTTCTTGCAGCAAATAAGGAACTCATGTAGATACGAGAAATCACACCAATATTTTACAATTAGTTATCCGTTATAGCGTAATAATTCGGCAATCCGTTATAACAGAGTTCGATTGTTTTATCCAAAAAGCAGGCGAGATAAGCATGGGATATCATTCCAGTTAACACAGTAACCCGTTAATGTGAGGTGTTTCAACCTTCGACCAGAGATATAGGACCTGTATTTCACCTTGATGGTTTCAACTACTGACCGGACATGGTACGTTAACCAACCACCGGACGTTAACCAACCATGGTTTCGGTTAAATGGTTACTAAAATCTATAACCGGTTAACCGAAAATGTAACAGATTTATGACTGAACCCAAGAATTAATTCTGTCTATGATAGTTTAATGGTGGAGAGAAAAAAAAAATTGCATTTTGAATGATTATTATACATATTGAATTATGAGAAAAAGTTTAATAATTGCCAGTCAATGGTAGAATATTTACATTAAAATCTATGAATGTTATCATTACAGATTTTTTATCATATCGATATGGTAAAATATATTTTAAAAAAAATTTAAAACACGCTTTTACATCAAAAGTGCACTAAAAAGTAGAAAATAAATTTTTCTTCGGTACCCAAACAATTTTCATAAATGCACGACTAAAAATAAAAGAGTGGGAGGTTATTTTAATTAAATTTTATTACTGTTCTTTTCTATGTCATCGAAAAAAAAATTGTAAACGTTTTTGTAAAAGGGAAATAAATTTCTGCAATACTGTGTAAACGTGGAACTGATTCGTGGGAATAGAATGTTATGATTTGTGTAGTAACAACCCTCTTTGCCGAATAAAACGTGACATTTACACATTGTTTCGAACATTCTGCTAAATATTTAATCTGCAAGTCTCTCAAATGTGAAAGTGTTTTTTTTTTTTTTTTTTTTTTTTTCCCCAGGAAACTCATCTTGGAATATTTATTACTGTGACAAAGAAATAATTCATAGTAAATTTCAGAACTTTTAAAGGGTGACAAACATCCCCACGCTTTTATTTTTAGTCATGGGTGCATGAACATTTGTTGGGTAATGAAAAACAATTTATTTTCTATTTTTTAGTACATTTTGAAATAAAAGCATGTTCAATTTTTAATATATTGTTATTTTATGCGTTTTAGTCTTTCAGAGGTTCACGAACTGGCGCCGAGGGAAGCAGAAACTCTAAAATTAATTAGTAATCTATTGAACTGGAAAGCGGCAGGAATTGACAATTTCTTCATTAAAAAGGTGGGGAAAAGGAGAAAATCAACTGAAATCTGTTTGAATGTTACTTACTAAGATCTTTGCGCATATTTTTTTGCTAGGATTTGATGACGATGTGGAAATCTGAAGGGGGGGGGGGGGGGTAACCAATTTGATGGAATATTGCCTTAGTTAATCAGGAATAAGTTAGTATGCAGAGTTTCAAGTCGATTGTATATCGAGAATTAGATTGAAAGTTGATCAAAAGATTTGAATGAAAAAAAAGTGTAAACATTGTCAATGTATCTACTAAGGAGTGTATGGTTTAAGACACACTTTTCATAAACAAAATTTGGAAATTGAATATGCACGTAATCTTATATAATTTAAAAGATGTCTGTGTATATGTCGTTCATAGCGGAATATCAAAGCTAAGGACAACGGGGAATTTCGGAGGTACTTCAAGTTCCTTAGAGATAGGTCTCGCTGCGTGAATTTTTTACACATTTTTTTTTTTCAAATTAATTGTTAAAGATATGAACATTTAAACATTTAACCGAAATTCGACCAAAATTTCGCATTTTCAGAATCAAATAATCTGATGTGGGCAGCACATGACTTTCCTTGCAGACTCAAATTCATTTTTTCTTTATTTCTTTAAGAACTCAATGAGTTTAATTGCACAAAATGACACCAAATATGCATTTTTAATTCAATTTCTACTTTTATTTGGTAATTGGACATTTTTCCAAAGGCGGCATAAAAAAATGCGAAAAATCTCAAATACCTCGAGAACGGTTAGTCCTAGAGTAATAGAGTTGTTCTTATTCTTTTCCTCGTCGAAAATTAAGTATAAAACAAGCATTTAATTGATACATTTGAACATACGTAGTCTTTTTTTAGATATTGGCGATTTCTGCGGGCCATTTCGTAAAAAAATGCAGGTTGTTCTTTTCCGAATCGTACCAAAATCTAATCAGCACCAGAGTATCCCATATGTGATTTATCAACCAAATTTTGTGAAATCTGGTCAATTTGTATTTCAGCTAGAGTGAATACATGAGATTTTTGGGGGTCATTTCACAAAAAAAAGGCGGGTTCCCTTTTTCCGGATTGTACCAAAAAACTAATCAGCACCAGGGTCACATCAAAGGGTCTTACCTACCAAATTTTATAAAATTCGGTCCATTAGTTTCTGAGTTAGAGTGGATACATACATTACACAGACAGACACACAGAGAGACAGACAGACACGCAGACGTCACGCTAAAAATAGTTTTTCGTATTCTAGATGTCTCGAAACGTGTAGATCCGTCGAAAACTCGAGTTGTGATTTTTGGCATGATTCCAATACTTTTCCTATACATTACCATGTATTGCAGGGAAAGTAATTATACTAGTAGCCGATTCTTCGAGTACAAGAGGAGAGGTACGACAACAGGTGTTGAACAAACGAACCCAAACAGATGGCTTCAGCTGTCGGTAACAGGAACATAAGTTTAAAACGCGAAATTTTAATATTCTGAAATTTAAAGATATTACTTTCATTCTTTTTCTTTTTTCTAATACAAAATGTTTTCATCATTATAAGCATTCTCTGTGAAAATATCCCTTAAATCGGACGTAAACTTTTGAAAACAGCAAAAAAAATTTTTTTTTTCACTTCTCTTTCTAAAAAATTTTCTTTTCTGAAAAGGTTTTATCAGCGAATTGTGATCGGCTAACGAGATATACTTATTTTTACAGGTTATTTTTTCTTTACTTTCTGTTTAAAATATTTTTAACTTAAAATTTTCAATGCATATGCTAGCTTTTCTTTATAAAACTATTGGTTGATTTTGCAGTGTTCCTTGCAAGTCTATTGCGCTTCTTTCACTAACATGATCATATCTCAGTTCAGTTCTAATTATGCTGGAGCCTCACCGTAAAGACAATACTTTTTAGCTTGAGCTAACGATGGCCATATATCCGGATTACACGCCCTTCTTTAGGGTGGATTACGCCCTTGCAGCAATTTAATATTTTCTTCTAAGCTGACATACCGTTAAAGCCTTGTTTGGCTTCGAGAATTATCTGTACGTTCCGGTGTAATTTTAATCAGAGGTTTTCATCTTAAATCTCGGGCAACGTCATGTATTTGTGTTAGTTGTAAAATATTCGTAAACACAATTCACGAGTAAGAGGGGCACCAGTAAGGAGAACGAGAACTAAGGTGCTCGCGAACAACAAATTGCGGACCTCTGATAATACCAAATATATTCCACGAGCAATTAACACGTTCGAGACGGAGTCGATTTTCATATACACTGCTCAAAACAATTAGGGGATATTATGATTTTTACTTTCTTATATACATAATGTATAAGGAATGTATTGTGACGGAATTAGAAAATTCGAATTCGAATTTTCTACGAAAGAGCACGTTTCAAGCATCCCTGATCACGAATCAAATATTTTTGAGATGATGTCTGTCTGTGTGTGTGTGTGTGTGAGAGAGAGAGAGAGAGAGAGAGAGAGAGAGAGAGAGAGAAAGTGTGTGTGTGTCAGTGAGTCTATGGAGACGATATTTCGCAAACAAATAGAACGATTCGAATGAAATTTGGTACAAAAATCAAAATCCGTGAATACTGGAAGCCTATTGTTTTTAAACGCAATCGAATGTTCAGAAACCCCTAAATTTTCGACTGAAATTTTGAAAAAATCGTCAAAAAATAAAAACCTTTAATAAAGTCACACAAATAGATATTTCTTATGTAATTTCTCCTTAGAAAACGATTGGCACAAACTTTAGAACGCTAGCATGAACTGTTCTCGAGATATTGCACATTTTAAAAATAAATTTATCAAAAAATCCCATAAATTAAAAAAAATATAAATATTGAGAAACATGTTCACTTTTCATATGTAATATCATGCGATAAATTGGGTGACATCATTCTCGTGGATCTAGCTCGTTCCATTCATGAGAAAAGTTACTTTGAGTAATACTTTTGTATTTGAACGCCAATAATTATTTATCTGCTATAAGAATAACTTATTTCTCCATCCATAACGCTTGGCGAGATTTTGGCGCCAAATTTGGCGGAATGGCGCCAGCATGGCGACATTTTAAAATGTTGCCAAATTAACGAAAATCTCGCCAATTGGACAGAAATGACACTAAATCATTGAATATGAGGACTCATTGACGAAAATTCAATATCTTGGAAAGAATATAAATATCCACTGTAAGAAAAACCTGTTTTCTTATTGTAAATGTAGTAAATTCATTGCATTATATAAGGAAAGTTATGTGCTGCCCACATCAACTTTTTTAAATAAACTGCGGATAAGAAAAGGTTTTGTAGGCTGATATATGATCTATAGGTGTTGTAAGCCATTAGAAAAGAAAATTACGCACAGAACAAGGAATAATTAAATTTTACTCTTGTTTTTTGACGGAAAACAAAAAATGCACATTTTGTACATGTTATAAAAACAAACAAAAAAATGTGATTTCTAGGATAAAAGTAAGTTTTAATAAGGGGTATAGTTTCCCCTGACCGAAAGCAATGTTGCACATCTGTGAGGCATGGAATGAGATTATCAAAGAGGGACTGAGGTACTCTCACCCACTCCTGTAGAAGAGCAGTTTCTAGCTGCTGAACCATCTAACAGTTTGAGTTGAAACGCTAGTGTCAGTAGCCCTCCGAAGGTGCTGTTACAAAAGAGTGTTGAAGACCCAGACCACACGGCCGACCCTAAGGTTAACGGTAGCAATATGTGTGGCCGGGAAGGTGTTGCAAAAGAGTGGCGTTCATACTGCGATTTCTTCTGGTTGTTAATATTAAATGCCGGTCCTCATTACTTTCCTTATATACATAATGTATAAGGAAAGTATTGTGACGGGGTCGAAAATTCGAATTCGAGTTTTCGACGGGAGAGCACGTTGTCAGTGGGTCTGTGGACGATAACTGACGAACGAATGGACCGATTTAAACCAAATTTGGTACAAAAATCACAATCCGTAAACACTGGAAGCCTATTGTTTTTATACGCAATCGAATATTCGGAACCCCCCTAAATTTTCGAATGAAATTTTGAAAAAATCGTCAAAAACTCAAAACCACTCATAAAGTTACGCAAATAGACATTTCTTATGTAATTTTTCATTAGAAAATGATTGACGTAAATTTCAGAACGCTAACATGAACCGTTCTCGAGATATTGCACATTTTTCATAAAAATTATCAAAAAGACATATAAAATAAAAATAAAAATATTTCCTATTGAGAAACATGTTTACTTTTCATATGTAATACCATGCGATAAATTGGATGACATCATTCTCGTGGATCTAGCTCGTTCCATTCATGAAAAAGATACTTTGAGTAATACTTTTGTATTTGAACGCCAATAGTCATTTATCTGCTGTAAGAATAACTTATTTCATCGTCCATAACGCTTGGCGAGATTTTGGCGACGAATTTGGCGGAATGTCGCCAACTTGGCGACTTTTTGAAATGTTGCCAATAAAAATGACGCTAAATCAATGAAAATGATGACTAATTGTCGAAAATTCAATATCTTGGAAAGAATATTAGTATCTACTATAAGAAAAATCTATTTACTGTAAAAGTAGTAAATTCATTACATTATATAATGAAAGTCATGTGTTGCCCACATCAGATTTTTTGTGTTGTTGCGACCTTGTCCTGGTCTTCAGCTAGCACTTCCAGTTTCCAAAAAACCGATTCCAGAGTCTGGAAATGACACTTTGGGACACTTCAAGAGCTTCCGCTGCAAAGGGTTACATTTGAATCACCTTTAAACGACCGATGGGCCTCCAGGCTACCGATCCCGCTAGGTCATGTTGTTGAGACACTGCTACAAAGCATTCAACGTATGTCATTTGTTTCTAATTTCTTTCAACATAAAGGATGCTGCAGATGGCTTTTCACTCCTTATCTAAAGCCAGTGATTTTCATCGTCACAAACAAAATTTGCATGTTCCGAAATTTATAAACGTGATAATTTTCCTTTTTAATCTCTTTTCTTTCATTTTTGTTAAAAAAAAAATCTGACGAGGGCAACACATGACTTTCCTTATATAATGTAATGAATTTACTACTTTCACAGTAAAAAAAAAATAGGTTTTTCTTATTGTAGATACTAATATTCTTTCAAAGATATTGAATTTTCGACAATTGGTCGTCATCTGCATTGATTTAGCGCCATTTTTATCCATTTGGCGAGATTTTAGTTAATTTGGCAACATTTTAAAAAGTCGCCAAGTTGGCGATATTCCGCCAAATTCGTCGCCAAAATCTCGCCAAGCGTTATGGACGAAGAAATAAGTTATTCTTACAGCAGATAAATGACTATTGGCGTTCAAATACAAAAGTATTACTCAAAGTATCTTTTTTCATGAATGGAATGAGCTAGATCCACGAGAATGATGTCACCCAATTTATCGCATGGTATTACATATGAAAAGTGAACATGCTTCTCAATAGGAAATATATTTTTTTATTTTATATGACTTTTTGATAATGTTTTTGAAAAATGTGCAACATCTCGAGAACGGTTCATGTTAGCGGTTTAAAATTTATGTCAATCGTTTTATAATGAAAAATTACATAAGAAATGTCTATTTGCGTAGATTTATTAGTGGTTTTGTTTTTTTGACGATTTTTTCAAAATTTCATTCGAAAATTTAGGAGAGTTCTGGACATTCGATAGCGTATAAAAACAATAGTCTTCCAGTGTTTATAGATTGTGATGTTTGTACCAAATTCGGTTCGAATCGGTCCATTCTTTCGTCAGTTATCATCTCCACAGACTCATTGACACACACACACACACACACACACACACACACACACACACACACACACACCACTTCAAAAATGTTTGATTCGTGATCAGGGATGCTTGAAACGTGTTCTCCCGTCGAAAACTCGAATTCGAATTTTCGACCCCATCACAATACTTTCCTTATACATTATGTATATAAGGAAAGTAACTAACTAGTCGATGGTAGGGCTGTTTTATATAGAACTCACAATATCCCCTAATTGTTTTGAGCAGTGTACTTCCGTTCAGCCTTGCGTTCAGAGCATGGATGATTGACCGTATAAACAAAAGATAACGCGCTCAACGCAATAAAGATTCTATTGCGGACAGTGTTGTATACACTGAAGAAGTGTAAATGTATTGTTTATGTTATATAAATTACAATTTTGTAAGTGTACTTTTTATGTTTTATAAATTAAGTTTATTTATCAGATTCAATACAGTCGGTCCACAGAATATGCCTTATCACACGGTCACTAAAATATGCCTTATCAAACTCTACAGAATATTAAAACTTTATAAAACATTCCACTTACCATCGGATAGCTGAAGATATCGAGATAAAACACTCACCTGAAAGAAAACAAGCGACAATTAAAACTTCTTCATAAAAAGGAAGACTTTTTCACAAATTCACATTACTAATTCAAACAAATGCTCGTTAATGGAACACTCGTTTTTCACCATCTCAAATTTTCTTTATTTTTTGTCTTCCAAGGAGATTATATATAGACGAAATATACATTTGCGCAATTTGTGAGTCCAAACAGAATGACTTAAATTTATTTGAAAAACACGAAAATATATCGAGAACGGTTCATGCCTAGCATGTATAATTCGTTTTCTAATGAAGAATTACGTATGAAATGATTAACTTTATAATAATATTGA
The DNA here is from genome assembly GCA_951213105.1 of Amaurobius ferox. NCBI lineage: Eukaryota > Metazoa > Arthropoda > Arachnida > Araneae > Amaurobiidae > Amaurobius > Amaurobius ferox. The sequence continues at coordinate 59,127,615 of OX578155.1, read as the reverse complement.
AAGTTCTGATTTTTCAGTTATTTTTTTTCGAAATTTAATTAAAAAATTAGGGAGATTTCTGAGCATTCGATTGTGATTAAAATCAATAGGGCTCCAGTATTCACCGATTGTAATAATCGTAATAAAATTACTTTCGAAACGCTTCATTCGTTCGTGAAATATCGCGTCCAGACTCACGAGCACACACACACTAATATACAGGGTGTCCAGTGCTATCGGTGCCCAATGGCTATTTCCTCAACCGTTACTCACAGAAATATACTTCCAATTGCAAAAACGTTTTAAATTTTAAAATCTATTATCTTAGGAACAGTTTAAATCAACAAATACATTTCTGAAAGAAATCCGAAATATAAATTTTTATACGGTCCCCCGGTCCTATCAATTATATCCAGGAAAATCATCCTCATACAATTTCATGCAAAATAAAAAAATATCCCTTTTAACCAAAATTCAGAGTTATGAAGCATTAAACTTTATGACCTAAGTCGTTTTTCCACGCATAAAAATGTCCCATTTCAGGCAACCAACCAATCAGGGACCGTATTGACCATTTCTCAGCACAAAAAGTGCTCCAACTTTAAACAGCTTAAGTCTGTCAATTTTAGTCGTAAAAGGATGATTTTCTTTATTTTGCACTAGCCGCCTTTGGCGACTAGCCTGTTCGCTACCCTTGAAAATTCTGACCGTGGCAAATTCTGATCGTTGCAAACTCGCTAGCGCGACCTACCAGAAATGTGTAAGATAACTGTTTGGACGGCCAGGAAGTGCCACCCAATTTAGACCGGAACTCAGTAGGGGAGGCATCCACAGGGACCGTACCCTTCTTCCCCTACCACCAACCTCTCAGAAGGACTTACGGGCCCACATGTTTAACGTGATCGTATTCCGCCTGAACACGGCGGCAGTTTAGGCAGTGGCGGGAATCGCTAACCACTAGGCTACCGCGCCCTCCGCGACAATCTCCATAACTTTCTATTTTTCCAGTCCAATGTAAATTTGTTTTGGTCCGTAAGTCCTCGAAAAGACTTACGGACGTGAACATGGCGGCAATTTTGGGAATCAAACCCGGACTTACCACGTGCAAATCCCGCGCGCTAACCACTGGGGTACTTCGCCCTCCGCGACAATCTCCATAACTTTCTTTTTATTCGCCCAATTTAGACCGGAACCCAGTGGGGGGGGGGGGGCATCTACAGGGACCGTACCCTCCTTCCCCTACCACCAACCTTTCGGAAGGACTTACGGACCCACACGTTTAACGTGATCGTACTCCGCGTGAACACGGCAGCAGTTTTGGCAGTGGCGGTAATCGAACCCGGACTAACCGAGTGAAATTCCCGTACGTTAACCACTGGGCTACCGCGCCCTCCGCGACAATCTCCATAACTTTATTTTTATTCACCCAATTTAGACAGGAACCCAGTGGAAGAGGCATCCACAGGGATCGTACTCTCCTTCCCCTACCACCAACCTCTCTGAAGGACTTACGGTCCCACATGTTTAACGTGATCGTACTCCGCGTGAACACGGCAGCAGTTTCGGCAGTGGCGGGAATCGAACCCAGGCCTACCGAGTGCAATTCCCGCGCGCTAACCACTGGGCTACTGCGCCTTCGCGACAATTTCCATAACTTTATTTTTATTCACCCAATTTAGACCGGGACCCAGTGGGGGAGGTATCCACAGGGACCGTACCCGCCTTCCCCTACCAACAACCTCTCGGAAGGACTTACGGACCCACATGTTTAATGTGATCGTACACCGCCTGAACACGGAGGCAGTTTAGGTAGTGGTGGGAATTGAACCCGTGCCTACCGAGTGCAATTCCCGTGCGCTAACTTCCCGCGCGCTAATTTAAATTTTATAATGACCATATGCTAAGCTCTTAATTTTATCATCCTCATTCCATCGTACCATCATTTAAAATTATTATTTATACATATTATTATTATTATTATTTATCCATAAATTTAAAATATCCATCGTTCCATCATTTAAAATATCCATAAATTAAAATATCCATTTAAAATATCATATAAATATAATCATTTCACCCGTTGTATATGTTACCGGCAATGTATGAAAGCCGGCATTCTATAGAATACTCAGGCATTATATAGAATACCGAAAACTGGTCGGCAATCTATGAAACGATTAACATTTCACCGATTTCCTAAGCATTCTATAGAATGTCAAATGACAAACTGGCAAAGTATGAAATACATTCCCTTTTTCATATTTTGTCTAAATAACATTTGTCATTCTATAGAATGCCTAGGTATTATATACAATGCCTAGGGAAAGTATATAATAATTCTCATATTTCATACTTTGCCTAAAAAAGGCCGGTATTCTACAGAATGCCGGCATTTCATACATTGCCGGTAACATAACCGGCAATGTATGAAAGCTAGCATTCTATAGAATACCTAGGCATTTTATAGAATACCGAAAACTGGTCGGCAATCTATGAAACGATTAACATTTCCCATATTTCCTAGGCATTCTATAGAATGCCAAATGACAAACCGGCAAAGTATGAAATATATCTCCGATTCATGCCTTTTTTCATTCTTTGCCTAAATAGCATTGTCATTCTATAGAAAGCCTAGGTATTATATACAATGCCCAGGGAAAGTATATAATAATTCTCATATTTCATACTTTGCCTAAAAACGGCCGATATTCTATAAAATGCCTAGGTATTCTATAGAATGCCGGCATTTCATACATTGCCGGTAACTTATACAACACATATCTTAATTCATTTAAAACCGGAAGGGAGAGAGACGGGGAAAAAATTCAACGGGTGAAAACGCGGTTAGCCGAGAAATTGAAAATCCTTAGGTCATTAAAATCGCGATCCTGTGGATATTTATAATTATTTCTTGACCAGATTGGACTTGTAAGAATGCCAAATCTTTGACCTTTCTAAAAATGTAAATTATTAGTCGAAATTATGAGTACTTTTTACTATGCGAGAATTTAAAAACCAAAAATCGTTTTTTTGAGCCAAAAGTTACTTTTGTTTTAAAATCTTTAAAAAATATTAGAAATCGAAATCGAAATTTGAAATTGATATATTTTTACTCGCAATTGTCTGCTCTTTCTGCTGGTGTGATTTGTTTTTTTCTACGACGTCTGGATCGTCGAGGAAAAAGGGCAAAAAACGGTCGAAATCGCATAAAACATTAAATAACTAAAAAAGTAATTCAAATTTTAAAAATCGGTTTCCACGTGTCCCCTTCCCACCCCCCGGGTCTCCGATTGACAAATTTCGTAGCTCTCGACGAGCTGTCGCTGAACGTATAGTGTATAAGACAGACAGACATTGTCTTTTATTATTTAAGATAAAATTGTACGAGGATGATTTTCCTAAATATAATTGGTAGGAACGGGGGACTGTATAAAAATTTATATTTCATATTTCTTTCAGAAATGCATTTATTGATTTAAACTGTTTCTAAGATAATAGATTTTAAAATTTAAAACATATTTGCAATTGGAAGTGTATCTATGTGACTACCGGTTGAGGAAATAGCCATTGAGCACCGATAGCACTGGACACCCTGTATACACTAAACATACACACACACGCATTAACACACACATCATCTAAAAAAAATTCGATTCGAATTCAGGGATGCTTATAAACGCACTCTTCTGGCGAAAATGCTCATTCGAAATTTCGACCTCGTCACAATACTTATCTATTGTTGATATTATATGTGTAGGGAAAGTAACAATATACTTCCTTTCAGCGAAGAAAGTAAATTGGAATAATAAACAACATATCTGTTGAAGGAAAGCTTTGCTAAATGCACATGGATCCATAACACACACAATTAATTGGAGTGTGGCTCCACTCGACTTTCTCATACCAGAATCCATTTTTAAGCAGCTTGTGCTTTGTTTGTCCACGCCCCCCCCCCCCAAATTTCACAAGAAAAATCGGTAGCGTTAGTCCAAATGATTACAATTATAGCGTGTTACTCTTCTCTTTAAAGGACTTGCAAGCATTTTTCAATTAATACCATACTTAACAATGTATCCCTCCCGAAGGTAACTTCCCCACCCCCCACTGACGGGGGCTAATGATGTCAGGAATACAAAAATTGTATTGAGGCTATTTTTTTAAAACAATGATTAAAAATCTTGTGATCACTGAACCACAAATAACAATTTTATGCATGATTATGTCAAATTTTGTCAAATGCTGCCATGTTAAAAAAATATATATAATTTGAATAAATTTCGGAAGTTTTCGCTCGAATTAAAAAAAAAATCAATTTAGATCTATATGTTTCGTTAGCAAAGTAGGCTATAAAGGTTCGTAAAAATCCATTAATATTTGTAGCAGATGTAATGTACACAAGAAATACAGACGGACATCGCTCCAAAAATAGTCAAAAAGGGGTTCAGGAGGTCCTAAAACATATTGGCATCAAAATCTCCAATTCGAAAATTTTCGTGAAAACAATATACATATATGAACATATATATATATATAGTATACATACAGTACATATATATACAGTATGAGAAAGTAAAAATGTCAGCCTATTTCCTTTTCTGCGAGAACACAGATACAAAAGGTTAAAACTGGAACTCAAACAAATCATTTCGGAAAGATTTATTTAAACCCGAAATCGAAGAAATAAGAATAAAACCGTGGAGGAATTTCAACCCCTGACCGATATAGAACATCCTCTTGGACGAGTACCAAAGAGGATGCTGCGACTGTAAAACAGCGGGGAGCGAACATTCCTCTGCAATAAAAATGAAATTTCACAATACACCCGGCTCTATTCCGAATGTAATAGTGAGGGGCTGAAACAAATCAATGTTTCAGCGCTCGGCGAGGGTCAAAAGTTTTAGTGACACATGAATGAGATTTACTACAAACTGCCAAATTTAATCTGAAAAATAAATTCCATAGATCAAAAGCGAAAAAGGCTGATTGATTAAAAGAATTTACAGTAATCGGAAGCAAAGAATATCATATTTCTTTAGGATATAAAAAATAAACAAAGACATACCTGCTAACATTAGAGAATAAAAATCTAGTAGATAGCGCGGTGAGCATTTTTTGGGGCGTTGTACGCAATATAACCTGTTCATGTATGTCACTTAGGGGAAAATAGGGATTTTTTATTTAGTTTACATTACACAAAAAAATAACTCACTATAACATTGAAAATGCCTACTCAGGTGCGTATGCAGGATTTTTTACGCGGGGGGGGGGGGGGCTGTTAAAATTGACTGCATTCAAATTTTAAAGATTACTATCAACCTTGAAATGTGTATTATTACAGAGTAAATTTGAATAAATGGAATGAGCATAATATTTTAAAAATTATAGCGTGTATAGCATCTTTAAAAATCAGTATGCGCCAATTTTTAAAAATTAATGTGTACCACCTTTAAAAAATATCCCTTCTTCTATAACATAATTTTAACCCTCCTGGAGACAGAGCAACTAAACTAACAAATTGAACATCCAGAAACATACCAAATGCAATAATCCAAAGTTTTCCCATTTAGGTTAAGTTTAAATTGTTTTTATTAATATGCACGTGGGAGAAAGAGAAAACACACAGTTGTGGATGAATATTCTAATTCCAAAAAGCATTTTTCTGATTTTTTTTCTCTCCCATATTGGCTTTTAATTAAATTAACAATGTCCAGAGGGGGTGCTTTGGCCTCCTCGCCCCCCCCCCCTTAAATACGTCCATGTGCTTATTGCATAAGAAAAATGTTTTTACATAGTTAATTAATAAAAAACATATTAGTGGCATAAACAGAGAAATTTTAGAGGGAGGCTCACTGAACAGAAGATGGTTAGTTCTCACATTGTAATTTAGTGTTTTGGGGGACTGTATTGCCTAGAAAACAAGGGGGGCGGGGGTCCCATTTTGCAATCATTCATTTTGAGCATATTTTAAAGAAAATAATCCTTTATTTTTATAAAAACCGCAAAGATGTGAAAGTATTGTTTAACAGATTAAAGATTTTATCAAATGTATGGAAAAGGATGTTTAACATTACATGGGAATTTATTCTACACACGCGAAATCATACATAAAAAATAATAAATATTTTACAAAAAATAGTAATTAATAATGAAACATACAGCAAAGAAATAAATTTTGTGCATTTTTTAATTCACATAATTTGAAACTAAACATGGATGGAAAAGGATGTTTATTGTTCGTCTTGTGTGTACTATCTCTTTTTTATTTTTTTTTTTGCAAGAGTTCGCGGACATGGTGAGAAAATCAAGTGGAGACTCACACTCTACATATTTAATACTATTGTCACTACATTTTCTATCTATTGTGTAATATTAAGCATTTTTTTTTCCCTTCTGGAAACCAATGCCCTGTATTTAAATAACTCCGCAACAGAAATACTTTCATCCTTGTATTCTTCTCGCATGGATGCAAGCAAGAAGCGCATTCCACAAAGAAAATGTGCTTTCTTCTCATCAACGTAGGCATCTTGGAAGAAACTGCAACGCTCCGCTTTTGATCCCGGCCGTGTGCATGTCTCCTGATATTTGCATTTCAGGCTCAATTTACTTTTCCGTTTACCCTGGACTTTTCTCGGGAATTCTCGCACCTTATAGAAAAGCGCCATTTTTTTTTGTTGTTGTTGTTCTCTTGTCTCAGCAATGGATTCTGTCTTGGATTTTAGCAACATTTGCATTTTCGAAGAATGATATGTTAGAGTTTATTTATTTATTTATTTATTCCAAACTTGAATAGTATCAGTGAGAAAACGGGGCAGATTTACATGCTCGAAACTCTTTACGGCACTCGTCTTAGTGTCCTCTATAACGCAAACATATTTGTATTCTCATTAATTTTACTTTCCCTGCAATACATGGTAATGTGCAGGGAAAGTATTGGGATCATGTCGAAATTCGCAACTTCGGCGGATCTACACGTTTTGGGACCTCGAGAATACGAAAAAACTATTTTTAGCGTGACGTCTGTGTGTGTGGATTAGATTTTGGTAAGATATTCGGTATAAAAGAACCTGTTTCTTTTCCATTTACGAAATGACTCGCAAAAGTTGTATCCACTCTAGCTGAAAAACTAATAGACAAAATTTCTCAAAATGTGGTCGATAAGTCGCTTGTGGGTTACCCTGGTGCTGATTAGATTTTGATACGATTCAGAAAAAAAAAAGAACCTGTCTGTTTTGCGAAATGGCCCGAAAAAATCGTCAAAATCTAAAATAAATGACTACGTATACTCAAATATATCAATTAAATGCTTGTTTTATACGTGATTTTTGACGATAAAAAGAATAAAACCAACTTTATAACTAGCCGTTCTCGAGATATTTTAGGTTTTCGTTACGCCACCTTTGAAAATAAGTCCAGTTTTCAAATGAAAACGAAAATCGAATTGAAAGTGAAAATTTGTAATTTAAAATAATTAGGGTGTTATTTTGTGCAATTAAACTCAATTTAACGAATTATTGAAGAAATAAAGAGAATGTGAATATAAGTCTGCAGGGAAAGTCATGTGCGGCTCACATAAGATTTTTATTTTCATAACAAACTTAATTTTGTGGAATATTTTGCATCAGTTCCTATCCATTTAATACCAACCAATTTGAATATTCTACTAAGCAGGTTTGTCGTTTACTATTTATATCTATCTTTTATAGTTTAAAACACGTTTCGAGTAAAAGAAAGCGAAGGGAATTACCCCCCCTCCCCCCTCAACAAAAAGGCTTTAATTTATCTTTCCCGGGAAAAAAACATAAATGACAATATATTTGTATATTTATAAATGGTACCCTATTTCGATAAAACACGTAAAAATAGCTTACATTGTTATTCATTAGATTCGGAGATATAAGCCTCCAAAGTGTTTACATTTTTCGTAACGTTCAAACTTCAGCCGGATAGCTCAACAAAGGTGTTATTACATCAACACACTATTGTGCTAAATAATTCACCTGCGGATAAACCGAGAGCGACCCCCCCCCCTCCCTGCCCTTAACACTCAAAGTAGGGTAATCCCATCGTTGGGTAATCCACTTATCCGCAGCTGATATTCTTAGTTTATCGAAATTTATTTCAATTAATAATATAAACGCCTTGATTTATCTGTCTGTTTATCTATCTCTGGGTAACTCTGCTACAAATAGTTGCCGAACGTGTTTTAATCACGGATAATTTAGATACTAACCCAGACCACCAGCATTTTCATAAGCTTCCACGTGAACACTGGACTTTTCTGTTCACCCATTAAATTTTCAACGTTCACTTGTGCTTGAATTCAGTGTTCATATTAAAAACCGGAGCGTTCTTCTTAGCTAATTAAATTTTTGCTTGAACGCGGTTCTTTCTTTCTTTTTTTTTTCCCCCTTTCTTCAAAGAAATATTTCAAATGTAATTTATTGTCCTGTTAAACCTTTTCACACCATAGTGATCGAATTGTCGAAACCAATAAATGTAAATATTTTCTCCTGTCAAATTATTACTTTCCTTATATACATAATGTATAAGGAAAGTATTGTGACGGGGTCGAAAATTCGAATTCGAGTTTTCGACGGGAGAGCACGTTTCAAGCATCCCTGATCACGAATCAAACATTTTTGAAGTGATGTCTGTGTGTGTGTGTGTCAGTGAGTCTGTGGAGACGATAACTGACGAACGAATGGACCGATTCGAACCAAATTTGGTACAAAAATCACAATCTGTAAACACTGGAAGCCTATTGTTTTTATACGCAATCGAATGTTCAGAACCCCCCTAAATTTTCGAATGAAATTTTGAAAAAATCGTCAAAAAATCAAAACCAATATTAAAGTTACGCAAATAGATATTTATTATGTAATTTTTCATTAGAAAACGATTGACATAAATTTTAGAACGCTAACATGAACCGTTCTCGAGATATTGCACATTTTTCAAAAAAATTATCAAAAAGTCATATAAAATAGAAAAAAAAAATATTTCCTATTGAGAAACATGTTCACGTTTCATATATAATATCATGCGATAAATTAGGTGACATCATTCTCGTGGATCTAGCTCGTTCCATTCATGAAAAAAGATACTTTGAGTAATACTTTTGCATTTGAACGCCAATTTATCTGCTGTAAGAACAACTTATTTCTTCGTCCATAACGCTTGGCGAGATTTTTGCGACGAAATTGGCGGAATGTCGCCAACTTGGCGACTTTTTGAAATGTTGCCAAATTAACGAAAATCTCGCCAAATGGATAAAAATGACGCTAAATCAATGAAAATGACGACTAATTGTCGAAAATTCAATATCTTGGAAAGGATATTAGTATCTACTAGAAGAAAAACATTTATTTTACTCTAAAAGTAGTAAATTCATTTCATTATATAAGGAAAGTCATGTGTTGCGCACATCAGATTTTTTATTTTAAAACGGACGCCTGGATTATACTCTAGTACTACATATCACGTTAAAAGTAAAAAACTTTCTAGAATGATGTCCTTACAACAATTTTCACCGATGCGTTCAATACTTCAATCCCAGGCAATGGAAAATAGAATCGATAGTTCTGCACGTACTATATCGACATCACAGCCTGCAACAATAGATTCACAAGCAAAATTACCCGCGCTACAAAACAAATGCAAAAACTTTGGCAATATATTCGAACATGAGAAAACGAAAAAAGAAATAGAAACTACACCGTGAATAAGGTATACTCCCTCTAGAATGGATAAGATCGTGAAGACTCGATTGAAATCGAGTCGAGAATTCGAATAAAGATCCGATAAAAGAGGAGCATGGCGTATTTCGAGATTGATGAGATAGAATGGTACGGGTGGAAAAAAAAAAACAGTAAAAATACATGTCTCCACTTGACGATGCAAATTTTGCGAGAATGACGTGGAGAAATTTTCGAATTTAGGCGACTTTAAATCGCTGTAGAAATTTTCGGAATGTTTTGACGTTTTTCAGCTGACGCAATGCCCGCTGAACTTTAACTTTATTTAGGCTGGAAATGAAAAGATTTGTCTAGCAGTAGTATCAAGAAAGTAAAAATGGCACAACTTAGTACAAGTACAAGGACTAAGGGGTGGGACAGCACAGACGCGCGGAGATTGCACTCGGGACGACCCGGAGGTACTTGTAGGCCAATTGTAACTGCCTTAGCCATGCACCCATTTTTACTTTCCTTATATACATAATGTATAAGGAAAATATTGTGACGGGGTCGAAAATTCGAATTCGAGTTTTCGACGGGAGAGCACGTTTCAAGCATCCCTGATCACGAATCAAATATTTTTGGAGTGATGTCTGTGTGTGTGTGTGAAAGTATGTATGTGTGTGTGTCAGTGAGTCTGTGGAGACGATAACTGACGAACGAATGGACCGATTCGAACGAAATTTGGTACAAAAATCACAATCCGTAAACACTGGAAGCTTATTGTTTTTATACGCAATTGAATGTTCAGAACCCCGCCTAAATTTTCGAATGAAATTTTGAAAAAATCGTCAAAACATCAAAACCACTCATAAAGTTACGCAAATAGACATTTCTTATGTAACTTTTCATTAGAAAACGATTGGCATAAATTTTAGAACGCTAACATGAACCGTTCTCGAGATATTGCACATTTTTCAAAAAAAATTATGAAAAAGTCATATAAAATAAAAAAAAATATATATTTCCCATTGAGGAACATGTTCACTTTTCATATGTAATACCATGCGATAAATTGGGTGACATCATTCTCGTGGATCTAGCTCGTTCCATTCATGAAAAAAGATACTTTGTGTAATACTTTTGTATTTGAACGCCAATATTCATTTATCTTCTGTAAGAATAACTTATTTCTCCGTTCATAAGGCTTGGCGAGATTTTTGCGACGAATTTTCCGAAATGTCGCCAACTTGGCGATATTTTTAATTGTTGCCAAATTAACAAAAATCTCGCCAAATTGATAAAAATGACGCTACATCAATGAAAATGACGACTCATTGAAGAAAATTCAATATCTTGGAAAGAATATAAGTATCTACTATAAGAATAACATTTTTTTTTAATTGTAAAAGTAGTAAATTCATTACATTATATAAGGAAAGTCATGTGTTGCCCACATCAGATTTTTTTAATGGTTAATAAATTTCTGTGGGTGTTGGTGCGTCGCCTTTTGTGGTGACGCGTTTTATCTGGCTGGTTCGGCGGGGGAGTCGGCGGTTTCCTCAGTCCGGCGGGTTCGGATGGCCCGATGGCTTGCTTCGGGCTGGGGGGCATTTTCTCTTCCCGACCGGAGATACATGCCCTATAAACTCTTGGGTCTGGGCCCTCGGTCTTGGTTTGCGCTCGGACGACCCGAGTTCGAATTCCGGCTCTGCCCAAACTGTCCCCGTGTTCACGGGGAGTATGAACACATTGAATATGTGGGTCTATAAGTCCTTCTGAGAGGTTGGTGCGAAGGAGGGTACGGTCCCTGTGGATGTTGCCCCCTCAGGGTTCCGGTCTAAATTGGGAAAACTGATACCTCACAACTTCGGGTAAGTTGGACGGTCTGGGTCGAAGAAGTGAAAGGACTATACATGGAGGGGAAAAAATTAGCACAGGAAAATTTTGTCGAAACTACCTTTAATAGGTAATTTTTTATTGAAAAATTAACTATTGGAAATCGAGTGTGGCTTTACTCGATTTTCGTAAACCAGAATCCAATCCAAAATAGCTTGGTTTTTTTTTTCAAACTTTATAAGAAAAAATTCGAAATATTTGTATGGGTCCAAATGATTATAATTATAGCATGTTAACCTTCATTTCAAAAGATTTGAAAAAATCTTTCGATTAATAGCAATTATGACAGTACGCCCCCCCCCCTCGCCTGGGGGAACTTGCCCCCTCCCTCCAGGAGTGGGCCTAAATTAAGTCACAAACGTAAAAATTGTATCACTGCAATTTTTTACTACAGTGATTGAAGCTATTAGTTTCCACTCGAATTTTTTAAAAACAATTATCTAGTTCTAGATGCTTAAATAAAGCCGAAAAGCTTTTACACATATAGTGAAAATCCATTTAATGTTTGTGGCAGCTATCGTGTACACAAAAAGTCGGCCACAGACATACAAACGGACATCACTCTGAAACTAATTAAAAAGTGTTTAGGAGGTCCTAAAACATATTTTGGCATCTAAATCTCGAAATTGAAAATTTTTGTGAAAGCAATACTTTCTTTATACTTCATAGGAGAAAGTAATAACTGACTTTAGGGAAATCTAATAAATCTGCAAAAACCGGGAGTTAAAAAAAATAATAATAAAATGACCCAGGAAGGTAATCGTTGTCAACCGAAAAAAAAAATGAGCTCAGGGAATATTAAAATATGCTTATTTCGAATTAGAAAAATTTCCAGTAAAAAACACTTTTACTGTAGTGTCCTGGACTAGTGTCCCAGACCCAGTTTACTATACTGTTTCGGAAGAGAGAGAAAAATATCTGAAAACATTGATCGATTTAAGTAAAATAAATCAAAAACGAAGAATATTAGAAATTTATACAAATTAACATATTAATTCATCCTGCAACTCTTGGGACATTTAATCTGTTTTTAAATTGTATGCAAAAAGACTTGCATAATATTTATTTTAATGATTTAACGTTATTTACTTAAATAATTCCATACAAAGCAGACTTTTTTTTTTCATGTCAGTTATTCCCGCAGAGATCAATAGTAACATTCTGCACATTTTTTTAATGTTTTATATCTTTTCGCCCTATTAAGAGTTTGGGATTTCATTTATAAACTAATGCTTCTGAACAGAAAAGTTGTACTTTATTTTAATGTCAAAAATGAAAGATGTAATTAGAAGAAATTTTAAACAGATTAAAAAAATTAATTTAAATATGGTTATTTAAAAGTGTAATTAATATATTTTTCATATAAAAATATACTTAATTAATAAATCTCAGAATAAGTAATATATTTTTTTACATGTCTGTATATATTTGTTCTTATAGCTTTCCCAAACCTCCTTGAGAGTGCCACAGTTTAAAAAGTTAGTCACATTTTACGGGTGTCTTTCTTAACAAAATCAAAAACTACTTTTTTTTATACAATAGTATGAGAGAGCAAAAATGACGAATTTACGGTTTCGTTCTGATGGAATTCATTTACGTGTTACTTGCGCAAAGTTCAAAATTCTCTTTGATAAAACCAGAAATTACCACGATCTTATAAAATTCTTACTTGTATGCAAATTGCAATACTAAATAGCCCCTTCTTCAAGATAAAGAGACAGCGCAAGAACGCCGACAAGGGCAATACACCTTCTTGCCTTTGCTGGTGTGGTAGACGCATTTGATTACCAATTGTCGTCTTTTTCGTCCCTACAAGATCCGAATTATCCGAAGTTCAACTGTTACGGCCGGGACAGTGCAACGCAATTAATGGTGTTATTACACGGAGCAATTCCTTCCAGCAATTTTTCAGCAACACCATACATTTCAATGGGAAGAAATCTTGCCGCCGAATTGCCGCAATTCATTCGCACTCGGCAATAAAAATTGCTTAATTTCTGAACGGCGACCCAATCAGAGGACGATAAAATTGGACGTCACTACGCTCCGCCTTTCCTCTTCTCATTTGCATTCAAGATGGCGATGGCGACTGTAATGCAAACATGTCGAAGCAGCTCAGTTACGTTAGAATATGGAGATGGGAAAAATATTTGAACTTCTACCATATTACAGACACCTGTGGGATATAAAATATCCAAATTATACGAAAAAACACCCTAAAGAATGTTTACTGAAATCGGCGGCACTAAACAGGGAGGGCCTGTTAGAAAAGAGGGGCTTACAGTATCATTGCCGGGCGGAATTGCTAAAGCCTGGAGATGTAAAAATAATAATAGAACTTTCACCAAATTACAGACACCTGTGGCATATAAAAGATCCAAATTATACGAAAAAAACCCCACTAAATAATGCTTCTTGGAATGAACTCGGCGGTATTAGAAAGGAGGGGCGTTTTAGAAAGGCGGGGCCTAAAGTATCATTGACGGGAGGAATTTCTAAAGTCTGGAGATGGAAAAATAATAATAGAACTTTTAACAAATTACAGACACCTTTGGGATATAAAAGATTCAAATTATACGAAAAACACACCAAAGAATGCTTTCTGAAATGAAATCGGCGAGATTAGGGAGAAAAGAAATGTTAAAGAGGAGGAGCCTAAAGTATGATTGACGGGAGGAATTGCCGAAGTTCGGCAATAAAAATTGCCCGTGTAATAACACCCTTGACTACAACCCAATGGGGCAACAACCACCAGGGACCTCACCATATGTCCCCTGCCATATCAATTCTCGAATGGGCTTTCGGACCTATAGCCCGTATTCCGATGTAGACACGGAGTTAGTTTTAGGCGAATATCGTGTTGTGGAATATCGGACCCGGGTTAACAGTGTACGACCCTAACACATTAACCACTGGGTTATCTCAGCCCGAATTTTCGACATTGTTGCAGCAACGGTACTTTCAATGTACACAGTTAAAAGGTTGAACATTTTAAAAATGTTTACGAAATAAAGTCGAGCCAAGGGCAGGAATAGGGGGAAGGATACCACTCGAATAGGGGGGAGGTCGCCCACACATTTTTAACACTTTACAACAAAGTTGAAAAGTGTTTATGACTTTGTTCATTCTGTCTGTCTGTCTGTCTGTCTGTCCGTTAGCACGATAACTGCCGTAAAAATGACTTAATCAAAATGAAATTTTAGTATGTTGTTCAGACGGTCTATAGGACCTATGGGAATATAAATGAATAATATCACCCAATTAGTTTTGGATTGAACCCGGGTTGAAAAAATGGAATACATTGAGCCCTATGGGACCTAATTTTTCAAGTATTTTTTAAGCGGATTTAAAATTCACAAATTGCTTCGAAAATTTTAGGCAATATTCAAATGGTTCCGTAAAATATATAAAAAAAAATTCAGCGAAATATATTCAGTAGTTTTTTAAATAAAAATTAAAATAATAATAACACATCTTATATGAAGCGATCAAGTGTCCATGATATGAAACGATCACATGACCCACTTCAAAATGATATATGGCATCCATCTTGTGTCAAAATCGTGATTTTTAAAGTTCTTTTTAATTCATATTGAGTGTTGTATCCGTCCTAAAACTACTTTGTTTTTGCCTAAATTCTGTGCATCTACATACGGAAACAACGCAATGACAATATATTCCAGTTTAAATGCTCATCTAAATTTGATTATTTCTACTATTAAGCCTATTTTTCTCCTATGTAAAATGTAAACAACAAAATATATAGAATGAGTTGTATTAGAATCGCTGTAATTCTTTAACACAAAATCAAATAGTCCATGGAGTCTGCTTAGCTGATATGAATGAAATATTCATTGATTTTAGAAAGAGAAGGACGATATTTTTCGATGAAGTTTAACGAATAGAGCTTACTTACTTGTAGCTCAATGGTCTTAATTTTTAAATAAAATAAATTATTATAGTATTGTGATGAAAGACATGAATGGGGGAATTATTTATGAATGAAATGTTGCTTTTATAGAGAGAGCCAGGCGTGTTATTTTTTTATGACGTCATTTGAATGAATTTCAGTTGTTTTCGATGAAGTTTTCAAATATAATAAATTATCGTAGTATTATGATAATTTTAAAATTATTACCAAGGAATGTATTACATTTTAGGGATGTTTAAACCAGGCAATTTATACTTTAATGCCGTCATTTGAATGAAGTTAATTTTTTTCGATGATGGTTTAAGGTTTCAAATATAATAAATCAATGTAGTATTGTGATAAGTTTTAAAATATTACCGAGGAATACATTGCATTTTCGACTTTTTTAAATAAAATTGCATTGAAGTTGGAAAGTGTTTTATAATCAATGCTTTAAGCATGATTGATCTTTCTTGTTTATTTTTAAAAGAAGTCGTGAAAAATTCACAAAGAGGGAGGGGGAATCAAATATGGAGTGGGAGGCTTCACAAAAAGTTTACAGGAGAGCCAAAAATTTATATGGGTAGCCCTGGTCGAGTAGAAAACCCCCAAAATATTTTTTTAATGTGAATAACATTTATGCTTGAGGTATCTGTGGCAGAAATCGGAGCGTTATGAAAAATGTAAACGCTTTGGACGGTAATTTCTCCGAACCAAATATGTAGATGCTAAATGATCGGAATTCTCGTTTGTCGTTATTGTCGTTAATTCTCGTTTTGTCGAAAATAGGATTCAGATTATGAATATATAAAAATAATTTCAATGTTTCGAACTTTTTTGCTTGCGGAAAAAAAAAAACTGAAAAAAAGTATCTGTCCGCGAGAGAGGATTTTTTTCATTTTCATTACTTCCACTCGAAGTATGGAAAATATAAAAAACAGATATAAATAATAAGTGAGAAAAATATGCATTAGGAAATTTAGTTTCTAAATCAATATTTATTTTTATTTCTTTCTTAAAAGCTCTTATAGTTTTCGAGTAAGCGTCTTGTCAAGTGAAAGAAGATAGAAAATTGTCCGTTTTTCAAGTTTGTAATACTTGTATCTCAAAAACTAAAAGTGCCCCAGCTGTAAACAATAAGCAAGAATTTATAGCTCTTCGTAAGCCCAACAAGTGTATATAAGTGTATTTGATTTTGAACCAAATCTTTAATTTTCGAAGTATAGTGGTTTTAATTTCGATATTTTAGTATTTTAACCAGAATTTTTCCAATGGGTGAGAAAGCTGTAATATTTAAAATGCCACGATTGTTGCAGTTCAATCTGTTTACTTACTCCTTGGTGAAATATGGGTAAATAAGTAAGATATATTTGATTATTTAAAAAAAAAATTAGGAAGTTAAATGAACTTAAGGACTCTAAAGATGCTTGATGATTGGCGAGGTCTGAACAGAATAAATGGAAACGTACATATTTATGTGACGCCGGACAAGTTTATAAATTAATTTGAATTTAAAATCGCGTCAGATATATTGTTTAAGTTTGATTTTCACGCCACCAAGCAAATTAGTTAGATAATTGGATATTTTGATGTGAAGTCTATGGTCGCAATATCTAGATGAAATAGGGGCGAAAATAAGTACTAGCTATAAACAGTTAAGGAGTAATTTGTAGCGCTTTGAAACGATTTATAGCGCTTTTCAAATGAAATAAATGTGTCTGAAAAAAAAAAATCAAATACACTATTGAACATTATTGGAATTTATTTCACAAAATGTTTTTCACAAAAAATCATTTCGGCTCGGCAGGACTGGGGCCACCGCCGACTTTTTTCTCTAGCACTGCTGTTCAGACACAGTAGTATTTTCGGGATACGTTTAAATTTAAAAGAACAACCTAAAAAGAATTTATACGTAACTTACGAAAAAAAAAAACTAAATGCCCATTCATCTTAAAGGACTCTGTAAAATACTTACACGCAAACAAATGCAAATCCCATACTAGCGTTTGCAAATTTCTGGAATGCAGGTGCAGACGATAAAACAAACATGCGATTCCGCTATAACAACACCGGCATCCCAACAGCTTTACTTGAGCTAGTAATTGCTGCCTATTCAAACAAGATCATTAAATGAATGGATGCCCATGTTTGAATTCTTTCCCGGCTTCTAATTGGTGGAAGACAACCATTATAAAATGGACGATTTTCTTTAATGTAAATGGGAAACTTCCGGTACATTTAGCGAATAAATGACATACATATCTACGGGGACAAATAGCAGAATATTTTACAGATATCATAACATTGGGTTCCTTCGCCTTTTTTACTTACACAGTATAATATATCGGGGAAATTTACTATTGTAACGGAGTTGAAGATTAGAATTCGAGTTATCGTCGGAAGAGCACGTTTCAAGTATCCCTGAACTCGAATCGAACGTTTTTCGGGTGATGTGTCTATGTGTATGTGGGAAAGATATCTCACGAACGAAGATATTAGAATATGATTTGATACGACATATATATCAAGGGGCGGGGGAGTTCAAAATATTGAAATTATTTTTAAATATTCATAAAAAGGTACCCAATTATTTCGGACAAAACACGTATAATTTGTTTATTCTTTATCCTTTAGTTTCGGAGAGATATAAGCTTCCAAAAGTGTTTACATTTTTCGTATCGCTCCGTTTTCAGCCGGACACCGCAAACATAGACGTTATTCAAGTCTAAAAAAATTCGGGTTCCCGAACCTCCCCCCCCCCCCAAAAAAAAAATGGTTACCTTAAATTTTAATCCCCTATACATATCACACTTTCCAAACAAATAAAAATGCCACCCTCTTAAATAAATTGAATTGGAAGGAATCCTACTAGAAAGCGGCACACCTATCTTCCTCAATATTTCATACTGCGCAGTTGGAAAGTTGGGGGAACTTGGCGTGCAACCAGAAATCCGACTTCCCAAATAACGAGCTACAAGAGAAGCCAAGAGAACCGTTAATTATCGCTCATTGGTGCATGATAATTAAATTAATGCCCCCCCACCCCACCCACCCCGTAGAAATTCCCAAACTGAGAACCAAATCATCGGGAGACCACTATTAAAAAATCAATAGCCAATTTTCGCTAAACGAAAAGCGAGGTAAAATTGAGGTGTTGAATATTTATAAAACTAGAAACTGCACCGACGTTGACCGGGATTTAAAGTAGGGTTAAATTAAATTCGTTAAATTTTTTGAAAAGCTTAGTCGTCTGCTACGCGAACACAGGCTTAAATTACAAAACTCACCCTAAATAAACACCTAATCACCAAGGTTAATAGAATATTAACAAGGGTTAATATTGAATCGAATATTAACAATATGCCTTTGTCCCGGCGCTGGGCACATTAATATTTTTGATTCTAGTTATACAGTTCGCAATCCAAATAAATCCCTAAACAGATGTCAGTTTCTATGCTTCAAGAAGTCAACTCTGGACTCCAAACCAAGGACATAATATTACATAATATTCGACTGAAAATTGCAATTTCCCATAAAAAATTTAAGATTCATTCAGTGAACATTTTGCTTCAGAACACAACAACCTCTTAATTAAAGTTGCTTTTGTCTTGAACTTACCAAGAGAAGCAAGCAATCGGATTCTCGTTTATGTTATGGGTAACAATGTTGCTATATATTGCTGGCAAGATGTCAAAAATTAGAGCTATTGTTTTACAATTATGCTTTAAACATACCAAAGGAAGCAATCGGATTCTCGCTAATGTTATGGGTAACAATGTTGCTATATATTGCTGGTTATGTGCCAAAAATTAGAGCTACTGTTTTGCAATTAATTTGTGTTTTTATTTGATTTGTTTCCCCTTTTGCATTTTAATTTGATCTGATAGTTAAATTTTAATTTGCTTTTATAGAATTGAAATATTTTATACTATGTATATATAATAATAACACAATGTTTAGTGTTTTAGACTTGTAGATTTGCAGATAAATATTTTGTATTTGTTCTTAAATATATAAACTATTTTCTTTTAAAATGTCTAATTTTTGTTTACTAATAATTAATAAATAATATTTAATAGATACTATTTATTAACAATTCAAAATCTGGTTAATATTCAAATTCGAGAAAAGCCAGTCTCCAATCAAAACAATTTCCGGCTTAAAATAAATTACATGTTGCAGAATCTTACCACGGCGGCACGCCTCCCTTTAAAAGATCATATTTTATATCGTGCAGTTAGAAAGTTGGGAAATCTTGCCAGGCAACCCGGAACGAGGAATTTCATCAGCTCCCCCAAATAATGAGTTACCACGGAGGCCGTGCTGTTAATTATTGCTCGTTCGCGCGTGATAATTAAATTAATAGGCGCCTCTTCTGGAATTCCTAATACGAGATCCTA
Organism: Amaurobius ferox; assembly: GCA_951213105.1. Classification (NCBI taxonomy): domain Eukaryota; kingdom Metazoa; phylum Arthropoda; class Arachnida; order Araneae; family Amaurobiidae; genus Amaurobius; species Amaurobius ferox. The sequence continues at coordinate 59,107,753 of OX578155.1, read as the reverse complement.
ATCGCCGGCAGACGATCCTTGCGAAATCAATAACCGATTTCCACTGCACAAAAATGCGCGGGAAAGTTGAAACGATGAATATTTATGAAACAACGCATATTGGAGATTATAGAGAAACTCTTTCGGGTGCAGGTTCTGCTAGAGAAATAGATGGTGGTAAAGCACACGGAGAAGTCATAATGTGAGGGAAAGAATTAATCAGCAGGATCAAATGTATTCAATGGTTAAATATTTTGGTTACGCATGTTGCAAGAGCACAGCACAGCTGCATATCAACAGATGTTTCAGAGAAGGGGTCCCCAAACTTTTTTGACCGTCAACTCCTTCAAGAATTTCTGGACGTTTATCGACCCCCTCCCTCTATTGTACTATTACGTAATTATATTAAGACAAGCTTAAGGAAAAGGCTTATGTGACCTTGCAGATTGTCGATTTTACAGTGTCTATTTATAGTACATACATGTAAATCACATGCATTGTATTAAGACTTTTATTAAGTTAATAAAATTAACTGACGTTGTCAATGTGAGGAAGGGTGTACTTGGTGACTCTTGGCAAGATTAGCAATACAGAGTTCAAGATTAGAGATTAGAAAGTACGGATATACAGGCGCCATGTCGCCTGCATGATAATGCATACAGGAGACGGGGCGCTTCGACGAAAAGGATTGTGGCGGGGTCAAAATTTTGAATGAGAGTTTTCGACGAAAGAATACGTTTCAAGCATCCCTGAATCGAACGTTATTGAGTTGATGTCTGTCTGTACATCCACTGTTTATTTCAGGACTTTTGGGCCGAATTTAGGGGAGGGCGAATAAAACCTTAGAGGGGAGTAAGTTTTCCAATATAACTTTTAACTACTACATTTACATAAACAGAAGTAATTATCATAAATATAGTAATTGCTTAGGCTATTTACACATAGTGATAACATATAAATTATTAAACATAGTATATAACACACACACACATATATATATATATATATATTATATATATATATATATATTACTATATATATATATATATATTATATATATATATATATATATATATATATATTACTATATATATATATATATATATTATATATATATATATATATATATATATATATTACTATATATATATATATATATTATATATATATATATATATATATATATATATTACTATATATATATATATATATATTATATATATATATATATATATATATATATATTACTATATATATATATATATATTATATATATATATATATATATATATATATTACTATATATATATATATATATATATATATAGTAATTACATTTTACTCGGAATAAAATATCTCCGGGGAGGGGGGCGGGCGGAGGTAAAGTCACTCGAATGTATGCTTAAAATGAACATGTGGGTCTGTGCGTGCGATTGATCACGAACGAAGAGTTTCTAAAATAATTTAGTATGATTATTGCAGTTAGTGATTGCTGGAACCCCATTGATTTTAAACGAAATTGAACGTTGAGACCTCCCGCCCCCCTCAACCACAATTTTCGATTGAATTTTTGAAAAATTCATTCATAAATCAGGATCGTTAATATTGCCAAATAATATATATATACCATTTCATACGCAATTGTACATTATAAAACGAATGGCATATTTTTTTTAACAATGGCATGAACCGTTCTCGAGATACCGCATGTTTTCCAAATAAATTTAACAAAAACAGAAAAAACATTATATAAAATTAAAAAAGTAGTTAGTATCCTCAAGTATGGGTTACGCTATATTATGAAACAAATCTGTTATCACTCTCGTGTATTTTTATTTCCTCAAACGTAGTATTGAGAAAATATTGTTATCGGGAAAATTTCCAAATTTGAAGCCAATACATATTTTAGGACCCCCAGAACACGTTTTGACTTTTGGAGTGATGTCCGTCTGTCTGTGGTCGAATTCCTTTACTTTAAACGGCTTGAAAAAATCTTTCGATTGATATCATACTTGTCAATGTACTTACTCACCGGGGCGCGGATAACTTGCTCCTCAAGGGAGCTAATGACGTTACGAACAAAAAAAAAATTGCATCGCGGCTATTTTTCACAATGATTAAAAATCTCGTAATCATTGGGCCAGAAATAAACTGTTTCATTCATGATTATATGAAATTTTACCCTATGCTGGCATATTAAAAAATTATAAAAATGTTCAAATATATTTCGGAAGTTTTCGCTTGAATTAATTTTTTTTATATCTAGTTCTTGATTTTATGACAACAAAACTGGATGTAAAGTTTCATGAAAATCCATTAATATTTGTGGGCGCTATCGTGTACACAAGAAATCAACCACAGACAGACAGACAGACAGACGGGAATCACTCCAAAAATAGTCAAAACGTATCCAAGACGTCTTAAAACATATATTGGCATCAAAATCTCGAATTCAAAAAATTTCATGGAAATACGCTTTAATTATTTACCTGTTGGAGATAAGTGGGCAATGTAAATTGCAAAAATGTTGAAAGTAAGGTAGAAAATAAGACTACGTTAATGAAATAGTCCTCCCATTCATTTTCAAAAAGTTACACTTTTTAAATTTTTATACGACCCCCGTAGACAAATTGGGTCAAAAGACCATTTTTATTTTTAATGCAACAAGATCATTAAAAAAAAAAAAACGCATATCTGTATCTTTAAAATCAACTAAGTTATGAAAAAGGAAGAAATATGACTTATGCCACTTTTCCGTACCATGTGAAAGGCTGTTTGATCAGTGAAAATAGGGATCATAAACAAATTGACGATGATGGGAATTTTTTAGATCAAAAATACGTTAATATGTGTCAAATTGTTTTTACCACAAATGCATCTAAATAAAGCATTACACAGACAGAGATCATATAAAGCAGTGGTACTCACTACGCGGTTGGGGCACATAGTTAAATATACATACATCGATCATTTTGTGATATGTCACACATTTACATTTCTAATTTGATATAGGATCCCCATTCACAATGTTCAATTTTCAATTAAATATAACTCGCTCAATTTTAAAGATACAGATATGCGGTTTTTTTTAATGATCTTGTTGCATTTAAAATAAAAAATTTCTGATTGACCCAATTTGTCTAAGGGGGTCGTATAAAAATCTAAAAAGTATAACTTTTTGAAAATGAATGGGAGGACTATTTCATTAACGTAGTCTTATTTCCTACCTTACTTTCAACATTTTTGCAATTTACATTGCCCACTTATCTCCAACAGGCAAAAAATTAAAGCGCGTTTCAATCTTTTTGGGACACCCTGTATAATATTACATAGTTTGAGAAACTTAAAAATAAGGCTAAGAAAATCTAAGCCATTTTGGCTAAAATTGGACATTTATTTTAGCCATTTTGGCTCCAATGGTTGAGCGCTGTAGCTTTGACAGCAAAAAAGCTACAGTTCATAAGAAAGAGCTCCAAAATACCATTTTTTACTTTCCCTGCAATACATGGTAATGTATAGGGAAAGTATTGGAATCATGTCGAAAATCACAACTCGAGTTTTCGACGGATCTACACGTTTCAAGACCTCTAAAATACGAAAAAACCATTTTTAGCGTGACGTCTGTGTGTGTGTCTGTCTGTGCAGATTTTGTATCCACTCTAACTAAAAAACTAATGGACCGAATTTCACAAAATTTGGTAGGTAAGTCACTTGTGAGCGCATCTGGTGCTGATTAGTTTTGGGTACGATTTGGAATAAAAGAACCCGCCTTTTTTTTGCGAAATGGCCCGCAAAAGCTTGTATCCACTCTATCTGAAAAACAAATGGACCGAATTTCACAAAATTCGGTAGATGAGTCACTTGTGGGTTACCCTGGTGCTGATTAGATTTTGGCATGATTCGGAAAAAAATGGCCTGCCCTTTTTTGCAAAATGGCCCGCAAAAATCGTCCAAATCTAAACTAAAGAACTGGGTACACTCAAATATATCCATTAAATGCTGATTTAATACGTAATTTTTAACGACGAAAAGAATAAGACCAACCCCATTACACTAGGACTAGCCGTTCTCGAGATATTTTAGTTTTTCGTACTTTCCCTACGCCACCTTTGGAAATAAGCCCGGTTACAGAATGAGAACGGAAATTGAATTAAAAGTGAAATAAATTTAATTAAAATAAAGAGAACGTTAATATAAGTCTGCAGGGAAAGTCTGCTGCTCACATCAGATTTTTTCTTATCGGACATGAAAACAATAGCTTATATATCAAGGGGTATATTACTTATAATAATAATAATAATAATAAAATCATTTTTGATGTCTGGGATGTAGGGGGTATGCACATGCAAATTTTCATCAAAATCAAAAATGATGCTCCAACTTTTTTGAAAAAAGGATTGTGACTGAATTAAAATAGAATGACCCCTACAGAAAATCTGAAAATGTTAAAATAATTTCAGCTAAACTGCTAAAGGTTTCATTCATATTCGCCAGCTTAAACCCTGCACGGCGCTGCAATTATTCAATCATGTGTCGAACACATCATATTTTTACCCCGTCGAACGCATTAGGTCTTCACTTTTCTCTATTGATCTGATGACAAATTAATACACAGCCGGGCATAATGAACTAATGCAAGCGCTCCACCCCTGACTTTCGTCCCAATCAAATTTCATTATCTTAACGACCCTTGCGGATATCGGAGCATCCATTAACCGCAGACGCATCTATTAATTAAAACAATTCGCAAGCACCCGCATTCAAAAAAACATACATATCAAGAACTGGGCGGGCTTTTTCAATACGTCCAAATTATCTCCTAAAGCCTGCTCTGGCCCAGACGCGGGGTCGGGCCATTTTTTACCGCCTTTCTGCATATTATGTTCACAAAATGGGCCATTAGGCGCTTCAAGGTTGAGTCATTAGACGCACAGCTGACAGCCAAAAGAAGGCGAAGATCAGGCCGGGGAGTGAGAGGAATTTTCAATGAGGTTCGAGTCCCAGACAGCAGCGAGAAGTCGGAGGTTTTATTGAGGGATGAGTTAAATACGCAAAGTAGTTGAAGAAGGAGATTTGTATGCAACAATATTGGTTCCCAACAGTTTTCGCTAGCGACCCAATATTACGTCATGACCCAGGGGTTAAGAACTAACAATGTCAGAGATCAGCGCTTTAAAACCAAGGGGAAACTTATAACTCTGATGCCACTGGGCACAAATATCCTATATGTCGCCCATAGACATTTACATTCTACCCCAAAGCACTAACATATACAATTTATTAGAAGTCTACACTGGCTGAGTTTTCAGACTTTCACCCGGCCCGACCCGACAGAACCAAAACTCGGCCTGAGTCCAAGGAAATTTACAGATTTACACTCTAACCCGGCCGGGCGCGGTAGCCCATTGGTTAGCGCGCTGGAGTTGCACTCGGTAGGCCCGGGTTCGATTCCAGCCACTGCCAAAACTGCCGCCGTGTTCATGCGGAGTACGATCACGTTAAACATGTGGGTCTGAAAGTCCTTCCGAGAGGTTGGTGGTAGGGGAAGGAGGGTACGGTCCCTGTGGATGCCTCCCCCACTGGGTTTCGGTCTAAATTGGGTGGCACTTCCCGACCGTCCAAACAGTTACCTTACACCTTTCTGGTAGGTCGGACGGTCTGGGTTTCAACAACAACTCTAACCCGGCCTTCCCGAAGACCATTGAGTTTCGGCCCAGCCCGAAATGATATATTCAAATGTGTTAAAAACTCTAATTTATTTTATTATAATAAATATACATTAAAATAAAAGTTGGGTATTTTAAATATTCATCTTTATACAGTTGAAATCAACACAATTTCATGTACTCGATTGAAATTACTTTACATTTTTTTCAAAATTAAATATGCTCGGCCCGGCTAGACCCGACTGTTTTTTAAACTAAGCCCGAGTCCGGCCAGGCCCGAAACATTGTTTCAAAATCCAAGCCTACTCCGTCCCACGGATCGGGTAAGGCCTGTGAGCCAGACCCGACTATAATATAGTGTAGAGCCTGTGGCGACCAGTGTTTCTTTAAGGGACTTTTTTGGTTGGGGGGGGGGGGGGGCGAATGAGATTTTAAGGAGGGCGAGTTTGCCCCCTCCCTTAAAATGTAATATTTGCTCTATATAAATATATCTAAATGCTGTGTCACATAAATAGAAACTAGGTTAACATAAAATGTTTCCGGGAGGGGGGGGGCGCTACGCTCCCCCCTCGAGACATGCCTGAAAGAAGCACTGCTGGCAACCTCTGCACTATATTATCAAAAATGTTTGAATAATTTACCGAATTCGCTTATGGTAGATCCAGAAATGCCTTGTTATAGTTGCTTGAAACTAGAATTCGTTCAGTTTTGTGCGTTCAGTTAGGAATTTGGCACATTACCGAGTATACGGCACATATTCTTACACACTCTGGCACTTTTATAGAACAAACAGATCGGTGTAATTTCTAGTTCAACAGAACTTGTCAAACTTCGCAGTGTGAAAAGGAATAGTTTGCGGAAATTTATATGAAAATGTAGAGCACACAGTGTGAAAAGGGGTGGTTTGCCGAAATTTATATGAAAATGTAGAGCAAGCCTGCTCAAAGTCTAAACCAGAACACATTTGGGACAAAATACTGCTTGTATTTTAATCTTACCTTAAGCAGTATACATTTCAAATAACTGTTACAGATATTTTATTGTCCATGTCGCATTTTATCCCAAAGTATTATATTACGTTACGGTATCGATTAAGGATTTTAACCATGATTTAACGAGCAAATTAGTGTACGCCGGGCCATAGGCGCCGACTTGAAAAATTAGTGGGGGTGCCAGAAATTTTAAATCGAATGACCCATCCATTTTTCAAAGGATTTAAGTTTAATTTAAATTTCTTTCAGTCAGATTATCTGGCACAATAAGACGTCTGACATGCTAAAATGAAGCAAATTATAGTTAAAACCAGGAAAATATTTTTTGTCTCTAGATAACTATTTATTTCATTTATTTTGCTTTTGTAGTTGCAGTAGTATTATTATAATACAATATACAGATACTGTGTGAATTTCCAACTCAAATATTTTTATAAAAATAACAAAAAAATGTAAAATTTATTTTTAGGTATTTTTACCAACGTTAAAAATGTCAACAAAGAATACAATAACCACTCTGAGGGGGGGGGGGGTCTCTATACACGTGACTTTGTATATAGTAAACAAGGAATGAATGATGAAAAACAAAATTTTTGTATGTATGCATACATTTTCCGCACTAAATATAGACAAAAACATTAGGGGTTCACGGAACCCCCAACAAAATTATTTGGGGTTGCACCGCTGCACCGAGCTGATTACAGTCGGGTCCTACTATAGAAAAATACCGAGACCGAAGTATTTTAATCATTGGCCGTAAGATGAAAGTAAGTACACAAATCAACCACTCCTTGACTGTAAGATTCTTGTCTCCGGACGACAAGAAAATCATTTACAATCTCGTTAAAACACCGGCGATATATCACAGACTCAACTGTCTCCCACCAACTCCAAAACCATGCTTCCATTTAATTAACACAATGTCCCAGCATATACTGGAGCCAGGGTAATCCATAAGTCACGTGACGTGCCAGCGGTAATCACGGTCGCAGCTAATTACGGATGCGCGAGAAAAGAGGCGGGAAAAGATGCACTCGGATGATCGCTCGTGATGTACGATTGTGAGGAGAGCACAATGTTTCGTGAAGTTCTAACAATGCGACGAAAGGGAAAATGGGGTGGGATAAAACACACACAGATGAAACAAAGGGTAATAGATGCTCACATTCCGAGAACAATGGTGATATAAACGAATCGTTTTCAACTAAGTTCCTGACATGAGTGGCTGCCGGTATGGCGATGTTGACGGGTATCACGAAGAAACGTTTAAAGTAAAATCTCTATTTGGAAATATAAATACATTTAAACTCTAATTGATGATTATTTTATTAGCTTTATCACAGAAAGTTAGATTTATCTTAAACTTAGGGTCAAAAGAAAAAGAAAAATCTGATGTGGGCAGCACATGACTTTCCCTGCAGACTTATATCTACGTTCTCTTTATTTTAATTAAATTTAATTCACTTATAATTAAAGTTTCCTTCTCATTTGGTAACTGGACTTATTTTCAAAGGTGGCGTAGAAAAAATAAGAAAAACTAAAATATCTCGAGAACGGCTAGTCCTAATGTAATGGGGTTGATCTTAATCTTTTCTTCGTTACAAATTACGTATAAAACAAGTATTTAATGGATATATTTGAGCATACGTAGTTCTTTATTTTAGATTTTGGCGATTTTTGAGGCCCATTTTGCAAAAAAAGGCAGATTATTTTTTTTCGAATCATACCAAAATCTAATCAGCACCAGAGTGACCCACAAGTGACTTATCTACCGAATTTTGTAAAAATCGGTCTATTAGTTTTTTAGCTAGAGTGGATACAAGATTTTGCGGGCCATTTCGCAAAAAAAGGCGGGTTCTTTTATCCCAAATCGTACCCAAAACTAATCAGCACCAGATTCGCCCACAAGTGAGTTACTTACCAAATTTTATGAAATTGGGTCCATTAGTTTTTTAGTTAGAGTGGATACAAAATCTGCACAGACAGACACACAGACAGACAGACAGACAGACACACACACAGACGTCACGCTAAAAATAGTTTTTTCGTATTCTAGAGGTCTCGAAACGTGTAGATCTGTCGAAAACCCGAGTTGCGATTTTCGACATGATTCCAATACTTTCCCTATACATTACCATGTATTGCAGGGAAAGTAAAAAGTACAGAAGGGATATTTTATTACACAAAAGCAAAGGACCCTCGGGCACGGGCCCCCATTATGAAGAAAGGGGCCCCCAAAATTGACGTATGTAAAAAAGAGCAAACGTTTCGAAGTATTCATCGATGATGAAGTAATTATATGCAATGTGAACTGTAGTTAACAGGTGTGGCGAGAATTTCTGAATTTATGACGAGTATAAATTTATATATATTTGGCAACAAAAATATCATATGTGCATTTTTACTAAGTAAAATACCCTATTTATATATAAGGAAAATTCCGATAATTCCCAAATATTAGAATTTTATTTCAATTGGGTTAGGATATGTCAAAAATGTTGAGTCCTCTACTATGAGTAGATACCCCTGAAGGCTTACTTGGGCCAAGAAACCCGGGAAAGTTTAGATGGCTCATGCGCAGAGGTAATGATACCCATAAGGCATGCCAAACTGAGCACATGCGACCGCGTAATACCCATGTATAGACCGCGCCAATTTTTTAAAACTGAACCAATGAATACACCTCGCCATTTTTTTTTCAAACTGAGCCCAATTGATGACCGCGCCAAAATTTTTCAAAAAACTATATAGATTGCTAAAACGCAAATCAGCACAGGTGGAAATTGGAACTTATAGATAGATATACGCCCTTAGCAGTAAAACTAAAAAACACCCATGCATACAGTATCACTTTCCCTGCAATACATGGTAATTAATGCATAGGGGAAGTATTGGAATTATACCGAAAATCGCACCTCGAGTTTTCGACGGAACTACACGTTTTGGGACCTCTAGAACACGAAAACTCTATGTTAAGCGTGACGTCTGTGTGTGTGTGTCTGTTTGTCTGTGTAATGTATGTATCAACTCTAACTCAAAAACTAATGGACCAAATTTTATAAAACTTTATAGGTAAGTCAATTGTGTGTGACCCTGATGCTGATTAGATTTTGGTATGTTTCGGGATAAAGCAACCCGCCTTTTTTTGTTTTGCAAAATGGCCAGCAAAAGTCTCATGTATCCTCTCTAGTTAAACTAACTGACCAAATATCACAAAATCTGGTACATAAGTCACTTGTGGGACACCTTGGTGCTGATTAGATTTTGGTACCGATCGAAAAAGAAGAACCTGCCTTTTTTAACGAAATGTCCTCAAAAAACTCCAAATTCTAAAATAAAAACTATGTATGCTCGAAAATGTATCAATTAAATGCTTGTTTTATACGTAATTTTTTACGAGGGAAAGAATAAGACTAATCTAATTACTCTAGGATTCACCATGCTCGAGATATTGTAGTTTTTGTCTTTGCAAATATGGCCAATTGACAATAAAGTCGAAAAGTGAATTAAATGTGCAAATTCAGTTTTATTTTGTGCAATAAAATCAATTTAATGAATATAAATGAAATAAATAGAAAATGAATTTAAGTCTGCACGGAAAGTCATGTGATGCCCCAATGAGATTTTTTTTTGCATTGAATGCAAAATGGCTGATTCCGGACGACCAGAAATCGGAAACAATTTACAATTCCGTCAAAACATAAACCATGTATCTATCAGACGCAACTACGCATAACTGCTTGCGACTTTTCTGCCACTACAGTTTAGGAAAGCTACGATAAGCAACGATGCATAAACCACAACACAAGCATCCCTACATTCAAATCTCCTCGACAGCAAAGTTCCAATCTCGGAGATCCCATTAATAATTACCCAACACCCATTTCATACGCACTATAATTTGCGCAAAAATGTCAAAAATATGGAAGACTTCATGAAGCCGCAACAAAGTAAAAGTTTATTGGCTAAACTTAGAGAAGTTGTCAGACGGCGAGCGTGTTCGATTTACTGTCAGAACCCGAACTTGCACGATACATCACGACTTCGCCTTGCTTCGAAGCTGAAAGCCTGGCCATTTAATTAGCTAACTGCCTCTGCAGTTCCTCATGGCTGGCACAAAATCACGTGACACGGTTGCGATCGCTATACACTAGTCACTAATAATAGAACTTCCGTGAAAACAAAAATGAATTTATCGGCTGCTGGAAATGCTCACATTTTATTCTGGTCTCCAAAGTTTTCGAACGTGCGGGCCACATAAAAATGTTAAATCATTTCACGGGAGAAGAAATAATTTAAAAAGTAAATCCTGAATTTTGCTTAAAAATATTGGACAAACAGAAAAAAAAAAAAAATTAGAGAATCAAATAAATGCATATAAATATTTCTTTAAAAAATCTGATGTGGGCAGCACATTACTTTCCTTATATAATGCAATGAATTTACTACTTTTACAGAAAAAAAAAAAATAGCTTATTCTTATAGTAGATACTTATATTGTTTCCAAGGTATTAAATTTGCGTCAATTAGTCGTCATTTTCATTGATTTAGCGTTATTTTTATCCATTTGACGAGGTTTTCGTTGACTTAGCGACATTTAAAAATGTCGCCAAATTGGCGACATTCCGCTAAATTCGTCGGCAAAATATCGCCAAGCGTTATGTAAGGAGAAATAAGTTATTCTTACAGCAGATAAATGACTATTGGCGTTCAAATACAAAAGTATTACTCAAAATATATTTTCTGGTGAATGGAACGAGTTAGATCCACGAGAATGATGTCACCAAATTTATCGCATGATATTACATATGAAAAGTAAACATGTTTCTCAACAATTAAATTTTTTTTTTAATTTATGGGATTTTTTGATAAATTTATTCGAAAAATGTGCAATATGTCGAGAACGGTTCATGCTAGCGTTCTAAAGTTTATGTCAATCGTTTTCTAAGGAAAAATTGCATAAGAAATGTCTATTTGCGTAACTTTATTAAAGGTTTTGATTTTTTGATGATTCCTTTTCAAAATTTCACTCGAAAATTTAGGGGTGTTCTGAACATTCGATTGTGTTTTAAAACAATAGGCTTCCAGTATTCATAGATTGTGATTTTTGTACCAAGTTTCATTCGAAGAGCTCCATTCGTTCGTGAGATATCGTCTCCACAGACCCACTGACACACACACACACAGACATCACCTCAAAAATGTTCGATTCGTGATCAGGATTGCTTGAAACGTGCTCTCCCGTCGGAAACTCGAATTCGAATTTTCGACCCCGTCACAATACTTTCCTTATACATTATGTATATAAGTAAAAATTAGGAGAATCAAATAAATACATATAAATATTTCTTTAAAAAATTGACTAGAATCAACTCTACTTTCTCATACCAGAATCCATTTTTACTTTCCTTATATACATAATGTATAAGGAAAGTATTGTAACGGAGTCGAAAATTCGAATTCGAGTTTCCGACGGGAGAGCACGTTTCAAGCATCCCTGATCACGGATCGAACATCTTTGAGGTGATATCTGTGTGTGTGTGTGTGTGTGTCAGTGGGTCTGTGGAGACGATAACTGACGAACGCATGGACCGATTCGAACCAAATTTGGTACAAAAATCACAATCCGTAAACACTGGAAGCCTATTGCTTTTATACGTGATCGAATGTTCAGAACCCCCCCTAAATTTTCGAATGAAATTTTGAAAAAATCGTTAAAAAATCAAAACCGCTAATAAAGTTACGCAAATAGACATTTCTTATGTAATTTTTCATTAGAAAACGATTGGCATACATTTTAGAACGCTAACATGAACCGTTCTCGAGATATTGCACATTTTTCAAAAAAATTATGAAAAAGTCACATAAAAAAAAAAAAAATTCCTATTGAGAAACAAGTTCACTTTTCATATGTAATACCATGCGATAAATTGAGTGACATCATTCTCGTGGATCTAGCTCGTTCCATTCATGAAAAAATATACTTTGAATAACACTTTTGTATTAGAACGCCAATAGTCATTTATCTGCTGTAAGAATAACTTATTTCTCCGTCAGTAAAGCTTGGCGATATTTTGGCGACGAATTTGGCGGAATGTCGCCAACTTGGCGACTTTTTGAAATGTTGTCAAATTAACGTAAATCTCGCCAAATGGATTAAAATGACGCTAAATCAACGACTAATTGTCGAAAATTCAATATCTTGGAAAGAATATAAATAACTACTATAAAAATAATCTATTTCTTTTACTGTAAAAGTAGTAAATTCATTGCATTATATAAGGAAAGTCATGTGTTGCCCACAACAGATTTTTTTTTAAATAGCACTGTAAGATACATAGAACTATTTCCTTAAAAGCATTTTATTTAACTCAGAATCAGTGCTTCTTATACGTTTTGCACGTGTTCATCAGTATGTTTGACCGCAAGAAATAAAAATCTGATGTGGGCAACACATGACTTTCCCTGCAGACTTATATCCACGTTCTATTCATTTTAATTAAATTTAATTCACTTTTAATTCAATTTTCGTTCAGATTTGGTAACTGGACTTTTCAAAGGTGGCATAGAGAAAATACGAAAAAACTAAAATATCTCGAGAACGGCTAGTCCTAGTGGAATGGAGTTTGTCTTATTCTTTTTATCGTTAAAAATTACGTATAAAACAAGCATTTAATGGATATATTTGAGCATACGTAGCTTTTGATGATTTTTGCCATTTTGCATAAAAAAGGCAGGTTATTTTATTTCCAATTGTACAAAAATCTAATCAGCACCAGGGTAACCCACAAGCGACATTTTGTGACGACGAATCTTGTGAAATTCGGTCCATTAGTTTTTCAGCTAGAGTGGATACAGCCAATTTTGGCGGGCCATTTCGCATGTGTTCATCAGTATGTTTATCAAGTGTTCATCAGTATGTTTAACCCCAAGAAATAAACAAGAAAGATCAATCATGCATAAAGAATTGATTATGAAACACTTTCCAACTTCAATGCAATTTTATTTAAACATCTCTAAAATGAGATATTCCTCGGTAATATTTTTAAAATTATCACAATACTTCATTAATTTATTATATTTGAAAACTTCATGGAAAACAGATGAACTTTATTCAAATGACGTCATTGAAATATAAATCGCCTCTATATAAAAGCAGCATTTCATTCATAAACATTTTTCCAATCCTTTCATTCATCACAATATTATATTAATTTATTTTATTTGAAAACTTAAAACCATGGAGGTACAAGTAATTTAACTCTATGCTTAAAACTTCAGCGAAAAAATCGTCTAGGTTCTCTGTGTAAAATCAATGAATGTTTCATTCATATCAACTATATTGCAGACTCCATGAGCTAAATTATTTTGCGTTAAAGAAATGCCGCAATTCTTATACAACTCATTCTACATCTTTTGGTGTGTACATTCTAAGTGAAAATTAGGCTTCGTTGTAGAAATAATCAAGTTTGATAATCATTTAAACTCAAATTATATTGTAATTGCGTTGTTTCAGTATGTAGATGCACAGAATTTAAGCAACAATAAAGCGATTTTAGGATGGATACAACACTGAATATGAATTAAAAAGAACTTTAAAAATCACGATTTTGAGACAAGATGGATGCCATATTTTATTTTGAAATGGGTCACGTGATCTCTTCATATAATGGTCACGTGATCCCAACATATAAAAGGTGTTATTATTATTTTAATTTTTATTTAAAAAACGACTGAATATATTTTTGCTGAAATTTTTTTTTACATATTTTATGGGATAATTTGAATATTTCCTAAAACTTTCGAAACAATTTATGAATTTTAAATTCGCTTAAAAAATGTTTGAAAAATTAGGTCCTATAGGGTTCAATGTATTTTATTTTTTCAACCCGTGTTCAATCTAAATCTAGTTGGGTGATATTATTCACTTATATTCCCATAGGTGCCACTGACCGTCTGAACAACATACTAAAATTTCATTTTGATAAAGTCATTTTTACGGCAGTTATCGTGCTAACGGACAGACAGACAGACAGAATGGACAAAGTCACACTTTACAACATAGTTGAAAAGTGTACAATGTTACTCATTGTAGAATGATGGAAAACATAACTCTAATGGTATATTTCTAATGGGAAAGGTTGATATACGACAGACGAAAAGTTTCGATATTTTTTCGTTTTTGAAATTTTCAACACTTTACAACAAAGTTGAAAAGTGTTTATGACTTTGTTCATTCTGTCTGTCTGTCTGTCCGTTAGCACGATAACTGCCGTAAAAATGACTTAATCAAAATGAAATTTTAGTATGTTGTTCAGATGGTCTGTAGGACCTATGGGAATACGAATGAATAATAGCACCCAATTAGTTTTGGATTGAACCCGGGTTGAAAAAATGAAATACATTGAACCCTATATGCGACCTAATTCTTCAAACATTTTTTAAGCGGATTTAAAATTCACAAATTGCTTCGAAAATTTTAGGCAATATTCAAATTATCCCACAAAATATATAAAAAAAATTTCAGCACAATATATTCAGTAGTTTTTTAAATAAAAATTAAAATAACAATTACACATTTTATATGAAACGAACACGTGACCATTATATGAAGAGATCACGTGAACCACTTCAAAATAAAATATGGCATCCATCTTGTGTCAAAATCGTGATTTTTAAAGTTCTTTTTAATTCATATTTAGTGTTATATCCGCCCTAAAATCGCTCAAGTAAAACATGTGGGTCCGTAAGTCCTTTCGAAACGTTGGTGATAGGGGAAGGAGGGTACGTTCCCTGTGGATGCCTCCCCCACTGAGTTCCGGTCTAAATTGGGTGGCTCTTTCTGGCCGTCTAAACTGTTACCTTACACATTTCTGATAGGTCGGACTGTCTGGGTTTCAACAACAACACCCCCTTTTTAATGTGAATAGCATCTGTTGGAGGGCCTAAATGGTTTTGGTGATGATGCGCATGGTCGGTTGGCGTTCGCCAAACGGCGAGCAAATGTTATAACCCTTTTGCAACCAACAGTTGTGAAATGTCCTTTGACGCCTTTGGGCCAGCGGGAGTTCTCTACCAATAAATTGTATACCATATGGTTGTGATGAAAATAAATCATTATTACAGCCCACTTTGAGTAGTTAATTTTGGAAGAGAGATATAAATAGTAAACGATAAAAATGTAGAAAAATCTATATTTATTATTAAAAACAGCTCCTAGTTTTCGAGTAAACGCCTTGTCAAGTTGAAGATTGAAAATTTTCCGTTTTTCAACTTTCTAATGCTTATATCTCAGATGCTAAAAGAGCTAGCTTTGAACAATAAGCAAGAATTTGTAGTTTTTTGGAAGCCCTACAAGTGTGTATATTCAGATTTTTGATAGAGTCGGGGTTTTTTCCCATTCGATATTGCAAAAGTTGAGTTTTGTTTTACAAAATGTTATTCACACAAAACCATTTTGGCTCCATCGAACCGGAGCCACCGCCGATTTTTTTATTACCCTTTCTCTACTACATACTAGCTATTGTAATTTTACCCCACCCTCGATTAATGTCCTCGAGGAACAATATTTTCGCATTATAATACGAGAAAATGTAAAAATGAACTCGCATAAGTATAGTATTACTTTCCCTGCAATGCATGGTATGTATAGGGAAAGTATTGGAATCATGTCGAAAATCGCAACTCGACAGATTTACACGTTTTCAGACCTCTAGAATACGATAAAAACATTTTTTCTAACTAAAAAACTAATGGACTGAATTTCATAAAGTTTGAAGGTAAGTCCCTTGTGGGTAACCCTAGTGCTGATTAAATTTTGTTGGTATGATATATTGATAAAAGAACCTGCATTTTTTGTGAAATGGCCCACAAGAATTAACTATCCACTCTAGCTGAAAACCTAATACACCAATTTTTACAAAATTTGGTAGATAAGTCACTTTTGGGTTGTCCTGGTGCTGATTAAATTTTGGCACAATTCTAAAAAAACAACCTGCTTTTTTACGAAATGGCCCGCAAAAATCGATAATAAAAGAGACTACGTATTCTGAAATATATCAATTAAATGCTTGTTTAATTCGTAATTCTTGACGATGAATAGAATAAGACAAACCCCATTACACTAGGACTAGCCATTCTCGAGATATTTTAGTTTTTTCCATTTTCGCTACGCAACTTCTCAAAATAAGCCCAGTTACCAAATGAAAACGAAAACTGAATTACATGTGTAAATTCAGTATAATTTAAAATAATTATGGGTGTTATTTTGTACAATTAAACTCAATTACCCGAATTATTGAAGAAATAAAGAGAACGTGAATATGAGTCTGCAGGGAAAGTCACGTGCTGCCCACATCAGATTTTTTTTAAATGTCATCTAAATAAATCTCTGCCAGTCTAACATGTTTGGCGACGCATTTGGCGCAATGATGCAGACTTAACAACTCTAGAGTACAACTGAATTATTCATTAACACATTAATTATTTTGTTGTGCCGTCTTAATTCACCCAGTACACGTCAAATTAAGATAACAGCCAAATGAAACGCTTTCCACCACACCAGTAACGATAAAACACGTGTAAAAGATAAAAATACGCGAAAACATCTTATCTGGAGCAAGATACCATTCATGCGTCTTGCTTCCTCTAGCAGTAATGCCCCTCTGATGACTATGTACAAGCTGATAACAATCCATCTGTTGGAGAAAAAGAATTGAGAATTTTTATCTCCCAGCAGTTCGAACAGGATTGTTTGGTACGAAATAAATATCAGGAGCAGCTCCATCTATACAGGAGCTGCCAAGTTTTTTTTTTTCAATTTTTCTTGAAAACTATTAAGTTTCATTTTTACTTTCCCTGCAATACATGGTAATGTATAGGGAAAGTATTGGAATCATGCCGAAAATCGCAACTCGAGTTTTCGACGGATCTACACGTTTCGAGGCCTCTAGAATACGAAAAAACCATTTTTAGCGTGACGTCTGTGTGTCTGTCTGTGCAGATTTTGTATCCACTCTAACTAAAAAACTAATGGACCGAATTTCACAAAATTTTGTAGGTAAGTCACTTGTGGGCGGGGCTGGTGCTGATTAGTTTTGGGTACGATTCGGAATAAAAGAACCCGCCTTTTTTTGTGAAATGGCCCGCAAAATCTTGTATCCACTGTAGCTGAAAAACTAATGGACCGAATTTCACAAAATTCGGTAGATGAGTCACGTATAGGTCACCCTGGTGCTGATTAGATTTTGGTACGATTCAGAAAAAAATAACCTGCCTTTTTTTGCAGAATGGCCCGCAAAAATCGTCCAAATCTAAACTAGAGAACTACGTATGCTCAAATATATCCATTAAATGCTTGTTTAATACGTAATTTTTAGCGAAGAAAAGAATAAGACCAACCCCATTACAGTAGGACTAGCCGTTCTCGAGATATTTTAGTTTTTCGTATTTTCTCTACGCCACCTTTGAAAATAAGTCCGGTTACCGAATGAGAACGAAAATTGAATTAAAAGTGAAATAAATTTAATTAAAATAAAGAGAACATGGATATAAGTCTGCAGGGAAAGTCATGTGCTGCCCACATCAGATTTTTACTTTCCCAGCAATACATGGTAATGTATAGGGAAAGCATTGGAATCATGCCGAAAATGACAACTCGAGTTTTCGACGGATCCACACGTTTCGAGACCTCTAGAATACGAAAAAACTATTTTTAGCGTGACGTCTGTGTGTGTGTGTGTCTGTCTGTCTATCTGTCTGTGCAATGTATGTATCCACTCTAACTAAAAACCTAATGGACCGAATTTCATAAAATTTGGTATGTAAATCACTTGGATGAGATCCTGGTGCTGATTAGTTTTTGGTACGATTCGGAAAAAAAAAAAAACCCGCGCTTTTTTGCGAAATGGCCCGTAAAAATTTCATGTATTCACTCTAGCTAAAATACTAATTGACCAAATTTTACAAAATTTGGGAGATAAGTTACTTGTAGGATGCTCTGATGCTGATTAGATTTTGGTACGATTCGAAAAATAACAACCTGCCTTTTTTTACGAAATGGCCCCACAAAATCACCAAAATCTAAAAAAAAATCTGATGTGAGCAGCACATGACTTTGCCTGCAGACTTATATCCACGTTCTCTTTATTTTAATTAAATTTATTTCACTTTTAATTCAATTTTCGTTCTCATTCGGTAATCGGACTTATTTTCAAAGGTGGCGTAGAGATAATACGAAAAACTAAAATATCTCGAGAACGGCTAGTCCTAATGTAATGGGGTTGGTCTTATTCTTTTCTTCGTTAAAAATTACGTATTAAACAAGCATTTAATGGATATATTTGAGCATACGTAGTACTTTAGTTTAGATTTGGACGATTTTTGCGGGCCATTTTGCAAAAAAATGCAGGTCATTTTTTTCCGAATCGTACCAAAATCTAATCAGCACCAGGGTAACCCACAAGTGACTCATCTACCGAATTTTGTGAAATTCGGTCCATTAGTTTTTCAATTAGAGTGGATACAAGCTTTTGCGGGCCATTTCGCAAAAAAAAAAAAGGCGGGGTTTTTTATCCCGAATCGTACCCAAAACTAATCAGCACCAGACTCGCTCACAAGTAACTTACCTACCAAATTTTATGAAATTCGGTCCATTAGTTTTTTAGTTAGAGTGGATACAAAATCTGCACAGACGTCACGCTAAAAACAGTTTTTTCGTATTCTAGAGGTCTCGAAACGTGTAGATCCGTCGAAAACTCGAGTTGCGATTTTCGGCATGATTCCAATACTTTCCGCATACATTACCATGTATTGCAGGGAAAGTAAAAATTGAATTAAAAATTCAAATTTAGTGTTATTTGGTGTATTTAAACTCAATCTAATGAATTATTAAAGAAATAAAGAAAATATGAATTAAGCCTGCAGGAAAAGTCATGTGCTGCCCACATCAGAATTTTCTAACAGCTTACCGACTCAAGATGAAATTAGACGCATTTCACTGATTTGTGTTAATATATTGTTAGGAGCGTGTAAAATGTTTTCGCTGCACATCTGCCAACATTAGGGAATAAAAATTCTGCAGATAGCGCGGTGAGAATTTTTTACCGTGCTCTATAAATCAAAATTCGTTAAAAAAATCTAATTAAAATTTTGGGGAAAAGTCATTAGTTCAGGTATAGATGCTACTGTGTGAAAAACCTCAGACCTGTAAATGCGGTTGACATCGCGCGATGAACAAATAATCAGACAGATTCTTCCTTTTATATTATAGACTAGAAAAGGTACCTGGCGTCGCCCGGGAGGATTGATGAAATTAATTCATTCAGTTTTTCGAAAGTCGTAGTCACACACAGAAGATTTTTAGCAATCACTTAAAAATCACTCACCATGTTGCAACTGTTGCTTTGGAGGATCGTAGAACAGTAAATGCTGAATGGTATACGACAATTTGTTCCCCAGAAATAGTTGCTCAACTCAGAAAAAATAATGCGAAACATTGGGTCATTTTTCATCATGACAATGCAAGTTCACACAGTGCATTTCTAACTATGAATTATTTGAAGAAGGAAACAAATTGGTTTGAAGAGTCATTGTCTTTATTCGCCTAATTTAGCCCCCAATGGTTTATTTATTTTTTTTTCCAAACAAGCGAAAATAAAATGCGTAGTCAATGATTGAACAGCCCAGAAGAAGCAGTTGAAACTTATAAATCACACGTTTCTGCTATACCAACTTCCGAATGGCATAACTGTTTTGAAAATAGATTTAATCGAATGAAAAAATGTATTAATGCTAAAGGCGAATATTTTGAAAAGCAATAAAACGATATATTTCCAAACAAAAATATCTTTGTACATTATTTTCTAAAATCTTAACTACTAGCCTAAATAACAACATGTAAAATTACTTTGAAATACCCAATTAACTTATATCTTGCCCAAATCTAACTTGACAATTAGAAATAACAGCAACTGTAACACCAGCAATACAGTCCATCATATTAAAATATAGTAATTATAATTTCATTAATTTGACTGGCACCAAATTAAAAAGTCGTCAATATTTTGCTAAATGAGTCACGAATGTAGACAAATTTTCTGCCAAGTGTTACATATTTGATGATATTTACAACTGTTCTTTTTTATATATTTTTTTCTACTATACCAGCTTCTGAATGGCATAACTGTTTTAAAAATTGGTTTATTTGAATAAAAACATGCATTGATGCTAAATGCGAATATTTTTAAAAGCAATAAAACAATTTATTTCAATACAAAAATAAGTTGTGAATTATTTTCTAAAAACTTAAATACTGGCCTGCGTGTATTCTATAGTACAAGAAAGTAAAAATTAAAAGATCTGATATAATAATAATAAATAAATAAATAAATAATAAAAAAAAAAGGCTAAGAAACTTAATCTACAACTTTTTAGCTTCTACCTCGATTGACGTCAAGCTGATACGGGTGACATCTCTAAAAGATTCAGAGTTAGTTCCTTGCATGAAATGATAACAGTTAAATCGATAACAGCCACATCACTCTATTCAACGCACAAAAAGAGAAAAGAAATCTGGAATTAAATTCCCTCTCGACTTTTTTGTACATTAATATTCCATAGTATTTTGTTCTACTTGATCACAATCACTGTCACAATAAAGAATATTCGATGTGGGCAGCACATGACTTTCCCTACAGACTCGATTCATTTTCTCTTTAACTATCCATTAAATTCAGTTTAATTGCACAAATTGCTGATTTGAAATGAAACGGCTCTGCAAAATTCCAAAACACTGACATATCTCGAGAACGGTTCATCCTAGAGTAATAGGGTCTGTCCTATTTTTTTTCGTCATCGAAAAATATACATATAAAACAAGCGTTGAATTACATTTAAGCACTTAGACATTTATTTCAGAATTTGACGGCTCATTTCGAGAAAAAAAAAAGGGGAATTTTATTCTGTTGAATTATACCCAAATCTAATCAGCACCAAGGTAACCCACAAGTGACTTATCTGCCAAATATTGTGAAATTTCACCAAATAGTTATTGAGCTAGAGTGGATATATACAATGCATAGACACACACACACGTCATGCTAAAAATTGTGGATTCGTGCTTAAGAGTATCCGAAACGTTGTTGTTGTTGAAACCCAGACCGTCCGACCTACCAGAAAGGTGTAAGGTAACTGTTTGGACGGTCGCGAAGTGCCACCCAGTTTAGACCGGAACCCAGTGAGGGGAGGCATCCACAGGGACCGTACCCTCCTTCCTCTACCACCAACCTCTCGGAAGGACTTACGGACCCACATGTTTAACGTGATCGTACTCCGCGTGAACACGGCGGCAGTTTTGGCAGCGGAGGGAATCGAACCCGGGCCTACCGATTGCAACTCCAGCGCGCTAACCACAGGGCTACCGCGCCCCAATATCCGAAACGTGTAAATCTGTCGAAAATTCGAGCTCTGATTTTCCACAATATTCTAATATTTTCTCTATGCGCAATACCCCATGTATTGTAGAGAAGGTAAAAGATGTATCTTTTTTCCAGATTTCGTACTCAAGGCATGTTCTAAAAGTACTTCGTAACATTTTTTAAAAGTTTCTTTTTTTAGGTTGGCAACAGCTTAGTGACACCGTTAGATGCGCTTGGCTTATTTGTATCAATATAAACTACTTTGTACATTGCCATCCATAGCATAGTACAAATGATCAATTTTTCCCTTACATTATACAGTCAGCGTTACTGGAATTATCATTGTTTTCCTACAGGAAATTAACTAAAGTGTAGCTCAACTTGACTCGTCCATTTTTAGTAGCTTTTGTTTGTTTTTTTAAATTTTACAAGAAAATTTTTCAAAAACTGTATCACGGGTCCAAATGATTACAATTATAGCGTGTTACCCTTCACTCTAAAGGGCTTGAAAAAAGCTTTCGTTTGATAATATACTTGACAATGTACCCCCCGATGGTAACTTGCTCCCCCCCCCCCCCCGAGGGGGCTAATGACGTCGCAAACACAAAAATTGTATCGCGAATATTTTTCACAACAAAGATTGAAACTATAAGGTCTCCTGATCATTGTGCCATAAATAAACCCTTTCATGCATGATTATGTCAAATTTTATCCTATGGTGCCATATTAAAAAAATCTGATGTGGGCAACACAAGACTTTCCTTATATAATGTAATGAATGTACTATTTTTACAGTTAAAAAAAAAGTTATTCTTATAATAGATACTCATATTCTATTCAAGATATTGAATTTTCTTCAATTAGTGGTCATTTTCATGGATTTTTATCCACTTAGCGAGATTTTCGTTAATTTGGCAACAATTAAATATGTCGCCAAGTTGACGACATTCCGCTAAATTCGTCGCCAAAATCTCGCCAAGCGATATGGACGGAGAAATAAGTCATCCCTTACATCGGATAAATGACTATTAGCGGTCAAATCACCAAATTTATCGCATGATACGTATGAAAAGTGAACATGTTTCTTAACAGTTAATTTTTTTTTAATTTATGGGATTTTTTGATAAATTTATTTGAAAAATGTGCAATATCTCGAGAACGGTTCATGCTAGCGTTCTAAAGTTTATGTCAATCGTTTTCTAAGAAAAATTACATAAGAAATGTCTATTTGCGTAACTTTATTAAAGGTTTTGATTTTTTGATGATTTTTTTCAATATTTCACTCGAAAATTTAGGGGGATCCTGAAAATTCCATTATGTTTTAAAACAATAGGCTTCCAGTATTGACGGATTGTGATTTTTGTACCAAATTTCATTCGAATAGCTCTATTCCTTCGTGAGATATTGTCTTCACAGACTCACTGACACACACATACACACGCATACTTTCACACACACAGACATCACTTCAAAAATGTTCGATTCGTGATCAGGCATGCTTGAAACGTGCTCTCCCGTCGAAAACTCGAATTCGAATTTTCGACCCCGTCACAATATTTTCCTTATACATTATGCATATAAGGAAAGTAAAAATACAAAATTTAGAATAAAATTCATAGTTCTCGTAACGCTCTCAAAATCAATTAATGTGAGTGTCGCTCAACTCGACTTTCTCATACTCAGACGACTTTCTCAGAATTCATTTTTCAAATTCTACAAAAAAAAACATTTGAAAAATCGGTATCGTGAATCCAAATGATTACAACTATAGCGTGTTACCCATTCACTTTAAAGGGCTTCAAAAAATCTTGCGATTGATATCATACTTGACAATGCATTTCCCCCCTCCTCCGGGCGGTAACTTGCCTCTCAGTGGGGGGAGGGGGGCTAATGACGTCACGAACAATAAAAAATTTTATCCCGGCTATTTTTCATTAACAATGATTAAAATTATTAAATCTCCTGATCATTGGGCCATAAATAAACCATTTTATGCAAAATTATGTCACATTCTGTCCTATGATGCGCCATGTTAAAAAATCTGATGTGAGCTGCACATGACTTTCTCTGCAGACTCAAATTCATATTTTCCTTATTTTTTAATAATTCATTACATTGAGTTTAATTGCACCAAATAACACTAAATTTGCATTTTTAATTCAATTTTTGTTTTTATTTGGTAATGGACATTTTTCCGATAGTGGGGTAACAAAAATGCAAGAAATCTCAAATATCTTGAGAACGGTTTGTCCTAAAGTATAATGGAGAGAATTATATTTTTTCCTCGTCAAAAATTGCGTATAAAACAAGAATTTAATTGATACATTTCAGCATACGTAGTCTTTCTTTTTTTTTTTAGATTTTGCCGATTGTGTGGGGCCATTTCGTAAGAAAAGGCAGGTTGTTATTTTCCGAATCGTACCAAAATCTAATCAGCACCAGAGCATCCTACAAGTAACTTATCTACCAAATTTTGTAAAATTCGGTCAATTAATATTTTAGCTAGAGTGGATACATGGAATTTTTACGGGCCATTTCGCAAAAAAAGGCGGGTTCTGTTTCTACGAATCCTACCAAAAACTAATCAGCGCCAGGGTCTTACTCAAGTGACTTACATACCAAATTTTAAGAAATTCGGTCTATTAGTTTTTTAGTTAGAGTGGATACATACATTGCACAGACAGACAGACACACACACACACAGACGTCACGCTAAAAATAGTTTTTTCTTATTCTAGAGGTCTCGAAACCTGTAGATCCGTCGAAAACTCAAGTTGTGATTTTGGGTATAATTCCAATACTTCCCTATACATTACCATGTACTGCAGGGAAAGTAAAAATACTTAGTAATAGTTATAAATAGTAATAGTTTTCTCTCGAATTTAAAAAATTCTATCTAGTTCCAAATTGTTTTTATAACAAAGCCAGATATAAAGTTTCGTGAAAATCCATTAATATTTGTGGCCGCTATCCTGTTACACAAGAAATCGACCACAGACATTACTCCAAAAATAGTTGAAATGTGTTTAGGAAATCTTAAAATATATGTTGGTATTAAAATCTGGAATTCGAAAATTTTCGTGAAAACAATACTTTCCCCATAATCTATTTACTTTTCTTTTATTCCATACTTTTTCATATTTTCTTACTGTTATACTATAATTTATTACTTTTCTTTTATTCCATACTTTTTCTTATTTTCTTACTGTTATACTATAATTTATTACTTTCCTTATATACATAATGTATAAGGAAAGTATTGTGACGGGGTCAAAATTTTGAATTCGAGTTTCCAACGGGAGAGCACGTTTCAAGCATCCCTGGTCACGCATCGAACATTTTTGAAGTGATGTCTGTGTGTGTGTATGTGTGTCAGTGAGTCTGTGGAGACGATAACGGACGAATGAATGGACCGATTCGAACGAAATTTGGTACAAAAATTACAATCCATAAACACTGGAAGCCTATCGTTTTTATACGCAATCGAAAGTTCAGAACCCCCCTAAATATTCGAGTGAAATTTTGAAAAAATCGTCAAAAAATCAAAACTTCTAATAAGTTACGCAAATACACATCTCTTATGTAATTCCTCATTAGAAAATAATTGACATAAAGTTTAGAACGCTAGCACGAACAGTTTTCGAGATATTGCACATTTTTCAAACAAAATATCAAAAAATTATATAAAATTAAAAAAAAATATTTCCTATTGAGAAAAATGTTCACTTTTCATATGTAATACCATGAGATAAATTGGGTGACATCATTCTCGTGGATATAGCTCGTTCCATTCATGAGAAAAGATACTTTGAGTAATACTTTTGTATTTGAACGCCAATAGTCATTTATCTGCTGTAAGAATAACTTATTTCTCCGTCCATAACGGTTGGCGAGATTTTGGCGACGAATTTGGTGAAATGTCGCCAACTTAGTGACTGCTTTAAACGTTGCTAAATTAACGAAAAACTCGCCAAATTGATAAAAATGCCGCTAAATCAATGAAAATGACGAGTCATTGACGAAAATTCACTATCTTGGAAAGAATATAAATATCTATTATAAAAATAATCTATTTTTTTTTTACTTTAAAAGTAGTAAATTCATTCCATTATATAAGGAAAGTCATGTGTTGTCCGCATCAGATTTTTTTTATTACTATTATACTGAACTTTATTTTTCTTACCTTTATACTATACTTTCTCCATATATTTTTATTTTCTCATTAAATAGTATGAGACAGTAAAAATACTATGAAAATTTTAAAATTCTAACAATTCAAGTTCTAATTATAAGATTTACTAAAAATTCCCTCTAGTTCTGGTTCTACAAATAATGTATATGCACATAAAATTTCATAGCAGTATTTGCTTTCATTCTTGTGCTATTTCCCCCCCCCCCCCCCCCCCCACACACACACACCTTCCAAATGTGTTCGAAATGGGTTCAGGGGATCTTAAAACGCAATTATCAGTTAAAATCTCGAATTCTAAAATTTTCGGTATAACAATATTTTTTGTATATACTGTAAAATATTAGCAAGCATGTTACTAAAATTTTCACAGGAAACAACTGTCCGTAATGGGGAATAAGGTTCCTGATAGTTATGATAATATTATATATATATATATATATATATATATATAATTACATAAATAACGCTTCGGCAAACGATAATTAGCTGAATAATTCAGAAATGAAGCTGGGATTTTCCCTGAAAGAATGTAATTCAACTTTTCTTATCAATTTTTCGAAATTATCAACAAAGCAACTGAAAGAAATCTGATGTGGACAGCACATGACTTTCCCTGCAGACTCAAATTCTATTTTCTATATTTTTTTAATAATTCATTGAGTTTAATTGCACCAAATAACACTAAATTTGCATTTTTAATTCAACTTTTGTTTTTATTTGGTAATTGGACATTTTTCTGAAATCGGGGTAACAAAAATGCAAGGAATCTCAAATATCTTGAGAATGATTAGTCCTAAAGTATAATGGAGTGTGTTATATTCTTTTCCTCATCAAAAATTGCGTACAAAACAAGAATTTAACTAATACATTTGAGCATACGTAATCTTCTTTTTTTTTTTAGTTTTTTGCAGGCCATTTCGTAAAAAAAGGCAGGTTGTTCTTTACCGAATCGTACCAAACTCTAATCAGCACCAGAGTATCCCACAACTAACTTATCTACCAAATTTTGTGAAATTTGGTCAATTAGTATTTTAGCGAAAGTGGGTGGATACATGAAGTTTTTGAGGGCCATTTCGCAAAAAAGGCGGATTCTGTTTTTACGGATCCTACCAAAAACTAATCAGCACCAGGGTCTCACCCAAGTGACTTACCTACAAAATTTTATGAAATTGGGTCCATTAGTTTTTTAGTTAGAGTGGATACATACATTGCACAGACAAACAGACAGACACACAAACGTCACGCTAAAAATATTTTTTCGTATTTTAGAGGTCTCGAAACGTGTAGATCCGTCGAAAACTCGAGTTGCGATTTTCGACATGATTCCAATACTTTCCTTATACATTACCATGTATTGCAGGGAAAGTAAATATGAACAAAGGTTGACAGAATGTTTAACAGCTTAGTATAGTGCTTTTTCTACAGGGTCTATACAATAGAAAGAGTAAGCAAAAATCCTCCAAATCTGTCAACAAAAAATAAAAAAGTGTGTGTGTGTGGGGGGGGGGGGGGGGGGGCTTAAACGAGAACACAAATGAAACGGACAAAGAAACTGTGCCGAAAATACTCCAAAGAAAGTCGTTTACGAACATTCCTCCCATGTTTGCCGTTTTATTGATTTAAACAAATTGTTGTACTGTGAGTCAGAGCTCACTATTTCGGCAGTAGTTCTCTGTAATGAGAGAAAACAAACAGCAGTGACTGAGAGAAAGGAATAAGAAAAGGAAAAGAATGTTTAATTTTGTGCATTAAGCATTTCTCCGATTCCAGGCACGTTCTATTGATTACTGGATGAAGAGGGACTTTACTTTCTTTTCACAAGACACGTGATCTGTTTTTATGACAACTGATCTGTCTTAATAATAGATACATGAGAATATTTACTTTTTCTCATTATAGTGCAGAGAAAGAATTGTTTTTTAAAAATTATCGAATACAATATTATCACAGATAAGCACGTTTCAAGACCTCCTGAACACATTTCGAACATTTTCAAAATTATTCCTGTTCTCTTTCCTTCGATGGCTGTGCATGAGTGCGTGTGCATGTATGTCTGCTATGTGTAAACAAAAATAGTGAAAGATTGCTCGTTACGACGTTACAAGCATTTATTTGTGGGTGCAATATATAATTAACTGAGGTGTTTTTCAACTCGACTTTGTTATACTTGAATCCATTATAAGAAAAATCGATATCGCGGGTCCAAATGATTACAAATACGAGTACAGCGCGTTGTCCTTCACTACGAGCTTGAAAAAAATTTTGATACTGTACTTGACAATGTATTGATACTATATTTGACAATGCACCCCCTAGAGGGATAACTTAGCCCCCGAAGGGTGCTAATGACGTCACAAACATAAATAAACGGTATCTTTCAAAACAATGATTGTGTTTTTTGTTATAAATAAATTGTAATTGTATATAAATAAATTGTAATTGTATATAAATAAATTGTAATTGTATATAAATTGTAATTGTATATTAGTATATTGTATGTAAATTATTTGTAATTTCATTACAAATAAAATAAATTGCATTTTTTTACAACGATTGAAACTATTAAGTTTCGTGATCATTGAACTATAAAATAAACTCTTTTATGCATGATTATGTTACATTTTGTCCTATGTTGCCATGTTGAAAAAAAAATGTTAAACTTCACTCGAATTTTAAAAAAGTCCATCTAGTTCTAGGTTTTTTGATAACAAAGCCGGATATAAAGTTTCGTGAAAATCCAATATTTATGGGCGCTATCGCATACACGAGTAATCGACCACAGACATACAGACGGACATCACTCTAAAAATAGTCGAAACGTGTTCAGGAGGTTTTAAAACATATATTGACGTCAAAATCTCGAATGCGAAAATTTTCGTGAACACAACACTTTCTCTATACTATATTCCATAGTATGAGAAATCAAAAATTAGAACAAAATAAATTTTTTAGTAACCTCAATTTTTAATAATTATCAAGATTAAAATTCGAATTATTCCATTCGACAACCATAGCCAATGACCATATTGTGTCAAATAAATGCCTTCTGTAACAGTTTTATTATCAATTTCTACTAATTAGACTCTACAACTCTGTAATTAGCTTTTTTCACTTTGCTGCCAAATTCATTTAATTTTTTTTAATTCGCCGCTAGGGGGCGTGGCAATCAATTTTGCTTGATCGAGCATGGTCACCTAACGTGTACATTCATGGTTATCGAAGTGCTTAAAGCCATTCATAGACTCTTTCATATGCTTTTTCTATAAAATAAAATATTAGAAAATATGCCTGTCATATAATGGAACTAAAAACTGCAATACATTAGCATTAATTTTCATCGATTTGGTGACATTTTTGTTAACTTTTGTGATATTTCGTTCAATTTTGAGATATTTTAAAAAACACAGTTGGACTGACAGACAAACGCTGCCGAAACATCATTACAATACTATCCCCTATCAAAACACTATTTATTGATTTGGCGTCATTTTTATCAATTTAACGTCATTTTTATCAATTTAGCGTCATTTTTATCAATTTGGCGACATTTCTATCGATTTTCCAACATTGTCGTTAATTTGACGATATTTTAAAATTTCGACAAATTTGTCGCCAAGTGGGACGGTTGGACTGACAGACAAACGATACCGAAATATCACTACAATATTATCCCCTTTCAAAACACAATTAAATTCATTAATTTTGCGTCATATTTATCAATTTGACGATGCTTTTATCAATTTGTTGACATTTTTATCGATTTGACGACATTTTCGTCGATTTGACAATATTTTGATACATTTGGCGAAATTTAAAAACTCGCCAAATTTATCGCCAAGTGGGACGTTTGGACTGACATATAAATGCTTCCAAAATATCCTCTTTCAAAACAGAATTAATGTCCTTAATTTGTCGGTATTTTGATCGATATGGCGACATTTCATAAATTTGGCGACATTTTAAAAAGTCGCCAAGTAGGATCATTGGACTTGACAAATGCTATCAAAGCATCATTACAATACTATTCCCTTTCAAAATGCAATTAATTTCATTGATTTGGAGTCATTTTTATCAATTTGGCGTTATTTTTATCGATATGGCGACATTTTCACAATATTAAAAAACAGACGCCAAACTGGCGATATCTCGCCAAATTCGTAGAATTTTCGCCAAGCGTTAACCAGAGATAGATACAGATAAATCAAGGTCTTTATATTATTAAATATCATCCCCTAACAAAACGCAATCCATTTACGACCCCAACAAAAAGTATATGTCTAATGAACAGTGGAACTCAATTTTGAATCATGTATTAAATTAATAATTCCCACAAAGCACAGGGATTATCTAAGAAATGAAACTTTTTTTCAAAATATTGAATTTTCAACAATTGGGCGTACTTTTATCAATTTGGCGACATTTAAAAAGTCACCAAGTGTGACGGTCGGATTGACAGGCAGACCCTACCGAAACATCATTGCAATACTAACCCTAACAAAATACAATTGATTTTATTGATTTAGCGCAGGGGTGGCCAGCATGCGGCCCGCCTTGAATAATTTTGCCGCCCGCGAGATTCATTGCAACTTTACAAAATACGATTATTTTGTGCAATATTTTTGTTTTTAGTATAGTGTTTTGTAACAAATAAATCCCATAATTGTTTCTATTTTATCACGTTGTTTCTGTTTTTATACATACTTAGAAGTGGGCAGTATTGCATTGCAGCGACCCCCCACAGCATCACGCTTGATTCCTGTAACTTTATCGCGCTGCTTATTGTTAGAGCTAGGCATGCATACTTAGATATGCGCAGTAGAGCAGTGCGCCGGCCACTCACTGCGTCTTCGTTCGCTTTTGATTGTTGACAACAGAACGTTCTCTCAGTGTCAATTGAAAATTTGTTTTCCGGTTTCGTTTTGTGTGTTGTGACTGCAGGATAATTATTTTAAAATATTTTCAACAAAAACAGCCAGGTAATATAAATTCCATTAAAATAAAAATGAAGTTGATTTAAAAATTTAAAAATATGTATTTCCTTCTCACTTTTGGTTCTAACCCACTCGTATTATAAAATGGTGAAATTTTTCCGATGGCCGACATTTTTGTAAAAAATTATTGGACGAATTTTTGTAAACATTCTTTTATTTAAAAGCATATTTTTATTTCCTTCTTATTTTTTGTATGACTGCAAAGAAAAGAAGAATAGTAGACGAAAATAGAAGATATAGCGAGGAATGGGAAGAAAAGTACTTTTTTGTCATTCAAAACACAAAATTAATGTGTTTAATTTGCCGAGACACCATCGCTGTATTTAAAGAATACAATGTTAAAAGACATTACGAAACAAAACCTAATGATTATTTGAAATTCGATAAAGAAGTGAAACAATCGAAGAGCTCAGAGAATTTAAATCGCAATTAAAGACTCAACAAAAAATGTTTGGTTCAGCATTACAGCAACCATCCAATATTATTAAGGCAAGCTATTCTGTTTCATTTTTGATTGCAAAAAAATGAAAACATTTTCGGATGGCGAATTTGTGAAAGAATGTTTGGAAGCTGTTGTAAAGGATATTTTGCCTGATAAAAGTAAACTATTTTCGAACTTAAGTCTATCTCGGCAAACAGTGTGTCGTCAAATTAATGACATTTCAAATGAAATTATCGTAAAACTGCGTTATCGAATTCGAGATTTCAAATATTTTTCCTTAGCATTTGACGAAAGTACAGACATTTCTGACACAGCTCAACTTGTAGTATTCGTTCGTGGAGTAAATGAATCATTTCAGGTAACTGAAGAAATGCTAAATTTGATAAGTTTGAAAGGTACGACAACAGGGGAAGATATTTTCCATGCTGTTGAAAACTGTTTATGCGAAAACAACTTGTGTTTCGAAATTCCTTCTGGAATATCAACTGATGGGGCACCTGCTATGATCGGTAAAGAGAAAGGAGCTATAAAATTACTGATCGATAAAATAGAATCCAACAAAAAAACTAATAACTGCTGCAAAAGAGATGATTTAATTATAATCCACTGTGTGATTCATTAACAAAATCTATGTGCCCAAGTATTATCGATGAATCATGTTATGCAAGTAGTCATAAAAACAGTGAATTACATTCGATCATATGCACTTTCGCCTCGGCAATTTAAGGAGTTCCTAAAAGAATTAGATTGTGAATATGGTGACGTTGTATACTTCAGTCGTGTCAGATGGTTGAGTCGTGGAGGATGTTTACAACGATTTTGTGGGGCGCGGTAGCCCATTGGTTAGCGCGCTGGAGTTGCACTCGGTTGGCCCGGGTTCGATTCCAGCCACTGCCAAAACTGCCGCCGTGTTCATGCGGAGTACGATCACGTTAAACATGTGGGTCCGAAAGTCCTTCCGAGAGGTTGGTGGTAGGAGAAGGAGGGTACGGTCCCCGTGGATGCCTCCCCCACTGGGTTCCTGTCTAAATTGGGTGGCACTTCCCGACCGTCCAAACAGTTACCTTACACCTTTCTCGTAGGTCGGACGGTCTGGGTTTCAACAACAACGATTTTGTGAGTTACGTCAAGAAATTGGCTTGTGAATGACAAGCAAATACCAGTACCAGAATAAAGAAATGATGAATGGTTATTGGATTTATGCTTTTTAGTAGTATCATCGAAAAACTCAATCAATTAAATACATCATTACAAGGAAAAGATAATTTAATAATCGATGCATTTAATCACATCAAAGCATTTCAGAAGAAATTACTGTTAAAAATAATAACGTTCAACACTTTCCATTGATGAAAGAATTAAAAAATTCAAAATGTATCAGTTACATCAAATACGCAAAAGAAATAAGCAAATTTGCAGTTACTTTTGAGAGTCGTTTCACTAATTTAGACAAATACAAAAAATTATTTGAAATATATTCATCTCCCTTTCATGTCGATGTCGAATCGGCCCCAGAATATCTCCAAATGGAACTGATCGACTAACAATGCAATAATGAATTAAAACACATTTTTGAAACATCAGAATCAAAAATAGATTTTTATAACACTTATGTGACAAAAGAAAAATTTTCCAATTTGAGAGATCTGGCACAAAAAGTTGTGAGCGCTTTTGGATCAACTTACACCTGCGAATCGTTTTTTTCGAAAATGAAATTTATCAAACATAAATCGCGCTCAAACTTAACGGACGAAAACCTGCAACATCAATTACGATGTGCAAATACACGCATCGAGATCGACTTGCAAAAACTAAGTGAAAGAGTTGAGAAACAAATATCTCATTAATTAAATAAATTAAACATTATTGGATCGTTGCATTATTATTATTATATTATCTATGTTTGTATACATGAAAAAAAATCTGATGTGGGCAACACATGACTTTCCTTATATAATGCAAAGAATTTACTACATTTACAGTTTAAAAAAAATGTTATTCTTATAGTAGATACTTACATTCTTTCCAAGATATTGAAATTTCTTCAATTAGTCGCCATTTCCATTGATTTAGCGTCATTAGCCAAAATCTCGCCAAGCGTTATGCACAAAGAAATAAGTTATTCTTACAGCAGATAAATGACTACTGGCGTTCAAATATAAAAGTATTGCTCAAAGTATCTTTTTTCATGAATGGAACGAGCTAGTTCCACGAGAATGATGTCACCCAATTTATCGCATGGTATTACATATGAAAAGTGAACATGTTTCTCAATAGAAAATATTTTTTTTTAATTTTAGATGACTTTTTGATAATTGTTTTGAAAAATGCGCAATATCTCGAGAACGGTTCATGTTAGCGTTTTAAAAGTTACGTCAATCGTTTTCTAATGAAAAATTACATAAGAAATGTCTATTTGCGTAACTTTATTAGTGGTTTTTAATTTTTTGACGATTTTTTCAAAATTTCACTCGAAAATTTAGGGGGATTCTGAACATTCCATTGCAATTAAAAACAATAGGCTTCCAGTGTTTACGAATTGTGATTTTTGTACCAAAATTTCGTTCGAATCGGTCCATTCGTTCGTCAGTTATCGTCTCCACAGACTCACTGACACACGCACACACATACTTTCACACTCACACACACACACAGACATCACTTCAAAAATGTTTGATTCGTGATCAAGGATGTTTGAAACGTGCTCTCCCGTCGAAAACTCGAATTCGAATTTTCGACCGTGTCACAATACTTTCCTCATACATTATATATATATATAAGGAAAGTAATAGGTTTTTCTTATAGTAAATACTTATATTCTTTCCAAGATATTGAATTTTTGACAATTAGTCATCATTTTCATTGATTTAGCCTCATTTTTATCCATTTGGCGAGATTTTCGTTAATTTGGCAACATTTCAAAAAGTCGCCAAGTTGGAGACATTCCGCCAAATTTGTCGACAAAATCTCGCCAAGCGTTATGGACGAAGAAATAAGTTGTCCTTACAGCAGATAAATGACTATTGGCGTTCAAATACAAAAGTATTACTCAAAGTATATATTTTCATGAATGGAACGAGCTAGATCCACGAGAATGATGTCACCCAATTTATCGCATGGTATTACATATGAAAAGTGAACATGTTTCTCAATAGGAATTTTTTTTTTTTCATTTTATATGACTTTTTAACAATTTTTTTGAAAAATGTGCAATATCTCGAGAACGGTTCATGTTAGCGTTCTAATATTTATGTCAATCGTTTTCTAATGAAAAATTACATAAGAAATGTCTATTTGCGTAACTTTATTAGTGGTTTCGATTTTTTGAAGATTTTTTCAAAATTTTATTCGAAAATTTAGGAGGGTTCTGAACATTCGATTACGTATAAAAACAATAGGCTTCTAGTGTTTACGGATTGTAATTTTTGTACCAAATTTGGTTCGAATCGGTCTATTCGTTTGTTAGTTATCGTCTCCACAGACTCACTGACACACACACACACACACACACACAGACATCACTTCAAAAATGTTTGATTCGTGATCAGAGATGCTTGAAACGTGCTCTCCCGACGAAAACTCGATTTCGAATTTTCGACCCCGTCACAATACTTTCCTTATACATTATGTATATAAGGAAAGTAATAATGAAAACAATAATAATAATTCATTCGGTTGTAAATTTTCACTCCAATAAATGTTTGTAATGGGTCCAAATCTAATATAAAGATATATATTACTTTCCTTATATACATAATGTATAAGGAAAGTATTGTGACGAGGTCGAAAATTCGAATTCGAGTTTTCGACGGGAGAGCACGTTTCAAGCATCCCTGATCACGAATCAAACATTTTTGAAGTGATGTCTGTGTGTGAAAGTATGTGTGTGTGTGTGTGTGCGTGTGTGTGTCAGTGGGTCTGTGGAGACGATAACTGACGAACGAATGGACCTATTCGAACCAAATTTGGTACAAAAATCACAATCCGTAAACACTGGAAGCCTATTGTTTTTATACGCAATCGAATGTTCACAACCCCCCTAAATTTTCGAATGAAAATTTGAAAAAATCGTCAAAAAATCAAAACCACTAATAAAGTTACGCAAATAGACATTTCTTATGTAATTTTTCATTAGAAAACGATTGACATAAATTTTAGAACGCTAACATGAACCGTTCTCGAGATATTGCACATTTTTCAAAAAAAATATCAAAAAGTCATATAAAATTGAAAAAAAATCTTGTTGAGAAACATGTTCACTTTTCATATGTAATACCATGCGATAAATTGGGTGACATCATTCTCGTAGATCTAGCTTGTTCCATTCATGAAAAAAGATACTTTGAGTAATACTTTTGTATTTGAACGCCAATAATCATTTATCTGCTGTAAGAATAACTTATTTCTTCGTCCATAACGCTTGGCGAGATTTTGGCGACAAAATTGGCGGAATGTCGCCAACTTGGCGACTTTTTGAAATGTTGCCAAATTAACGAAAATCTTGCCAAATGGATAAAAATGATGCTAAATCAATGAAAATGACGACTAATTGTCGAAAATTAAATATCTTGGAAAGAATATTAGTATTTACTATAAGAAAAACCTATTTTTTTACTGTAAAAGTAGTAAATTCATTACATTATATAAGGAAAGTCATGTGTTGCCCACATCAGATTTTTTTTATATGTGGCCATCGGGCCGACGTGGTGGTCGAGTGGTCAAGGCATGCGTTTCCAAAGCAATCGCTCGACCGCCACGTTGTGGGTTCGAGCCACACGTAAGGCATGGATGTTGTTGTGTTGTGGGCGCAGTGTGTTCCGCCCCCTCTGGTGCGCCTAGGGCAACGTCCCTAGGACGGCTAAATGGATCGCGTATAAGGCCGAATTATGAGCGAATGACGATAAATCAAGTGCCTGGCTATTGGGGAAAAAATGCGGCCCGCGGGATTATAATGTTTTTCCGAAGTGGCCCGCAAGGTCATTTGGGTTGGCCACCCCTCATTTAGCGTCAATATTTTCAATTTGGCGATTTTTTGTCAAGTTGGCATCATTTTTGCCAATTTGGCAACATTTCTTTTAAAAGTCGAAAAGTGTTATTCTTATATAGTAGATAAGAAATTAAAAAAAAGCAGAGATCCATCTGAATTATCTGTAGGGGTGAAAAATCTTCCACATCTGTGGACAAACAAAAAAGATTGAACAAGAACAAAATTGAAACGAACAAACACAGCGTGCGGAAAATGATCAAAAGAAAATCTTTTAAGAACATTTCACCCATGTTTGCCATTCTATTGATCTACGCGAATTTGTGGTAAGGCAAGTCAAGGCTTGATGTTTCTGAAACCAAACAGTGATGTAAGGGAAGAAAATAAAGAGGGCAATGTTTAATTTTGTGCATTAGGCCATTCTCCGATTCCAGGATGAAGAGGGTGTGTGTGTGTGTGGGGGGGGGGGGGGCTTTTCCCTTTTTTGCAAGAAATGTGATAATGTATAAAGGAAATACTACCTGCTTTTATAACAATAATAGATTTATCTTTATATAATAAGTACATCGGTATATTTACTTTTACATACTGTTGTATAGCGAAATAATTGTGCTTCGGAAATCTTCGAATTCGAGAAGATAGATAAGCACGTTCCAAAACCTCCTGAATCAGTTTCGAACACTTTCTGCAAGATTTATGTGCGCTGTGTGTTTGTGCTCTGCACCAAAGAAGATTGTTGACTCTGCGGCAGCAAAGACATCTATCAAAGATGCCACACGAGCCAGTACCCGAATTATAAGAACAGAGGAGGAGCTAGCTTTTGCTCAGTGATTATAATGTCCGTCTTGTAAACACGAGGTCCCGAGTTCGGGACTGGCGACGCACAATCGCCACAATGATGACTGGACGTTTGAAACACGCAACCTTCCTCTCCAACGATCTCACCTCTCAACACGAGATGGCAGCACCACACGGAGTCAGAAGCCTTGACACTCCCTGGTTGACCGCGACTGTCCGTCACGCGAGGCGACACGCCTCCCGGCCTTCCTTTCATCAGCGGAGGGAGTGTGCGGCAGCAAAGACATCTATCAAAGATGCCACACGAGCCAGTACCCGAATTATAAGAACAGAGGAGAAGCTATCTTTTGCTCAGTGATTATAATGTCGGTCTTGTAATCTAAGGGTCCCTGGTTCGGGGCCTGGCGACGCTCAATCGCCACAACTCGCAACCAGACCCCATAACATGTTATCCGAATAGCTAGCTGATTCTTAATGAAATTGTATTTCAAAATTATATTCCGTAGTTTTTCAATCACGTAAGCACAATTTTCTACTGTTTACCAGGGTGAGTACACTTTCCCTTAAAAAAAAAATTCAAGGACTTTCAAGTACCATGTAATTTTTTTTTCAAGGACGTCAATCAGCCCCTTATCATGAAGATGTATACGTTTCTAGGAGGAAAAATAAATAGCAAACAAATGTTATTGTTTATTGTTAAAGGCATTTAAAAAATTTTCGTGAATAGCAGAACAACTAGGGCAAAAAATTTCCAAGGAAAACAGAACTTCTTGGAAGAAACAACGAAATAGATCTGCAGAATATTTTCATGGCTGTCTTTTTCAAGCACTTTCAAGGACTTAACCAAACATATGAGAATTTTCAAGTACTTTCAAGGCCGTGAATATGGTCAGCTAAAATGCAAGTACTTTCCCGATTTTCAAGCACCCGTATGCACCCTGGTTTACAGTTTGTAAACACTGTTCACGCATTTATCCCGTTACTCTCGTAAAAAAAAAATAAAAATACAATAAGGTGTAGTCCTTAAAAGTAGTTTTTGCAGGTAGACTCACGATCCGGAGAGCAGCTTGAAATGAAAAGGAAACCAGACCCACGATCCGATGCAACTTGAATAAATAAACTCCATCTGCAAAGCAGGTAACCACTGGTATTCGACCCGATGCAGGACTCACGTTTAAGCTGCACATATAAATGCAAAAACAGTTTTAATTTTTCATGGCGCTACCAATAAACATTGGTCGTTGTATTAGAACGTGGCGTATTTCGACTACTAAATTTATACCAAATTCGAATTTAAAAAGAAATCAAATCGCACTTGTTTAGAAACATTTCCCGACACACATTATCGGGAAATAAAAGTTTTTATCGGCAGACGATACTAAAATGACCCTCGCGGTATTTTGTCCACCTTTAAAGATCTGTATTTAAAAAAAATACCTTTTCTTTTAATTTTAATAAGCTTCTTTAATAAGCTGACAATTTCCACGCATTTAGATTTAGTTTAAAAAAAAAAGATTCAAACAAAAACTATCAGAGGACATGCAGTTTTAGAAATGTGTTGATGTGGAAGTTCTATTAATTTTTTTTTTTTTCAAAAGTTCTTTGAAACTCCTCGGAACGTCAGTTAAATTTCAATCAAACCGCGAGATTCTAGGCCAAATATTAGCTTTGGAAAAAGCGATGCATAGTCACATAAAAACATGTGGCTGACAGAATTAATAGGATAGATTATAGAAACGTATATTTTTAGAACACTTTTACTTTTTCATACTATTTTAAAGGCATTCTTACTCCAAAAATTTTAAAATTCGAGATTTTCGTTTTAGCACATTTCAAGATGTCCCGAATTTCGAACGTTTTCGGGAAGATATTCGCCTGGGTACCACTGAACAGGGGAGGGAGGTGGGACGAAAACACTCTACATAAATTCATGCATCGCTATATAACGGGCTTAATGTCTAGCCTACATAACTGTCTAGAACATTACGTCTTATAGACCAGTGTTTCTCAACCACCAGGCCCTAACGTCAATTATACGGGCAGTGTTTCTTTCAGGTCATCTTGGCCGAAGTGGGAGGGGGGGGCGAATGAAATTTTAAGGAGGGAAAGTTTTCTATTTTCCCTATATAAATTTATCACATAGAAACTAGGTTAACATAAAATGTCTCCGAGAGGGGGGGGGGAGCGAATCCTCGTCTCCGGGGGACATCGCCCCCTTGAGGTATGCCTGAAAGAAACACTGCATACCGATCCGCGGGAGATTCTGCTGGAATATGTTGTTTTACTTTTATAAGCACTCTTTATGAATAAATATTTCACAGTGGAAATAATCTAAAAATAATAGTATTCGAGAATGTATGTCGAAAAGCTTATAATCACAACGCCTAAATAACATCTGTGTAGCAAATGTCAGTGACCAAGCCGCTCAGCTGACTTCTATGGTGAATTAATAAATATTTTTCTCTCTCAATACTTTTTTTTTTTCAAACCGACATCAACGAAATCAATTTTAATAATACAATAATCTATTTTCTACTGAATAATATTATACATCCTTGGTGATAAGAATGAGATATGTAAATGAAAATCAGCACAAATAAACCTAATGATGTTGGTCCCAGGAACTTGCAATATGCTACAGGATTTCATTAGTCCAATGATTGATAACTTATTTAAATGTAATTTTATATTTGTCAGCATGTCACATAGTATACATAAATGTACTAAAACGCCTTATTATTATGTAATAATTAATTATTAATACTTGTTTAATATATGAACTTGAAAAACTTAGAAAGGTATTTTCAAGTAAATTTGTTGGGAGCGGGCCGAAGACTCACAAAGGTTGAGAAGCACTGTTTTAGACCACTTAGAACATTTCTTAAAGAGACTCTTTAAGAAATCGATGACCATTTGTATCCAAATATTTATAATAGCGTATCCCTATAGTAAATACAGATGCTTTTTAATTTTTGGTTCTAAACAGGCGGTTGGTTTTAATTAGAAGGAGACGTATTAGAATTACGCAATAATGTTCTTTATTAATCAGGCGTTCTAATAATGTAATATTCATATAACCACAATATTATT
The DNA here is from genome assembly GCA_951213105.1 of Amaurobius ferox. Lineage (NCBI taxonomy): Eukaryota > Metazoa > Arthropoda > Arachnida > Araneae > Amaurobiidae > Amaurobius > Amaurobius ferox. Next base: position 59,067,203 of record OX578155.1, on the reverse strand, counting down.
GGGTTCATGATTGTGTAATTTAAACATATCAATAAATATTTGTTATTCTTTAATTAATTTTCTTATTTATTTCTGTCAATATAAAACTTGTCTTAGCAAAAGAAGGTACAAAAAGAAAATATTAAACTCTCCTGGCGTACCCCCAAGTACGAATTCGCTGGGGTACGCGTGCCTCACTTTGAAGACCACTGACCTAGAAGTCTGAATTTTTGCACATTTATATTATCGAGGCGCGGTAGCCCAGTCGTTAGCGCGCGAGAATTACACTCAGTAGGTCCGGGTTCGATTCCCTTCCCTGCCAAAACTGCCGCCGTGTTCACGCGGAGTACGATCATGTTAAACATGTGGGTCCGTAAGTCCTTCCGAGAGGTTGGTGGTAGGGTAAGGAGGGCATGGTCTCTGTGAATGCCTCCCCCACTGGGTTCCGGTCTAAATGGGTAGCTCTTCCCGGGCCGTCCAAACAGTTACCTTACATCTTTCTGGTAGGTCGGACGGTCTGGGTCTCAACAACAATTATATTATCAACAACCGAACCCTGGGGAGCCGGAGTTTCTATTCATCCCGCCGGGGGAAAGCAAAAATGACAGAGAGGATTTTAAAAACGTATTTTCAGACTCTCCAGAAGCCCCCTCCCGTCCCGGTGACCTAAGCTCCTGAATCTCTGTGTTTATAGTATCAACTGCAAGACAGAGTTTGACTGAGTCAGTATTTAGATTTTTTCCCACCGAGGGCGTAGAAAATGGAACGGAGAAGTGGGAAAGTCATTCCAAATCCTTCAGATGACCTAGAATTCTGAATCTTTGCATACATAGTATCGGCAGGAGAACAGAACCTAACGAAGACAATTTTTGATTAAGACGACAGTTTTCGATGCTAAGCAACATAACAAAACTATAAAAATGCAATTTAATTGTGTCAGTGTTAGTTACACTGTTTTTGAGAGGCTTACATACTAACTACTAAAGAGAAATCTCTCTGAATAATAACTGGCAAATTTTGTTTTGTTCTTCACGTTTCCTGTAAAAAAGAAAAAGGCTACCCTTAACTCAGGAATCATCGGAACGTGCCCGGCATCAGATAAATGCCTAACACACAAAATTAAGCATTCTCTCTCTTCCTTTTTCCTCCCCACTGTTTGCTTTCAACCCATTAAGGAGATCTACAGCCAAAACAGCAAGCCCTGACTTGCCGTACAACAATTTGCTTTGATCTATAGAACGGCAAACATGGGAGAAATGTTCTTAAACGACTTTCTTGTAAGTGTTTTCACGTACATCTCGTTCTTTCGTGGACAAATTTGGAAGATTTTTCATTATTGTACGATAGAAAATTGAAGTAGAATCAGTGGCGTCGCCAAAGGTGTGTGTGTGTGTGGGGGGGGGGGGGGGGGAGTTGGGGGTCATAAACCTTCCTCCCCAGGAACTTTTCTAACCCATTCAATTTCTAAGAAACTATATACAGAAATGAAAACCAAAATATTTCCCCCCCCCACCCCCCAATTTTTACTTTTCTTATATACATAGTATAATGTATAAGGAAAGTATTGTGAGAGAATTCGAATTAGAGTTTTCAACGGAAAAGCACATTTCAAGCATCCCTGATCACGAATCGAACATTTTTGAGGTGATGTGTGTGTCATTGAGCCTGTGGAGACGATATCTCACGAAGGAATGGAACGATTCAAATGAAATTTAGTACAAAAATTGCAATCCGTGAATACTAGAAGCCTATTGTTTTTAAACACAATCGAATGTTCAGAACCCCCCATAAATTTTCGAGTGAAATTTTGATAAAAATCATCCAAAACTCAAAATCTTTAATAAAGTTACGCAAATAGACATTTCTTATGAAATTCTTCCTTAGAAAACGATTGACCTAACTTTAGAACGTTAACGTGAACCGTTCTCGAGATATTGCACATTTTTCAAATAAATTTATTAAACAATCCCATAAATCAAAAAAATATTAACTGTTGAGAAACGTGTTCACTTTTCATATGTAATATCATGCGATAAATTTGGTGACATCATTCTTGTGGATCTAGTTCATTCTCATGAGAAAATATATTTTGTGTAATAATGCTTTGGTATTTGAACGCCAATAGTCATTTATCTGCTATAAGAATAACTTATTTCTCAGTCCATAAAGCTTGGCGAGATTTTGGTTACGAATTTAACGAAATGTCGCAAACTTGGCGGCTTTTTTAAATGTTGCCAAATTAACGAAAATCTCGCCAAATGGATAAAAATGACGCTAAATCAATGAAAATGACGACTCATTGACGAACATTCAATATCTTAGAAAGAATGCAAGTATCCACTATAAGAGTAACATATTTTTTTTTACTGTGAAAGTAGTAAATTCATGGTATTATATAGGGAAAGTCATGTGCTGTCCACATCAGATTTTTTTTTTCTGGTGACGCTACTGAGTGAAATAGTCTTAATTACTGCAGCCATCTTATTTTCTCCTACTGTTGTACAGAGTAGGGGCCTCATTGGCTTAATTTTAAATTGTTTAACCAGACCAGAGCCCGATAATTTTTCAAAATAATTCAGAGCCCAACCCGGCTAATTTTTTTTTTTTTTTTTTAATGCAATGAAGACTGACCAGATCTAACACACACTGTTACCTCGTATCACGATCAAAATTTGTTATTTAAGGAAATAAACACAAATTATATCACATACAATTCACATCAGCAGAAAGTTGCGAAGGGTAATGTTTTATTTACTCGAAAACATTCCGAAATAAAAATAAGTCTTCAATTCTTTATCTGAATTTATTATTTTTCTGTATCCCGTTCTAATTTACCCATCTGCGTTCTCCTCATTTATTACGTAATATGGGACAGGGGGACTTTTCATCTACTTATTGAGAATTTTATTTCATACTTAATCTCACATTTTTATGTTCGTTTAAATTTTAATCTACTTTTTTTATTTGCCATTATTTTTATTTATCCGGCCCAACTCGACCCGATTTTTTAAAACCTAACTCGGTCCCAGCCCGAAGTAGGCTTCTTAAAATCCGACCCGGCCCTGGGGGCGGGACATCCCAGTAGTTAGAGCACGGCGATTGCACTCGGAGGACACAAGTTCGAATCTGGGCTCTGCCTAAAATTGTTCCCATGTTCACGTAGAGTACGAGCATGTTAAATATTTCGGTCTGAAAGTTCTTCCGAGATGTCGGTGGCAGGGAAAGGAGAGTACGTTCCTTGTGGATGTCAACCCTCAATGGGCTCCGGTCAAAATTGGGTGGTACTGTCCCGGCTGTCCAAACAGATACCTTACCCCTTCGGGTAGGTCGGGTGGTCTGAGTTGAAAGAAAGATGTGCAAACCAGTATAGAGAACAACATTAACCGAAAATCGAATTTAAAACTTTGACGGATTTGCGTGTTTTAAGATTGTCTGAACCCATTTTGGAACGATGTCCCTCTGTACGTGGGTGTATGCGTGTCTACGAAGTGAGGACAAGCGAAGAATGGATGAACCCACCGATATCGAATTTTATATGTATGGGTATATCGGTTCGTGTGAAAAACTAAAGCCTGACAATCCAATCCATATAAATAAAATTGAAACTCTGTCTGTCTTCTGTATGTATGTATGTGTGGGTTTGTCTCATCATCACGGGAGAACGGCTGCACCGAATTTCATGAAATTTTGTGGGTAGCCTTGGAACAGCGTCCCACTAAAAATTTAGTCCATGTTTCAAGTTTCTGGGACCAGGGGTTGTGGATATATTAATGAAAACCGAACCCTCAATATGAGTTTTATCTCCACTCTAACTTCATAGTTCCTCCAAACAAAAATAGTTGAAAATAGTACCAGCGGTTCACGTGGAAGTTTGTGGGAGTTTATTACGCTCTTATGGAGATCGCTGGCTTAAAACATGACGGTAGTTCAGGTTTTGAATTTCTAGGACCAGGAGTTGTTTAGATATTAATTAAACACGCAGACGATCTTTTTCAGCAAATCTATTTGAAGAAAAAGCCATGAGCAAAAAACAGCAAATATTGTATTAAATTCCCTGACATAATACAAAATAAATCCTATCACATAGAAAAATCCCTAGTGACTTTCGCCTTTTTGTCAACTAAAGCTACTTTTAAAACCGCGAACATTTTCACTAAAGGAACGCAACAGAACCCTTTATAAAAAATAATAAGTTCAAGAATATTACTTAAAGAAACCAGTATTTCGCCATTTTTTTTTTTTTTTTTATATAGATTATCTGTCATACATCTCTTTTCTAATCTTACACCACACGGCACCTGGAACATTCGAGTTTAATCTAATTTGGAATTCGAACTCGGAAAAATAAATGGATTTATTGAAGCATCTACGCAACATTTATTTCACATCTGTGAGGAAAGAAAAAAAAATAATAATAAAGCTTTCTATGCTCCCTAACAGAATGTTCAAAGGGAATGAAGAAACACGAGGAATTTATTCAAAGGAATAAGAATGATTCTCTTAATGAATATACAGAGTGTGAGGAAAAGTCATGGACCAGTTAGTTTAATAACGCCGATGGTGCCACAAACAAGGCTGAGGAGTCGGAATCGGTAACAGTTTGAGGTGGAGTTGGAATCACACGATTGGAATCACACGGAGTCGATAAAAACATAGACTCTAAATACAACTATTTTTAAAAAATCTGTTGTGGGCAGCATATGACTTTCCTTAATGCAATGTATTTACTCCTTTTAGTCAAAATATAATTATAAGATTCACGGTACTGTGTTTTTAACGCCAATTATTCATTTTTATTGATTTAGTGTCATTTTTATCAATTTGATGACATTTTCATTAATTTGACAATATTTCAAAAAGTCGCCAAGTTAGCAACATTTCGCCAAATTCGTCTCCAAAATCTAGCGAATCGTTATGGACGGAGAAATAAGTAATTTTTATAACAGATAATTGACTATTGACGTTCAAATACAAAAGTATTACCTAAAGCATATTTTCTCATGAATGGAACCAGGTAGATCCACGTGAATTGATGTCATCCAATTTATCGCATGATATTACATATGAAAAGTAAACATATTTCACAATAGTTAATAATTTCGTGTTTATTTTATGTGATTTTTTGATAAATTTATTTGAAAAATGTACAATATCTCTAGAACGGTTCGTGTTAGCGTTCTAAAGTTTATGCTAATCGTTTTCTAATGAAAAATTACATAAGAAATGTCTATTATTTGCATAACCTTATTAAAAATTTTGATTTTTTGATGATTTTTTCAAAATTTCACTTGAAAATTTGGGAGAGGGGGGGGGGGGTCTGAACATTCGATTGCATTTTAAAACAATACGCTTCCAGTATTCATGGATTATAATTTTCATACCAAATTTTGTTCGAATCGCTCAATTCGTTCGTGAGATATAGTCTCCACAAACTCACTGACACAAACACACACACAGACATCACCTCAAAAATGTTCGATTCGTGATTAGGGGCGCTTGAAACGTGTTCTCCAGTCGAAAACTGGAATTCGAATTTTCGACCCCGTCACAATACTTTCCTTATACATTATACTATGTATATAAGAAAAGTAATAATTTTATATTGGAATATTTAACATTTTATTAGTTTTTTAAATAGATTTTAGGCCTTAAATTAAAAAAATATCAAATGAAATGTTTACCAATTATAAACCTATTGATATTATAAACCTATTGGTATTGAACAAATTATAAACCTATTATATTGAAACCAATTATATTGAACCAATTATAAACCTATTGATATTGATACCAATTATAAACTAATTGATATTTTAGGCATTAAATTAAAAAAATATCAAATGTTTGCCAATTATAAACCTATTGGTACCAAAAATTAAAAATCTGACGTGTGGCAGCACATTATTATTAATATTTATTACTTTTATACCTGCAATGCATGGTAATGTATACGGAAAGTATTAGAATCATGCCAAAAATCGCAACTCGAGTTTTCGACGGATCAACACGTTTTGGAACCTTTAGAATACGAAAAAACAATTTTTAGCGTGACGTCTCTGTGTGTGTGTCTGTCTGTGCAATGTATGTATCCAATCAAACTCAAAAACTTAAGAACCAAAGTTCATAAAATTTGATAGGTAAGTAAGTCACTCGTGTGTGTCCCTGGTGCTGATTAGTTTTTAGTACGATTCGGGATAAAAGAACCCGACTTTTTTTGCGAAATGGCCAGCAAAAATTGCATGTATCCACTCTAGCTGAAAAACTAATGGATCAAATTTTACAAAATTTGGAATATAAGTCACTTGTTACCCTGGTGCTGATTAGATTTAAGTACGATTCGGAAGAAAAAAATAACCTGCCCCTTTTAGCGAAATGGACCGCAAAATTCGTCAAACTCTAAAATAAAAAAACTGCGTATGCTCAAATATATCGATTAAATGCTTGTTTTATATGTAATTTTTGACGAGGAACAGAATAAGACCAAACCCATTTCTCTAGAAAAAGCCGCACTCGAGATATTTGAGTTTTTCTCGCATTTTTACTACGTCGCCTTTGGAAAAAATATCCAGTTACCAAATGAAAACAAACATTGAATTAAAAGTGCAAATTCAGTGTTGCTTTGTGCAATTAAACTCAATTTAATGAATTATTAAAGAAATAAAGAGAAAATGAATTTGAGTCTGGAGGGAAAGTCATGTGCTGCCCACATCAGACTTTTTTTTTTAAATACAATGATCTCTCGTTAAGACGGGCAGTCAAGGACCCAGCATTTACTATACGTATTACAAAATGTTCATTATAGCAGGAGTCCATAAATCTGACGTAAAATAGTAATGAAATAGTAAAATGGCTATTAAAGTTTATTATCCTTAATTTTATGTGACATGCGGGGTACATTGGGAAAAGAAAAAAAATATATATATATATATATATATATATATTAATCAAAACATTTTAATATGTATAATAAGGTAAATATGAAAATAATCTGATGTGGGCAGCACATGACTTTCCATATATAATGCAATGAATTTACTACTTTTACAGCAAAAAAAAATAGGTAATTCTTATAGTACATACTTATATTCTTTCCAAGATATTTAATTCTCGTCAATTAGTCGTCATTTTCATTGATTTAGCGTCATTTTTATCTATTTGGCGAGATTTTCGTTAATTTGGCAACATTTAAAAAAGCCGCCAAGTTGGCACCATTCCGCTAAATTCGTCGCCAAAATCTCTCCAAGCGTTATGGACGGAGAAATAAGTTATTCTTATAGCAAATAAATGACTATTGGCGTTCAAATACAAAAGTATTACTCAAAGTATCTTTTCTCATCAATGGAATGAACTAGATCCACGAGAATGATGTCACCAAAAATACCGCATGACATTATATATGAAAAGTGAACATGTTTCTCAACAGTTAATATATTTTTTTAATTCATGGGAGTTTTTAATAAAATTATTTGGAAAATGTGCAATATCTCGAGAACGGTTCGTGCTAACGTTCTAAAGTTTATGTCAATCGTTTTCTAAGGAAAAATTACATAAGAAATGTCTATTTACGTAACTTTAATAAAGGTTTCGATTTTTTGATGATTTCTTCAAAATTTCACTAGAAAATTTAAGAGGGTTCTGAACATTCGATTGCGTTTAAAAACAATAGACTTCCAGTATTTATGGATTGTGATTTTTGTACCAAATTTTATTCGAATCGCTCCATTCGTTCGTGAGATATCGGTCTCCACAGACTCACTGAAAAACACACACACCACCTCAAAAATGTCTGATTCGTGATCAAGGATGCTTGAAACGTGCTCTCCCGTCGAAAACTCGAATTCGAATTTTCGACCCCGTCATAATACTTTCCTTATACATTATGTATATAAGGAAAGTAAAAATATTAACTTTCAAAGCATAAACAAAATTTAGTTGTACGTATTAGTATTTTTGAAATGAAGTAATTTAATTTGTTTCTTTTCATTAAACAATATTTCATTATACAAACATTAAGTCAACAAAAACATTTTTTATGTCATTCTCAAGTTCAGTCAATTGCTCAAAAGTATGTTCTGGATCACTTTCTGCTCACTGAAAAACTAAATAAATTTTGCCTATCTTAACGAAGAAACGAACGTATTACGCGATATGTATAAAATGCAATATCCATGGACCTTAACCGGGGAATCTGTATTTGTACGTAATAACGAGAAATCTATCTAAAACAGTGACGTCTTAAGGAGAGTCAACTGTACATTGAAATATGCAAGTTCTAATTTTTGTTTTCTTATTTCGCTGCATTCGAAATAGGAATGTTAGCACAATTCTGCAATTTGGCAAATTTATGTGTGTATAACTTCACATTCGAAAGAAGAAAATGTTTTTACTTTCCTTATATACATAATGTATAAGGAAAGTATTGTGAAGGTGTCGAAAATTTGAATTCGAGTTTTCGACGGGAGAGCACGTTTCAAGCATCCCTGATCACGAATCGAACATTTTTGAAGTGATGTGTGTGTGTGTGTGTGTGTGTGTGTGTGTGAAAGTGTGTGTGTGTGTGTGTGTCAGTGAGTCTGTGGAGACGATAACTGACGAACGAATGGACCGATTCGAACGAAATTTTGTACAAAAATCAGAATCTGTAAACACTCGAAGCCTATTGTTTTTATACGCAATCGAATGTCCAGAACCCTCCTAAATTTTCGAATGAAATTTTGAAAAAATCGTCAAAAAATCAAAATCGCTAATAAAGTTATGCAAATAGACATTTCTTATGTAGTCTTTTATTAGGAAACGATTGACATAAATTTTAGAACGCTAGCATGAACCGTTCTCGATATATTGCACATTTTTGAAAAAAATTATCAAAAAGTCATAAAAAATAAAAAATAAATATTTCCTATTGAGAAACATATTCACTTTTCATATGTAATACCATGCGATAAATTGGGTGACATCATTCTCGTGGATCTAGCTCGTTCCATTCATGAAAAAAGATACTTTGAGTAATACTTTTGTATTTGATAGCCAATAGTCATTTATCTGCTGTAAGAATAACTTATTTCTTCGTCCATAACGCTTGGAGAGATTTTGGCGACGATTTTGGCGGAATATCGCCAACTTGGCGACTTTTTTAAATGTTGCCAAATTAACGAAAATCTCGCCAAATGGATAAAAATGAGGCTAAATCAATGAAAATGACGACTAATTGTCAAAAATTCAATTTCTTGGAAAGAATATAAATAGCTACTATAAGAAAAATCTATTTTTTTACTGTAAATGTAGTAAATTCATTACATTATATAAGGAAAGTCATGTGTTGCCCACATCAGATTTTTATCTTAATTATTCTCTTTTCTGTTTAATTTTCAACCAAATGCATAAAAATCGAAATTTTCGAGTCTGTTCTTGCTCCGATTTTCTAGGCGTTGGTAAGGGGAGAAGTGGACTTTGTGCGCATGTGTGGTAAATAGTTGGGCACCACTACATCCACATTGAAACTAAAGGATTTGGATTGAAACAAAATGGGGGTAGAGGTTGTTTTGAGTTCAAAGCAGGCGATTTCGAAATTGAGTGGTGTTATATGTATCTATTATTTACATAACAGGCGCTTATTTAGGATCGGGTCAAAGCCGTGTAATTCATTAACGTGATTTGGGTTCAAAATAGGAGACATGGAAATTAAGTGGTGTTATCTCTATCTATTATTTGCGTAGCGGGTGCTTATTACTTTCCTTATATACATAATGTATAAAGAAAGTATTGTGACGGGGTAGAAATTTCGAATTCGAGTTTTCGACGGGGAGAGCACGTTTCAAGCATCCCTGATCACGAATCGAACATTTTTGAGGTGATAGCTGTGTGTGTGTCAGTGAGTCTGTGGAGACGATAACTGATGAACGAATGGACCGATTCGAACGAAATTTGGTACAAAAATTACAATCCGTGAATACTGGAATCCTATTGTTCTTATACGCAATCGAATGTTCAGAACCCCCCTATGTTTTCAAGTGAAATTTTGAAAAAATCATCAAAAAATCAAAATCTTTAATAAAGTTACGCAAATAGACATTTCTTATGTAATTTTTCCTTAGGAAACGATTGACAAACTTTAGAACGCTAGCATGAACCGTTCCCGAGATATTGCACATTTTAAAAATAAATTTATCAAAAATTCCCATAAATTAAAAAAATATATATTAACTGTTGAGAAACGTGTTCACTTTTCATATGTAATATCATGCGATAAATTTTTTGACATCATTCTCGTGGATCTAGTTCATTCCATTCATGAGAAAAGATACTTTGAGTAATACTTTAATACACCAATAGTTATTTATCTGCTATAAGAACAACTTATATTTCCGTCCATAACGCTTGGCAAGATTTTAGCGCCGAATTTGGCGGAATGTCGCCAACTTGGCGGCTTTTTAAATGTTGCCTAATTAACGAAAATTTCGCCAAATAGATAAAAATGACACTAAATCAATGACAATGACGACTAACTGATGAAAATTCAATATCTTGGAAAGGATATAAATACCTACTATAAAAAAACCTATTACTTTCCTTATATACATAATGTATAAGGAAAGTATTGTGACGGGGTCGAAAATTCGAATTCGAGTTTTCGACGGGAGAGCACGTTTCAAGCATCCCTGATTACGAATCAAACATTTTTGAAGTGATGTGTATGTGTGTGTGTGTGTGTGTGTGTGTGTGTGTGTGAAAGTATGTGTGTGTGTCAGTGAGTCTGTGGAGACGATAACTGACGAACGAATGGACCGATTGGAACCAAATTTGGTACAAAAATCACAATCCGTAAACACTGGAAGCCTATTGTTTTTATACGTAATCGAATGTTCAGAACCCCCCTAAATTTTCGAATGAAATTTTGAAAAAATCGTCAAAAAATCAAAACCGCTAATAAAGTTGCGCAAATAGACATTTCTTATGTAATTTTTCATTAGAAAACGATTGGCATAAATTTTAGAACGATAATATGAACCATTCTCGAGATATTGTACATTTTTCAAAGAAATTATGAAAAAGTCGCATAAAATAAAAAAAGTTCCTATTGAGAAACATGTTCACTTTTCATATGTAATACCATCCGATAAATAGAGTGACATCATTTTCGTGGATCCAGCTCGTTCCATTCATGAAAAAATATACTTTGAATAATACTTTTGTATTTGAACGCCAATAGTCATTTATCTGTTGTAAGAATAACTTTTTTCTTAGTGCATAACGCTTGGCGAGATTTTGGCGACGAATTTGGCGGAATGTCGCCAACTTGGCGACTTTTTTGAAATGTTGCCAAATTAATGAAAATCTCGCCAAATGGATAAAAATGATGCTAAATCAATGAAAATGACGACTAATTGTCGAAAATTCAATATCTTGGAAAGAATATTAGTATCTACTATAAGAAAATCCTATTACTTTCCTTATATACATAATGTATAAGGAAAGTATTGTGACGGGGTCGAAAATTCTAATTCGAGTTTTCGACGGGAGAGCACGTTTCAAGCATCCCTGATCACGAATCAAATATTTTTGAGGTGATGTCTGTGTGTGTGTATGTGTGTGTGTGTGTGTGTGTGTGAAAGTATGTGTGTGTGTGTGTGTATCAGTGAGTCTGTGGAGACGATAACTGACGAACGAATGGACCGATTCGAACCAAATTTGGTACAAAAATCACAATCCGTAAACACTGGAAGCCTATTGTTTTTATACGTAATCGAATGTTCAGAACTCCCCTAAATTTTCGAATGAAATTTTGAAAAAATCGTCAAAAAATCAAAACCGCTAATAAAGTTACGCAAATAGACATTTCCTATGTAATTTTTCCTTAGAAAACGATTGGCATAAATTTTAGAACGCTAACATGAACCGTTCTCGAGATATTGCACATTTTTCAAAAAAATTATGAAAAAGTCACATAAAAAAAAAAATTCCTATTGAGAAACATGTTCACTTTTCATATGTAATACCATGCGATAAATTGGGTGACATCATTCTCGTGGATCTAGCTCGTTCCATTCATGAAAAAAGATACTTTGAGTAATACTTTTGCCTTTGAACGCCAATTTATCAGCTGTAAGAATAACTTACTGCTTTGTCCATAATGCTTGGCGAGATTTTGGCGACGAAATTGGCGGAATGTCGCCAACTTGGAGACTTTTTTTTAAATGTTCCCAAATTAACGAAAATCTCCCCAAATGGATAAAAATGACGCTAAATCAATGAAAATGACGACTAATTGGAGAAAATTCAATATCTTGGAAAGGATATTAGTAACGCCAATTTATCTGCTGTAAGAATAACTTACTGCTTTGTCCATAATGCTTGGTGAGATTTTGGCGACGAAATTGGCGGAATGTCGCCAACTTGGCGATTTTTTGAAATGTTGCCAAATTAACCAAAATCTCGCCAAATGGATAAAAATGACGATAAATCAATGAAAATGACGACTAATTGTCGAAAATTCAATATCTTGGAAAGGATATTAGCATCTACTAGAAGAAAAACCTATTTATTTTACTGTAAAAGTAGTAAATTCATTTTATTATATAAGGAAAGTCGTGTTGCCCACATCAGATTTTTTTTTATAGTAAAAGTAGTAAATTCATTGCATTATATAAGGAAAGTCATGTGTTGCCCACATCAGATTTTTTTTAATCGGAGCAACGCCGTGTAATTCATTCTAGTAACTCAAGAAACTTGAAATTCTAGAATCACTTGAAAGATTTTCGTCCGAATATATTTCATTCTAAAAGTGGTACGCAGCTTTCGAGTTTTATCTAATTTGGAATACGAATTCGAAAAATAAATGGATTTATTGGCTTATCTGCGGACGAAAAAATATATTCTATATTTAGTAAAAGAGGTCGTCTGCGTATCTCCCTCCAGCAGAAGGTTCAAAAGGAAAGAAACATAATATATAAACAAATTTATTCGTATGAAACACAATAGATTTATTTTTTATGAGTGTATGTATATTCACATATATTAATGGGATTTTGTACGCACAGGAGAATTTGTGAGGATATAATGGAAATGTGTTGTGTATAGAATTGGAAATTGTGTGCATAATGAGAATTCCTGTACATATAATAGGATTTTGTGTACACATATAATGAGAATATGTAGTACACAATGAATGGGAATTTGTGCACTATAATGAAAAATGTGATGTGGGCAGCACATGACTTTTCCTGCAGACTCATATTCACGTTCATTTTATTTCTTCAATAATTCATTATATTGAGTTTAATTGCACAAAATAACACCCGTAATTATTTAAAATGACACTGAATTTGCATGTTTTATTCAATTTTCGTTCTCATTTGGTAACTGCACTTATTTTCAAAAGTAGCGTAGCGAAAAACTAAAATATCTACAGAAGGGCTAGTCCTATTGGGGTTGGTCTTATTCTTTTCATCGTTAAAAATTACGTATAAAACAAGCATTTAATTGATATATTTCAGCATACGTAGTTTTTTATTTTATATTTTGACGATTTTTGTGGGCCATTTCGCAAAAAAAGGCGGGTTCTTTTATCCCGAATAATACCAAAAACTAATCAGCACCAGGGTCATACACAAGTGACTAGTTCCTACCAAATATAATGAAATCTGGTCCATTAGTTTTTTAGTTAGAGTGGATACATACGCTGCACAGACAGACAGCCACATACACAGACGTTACGCTAAAAAATGTTTTTTCGTATTCTGCAGGTCTCAAAACGTGTAGATACGTCAAAAACTCGAGAATCGATTTTCGACACGATTCCAATGCTTTCCCTATATATTACCATGTATTGCAGGGAAAATAAAAATAGGAAGGATACAGGGCTTTTGCAGGATTTAGTAGAATACGGTAAGGGAATGCGGAAAGGTGAAAAAAAAATTTAGCAAAATATGTTATGTATTTTTTTTTTTTTAAATAAAATTGAATTAATAATTACACCCATATTATATGATTATCACGTGACTTATTTTAAAATAAAATATGGCATTCATTTTTTTTCTCGGTGTAAAAGTCGTAATTTTTAAGGTACGTTTAAATTTATATTTAGTGTTGCATCCGACATAAAACCGCTTTAGTTTTGCATATTATCTGTGTATCTTAAATTTTGTGCCAACGCAATTACAATATAATATATATTTTTGAATGATCACCACATGATTATTCCTACAACGAAGCCTAATTTCTATAGCATGCAGAACGTAAACAAATCAAGCAATTGTAAGATGAGTCGTATAAGAATTGCTGATTTCTTTTTTCACGCAAAATTATTTAGCTCTGGAGTTTGAAATATAAGTGAAATATTCATTGATTTACATAGATAAGCAGACGATTTATAGCATTGTCTTTTTTGATGAAGTTTTAAGTTTCCAACTACAATAAATTATTGTAGTACTGTGATAATTTAAAAAATATCAGTGCTGAATGTATCACATTTTAGAGATGTTTAAATAACATTGCATTTCAGTTGGAAAGTGTTTCATTATCAAAGCTTTATGCATAATTGATCGTTCTTGTTTATGTGTATTGTATTGTTTGTGTTTCTCCTGGTCGTCCCTTGTAACTGTTTTACACTCTTTGGGTAAGCTGGAAGACCTGGGTTGGGTAATAAATAAACTTCATTTTGAATGACTAGTTTTCCTGTGTTCGATAAGTTACACTACTATTAATTTACACAATTTTAGTAATAGAATAAAAACCAAGGACGCAAAATTAAATTAAATTACCTGCAGAACCCTTCTGGGGAGAAAAAACTCGCAACAAAACCACAATATTAAATTTATCAGCTCCACAAACAAAATAAATTGTTCTACGAAAAAGCTTCCCTAGTGACTTCCCCATTACGGCTTTATAAATTGAAGCCATCTTTGCAACCGTGAATGATCCACCATAGGATGCAACACCACACTTTGCCAATTTAGAAACAAAAAGGGGGGAGAGAAGCTGAATAATATAAACCCAATAAAAGAAACTCAAAATTCGACAACCACTTTTACAGGATTTCCCATTTTTTACCCCGCTGCTTAGGCTGCATTCGAAGGAGTTCCGGTTTTATCTAATTTTTTGAATTCGAACTCAAAAAATAAACGGATTTATTGACTTATATGTGGGCGGGAAAATCTTATTCCATGTTCTGTAACAGAAGCTGGCAATTCACATCAACCAAAACTAAAAGGAAAGTGAGTTATATGATACAGGATGAGTATACTTTCCTTTAAAAATAAAATCCAAGGACTTTCAAGTACCATGTAATTATTTTTCAAGAACGTCAATCAATCCCTCATTATGAAGTTGTATGTATGATACAGAAATTTTAAGCCTTTCCCAATAACGCGCCCTTTTCTTTCATAATTATTATTCCAAATGCTTATTTCATGTTCAGCACATATTGCAACTATATTAAATTCTATCCCACGCCACTAATATTAACAAAGTCTGCCAGCGCTTCCTCTTTTCCTCGACCATACCATTATATGGTCACTAATCTTAACCTCAACGTAAACGTTCTCATACGAAACTGCTTCCAATCACATTTTTAAAACCTAAAGAACGCGAAGCCAACATCTTTCTCATACCGCCATATCCCTCCCCACTCTGCTGTAACTGTACATTGAGTAAAACGACGCAGACTGCATTGAGATTTTGTGAGCTCGGCCAGCCTATGTAACTACCTCTGTTTCAAGTGGCATGTAATAAAATAGATTTTGGTACGTGAAATGTCTCTTCCTTGGAATATTTCAGCCAATATTACATGTATTTCTGGGAAGAAAAATAAATAGCGAACTAATATTATTGTTAAAGCCGTTGAGTAAATTTATGGATAAACCGATGCTGTTTAGAAAATTTTTCTGAACTAGGAATTTCTAGGGAAAACAGAACTTTTTGGAAAAAACACAATGCTACAAATCCGTGCATCATTTTCAAACTTGCTTTTTTAAAGCACTTTCAAGGACTTGATCAAGAAAATGGGAATTTTCAGGTACTTTCAAGGCCTTGATAATGGTCATTTAAAATTAAAGTACTTTCCCGATTTTCAAGCACCCTGATGTACCCTGTGATAAGTGTAAGCATGCACCCTGATGATAATTCAAACAAATTTCTTGGTAACAAAAAGGAAAAATGTTATTTTGCAATGATTGATGATTTCAGGATTGGCCAAAATCCGGGTTTGAGAAATCGGTAGTAGCTCCGGCCGGACGGGGCCGAAATGGTTTTGCATGAAAAACATATTCCTTTGTCGGTGGTCTGTCTTCTTTAGATGTTTTCAAAACAGTTCGAAGGGGGCGTGATAGCCCAGTCTGGTTAGCGCGCGGGGATTGCACTCTTGACAACCCGAGTTTGATTCCCGCTTCTGCCCAAACTGTCGCCGTGTTCACGCGGAGTACGATCGCGTTAAACATGTGGGTCCGTAAAGCCTTCCGAGAGGTTGGTGAAGGGGGGGTACGGTCCCTGTGGATGCCCCCACCCTCACCCCACTAAGTTCCAGTCTAAACAGAGTGGCACTTCTCGGCCGTCCAAACAGATACCTTACACCTTCGGGTAGGTCGGGCGGTCTGGGTCGAAGAAGAGGAAAACAGCTCGAAATATTAAAATATCAAAATTATTTATTTATTTTTAAGGAATGCAAGCTACAAGACAAAAACCCAGTAGCAGCGTGCAAAATAAAATACAATACAAAATATACAGATTAAAATGCATTAAAATGCAAACTTTTGACAACAAACGATTTTCAAAAGCACCTGCACATGAATAAATACATTAAAATATAAAATATTTACGACAAATGATTTTTAAAATCCATTCCTGATGAATAAAAAATTTGATGTGGGCAACACATGACTTTCCTTATATAATGTACTGAATTTACTACTTTTACAGTAAAAAAAATAGGTTTTTCCTTATAGTAGATATTTATATTCTTTCCAAGATATTGAATTTTCGAGTATTAGTCGTCATTTCCATTGATTTAGCGTCATTTTCATTCATTTGGAGAGATTTTCGTTAATTTGGCAACATTTCAAAAAGTCGCCAAGTCTGCGATATTCCGCCAAATTCGTCGCCAAAATCTCGCCAAGAATTATGGACGAAGAAATAAGTTATTCTTACAACAGACAAATGACTATTGGCGTTCAAATACAGACGTAATACTCAAAGTATCTTTCTTCATGAATGGAACGAGCTAGATCCACGAGAATGATGTCACCCAATTTATCGTATGGTATTACATATGAAAAGTGAACATGTTTCTCAATAGGAAATATTTTTTTTATTTTATAACTTTTTGATAATTTTTTTTAAAAATGTGCAATATCTCGAGAACGGTTCATGTTAGCGTTCTAAAATTTATGCCAATCGTTTTCTAATGAAAAATTACATAAGAAAGGTCTATTTGCGTAACTTTATTAGTGGTTTTGATTTTTTGACGATTTTTTCAAAATTTCATTCGAAAATTTAGGGGGGTTCTGAGCATTCGATTGCGTATAAAAACAATAGGCTTCCAGTGTTTACGGATTGTGATTTTTGTACCAAATTTGGTTCGAATCGGTCCATTCGTTCGTCAGTTATCGTCTCCACAGATTCACTGACACACACACACACACATCACTTCAAAAATGTTCGATTCGTGATCAGGGATGCTTGAAACGTGCTCTCCCGTCGAAAACCCGAATTCGAATTTTCGACCCCGTCACAATACTTTCCTTATACATTATTGTATATAAGGAAAGTAATAGGCACTTTTCTATGAGTAAAAGAAGACACAAACAACACTGAATATACTTATAACCATTATATTATCCAAACTAAGTGTTCATATTTTTCTTAACACTCCACCCTGAGCCATAGACAAACGCTATTCTCCTTGAAAAAAAAAAAAAAAAAGATTGCTGGGGAATCGCTACTCTAAGAAATACAACCTTCAGCAAAAGAAACATTTGCTAATATAACCATTTATGTTATCCAAACCAAACTAAGTGTTTATATTTTTCTTAACACTCCACTCTGAGCCATTGACGAACTTTCTCCTAAAAAAAAAACAAAAGTGCTTAGGAATCGCTGCTCTAAGAAATACAACCTACAGCAAAAAAAAAAAAAAAAGAAAAAAAAAAAAAAGAAAAAGAGTCCTTAAATTTTCCGCCCGCGCGCCCATAGATAAAATACTCACCCGGAGAAAGGGTTAATCAGAGCGCGGATGCGCAATAGTCGTTCTCTGGACTAAAAAATAAAAACAAAATAAACTTCTCCCTGCGTCCTGCTTGCTACAAGAGCGGAAACATCCGGAATTTAATGCCTCGTTAATGGCGCGCTCCACGATCAAGAGTTTCAAGAACGCAGGAAACGGGGATGAAAGAACGTTTCAAGACGTCCATTCTACCACAATTATTATCGTCGTTTTGAATAACAAAACGCAATTAATATCGTTCCTTTTGAATAACAAAAACTATATAATTTTCTAAATAAACAATAAAATCTTTGAATTTAAATATTTTTAAAATGTTTAAACATAAAATGAGTTGCTTGGTATATATATATAATTTAGATACATTTTGTAAAATTTAATGAATATTTAAAATAACTTTTATATTTTTCCTCCCATTGATTCCGTTCAAGTCATTGACGTAGGCCATAACAAGGAGGTAATAAGGAAGTTATAGAAAGAGGTACAGAATGGAGAGGGGGGGGGGGGGGTAAGGTCAATGGTGTAAAGCATAGATCTTAAAAGTATAGATACGCTAAGGGGAGTTTTTTCTGCAATCCAACATAGTAGATTTTGTCACGTGATCTCCCAGCTGACTCGACGTGAGGGGTAAAACTGGTTAGACCAGAGTTTCCCAACCTTTTTTATGCCATGCCCCACCTAAGCCTTTCTAAAATTCTTATGTCCCCCCATGTAACATATACATAATTTTTAATATTCAAAAATTGGATTGTAACCGTTAGCCAATACTGTAAGCGAGTGACCCTACCCTCCGATAGTCGAAGCTTTGGACTGGTAGTTGGTTTTAGATCACGTGACGAATTCTCTATGTTGGATAGCATTGCCTCACTCAATATTGTAACAGTAGCAAGCCCAGCCCAATAGCAGGTCTAGTATATAAGGTCTATGGTGTAAAGAGGAGGGGGTTATACCCCCATTAGAGAATAATTAAAAAAGTCCTTCCATAAAACCATAAACTTCATATTGGAAAAAGAAATCTACAACTGTTTCCCTCCCACATTCGCTGACACCCCCCCCCCCTTTCCGAGATACCTGCATTAATCCCGTTGCGAGGGATTAATGTAGATATTAATTGCATTCATTCATTTCTTAAATTTTTCAAAAGGCGCAGTCGTCCGCTGCAAAGAATTTACTGCGTCCTCTATAAAGTCTATTGCGTTGTTTATACAGTGGCAAATGCGTTCTCTATGCGTCTCTATTGATTTCTCTATAGCGTGTCTATTGAGTTCTCTATAGCGTATCTATTAAGTTCTTTATACAGTGTCTTTTGCGTTCTCTATAGCATATCAATTGAGTTCTCTGTAGTGTGTTGATTGCGTTCTCTTTAACGTGTCTCTTGCATTCTCTAAAGTGTCTTTTGCGTTCTCTACAGCGTGTCTATTGAGTTTTTATAGCGCGTCTCTTGCGTTCTTTATAGCGCTTTTTTTGCATTCTCTGTAGCGTGCCAATTGAATTCTCGGTGGCGTGCCTATTGAGTTCTCTGCAGCGTGTTTATTGCGTTCTCTTTAACGTGTCTTTTGCATTCTCTATAGAGTGTACTTTGAGTTCTCTATAACGTGTCTGAGTTTTTATATCGTGTCTTTTGCGTTCTCTATAGTGTCTTTTGCGTTCTCTATAACGTGTCATTTGCGTTCTTTATAGCGTTTCTTTTGCGTTCTCTGTAGCGTGCCTATTGAGTTCACCGTAGCATGCCTATTGAGTTCTCTGTAGAGTGTTTATTGAGTTCTCTTTAACGTGTCTTTTGCATTCTCTATAGTGTTGTTGTTGAGACCCAGACCGACCGACCTACCAGAAAGGTGTAAGGCATTCTCTATAGTGTGTCTTTTGCGTTCTTTATAGCGTGTCAGTTTTTATAGCGTGTATTTTGCGTTCTCTATAGTGTCTTTTGCGTTCTTCATAGTGTTTCTTTTGCGTTCTCTGTAGCGTGCCCATTGAGTTCTCCGTAGCGTGTCTATTGAGTTCTCTGCAGCGTGTCTTTTGCGTTCTCTTTAACGTTTCTTTTGAGTTCTCTATAGTGTATTTTGCGTTCTCTATAGCGCGTCTGAGTTCTCTATAACGTGTCTGAGTTCTCTATAACGTGTCTATTGAATTCTCTATAGCGTGTCTTTTGCGTTCTCTTTAACGTGTTTTTTAAATTCTCTATAGTGTTTTTTACGCTCTCTATAACGTGTCTTTTGCGTTCTCTATAGCGTGTCTTTTATTTTCTAAAGCATTTTCTTTTAGGCTTTTATTTTGGGGGTTAAAAGTTTCAGAACCCAAAATTTTAGTTTTGGAAAACCAAAGATTTGGGGAAGGGGACAAAATTTTGAGGACCACAAAATAAAAGCATTTTCTTAAATGCTTTTATTTTGGTGGGCCAAAAATTTAATTTTTGAAAAACAAATTTTGAGGGGCCCCTTTTACATATTTTACTTAAGGGACTCAAATTCCTAGTTACGCTGCTAGTCAATGGCTGGTAATGAATCAAGGTGGGCTATAATATGCTGTTTTGATGTGCGTGATTTTTTTGTCACCCTGTAATATAAAGAAACTCTTTAAATATTTTTCTGTTCTGAATTCGGTACACATCTATTCATTTTGAACGACATAGTTAGAAACCGAACAAACTTTGCATGAACGATACATAGAGTGCTACCACTGCCGACTAGATTAGCCATTCAAGTTGGCCCTGAACAAATCAGGGTTACATAGACATGCATTATCTGGCAGAAGCATACACATGAGCAGGAATAGTAATTGTCAATAAATTCTTTATTGACAAGTATACTGTAAAACATGGGCAAGCATGGTACTGAACGTTTCAAGGGAATCAGATGTCCGTAATGGAGGAGTAAGGTTCCTTATAGTTATGATAATATATATATATAAATAAAAATAATAACGCGTCGGCAGACGATAATCAGCTGAATATTTCAGAAATGAAGCTGTAATTTTCATAAACGCCTGCAATTGCGGCTTTTCTTATCAGTGTGCCGAAATTATCAACAAAGTAGCAGAAAAAAATGAGCAAAGGTTTCAGAATGTTGTACAGTGTACTGAGCAAAATATCGTTTAAACACTAGAACGACGGATGAACTACTTAGAACGAAGGGCAGCGGTCAATTTGAAGGCCATAGATTTGTTCTCTTATTATAAAACCTAGAATAATTTTCTTCTGCGTTTTCAATAACTTTAAGAAAAAAATCTGATGTGGGCAACATATGACTTTCCTTATATAATGCAATGAATTTACTACTTTTACAGTAAAAAATAGGTTTTTCTTGTAGTAGGTATTTATTCCAAGATATTGAATTTTCGACAATTAGTCGTCATTTTCATTAATTTAGCGTCATTTTTATCCATTTGGCGAGATTTTTGTTAATTTGGCAACATTTCAAAAGGTCGACAAGTTGGCGACATTCCGCCAAAACCTCGCCAAGCGTTATGGATGGAGAATAAGTTATTCTTATAGCAGATAAATTACTATTGACATTCAAAAACAAAAGTATTACTCAAAGTATCTCATTAATGGAACGAGCTAGGAGGATCCACCATAATGATGTCACCAAATTTATCGCATGATATTACATATGAAAAGTGAACATGTTTCTCAATAGGAAATATTTTTTTTTATTTCATATAATTTTTTGATAAATTTATTTGAAAAATGTGAAATATCTCAAGAACGGTTCATGCTAGCGTTCTAAAGTTTATGTCCATCGTTTTCTAAGGAAAAATTACATAAGAAATGTCTATTTGCGTAACTTTATTAAAGGTTTTGATTTTTTGATGATTTTTTCAAAAATTCACTCAAAAATTTAGGGGGGGTTATGGACATTCGATTACGTTAAAAAACAATAGGCTTCCAGTATTCACGGATTGTGATTTTTGTACCAAATTTCATTCGAATCGCACCATTCGTTCGTGAGATATCGTCTCCACAGACTCACTGACACACACACACACACACACAGACAGACATCACCTCAAAAATGTTCGTGAAAAATGTTCGTCACCTCAATGTTCGTCACCTCAAAAATGTTCGTCACCTCAAAAATGTTCAATTCGTGATCAGGGATGCTTGAAACGTGCTCTCCCGTCGAAAACTCGAATTCGAATTTTCGACCCCGTCACAATACTTTCATTACACATTATGTATATAAGGAAAGTAATAAGAAAAGTCATAAAATTTAAATGGGCTGGGATTAGCAGTTTTGGAGGAATCATTTCTCAAAGTAATTATGCGGTCAAAGTGACAGCTTCCGTTGTTCTAGTGTTAATGAACAAAATTATTCATAAAATGAATACAGGAACATTTTTTTGAATTAAACAATAAAATTTGCAGTTTTACATTAATTTAATTTTTACTTTCTCAGGTTATGTAATATAGTATAAAATATTATTAATCGAAAATTTTCGCATTCGAGATTGTAATGCCAATATATATTTTAGGACCTTCTGACACGTTTTGAATAATTTTTGGAGTGATGCCTGCCCATCTGTAGTCAATTTCTTGAACAAACGGTAGTTGCTGCAAATATTAATGGATCCTCACAAAACTTTATATACGGCTTTGATATAAAAAAATCTAGAGCTAGATAATATTTTTAGTTTCCTTATATACATAATGTATAAAGAAAGTATTATGACGGGTCGAAAATTCGGAATTCGAGTTTTCGACGAGAGAGCACGTTTCAAGCATCCCTGATCACGAATCAAACATTTTTGAAGTGATGTCTGTGTGTGTGTGTGTGAAAGTATGTGTGTGTGTGTGTGTCAGTGAGTCTGTGGAGACGATAACTGACGAACAAATGGACCGATTCGAATGAAATTTGGTAAAAAAATCACAATCCATGAATACTGGAAGCTTATTGTTTTTAAACGCAATCGAATATTCAGAACCCTCCTAAATTTTCGAGTGAAATTTTGAAAAAAATCATAAAAAAATCAAAACCGCTAATAAAGTTACGCAAATAGACATTTCTTATGTAATTTTGCATTAGAAAATGATTAACATAAATTTTAGAACGCTAGCATGAACCGTTCTCGAGATATTGCACATTTTTCAAAAAATTATCAAAAAATTATATAAAATAAAAAAAAAATATTTCCTATTCAGAAACATGTTCACTTTTCATATGTAATATCATGCGATAAATTTGGTGACATCATTATCGTGGATCTTAGCTCGTTCCATTAATGAAATAAGATACTTTGAGTAATACTTTTGTATTTGAACGCCAATAGTCATTTATCTACTATAAGAATACACTATTTCTCTGTCCATAACGTTTGGCGAGATTTTAGCGGAATGTCGTCAACTTGGCGACTTTTTAAATGTTACCAAAACAAAGAATCTCGCCAAATGGATAAAAATGACGCTAAATCAGTGAAAATAACGACTATTTGACGAAAGTTCAATATCTTGGAAAAAATATAAGTATCTACTATAAGAATAACCTATTTTGTTTTTATTGTAAAAGTAGTAAATACATTATATTATATAAGGAAAGTCATGTTCTGCCCACATCAGAATTTTTTTTTTTTTTTAATTTGGATAAAAACTTCGAAATTTATTACAATCAATGGATTGTGTCAACATTTGCCGATGTAGAATTTGAAAATTGCGCGAGTTTATTTTTTTTAATCCGCCTTTTGCGATCTTTAAGAATCTATAAAAAGATATATATATTATTATTTTCTTCTTTTTGTATGCTTAAACCTAAAACCTGTTTTCAGCACCCTGTAACAGCATATTCAGCTTCCATTTAAAAAATTAACTGAAATGAGGCTCAAAGCGACGGTCTTATACCAGAATCCATTTTTAATAGCCTGTCCTTTTTAAACATTTTACAACATACTCGTAGTTGAAAAATGTTTATGACTTTATTCATTCTGTCTGTCTGTCCATTAGCACGATAACTGCCGTAAAAATGACTTTATCACAATGAAATTTTAGTATGCTGTTGAGACGGTCTATGGGACATATGGGAATGTAAATGAATAATATCACACAATTAGTTTTGGATTGAACCCGGATTAAAAAAGTGAAATACATTGAACCCTATGGGACCTAATTTTTCAAACATTTTTTAAGCGGAGTTAAAATTCATAAATCAGATTGCAATAGAAATATTCAAATTATCCCATAAAATATGTAAAAAAAATTTCAGCAAAATGTGTTCGGTAGTTTTTTAAATAAAAAATTAAAATAATTACACTCATATAACATGAAGATGAAGAAAGAGATTACGTGACCCACTTCTCAATAAAATATGGCATCCATCTTTTTATTCCCAGAGTAAAAATCAAGATTTTTAAAGTTCTTTTAAATTTATATTTAGCATATTTAATGTTAGCATTTTTTATATTAGCATATAAATTTATATTTAGCACATTTATAGTACTTAGCATATGTTGCATTTGTCCTAAAACCGCTTTATTTTTGCGTATATTCTGTGCATCTATATGCTGCGCCAACGCAACTACAATATTTTTTAGCTTAAATCAGCATCAAACTTTGATTATTTCTACAACGAAGCCTAATTTCAATAGATGCAGAAAGTACACAAGCAAGATGAGTTGTATAAGAAAATCTTATTTTCTTTCATGCAAAATTATTTAACTCTGGAGTCTGGAATGAAAATGTATGAATGAAATATTCACTGCTTTTACATAGTGAGCCAGACGATTTATATTTTGATGACGTCATTTGAATAAAGTTCATTTTTCTTTTCTATGAAGTTTTAAGTTTTCAAGTAAAATAAATTATTGTAGTTCTGTGATAATTAAAAAAATATAAGCGCTGAATGTATCGCATTTTAGAGATGTTTAAATAAAATTGCATTTCCGCTGGAAAGTGTTTCATAATCATTAATTGATCTTTCATGTTTGTTTTTTTAATCCGTCTTTTGCGATATTTAAGAATCTATAAAAAATATATATTATTTTTTTCTTCTTCTTTGCTTTTTTAACACTTTACAACAAAGTTGAAAAGTGTTTATGACCTTGTTCATTCTGTCTGTCCGTTAGCACGATAACTGCCGTAAAAATGACTTAATCAAAATGCAATTTTAGTATGTTGTTCACACGGTCTGTAGGCCCTATGGGAATATAAATGAATAATATCACCCAATTAGTTTTGGATTGAAATCGGGTTGAAAAAATGAAATACATGGAGCCCTATGCGACCTAATTTTTCAAACATTTTTTAAGCGGATTTAAAATTCGCGAATTGCTTCGAAAATTTTAGATAATATTCAAATGGTTCCATAAAATATATAAAAAAAAATTCAGCGAAATATATTCAGTAGTTTTTAAAATAAAAATTAAAATAATAATTACACCTCTTATATGAAGCCATCACGTGACCATGATATGAAAAGATCACGTGACACACTTCAAAATAAAATATGGCATCCATCTTGTCTCAAAATCGTGATTTTTAAAGTTCTTTTTAATTCATATTGAGTGTTGTATTCGTCTTAAAACCGCTTTATTTTTGCTTAAATTCTGTGCATCTACATACTGAAACAACGTAATTACAATATATTTGAGTTTAAATGATCATCCAAATTTGATTATTTCTACAACGAAGCCTATTTTTCACTTATGTAAAATGTAAACAGCAAAATATGTAGGATGAGTTGGTTAAGAATTGCTGTATTTTTTTAACGCAAAAGTATTTAGCTCATGGAGTCTGCATAACTGATATGAATGAAATATTCATTGATTTTACAGAGAGAAGGACGATTTTTTTTTTATGAAGTTTTAAGCATAGAGTTTAATTACTTGTAGCTTCAGGGTCTTAAGTTTTTAAATAAAATAAATTATTTTAGTACTGTGATGAATGAAATGATTGGGAAAATGTTATGAATGAAATGCTGCTTTTATGGAGAGGGCCAGGCGTGTATTTTTTCTATGACGTCATTTGAATGAATGTCAGTTGTTTTCAATGAAGTTTTCAAATATAATAAATTATTGTAGTATTATGATGATTTTTAAAATATTACAGAATAATGTATCGCATTTTAGAGATGTTTAAACCAGGCAATTTATATTTCAATGCCGTCATTTGAATGAAGTTCATTTTTTTCGATGAAGGTTTAAGTTTTCAAATATAATAAATTAATGTAGTATTGTGATAAGTTTTAAAACATTACCGAGGAATGGATTGCATTTTAGAGATGTTTAAATAAAATTGTATTGAAGTTGGAAAGTGTTTCATAATCAATGCTTTAACCATGATTGATCTTTTTTGTTTTTTGTATGCTAGAATGCGGCTCAACACGACTGTCTTATACCAGAATCCATTTCAAATAGCCTGCCTCCCCCACCCCTCCTCAAATTTAGAAAGAAAATTTTTATTTTTGAAAAATTTGTATTATTGGGCCAAATGATGTTGGTCCAAGGATTGGACCAATATTATTGGTCCAATTATTGCATAATACCCTCAATTTCCAAGTGCTTGAAACATCTTTCGATTGATACCAAGTTTGACGATGCACCTGAAGGGGATGACTTGCCCCACTTCAGCTTTAAAGTTCCACTCTACTTAAAAAAGAAAAACAATAAAAATAAAACTTAAGTAAAATGTGATTCAGAAAAACTGCCTTACCTGTAAAATATAAATATATTGTGTAAAACACTTGAAAATTACTTTACTAAACATAGTATCAAACAATTACGAAGAAAAGTTCAATTGAATATACAGAAAACTACAATAAAACCATTTGTTGCCTCAATATTAAATCCTCCTTTGGTTTGCCATTGATAATGCTTTTTCTGTGTGTGTATGTAAAAATGTAAGAAATCACACAAACATGAATACAATTTAAAACAACTTCAACATAATTTAAAATAATTTTCAATTTTTAAGTAATTGAAAAAAAAAATTAAAAGTACAACAGTATATTTTAATTTAAAAGAATTTGAAAATATCAAATTTTTAGTTTTTGCACTTTTTTTATATTTCATATTATTTGAATCCAGTTATACCATAATCAACTTCAACTATACATTTTCTTAACACTTTCCAACATAGTTGTAAAGAGTTTATGACTTTGTTTATTCTATATGTCTGTCTGTCCGTTCGCATGACAGCTGTCGTAAAAATGACTTTATCAAAATGAAATTTTAGTATGTTGTTGAGACGGTCTGTGGGACATATGGGAATGCAAAAGAATAATATCACCCAATTGATTTTGGATTGAACCGGGGTTAAAAAAATGAAATACATCGAATCTTATGGGACCTAATTTTTCAAACGTTTTTTAAGCGAAGTTAAAATTCACAAATTGCTTCGAAAATTTTAGAATATTCAAACTACCCCACAATATATATAAAAAAAATTTCAACAAAATATGTTCAGTAGTTAGTTTAAAGTAGCATTTCAGTTGGAAAGTGTTTCATAATCAATGCTGTATGCATGATTGATCTTTCTTCTTTGTATTATGGTTTCGCAAACATTTTTTTAATGCTTCGAAAAATATATTTACGTTTCTTTTTTCAAATTAACTACACCATAATGACATCGATAAATTGGAAGCATTACACTAATGCGTCATTTTAGGGCATTTAACCCATACAGCTGACCTATATATTAGAGAAATTATCATTGTTCTTCCCCCTAGGCTATGTACCACCATAATTGTTCATAGAATTATAATTGATTTCATAGAAAACAAGATAGATCAATCATGCATAAAGAATTGATTATGAAACACTTTCCAACTTCAATGCAATTTTATTTAAACATTTCTAAAATGCGATACATTCCTCGGTAATATTTTTAAAATAATCACAATACTACATTAATTTATTATATTTGAAAACTTAAAACTTCATCGAAAAAAATGAACTTCATTCAAATGACGGCATTGCAATATAAATTGTCCGGATTAAACATCTCTAAAATGCGATACATTCCTTGGTAATATTTTTAAAATGATCATAATACTACAATAATTAATGATATTTGAAAACTTCATCAAAAACAAATGAACTTTATTTAAATGACGTCATCGAAATATACATCGGCTCTATATAAAAGCAGCATTTCATTCATAAACATTTTTCCAATCGTTTCATTCATTACAATACTATAATAATTTATTTTATTTCAAAATTTGAAAAATTGTTATGTACCATATTTATTTTAAAATATGAAACCTCTCATATATAAAATGATTCAACTCTTGGAAATATATTTATTATATAATATATCTCTATTTTCTTTCTGGAGGATATAGCAAGAGTCAGAATTTAATTGAATTTGTTTTTCTCCCTATGTTAAATAATTTTTATTTAAAAAACTACCTAACATATTTTACTGAATTTTTTTTTATATATTTTATGGGATAAATTGAATATTTCCTAAAATAGTCGAAGCAATTTGTTAATTTTAAATTAGTTTAAAAAATGTTTGAAAAATTTGATCCCATAGGGTTCAATGTATTTCATTTTTTCAACCCGGGTTCAATCCAAAACTAATTGGGTTATATTATTCATTTATATTCCCATAGATCTCACAGACCGTCTAAAAAGCATACTCAAGTTTCATTTTGATTAAACTTTTCGGGCTTTGGCAGGGGCAAAAGAGTCTGTTATCTCCAAAATCCAACTGTCTTGCTAATACTCATTCTAAGAAAATAATTGCAAGGCTTGTGTAGAACACACAGGACAGGAGTGATGGAAGTTTTTGATTCTTGCCAATACGCTAGAAAAAATTTTACCTTTCAACGCTAGCAGTAGTACTGAAAGATAAAATGTAAAATATTCGTAAATCTCCCATCGTTGAAGGACTGCTGCTGAAAATTATTCATGAAACTTGAAACTCGAAGGTGAATAAGTTCATGTTACAAATAATTTTAAGCAAAATTTTTTATTTCCATTTTCAAATTATTGCTTATATTTTTTCATTTTTTTTTCTTTTACATGTTTTTCTTTAAAAAATAAAACATCTGGGTCCGGGTGGAATCACCGCCTCCCTCCCCCCCTCCCTTCTCAACAGGCCCGTTCAAAATTGTTCAAAGTTCAAGACAGATTCAGATCTTAAAACGACACGTGCTTATCAATTAAAAATTTGATTTCGAAACTTTTAGGGGAAACGATATTTTATAGAATATTACAAAAAAGTAAACATAATTTTGCTAATATCCCATTCTATTTAGACTGGAACCCAATGGGGATGGCAACCATAGGAACTTCATGAAGCATAAAGAGTCTTCATGGTACCCATACTTCTCTTTAACACCAGGATAGTTTTGGGTGTCTGTGAGGATCGAAACGCCCCCCCCCCCCCCGATAGTGTATCAACCCTATCGTAAGTGACGACCTAACTCGCGTCCTCCTCGTAAGTTCCCTCTCTAGTCATAACCACTGGACTATTCCAGCCCTTTTGCTAAAAATTCAAAGGATAGAATTGAAAATCAAATTTAAAGACGTAATTGAAATGACCAACAAAAGTACTTTCAAGAACCTTAAGCCAATTTCTAAAATTAAAGAGTTTTGAGGACATGAAGAGTGCGGACACTTATTTAAATATCATCATTTATTGCATTCTTAACAATAAACCCAATACATAGTTTTCATCAAAAAATGAAGGTATAGAAAGGACTCAAAAGGCTTATGCAATGCCATGCCTATCAACATTGGAGGATAAAAATCCAGTTGATAGCGCAGTGAGCATTTTTTACAGCACTCTACAAGTTAGCATTTAACCCTATTCAATATCACTTAAGCAAAAATTGGGATTTATTTTTAAATCACAAAAAAATATATGCTTTTTTTTTTTTCAAAAAATGGCAACTCACTATAACATTGAAAATGCCTATTGCAAAAGAAAAATATTTTTACATAGTCAGTTGTATAAAAAAAACATAGTGGCAGAAACAGAGAAAAATTTTAGTGGGGGGGGGGGGGCCCTCACTGAAACAAAAGATGTTCAGTTATAATTTAGTGAATTAGATTAATGTGGACAGGAAAATGCTTTAGGGACTCTATTGCCTATAAAATATGCTCTTTTCCCCCTTATTTTCTAGAAAATAATCCTTCATTTACATGTAAGCTGCAAAAATGTGAAAGTACTGTTTAATTAATTTGAGATTTTATAAAACAAAAATAAGATGGATGGAAAAGGATGTTTAAAAATTACAAGGAAATTTAATCTTTACACGCGTAATCGCACTTACAAAATAATAATTTTTTACAAAAATATCAATAATGAAACATACTGCAAAAAAATTAATGTTGTGCCTTTTTTTAATTCACATAATTTGAAACTAAACATGGATGGAAAAGGATGTTTAGACATTGCACAGAAATGTAATCTGTACCCGCGAAAAAAAAATCTGATGTGAGCAGCACATGACTTTCCTTATATAATACGATGAATTTACTGCTTTTACAGTAAAAAAAAATAGGTTATTCTTATAGTAGATACTTATATTCTTTCCAAGATATTAAATTTTCGTCAATTTCATTGATTTAGCGTCATTTTTATCCATTTGACTAGATTTTTGTTAATTCGGCAACATTTTAAAAAGTCGCCAAGTTGGCGACATTCCACCAAATTCGTCGCCAAAATCTGGCCAAGCATTATGGACGGAGAAATAAGTTATTCTTATAGCAGATACATGACTATTAAGGTTCAAATACAAAAGTATTACTCAAAGTACCTTTTCTCATGAATGGAACGAGTTAGATTTACGAAAATGATGTCACCAATTTTTTCGCATGATATTACGTATGAAAAGTGAACATGTTTCTCAACAATTAATATTTTTCTTTTATTTATGGGATTTTTTTGATAAATTTATATAAAAAATGTGCAATATCTCGAGAACGGTTCATGTTAGCGTTCTAAAGTTTATGTCAATCGTTTTCTAATGAAAAATTACATAAGAAATGTCTATTTGCGTAAGTTTATTAAAGGTTTTGATTTTTTTTGATGATTTTTTTAAATTTTCATTCGAAAATTTAAGAGGGTTCTGAACATTCGATTGTGTTTAAAACCAACAGGCTTCCAGTATTCACCGATTATAATTTTTGTACCAAATTTCATTCGAATCGCTCCATTCGTTCGTGAGATATCGTCTTCACAGACTCATTGACACACACACGAATCACGACACATGCTTGAAACGTACTCTCCCGTCGAAAACTCGAATATGAATTTTCGATCCCATCACAATACTTTCCATATACATTATATGTACATAAGGAAAACAATAATCAATTATTTATGAAAATATTGATTAATACTGAAACCTACTACAAAGAAATGAATACTGTGCAATTGTCATTCATAGAATTTCAAATTAAACATAGATGGAAACGAATGTTTCAACATTACACGGCAATGTAATCTATATACTCGAAATCGCACTTATTTGAAGCAGTTTCCATCAATAAAGTGAAAAAGATGCAACTTAGTACTGGTACTAGGTTCATATATACGGAAGAAACAAAATGGCGGCCGCAAGTTAGATCGAAATTCTCTTTAACAGAGAATTTTTATTGAAAAATCCCTAACTTTGGAGAATTTAAAAAAAAGTGACAAAAACCGGGGGTTTCCCGGAAAGAACAGTAGAGTTGGCAGCAATCTACCTACAGCAATCTGACATCTATAAAATGCTATATACGCACACATTTCACAGAAGAGAAAGCTCATTCTATACTCCAGCATCCAATAACTTCAATCCGCCTCTTCTGGGATTACATAAAGATTACGAACAAAACATAAAAAAAAAAAAAAAAAATGCTTACATCTATTATAAAAATAATTCGGCCGAAACTCTGAACCCGTCTCGATTCAAAACTAACAGTGAACCGTATAAATAAATGAACAAGAGGGTTTCGCCTCATATTCAAATCGTGCATTATCCACACTTCCTACGGTGTTGGGCCGTCGTATCATTTGTCTCGTCACGAGGGTGTAACAAATTGGCGCTGGACATGCGGAAACGGGGGGGCTGGAAAACCGTGAATGTTTGCATAAAGAGTTGTTTCCAATTCAACCAGGCGAGCGCGTTTCTGTTTAGACAGAAATTTATTCAATGCTTTGTTGTGTTGATTTAATTTTATAACTCGCAGCTTTATGGGGTCTAAAAGAGAATAGCGTGGTCGTATATTTTTACTTTCCCTGCATTACATGATAATGTATAGGGAAAGTATTGGAATCATGCCGAAAATCGCAACTCGAGTTTTCGACGGATCTACACATTTCGAGACTTCTAGAATACGAAAAAACCATTTTTAGCGTGACGTCTGTGTGTGTGTCTGTGCAGATTTTGTATCCACTCTAACTAAAAAACTAATGGGCCGAATTTCATAAAATTTGGTAGGTATATATATCACTTGTGGGCGGATCTGGTGCTGATTAGTTTTGGGTATGATTCGGGATAAAAGAACCCGCCATTTTTTTGCGAAATGGCCCGCAAAAGCTTGTATCCACTCTAGCTGAAAAACTAAAGGTCCGAATTAAACAAAATTTGGAAGGAAAGTCACTTGTGGAACACCCTGGTGCTGATTAGATTTTGGTAAGATTCGGATAAAAATAACCTGCCTTTTTTTGCAAAATGGCCCGCAAAAATCGACAAAATATAAATTAAAAAACTACGTATGCTGAAATATATCCATTAAATGTTTGTTTTATACGTAATTTTTAACGAAGAAAAGAATAAGACCAATCCCATTACACTAGGACTAGCCGTTCTCGAGATATTTTTATTTTTTTCTCTACGCCACCTTTGAAAATGAGTCGAGTTACCAAATGAGAACGAAAATTGAATTAATTGTGAATTAAATTTAATTAAAATGAGAGAATGTGTATATAAGTCTGCAGGGAAAGTCATGTGCTGCCCACATCAGATTTTTACTTTCCCTGCAATACATGGTAATGTATAGGGAATCGTGCCGAAAATCGCAACTCCAGTTTTCGACAAATCTACACGTTTTGAGACCTATAGAATACGGAAAAACTCTTTTTATCGTGACATCTGTGTGTATGTCAGTCTGTCTGTACAATGTATGTATCCCCTCTAACTCAACAACTAATGGACCAAATTTCATAAATTTGGCAGGTAAGCCACTTATGAGTGACACTGGTGCTGATTTGCTACGATTCGGAATCAAAGAAGCCGCCTTTTTTTGCGAAATTGCCCGCAAAAATTGCCTATATGCGCTCCAGCTGAAAAACTAATGGACCGACTTTCACAAAATTCGGCAGATAAGTCGTTTGTGGGTTATCCTGTGGCTGATTAGATTTTGGTACGATTTGAAACAGAATAACCTGCCTTTCTTTGCGAAATGGTCCGCAAAAAATGTTAAAATAAAAAATAAAAGACTACGTATGCTCAAATATATCAATTAAATGCCTGTTTTATACGTAATTTTTTACGATGAAAAGAATAAAACCATCCCTATTACACTAGGACTAGCCGTTCTCGAGATATTTTAGGTTGTTTTTTCGTTATTTCGACCCCCGAAGTTACATTATCAAGTATGGTATCAATCGAAAGATTTTTTCAAACCCTTTAAAGTGAAGGGTAACTCGCTACCGTAGTAATCATTTGGGTCCACGATATCAATTTTTCAAAATTTTTCTTGTACAATTTGAATAAAACAAGAAAGATCAATCATGTATAAAGCATTGATTATGAAACACTTTCCAACTGCAATACAATTTTATTTAAACATCTCTAAAATGCGATGCATTCACCGGAAATGTTTTTAAAATTATCACAATACTACAATAATTTATTATATTTGAAAACTTCATCGAAAAAAATGAACCTTATTCAAATGACGTCATTGAAAAATAAATTGCCTGGCTCTCTATGATACAGCAGTAAAAATTTCATTCATCACAATACTACAATACTACAATAATTTATTTTACTTAAAAACTTAAAACCATGGAGGTGAAAGTAATTTAGCTCTGTGCTTAAAATTTCATCGAAAAAGTATGCTATAAAATCGTCTGTTCTCTATGTAAAATCAATGACTGTTTCATTCATATCAACTATATTCCAAATTCCAGAGCTAAATAAGTTTGTGAAAAAAAATTCAGCAATTCTTATACAGCTATCTTGCAATTGATTTGTTTACGTTCTGCATACTACAGAAATTATGCTTCCTTGTAGGAATAATTTTAGTGAGTTTAGTCATCAAAGTTTAGTGATCATTAAAATAAAAAATATTGTAATTGCATTGGCACAAAATTTAGATACACAGATAATATGCAAAATTAAAGCGGTTTTATAGCAGATTCAACACTAAATATAAATTTAAACGTTCCTTAAAAATCACGACTTTTACACCGAGGAAAAAATAGATGCCACACACACACATATTCTATTTTGAAAATGAGTTACGTGATATCATCATATAATATGGATGTAATTATTATTTCAATTTGTATTTAAAAAAACTACTACCTAACATATTTTGCCGATTTTTTTTTTTTTTTTTTACACTTTTTAAGTGATCATTTGAATCTAAAATTTTCAAAGCAATTTGTAAATTTTAACTCCGCTTAAAAAATGCTTGAAAAATTATGTCCCGTAGGATTCAATGTATTTCATTTTTTCATGCCGGGTAAAATCAAACTAAATGGGTGATATTCAATTTTCATTCCCATACGTTCATTTACGGCAAGTATAGTGCGAACAGACAGACAAACAGAATGAACAGTCACTTTGCAACTATGTTGGAAAGTGTTAAAAAAGGCAAAAGTGCTGAAATCCTAAAAAACTAAAACATATCACTCATACAGCAAACATTTAAGACATTTAAATATTCTGCAGTAATTAATTGCTCTACGAATTGCACAGAAAGCAACATATTGATTGCTGTCGACAAAATGTTACATTCCTATCTTTTCCGCTACTTTAAAAGATATTTTCAGAGCTCGCCTATTTTGTTCTAACCTGAAAGATTTCATCCTCCTGAGCATTTTCTCAATCGATCACCCCCCCCCCCCCCCTTCTCTCTCTCTCTCTCTCTCTCTCTCTCTCTCCGTTGAACGATCACGAAAATTACGAAGAGGTCTTCGTCCCCGGGCATTTAAAACCAAATTCCAGGCCTCGTTGAATTACATCATCTGCGGTCAGATATAGATTGTTTCTATGCCGAGTAGAGAAAGGATGTGATTGCCGACGAGGTCGCACTGCAGTTCCACAATGAATGAATGTTGCAGTACTTTTCTGCTTGTCGAAACTATTTATTTATTTTATTTTCCCTATTGACAGATATGCCAATAGTAAAAATATGTTTAAAGTGCGTATCTCCACTCGACGTTCTCATGCATTCATATACCACACGGTTTCGGTCCACTTTTAAAGAGGGCAGAATATAAAAAAAAGTATATATATATATATATATATATATATATATATATATATATATATATATATATATATATATATATATATATATATATATATATATATATATATATATATATATATACATATATATATATATATATACATATATATATATTAGTTTCCTGTCAAGTTATTTAAAAAAAACTCTGATGTGGGCAGAACATGACTTTTCTTATATAATGCAATGAATTTACTACTTTTACAGTAAAAAAAAAAAAAAAATTAGGTTATTCTTATAGTAGATACTTATATTCTTTCCAAAATATTAAATTTTCGTCAATTAGTCGTCATTTTCATTGATTTAGAGTCATTTTTATCGATTTGGAGAGATTTTCGTTAATTTGGCAACTTTTGAAAAAGTCGCCAGGTTAGCGACATTCTACCAAGTTCGTCGCCAAATCTCTCCAAGCAGTATGGACGGAGAAATAAGTTATTTTTATAAGAGATAAATGACTATTGGCGTTCAAATACAAAAGTATTACTCAAAGTATCTTTTCTCATGAATGGAACGAGCTAGATTTACGAGAATGATGTCACCAAATTTATCGCATGATATTACATACAACTGAGTTAACATGTTTTTCAACAGTTACTATTTATTTTAATTTATGGGAATTTTTGATACATTTATTTAAAAAATGTGCAATATCTCGAGAACGGTTCATGCTAGCATTTTAAAGTTTATAACAATCGTTTTCTAAGGAAGAATTACATAAGATTTGTCCATTTGCGTAACTTTATTAAAAGTTTTGCTTTTTTGATGATTTTTTTCAAAGTTTCACTTGAAAATTTAAGTGGGTTCTAAACATTCGATTGTGTTTAAAAACAATAGGCTTCCAGTATTCACGGATTGTAATTTTCGTACCAAATTTTATTGGAATCGCTCCATTCGTTCGTGAGATATCGTCTCCACATACTTACTGATACACACACACACACACACACACACACATCACCTCAAAAATGTTCGATTCGTGATCAGGGATACTTGAAACGTGCTCTCCCGTCGAAAACTCGAATTCGAATTTTCGACCCCGCCACAACACTTTCCTTATACATTAAACTATATATAAGAAAAATAAAAATATTGTTAAAAATGTATTTTTAAGTTGGCAACAGCTCTGGATAGTGAATCATAATAAATCAATAATTTTATATCATAAAATGAATGATATATATATATATATATATATATATATATATATATATATATATATATATATATCATAAAATGAATAGTATATATACAGGGTGTCCCAAAAACATCGACTTCGGATTTTATTCCTTAAATATTGATATTAGACATACGTAATAAATTATAAAGGTGCGTAAAAAAAGGTACACCATGTTATGAAATCGATTAAAATTTTCAAGGGAATTAAATTTTATGAAATACAAAATTTAAATTTTTATACGGCCCCCGTACAAAAACATTTCCATTGAGTAAAACGTGCCCCATACACTAATAAGGTGATGTACAAAACTTCAGCATTTTATCATAAAAATCCCAGAGATATGAAAAGACAAAAATGCTGACTTAAACCACTTTCGATACATCGACATGGGTTCTCCGAGGGGAAAAATCATGTCGGCAGATCGATTTCTGGGGTCATTCACAAATTATGAAAGAAAACAATGATCACATAAATAAATAATAATTTTGCAATTTATTGGTACAAAAGTATCTACACTGTGTAGAAATAATAACTTTACATGAAGACTACAGAGCTTGTTCAAAATGTTTTCCATCCATGCCAAAGATCCATTAAAGATAAGAGGCAGATATTATTTGCTTATGATGCATTTCTGCGTTGCGTCATTTGCACTCTTGCTGTAAACATTTACATTTTAATTTGTGATTAATCCCTCACCAACTCTGTTTAAACATATCTCTGGGACTTTTCATGGTAAAATGCTGAAATTGTGTACATCACCTTATTAGTGTATGGGGCACATTCTTCTTCTTCTTCTTCACCGGCGCGATAGCCCCGGGTGGGCCCTGGCCTCCCTTAGAATTCCATTCCATGCAGTCCTGTTCTTGGCCAAGGTTTTCCAATTAATCACCTTAATAATTTTCTGATCTTTTTCCAGGCAATCACACCACCTAAGATGTGGTTGGTCTCCCTCTTTTTCGGGTACCAAATTCGTCTAGCCAAGAAGATCTTTTTTGTGGCTCGACTGTCATCCAATCTCATCAAGTGTCCTGCCCATTTAATCCTCTGTATTGCTATAAATTTAATAATATCTGGCTCTTTAAATAATTTGTAAACCTCCAAATTGGTTCTTCTTCTCCAATAATTATCACACTTTATTCCTCCAAATATGCTTCTCGAGACTTTACTTTCAAATATAGCAAGAGTTTCTTTGTCCCTCTCGGTTACTGCCCATGTCTCAGCAGCTTAAGTGAGAACGGGTCTAATCAAACTTTTATAAATGAGAATTTTGGTTTTTCTGCTGATAAAATTAGATTTCAAATATTTTTGTAGTCCAAAAAAACATCTATTAGCAGTAGTAACTCTGTTACGGATCTCAGGAGTTATATTATTTAATGTGTTCATTTCAGAGCCTAAATATTTGAAACAGTTTCAAACCTGTACTCTCCTATCTCAAGATAAGGATTATTAAAACTGGTGCATGGCATATATTTAGTTTTATTCTGATTAATGGCAAGATGCATCTTACCTGCCTCAGCTTCCAAAGAAAGGAAGGCTTGTCTAAGTGCTTCCGGGGATCGTGCGACAATAACAATGTCATCAGCAAATGCAAAGATCTGCACAGATTTATTAAAAACTAGCAGCATACCCGTTCTTCGTACGGAGTATATAAAGAAACTTATAATTCGTATTTTAATCATAGCTCTGTTACCATAGTTACTATAATTGAATCAAAATTATAAATAAATTCCTTGATAAAATATAATAATAATAATAAACAAGAAAGATCAATCATGCTTAAAGCATTGATTATGAAACACTTTCCAACTTCAATGCAATTTTATTTAAACATGTCTAAAATGCAATACATTCCTCGGTAATATTTTAAAACTTATCACAATACTACATTAATTTATTATATTTGAAACCTTAAACCTTCATCGAAAAAAATTTACTTCATTCAAATGACGGCATTAAAGTATAAATTGCCTGGTTTAAACATCTCTAAAATGTGATACATTCCTCGGTAATAATTTTAGAATTATCATAATACTACGATAATTTATTATATTTGAAAACTTCATCGAAAACAACTGAAATCCATTCAAATGACGTCATAAAAAAATAACACGCCTGGCTCTCTCTATAAAAGCAACATTTCATTCATAAATAATTCCCCCATTCATGTCATTCATCACAATACTATAATAATTTCTTTTTTTTAAAAATTAAGACCATTGAGATACAAGTAAGTAAACTCAATGCGTAACTTCATCGAAAAATATCGTCCTTCTCTTTCTAAAATCAATGAATATTTCATTTATATCAGCTAAGCAGACTCCATGGACTAAATGATTTTGTGTTACAGAATTACAGCGATTCTAATACAACTAACTCATTCTACATATTTTGCCGTTTACATTTTACATAGGTGAAAAATAGGCTTAATAGTAGAAATAATCAAATTTGGAAGAGCATTTAAACTGAAATATATTGTCATTGCGTTGTTTCAGTATGTAGATGCACTGAATTTAGGCAAAAATAAAGTAGTTTTAGGACGGATACAACACTCAATATGAATTAAAAAGAACTTTAAAAATCACGATTTTGACACAAGATGGATGCCATATATCATTTTGAAGTGGTTCATGTGATCGTTTCATATCATGGACACGTGATCGCTTCATATAAGAGGTGTTATTATTATTTTAATTTTTATTTAAAAAACAACTGAATATATTTCGCTGTATTTTTTTTTATATATTTTATGGAACAATTTGAATATTGCCTAAAATTTTCGAAGCAATTTGTGAATTTTAAATCCGCTTAAAAAATGCTTGAAAAATTAGGTCCCATAGGGCTCAATGTATTCCATTTTTTCAACCCGGGTTCAATCCAAAACTAATTGGGTGATATTATTCATTTATATTCCCATAGGTCCTATAGACCGTCTGAACAACATACTAAAATTTCATTTTGATTAAGTCATTTTTACGGCAGTTATCGTGCTAACGGACAGACAGACAGACAGACAAAATGAACAAAGTCATAAACACTTTTCAACTTTGTTGTAAAGTGTTAAAAATGGTCTGCTGTAACTATACATTAAAATATTCCGAGAATGGCTAATGAGTTAATTTAGAAATTTTAGGATAGTTTTTTTTGTCACGCAATCATGTGCAAATTCTGTAAAAATATTAAATTTATTGCTCCTCAAGAGAAGTTTAAGAATATCTGTATAAAACATCATGGTCCCTTTTGTAAGCAAATTTACAAAAAAAAGGAATTGAATCAATATATGCAACCCCGTACTACTTATATTGTCGCAGATTAGAAAATATGCCAGTGTGTTAGTAGAAGATTAAACGTATTACAATATGAGTCTCAAAAATCTTTGCCAAAATAAAAGAGATGACGTAATAAATTAAAAATATCAATAATCCCCGTACTCTTTATACCAGAAGGTCGTAATTGATTCCAATGTATGCCAATTTATATCAAAACATATGCCAATATACCTATACTACTTATCTTGTCGTAGATTAGAAGATATACTAGTGTATTTTTAAAAGATTACTCGTACAACATACAATATATGAGTTTAAACAATTTTTGTCATAATAAAACAATTGCATAATAACTTGAAAATATCAATAATCCCTGAATCAATCCCCGAAAATATCAATAATAATAACGTTTAAACCTGAAGGCCGTAATTGATATTATCCAGTCAAAAATGCTATAAGAAAAATCAAATCGTTCTTTTCTAAAATATATTTTTATATCCATTTATTTATTATTCAAATCGAAAAAATAATAATTAAAATTAACAAACAGATTTAATTTAATTGCGTTTCTGAGCAACAAGATATAAGATAGAATCTTCCTCATAAACTGAAATTAAATAACCATTTTGATTTCTTTATACTTTTCATTGTTTAGTAAAAGCGTGTGATAAATAAACCATGGAGATAGATTTCCCATTAAAATCATGTTTCAAACAATTCATGTTTTCAGAAAGTGACTAATTAGCGCAGAAAATCTCCTATCAAACTCAGAGATAAAGTTTCAATTCACTTTCAAACGATTTTCAAGCTTTTCGTTTGGATAAACCACGGAGTTAGAGAGTAGAACTCCTAGGGAAAAGTTTCGTTTTTCATTAATATCTCGACAACCCCTGGTCTTAGATACTCCAAACTTGGGCTACATTTATGGAGGGCTATTTCAAGGCTATCCACAAAATTTCATCAAATTCGGTTCAGCCGTTCTCCCGTGATGACGGGACAGGCAGACAGATAGATTTTCAATTTTATTTATATAGATTGTTCCGCTAGTGTTAATGTTAGAATCTCTTACGATCCTTTGAAGGGCAAGATTAAAGATGGGGCATATTCTAATCATTGAAAATGTGTTTGTATGGGACCGTACAAAAATTTAAATTTTGTATTTCTTCAAATTTAATCCCTGAAAATATTTATCGATTTCATAAAATGCTGTATCTTTTTTTACGCAACTTTGTAATTTATTATAGTCAACGATCAATATTTAAGGAATAAAAGTCGAGGTCAATGTTTTTCGGACACCCTGTCTGTGAGTGTGTGTGTGTGTGTGTATATATATATATAGCCAAAATGAACAGTTTTTGAATAAATGTATTAATATTGTTATACTTAAAATTGAAGAACTATTAAATATCGTTAAATAAATAAACTTTTCACATGTGCAATATTATGAGACTAAATCATTAATAATATAAACACCTTGATTTATCTGTCTGTTTAACTATCTCTGGGTAACGTTTGGCGAAAATCTAGGCGACGAATTCGGCGAGATATTGCCAACTTGGCGCCTTTTCTTAAATGTTGCGAAATTGACGAAAATATCACCAAATCGATAAAAATGACGCCAAATTGATAAAAATGATACTAAATCAATGAAATTAATTGCGTTTTGAAAGGGAATAGTATTGTAATGATGTTTCGATAGAGTTTGTCAAGTCCAACCATCCCACTTGGCGACTTTTTAAAATGTCGCCAAATCAAAAATATCAGTAAATCGATAAAAATGTCACCAAATTAATAAAGATAACGCCAAGTCAATGAAATTAATTCTGTTTTGAAAGGGGATAGTACTGTAATGATGTTTCGGAAGTATTTATCTGTCAGTCCAACCGTCTCACTTGGCGACAAATTTGGCGAGTTTTTAAACGTTGCCCAATTTTCAGAATATAGCCAAATTGACGGAAATATCGCTAAATCGATAAAAATTTCGCCAAATTGATAAATATGACGCAAAATTAATGAAATTAAATGTATTTTGAAAAGAGATAGTATTGTAATGATATTTCGGTATCGTTTGACTGTCAGTATAACCCTCCCACTTGGCGACAAATTTGGCGAAATTTTAAAATGTCGCCAGATTAACGATAATGTTGGCAAATCGATAAAAATATCGCCAAATTGATAAAATTGACGCCAAATCAGTAAATTAATTGTGTTTTGAAGGGGGATAGTATTGTTATGTTTCAGCAGCGTTTGTCTGTCAGTCCAACTGTCTCACTTGACGATAATTTTGACAAGTTTTTTTAAATGTCTCAAAACTGAACAAAATATCACAGAAATTAACGAAAATGTCACCAAATCAATGAAATACGAAAAAGAAAATGTTTTCTAATAGTTTAGATACAACACCAATTTGCCAAATCTCACTTATTACATTTGATATTCATTAAATACCGATAATATTTGGATTTGGATTTTGCAAGTGCCGCTAAACAAAACTCTAAATTCCTTTTCAAACACAACTAGCTACCTTATTACCATAACCTCGTTTATATTTTGAGAACAAGATATTCCAGCAGCTAGCTCTCCAACAAATGATGACGAATCGGGAAAAAAAAAACGAGATCGAAGGCCGGACATCAAAGGAGACGCCGACAACCCGCCGGATTCCGAAGTTTACCTGCATAGGTGAATAGAGTCGTCGATGCTATCGGTAACCCGCGAGTTACGGTGGAAATAACAGATCTAAAAGAAACTGACAGTAATGAAGGATGTGATAGAGAATAAGAAATCTTGATATGAAGTCTTAACAACAAATAAAGAAAAAAAAAATCTGATGTGGACAGCACATGACTTTCTCTGTAGACTCATATTCGCGTTCTCTTTGTTTCTTAATTTATTAAATTGAGTTTAACTGCACAAAATAAAAATCAATTATTTTACATTACGTTGAATTTGCACTTTTAATTCAATTTTCGTTTTCATTTGGTATTTGGATTTATTTTCAAAGGTGGCGCAGCGAAAATGCGAAAAAACCCAAAATATCTCGAGAAGGGCAACTCCTACAGTAATGAGGTTGGTCTTATTCTTTCAGTTAACAAACATTACCCATAAAAAAAGCATTTAATTGATATATTTTAGTATACGTAGCCTTTTATTTTTAGATTTAATTATTCTTGCGGGCCATATCGCAAACAAAGGCAGGTTCCTTTTCCCGAATCGTACCAAAATCTAATCAGCACCAGGTTAACCTACGAATCTTCATCTACCAAATTTTGTGAAATTTGGTCTATAGTTTTTCAACTAGAGTGGATACAGCAACTTTTGCGGGCCATTTCGCATAAAAAGGCATGTTCTTTTATCCCGAATCGTTCCAAAATCTTATCAGCAACAGGGTCACCCACAAGGGACTTACCTACCAAATTTTATGAAATTTGGTCCATTAGTTTTTCAGTTAGAGTAGATACAATATCTGCACAGACAGGCACATACACACACACAGACGTCAAAATAAAAATAGTTTTTTCGTGTTCCAGAGGTCCCGAAATGTGTAGATCCGCGGAAACTCGAGTTGCAATTTTTGGTATAACGATTTTTGGAACACGATTCTAATACTCTCCCTATACATACAAGCATATCATTTTTCCTTGTACTGCAGGGAAAGTAAAAATCTGATGTGGGCAGCACATGACTTTCCCTGCAGACTTAAATTCATATTTTCTTTATTTCTTTAATAATTCATTAGATTGAGTTTAATTGCACCAAATAACACTAATTTGCATTTTTAATTCAATTTTTGTTTTTATTTGGTAATTGGACATTTTTCCGATAGCGGTGTAACAAAAATGCAAGAAATCTCAAATATCTTGAGAACGGTTAGTCCTAAACTATAACGGAGTGTGTTATATTCTTTTCCTCGTCAAAAATTGCGTATAAAACAAGAATTTAATTGATACATTTCAGCATACATAGTCTTTTTTTTTTTTTTTTTTTTTTTTTTTAATTTAGATTTTGGCGATTTTTGCCGGGCAATTGCGTAAAAAAAAACGCAGGTTGTTCTTTTCCGAATCGTACCAAAATCTAATCAGCACCAGAGAGTACCACAAGTAACTTATCTACCAAATTTTGTGAAATTTGATCAATTAGTATTTTAGCCAGTGAGGAAGCATGAAATTTTGCGGGCCATTTCCTTAAAAAGGGCATTTGCTGAATTGTACCAAAATCGAATGAGCACTAGTGTCGACCGCAAGTGACTAATGTACTAAATTTTATGAAATTTAGTCGATTTGTTGAGTTAGAGTTGAAATATACAATTTTTGCGGCCCATTTCCTAAAAAATGCAGGTTTTTCTTCGAATCATATCAAAATCTAATCAGCACCAGGGTGATCTACAAGCGACTTATGTACCAAATTTTGTAAAATTTGATCAATTAGTTTTTCCGTTACAGTGGATACAGTCAATTTTTGAGGGCCATTTCGCAAAAAAAGGCGGGTTGGTTTATTCCGAATAGTACCAAAAC
The DNA here is from genome assembly GCA_951213105.1 of Amaurobius ferox. NCBI lineage: Eukaryota > Metazoa > Arthropoda > Arachnida > Araneae > Amaurobiidae > Amaurobius > Amaurobius ferox. The sequence continues at coordinate 59,022,650 of OX578155.1, read as the reverse complement.
CTAATCAGCACCAGGGTCACATGCAAGTGACTTACATACCAAATTTTATGAAATTCGGTCCATTAGTTTTTGAGTTAGAGTGGATACATACATTGCACAGACAGACACACACAGACAGACAGACAGACACACACACACACAGACGTCACGCTAAAAATAGTTTTTTCGTATTCTAAAGGTCTCGAAACGTGTTGATCCATCGAAAACTCGAATTGCGATTTTCGGCATAATTCCAATATTTTCCCTATATATTACGATGTATTGTAGGGAAAGTAACAAGTACACTTACAAAACTTAATTTATATAATATTAAAAATCTGATGTGAGCAGTACATGACTTTCCCTGCAAACTCAAATTCATTTTCTCTTTATTTCATTAACAATTCATTAAATTGAGTTTAACTGCAATAAATGACAACCATAATTAATTGAAATTACACATTTACTTCAGCTTTCATTCTCACTTGGGACATTCTCAAAACAGGGGTAGCAAAAATGTGAAAATAAACAAATATCTCGAGAACGGCTAGCGGCTAATAATAGGATTGGTCTTATTTTTATCGTCTTCAAAAATTACGTATACAACAAGCATTTAATGGATGCATTTGAGCATACCTGGTCTTTTATTTTTTATTTTAACGATTTTTGAGGTCCATTTCGCAAAAAGAAAAAAAAAATCTGATGTGGACAGCACATGACTTTCCTTATATAATGCAATGAATTTACTAATTTTATAGTTAAAAAAATGTTATTCTTATAGTAGATACTTATATTCTTTCCAAAATATTGCATTTTCTTCAATTAGTCGTCATTTTCATTGATTTAGAGTCATTTCTAACCATTTGGCGAGATTTTCGTTAATTTGGCAACATTTAAAAAAAATATCGCCAAGTTGGCGACATTCCGCCAAATTCGTCGCCAAAATACCGCCAAGCGTTATAGACGGAGAAATATGTTATTCCTACAGCAGGTAAATGATTATTGGCATTCAAATACGAAAGTATTACTCAAAGTATCTTTTCTCGTGAATGGAACGAGTTAGATCCACGAAAATGATGTCACACATTTATCGCATGCTATTACATATGAAAAGTGAACATGTTTCATAACAGTTAATATATTTTTTTAATTTATGGGATTTTTTGATAAATTTATTTCAAAAATGTGCAATAAATATCTCGAGAACAGTTCATGTTAGCGTTCTAAAGTTTATGTCAATCGTTTTCTAAGGAAAAATTACACAAGACATGTCTATTTGCGTAACTTTGTTAAAGGTTTTGATTTTTTGCTGATTTTTTCAAAATTTCACTCGAAAATTTAGGGGGGGGGGGGCTGAACATTCGATTGCGCTTTAAAACAATAGGCTTCCAGTACTCACGGATTCTGATTTTTGTACCAAATTTCATTCGAATTGCTCCATTCGTTTGTGAGATATCGTCTCCACAGACTCACTGACACACACCACACAGACATCATCTCAAAAATGTTCGATTCGTAATCAGGGATGCTTGAAACGTGCTCTCCCGTCGAAAATTCGAATTCGAATTTTCGACCCCGTCACAATACTTTCCTTATACATTATGTATATAAGGAAATTAAAAAGACATTCTTCTTTTCAGAATCGTACCAAAATCTAATCAGCACCAGGGAATCCCACAAGTGACTTATCCGCCACATTTTGTGAAGTTTGGTCAATTAGTTTTTGAGTTAGGTTGGATACATACATTGCACAGACAGACACACACACACACACAGACATAAACATAAAAAATCCTCGAACTGCTTATGCAACTCTTTTGGCGACGTAGATCACTTTGTTTTCTCTTGCCCCTTAACTAAGAAATTTCATCTTTCTAAACCTGCTCCTGGAAATGAAGCGGCTTGGTTTTCCAGTGTCAGCCGCAACAGTCAATCCATTTTTTATCTTAAGAACTGTGTCCTCATTGCAAGAGACATTTCCAATAAAGTAAATTGACAAGTTCGTCGGGCTTTACTGCTTTTAACTTTCCTGATCAATGAAGATTCCTCTGCTGTTCCCCTTTTCCTGGTTTTGTTTGTACAAACTTGTATATATTAAATTGTAAATATGATAACTGATAACACTACTGTTAAATTGAAAACACTTTCATCTTTTATTATCAACCTCCCATGTCATTTTGTATTTACTTCATCATCTATATCATGTTGTGCAATGTCTCATTATTATTATCCTTGATGTTTTCCTGAATGTTTCGTGTCCATATTTGTGTCTGTTTACAGTACCTGTCTTCGTTATGTCCGTATTTCTTGTCTGTAAAACTGTCTGTCTTACGAATTTATTCTTAAACTTTAAAAAACTGGATTTTTAATAAACCTCCAGAGCGGTCGCTGTCCTTGGAAGTCGGCACCTGCTAGCTTCCTTTCCCGGTCGTCCAACCAGCTACTCAAATCCTCGGATGAGTCGGACGGCCTGGGTCTTCCACATTCCACACACACACAGACGTTACGCTAAAAATAGTTTTTTCTTATTCTAGAGGTCTCGAAACATGTAGATCCGTCGAAAACTCAAGTTGCGATTTTCGGCACGATTCCAATACTTTCCCTATACATTATCATGTATTGCAGGGAAAGTAAAAACTGCTCGTTGATTTATCGCCATTTGGCGACAAGGGCAGAAGAACCAAATTCAAGGTGAACTCGCAGATAGCCAGTTTTCCTCATCGCTGTTTATTCCGCCTTGAATTAAAGATAAAAAAATGCGGAAATTTAGAAGCTTCCGGAAAGTGAAACGGGAAATAGGAGATGTTCATATAAGAGTTGCTTATGTGGCTTTTAGGTTTTTCAAAAATTCTTTTAATTATTAAGTTAATCTTTGAATTTGAAAGCGTTCGTTGGAATTAGTTGGAATTAGATGTTCTTCGATTTACTTTCCTTATATACATATAATGTATAAGGAAAGTATCGTGACGGAGTCGAAAAGTCGAACTCGAGTTTTCGACGGGAGAGCACGTTTCAAGAATCCCTGAACGCGAATCAGACGGTTTTGAGATGATGTCTGTGTGTGTGTCAGTGAGTCTGTGGAAATAATAATTGACGAACGAATGGACCGATTCGAACGAAATTTGGTAGGAAAATTACAATCCATGAATACTGGAAGCCTATTGTTTTTATACGCAATCGCATGTTCAGAACCCTCCTAAATTTTCGAGTGAAATTTAAAAAAAAATCCTAAAAAAATCAAACCTTTAATAAAGTTACGAAAATAGTCATTTCTTATGTAATTTTTCATTAGAAAACGATTAAAACAAATTTTAGAACGCTAGCATGAACCGTTCTCGAGATATTGTACATTTTAAAAAAAAATTATCAAAAAATCATATAAAATTAAAAAAAAATATTACCTATTGTTGAAATGTCCACTTTTCATAAATAATATCAAAGGATAAATTGGGTGACATCATTCCCGTGGATGTATCTAGTTCCATTCTTGGGAAAATATACTTTAGGTAATACTTTTGTATTTGGACGCCATTAGTCAGTTATCTGCTACATAACCTATTTCTCGGTCCATAACGCTTGGCGAGATTTTGGCGGAATGTCGCCAACTTGGCGACTTTTTTTAATGTTACCAAATTGATAAAAATGACGCCAAATCAATGAAAATAACGACAACAATAAAAACAACGAAAATAACGAAAATAACAATGTAAATAACGTATTAAGTATTTTAATATATGGACAATATCGCTTATTGAGGATGCTATCAATATTGATGATTGATTAAGAGTTGCGCGAAGTATAAGTTTATTGACTATTTTGAAATAGTTTTACATGTTGTCATCCTGAAAATCGCCCAATGTACAATTCAACGATAAAAACACAGCGCCGTGGATCTTATACATTATTTTTTTATTGTAAAACTTGTAAATCCATTGCATTATATAAGAAAAGTCATGTGCTGCCCACATCAGATTTTTTTCGATAGTATTAAGTCTTTATGATAATACTATTTTCGACCGCTAAAGAACCAATGTGTGAAAATTGTTCAAAATTCCGCTTCAACCATAAATAATTTTAAAGCTAATTTGATTTTTTTTTTTTTTAAATAGCAAGCGAATGAATGTTTTTTTTTATAGATACTACGATAGATACATCGATCACTATTCCTTAAATTATTATTGCTTACCATACATACTATATAATGCTATGAAAATCTTAAAATTCGAATAATTTGAGTTCTAATAATAATTACTAAATAATTCTTCTAGTTCTAGTTTTTCACATTTTATCTACACACATTACGATAACTCCGTATCTACAACTCACCGATATACATAACATACAAACACAGATGAAAGTCTTTCCAAAATTGTTTAATATGTGTTCATTTTGATTTTGTTTTTAATATTATTTAGTAATTTTAGAAAGTTTATTTTTATTTAAACAGGTTCAGGAAGCTTATTTACTTATTGTTGTTATTATTCCCTTTTCTTAATTATCTTTGCCCATTTTGTATTTGGGATTTCGAAATTTTGTCCCATAAGCAAATATTCCATTCTACAATAAGTGTGGTTAAAAATGGTGGAGGGTTTTTTTTTCTTGAGGGTTTAGTAATTTAAATTATTTAAATAATAATACTTTTTATTTCCTTTTAATACTAAATTTGTTCACCTTGTTTAAGAACAAATTTATCGCAATTTTTCTATAAATTATAGTTTCTCTAAATTCTAAAAATTTCAGTTTCGGCCATATTTAAATTTAAGTGGCAGTTTAATAGTTCAAATTTTATTGATCATTTTAACTACGCTATGGATGTTACAAAACAGTTTATAGTAACATAAATAAGCATCCATCCGCGCAACAAATATGTTGCCAACTGAAAAAAAAAAACTTTATGAAATATTTTCATAAGTATCATTCATTAAAAAGAGTAAAAAAATTTTAGGATTGCCATGATTCTTCAATAATTTTATTTTTATTTTTAAAACATTCTAAAAAACAATCCAGTGAAAATGCAAATCTGCTGTTTATTTTATCATTACTTAAAATTATAGATCTATTTAGAAAATATATAATTGTAAATAACTCTTAAGTTTAACCATTTTACCCCAACATTTGTTAACATAAAAAAGATAACACCCTAAATAGCAAAAGCAACCAGAGACAAGATTAACTTTTATATCAATTAAAACAAGAAAGATCAATCATGCTTAAAGCATTGATTATGAAACACTTTCCAACTTCAATGCAATTTTATTTAAACATGTCTAAAATGCAATACATTCCTCGGTAATATTTTAAAACTTATCACAATACTACATTAATTTATTATATTTGAAACCTTAAACCTTCATCGAAAAAAATTAACTTCATTCAAATGACGGCATTAAAGTATAAATTGCCTGGTTTAAACATCTCTAAAATGTTATACATTCCTCGGTAATAATTTTAGAATTATCATAATACTACGATAATTTATTATATTTGAAAACTTCATCGAAAACAACTGAAATCCATTCAAATGACGTCATAAAAAAATAACACGCCTGGCTCTCTCTATAAAAGCAACATTTCATTCATAAATAATTCCCCCATTCATGTCATTCATCACAATACTATAATAATTTATTTTATTTAAAAATTAAGACCATTGAGCTGCAAGTAATTAAACCATATGCGTAAAACTTCATCGAAAAATATCGTCCTTCTCTTTCTAAAATCAATGAATTCATATCAGCTAAGCAGACTCCATGGACTAAATGATTTTGTGTTAAAGAATTACAGCGATTCTAATACAACTCATTCTACATATTTTGCTGTTTACATTTTACATAGGTGAAAAATAGGCTTAATAGTAGAAATAATCAAATTTGGAAGAGCATTTAAACTGAAATATATTGTCATTGCGTTGTTTCAGTATGTAGATGCACAGAATTTAGGCAAAAATAAAGTAATTTTAGGACGGATACAACACTCAATATGAATTAAAAAGAACTTTAAAAATCACGATTTTGACACAAGATGGATGCCATATATCATTTTGAAGTGGGTCATGTGATCGTTTCATATCATGGACACGTGATCGCTTAATATAAGAGGTGTTATTATTATTTTAATTTTTATTTAAAAAACTGAATATATTTCGCTGAATTTTTTTTTATATATTTTATGGAACAATTTGAATATTGCCTAAAATTTTCGAAGCAATTTGTGAATTTTAAATCCGCTTAAAAAATGCTTGAAAAATTAGGTCCCATAGGGCTCAATGTATTCCATTTTTTCAACCCGGGTTCAATCCGAAACTAATTGGGTGATATTATTCATTTATATTCCCATAGGTCCTATAGACCGTCTGAACAACATACTAAAATTTCATTTTGATTAAGTCATTTTTACGGCAGTTATCGTGCTAACGGACAGACAGACAGACAGACAGACAGACAGACAGACAGACAGAATGAACAAAGTCATAAACACTTTTCAACTTTGTTGTAAAGTGTTAATAAAAACAGAACAGATACTTATCCAATCTATCTCATTAGTTTAATGTTCCCGTAAAAATTCATGGCAGACGATTTTCAGTTCAAACAACGTTGCCACGACCACAAAACCATTGTCACGCTTCACGCCGAAGGATAAAAAAGCAGATAAGAATCAGCATTGTGTCAGAATTAAATGCGGGTGCATACATTTATGGATGAAGTATGTTTGTCTTTACAAAAGGGTATCACCTAATCAAAATGCAGAACGGCGAAACTAGACTCTAGTTATCACATCCATCAGAGTCGGAACTGAGGTGACACTGGAATGGAATAGCGGTTTGCAACCTTGCATGCATGAAATTGGACATGTCCGTTTCGGATTAAAATAGCGGTGGTAACAAGTTCAAGGGTAAAATACTTAAAATACCAAAGAAAGATTGATATCTAAGATTTCTCTTCGCGATCGGTCCATTGAAATAAATAATTTACAAAATATTAACACTAAATGTTTAATCAGTTTTAAAAATCGGCAATGAATCCACTCATATGGCAAGGTTAATTTTACGAACCTTACTCCTATGGAGTCGAGTCGAAATGGTTTAGCGTGAATAAAATTTTTCTTTGGGCAGGGCGCCACATAGGGATGGGGGTCCCTGGTTCTATAGGGGGTCCGGACCCTCCAACTGTGTTTTGCTAGACGGGGGAAGACATGGAAAATTATTCACAGAGAGAAAAATTAAATATGGGGGGGGGGCGTAATACATGTTTGTAGGAGGGCTAGTAGACTCATACATAGATACATTCTTTTATTGTGTAAAATGTAGACAAAAACGCTGTAGAATATGAAAATAAAAATCGAATAGACTCACACACAGACATTTTCTTTCATTATGTAATACGTTGACCAAAACATTGTGGAATGAATATGACTGTAAAAAAAATCGAATAGACGCACACACAGATGTAATATTTAGACCAAAACATTGTGGAATATGACTAGAAAATCGAAGACTCGCACATAGACATCTTTTATTATGCAAGATGTAGACCACAGCACTGTGGAATACGACAATAAAAAATCGAATAGACTCACACACAGACATCTTTCATTATGCAAGATGTAGACCAAAAGACTGTGGAATAGGTCCAGAAGAATCGTATATACTCACATATAGATACCTTATTTTATTATACAAGATGTAGACCAAAACAATGTGGAATATGACTATAAAAAAATCGAATAGACTCACACACAGACATCTTCATTATGTAAGATGTAGACCAAAACACTGAATTAGACAATAAAAAATCGAATAGAATCACACAGACATCTTCTTTCATTATGTAAGATTTAGACCAAAAGACTGTGGAATATGAGTAAAAGAATCATATAGACTCCCACATAGATACCTTCTTTTATTATACAAGATTTAATCCAAAACATTGTAGAATATGACTATTAAAAAATTCGAATACACTCACACACAGACATCTTCATTATGTAAGATGTAGACTGTGGAATGTAACTATAAAAAATCTGATGTGGGCAACACATGACTTTCCTTATATATAGCAATGAATTTACTACTTTTACAGTAAAAAAAAATAAGTTTTTCTTATAGTAGATACTTATATTCTTTCCAAGAAATTAAATTTTCGACAATTAGTCATCATTTTCATTGATTTAGCGTCATTTTTATTCATTTGGCTAGATTTTCGTAAATTTGGCAACATTTAAAAAAGTCGCCTAGTTAGCGAAATTCCGCCAAATTTGTCGCCAAAATATCGCCAAGCGTTATGGACGGAGAAATAACTTATTCTTATAGCGGATAAATGATGATTGACGTTCAAATACAAAAGTAGTAAAAAATATCTTTTCTCATGAATGGAACGAACTAGATCCACGAAAATGATGTCATCCAATTTATCACATGATATTACATATGAAAAGTGAACATGTTTCTCAACAGTTAATATTTTTTTTTTAATTTATGGGATTTTTTGATAAATTTGTTTGAAAAATGTGCAATATCTCGAAAAATGTTCGTGCTAGCGTTCTAAACTTTATATCAATCGTTTTCTAAGGAAAAATTACATAAGAAATGTCTATTTGCGTAACTTTATTAGCGATTTTGATTTTTTGACGATTTTTTCAAAATTTCACTCGAAAATTTAGGGGGGTTCTGAGCATTCGATTACGTTTAAGAACAATAGGCTTCCAGTGTTTACGAATTGTGATTTTTGTACCAAATTTCGTTCGAATCGGTCCATTCGTTCGTCAGTTATCGTCTCCACAGACTCACTGACACACACACACACAGACATTACTTCAAAACTGTTTGATTCATGATCCGGGATGTATCTAGAGAAATGTGAGTGGTGGTTGATTTTACAGAACAATTATAATTGAGAATATAAAATTTCGAAACGAGCTTCACGTTAATTCGCACACACAAACAGTATTAGTATTGTATACTTTTATATTAAAGAAAAACATTTGATAAAATTGAATATAACTTATTTTAAATGTAATTATAATATGTATATTTTTTTGGATGAGTAGTGGTTGGCAATAGAGTGGTGGTCGGAAATTCTGAGTGGTGGAAAGCCCGACCACCACCGACCACTGTAGATACATCCCTGCATTATGTATATAAGGAAAGTAAAAATCAAATAGACTCCACTGATTTATGACTTCCTTCAAATAATGTTTCCAAATAAACGGACTTCCTTTGTCCAGTCGCATTTCCGCCCCATCTCTCCAAGGTATACCAAATGCATACTTTTTCCCAAATACGATTCTCAGACAGAAATTAGAAAGAACTCGAATTACAGTAATACGCATTGTTACCGGTAATGAAGTGCGTTTGCGGATTTCATTCCATTAGCCCGATACCCTTCCATGGGTTGCACATAAATCGAGATGTTGCACGCAGGGGAATTATGGGTGATTTCCATGATCCGGGCTATTTATTGTTGGCAATTGGTGTTGCCATTTGTCAAGTAAATGACTGTTATAACTCTGTTCCGCTTTCGTCGGTTTGATGAACGGTACTTCCGGGTTTTTTGTATTTGATACAGATATCATATTAGGAAACGCATTTTACTTTCCCAACAATACATTGTAATGTATAGGGAAAGTATTGGAATCATGCTGAAAATCGCAACTCGAGTTTTCGACGGATCTACACATTTTGGGGCCTGCATACCTGCCAACCTGGGAAAATTGGAATGTGTAAAATTTTGCGTGAATAACATTTATAATGATTTTTTTTAAACTACACGCGCAAACGACATTTCTAATGAATTTAACTATGTACAAGTACCTGCATTAAAAAAATACTGCATTAAATATCAAGCATAGTACTGGTAGAATATGAAAATTTAGGACACCAATTTTATAAAATTTCAGGACAATAAATTATAAAACAAAAAATATATAAAGGTTTTATCCAGTGAGAATTACTTTATAATTAAAACAAATATTTATGTTTGGCAAAAAAAAAAACAGGTTTTCACTAAAGAGAGTAACAAATATTGATCTCTAATTAAAAAAGACAAAAACAAAATATAGCACTGCCTATAGCTTTGCCTAAATCATTGCTTTGATAGCACTTTTTGGAAAATAGCCCTTCACAGAGTTCATACCCATTTTTTAAATAAAAAAATTTATATCATGCAAATATAATTAAAAAAATAACCTTAATAATTAGCCATAATATGAAAATAAGCTAGTTTAGTCGATCTAATATGCAACATTTAAATGATGGAGATGGATGGAAAAAGATACTATTGTACTCTCGGCGATTCATGATAACAAACTGAATTGCGCAATCGCAGTGTTTATGCGAAATTAATGAACAAAATAACATTTTAGCGATTTATGCTGAATTAGACAACCTTTAAAGAAGTATATTTATTACTTTCATAAAATAAGCGATCGAGATTTTAATTTACATTACACGCGGCCGTAAATCTCCGTTAATTTGATTGGCATTACCCTGGATTTTATTAAGGATTTGCTGCGATCCCGGGAATGGTAGATATCAGTGCTAAAAAAGCGGAAAATCGGTGTTTTCGAGGAATTATACCATATCTGGTTAATTGATAAATACAAAAAAAAAAAAAAAAAAAAAGCCGGAGAATTTTGCAGGAGATTGATTTCCTAGTAATGTTAAAAAATTCAAATAAATGCGGAAATGCGTAAAATATAGCAATATATGCGTAAAAGCGTAAAGAGCAGTTAAAATGCGTAAAAGTTGGCAGGTATGCCTCTAGCCCACACAAACTATTTTTGTGTGTGTGTGTCTGTCTTATTGTGCAATGTATGTATCCCCTCTAACTTAAAAACTAATTGACCAAATTTCATAAAAATTAGTAGGTAAGTCACTTGCGGGTGACCCTGGTGCTGATTAGATTTTGGTACGATTCGGGATCAAAGAATCCACCTATTTTTTCAAACTGGCCAGCAAAAATCGCATATATCCACTATAGCTAAAATACAAACTGACCAAATTTCACAAAATTTGGAAGATAAGTATTTTGTGGGTTACCCTAGTACTGATAAGAAATTGGTTCGATTTGGGAAAAAAGAACCTGCCTTTTTTTCCGAAACGGCAAACGAAAATCATTAAAATTAAAAATATAAGACTACGTATGCTCATATGTATCAATTAAATGCTTGTTTCATACGTAATTTTTTACGATAAAAAGAAAAAAAACAACCCCATTACTCTAGGACTAGCCGTTCTTGAGATATTTTAGTTTTATCGCATTTTTGATAAGCCGGTTTTAAAAATACGTCCAGCTATTAAATGAAAACGAAAATTGACAAAAGTGCAAATTCAGTGTAATTTCAAATAATTATGCTTGCTATTTTATGCAATTAAACTCAATTTAATGAATTATTAAATAAATAAAACGAAAATTAATCCGAGGCTTTAGGGAAAGTCATGTGCTACCCACATAGGATTTTTACTTTCCCTGCAATACATGGTAATATACAGGGTGTCCCAAAAAGATTGAAACGTGCTTTAATTCTTTAAATGTTGGAGATAAGAGGGCAATGTAAATTGCAAAAATGTTGAAAGTAAGGTAGGAAATAAGACTGCGTTAATGAAATAGTCCTCCCATTCATTTTCAAAAAGTTACACTTTTCACATTTTTATACGACCCCCTTAGACAAGTTGGGTCCATTGGAAAATGAAATCAGAGCGGTACGAAACATGCGAACACTTTGAATGCTTATATCTCCGAACCTAATAGATTAAAATATGAGAAAATTATACTTATTTTATCGAAAATAGAATGTGCTATTACTTTCCTTATATACATATAATGTATAAGGAAAGTACAGGGTCTTTCAAAAGTCCGTATAAACTTTGAAAATTCATTAAAAATCGAAAAATCATCGCATTGAGGTACGGCTTGTACCATAAGTATTGCCAAGACGGGGGGGGGGGGGGGGGGGTTAGATGTGAAAAAAATTTTGTAGTTTAGAGAGTCACCTATAGGTGGCGCTTATTCGAATACATCTTCCAGAAGTATGCACATGAGGCTATTATGAAAGAGCTGTAGTGCTCTGTAGATTCTTCATTTGATTCATTAATAAACGGTGCAAAAAAGTTTTTGCGAAAATCTTAACTGTGATCGAGAAAGCCTTGTTAGTGAAGCTGTATTGCGTGAGCGGAGAATCAGCACCAGATGCTTTGCGAAAATTTCGGTTTAGGAAAAATCTAAAGAAAGGAAAAGGTCATATCACCTGTTCAGAGATACTTAGGCTTGTCACACGATTTGACACGTATAGTAAGTTATTTTCTTTGTCTTTCCAATGCGTTCAGCACCACCTATAGGTAATTTTTTAAACTACAAAAATTTTTCACGTCAAAAAAAAAAACCCCGTCCTAGCAATACTTATGGTACAAACCGTACCTCAATGCGATGATTTTTCGATTTTTAATGAATTTTTAAAGTTTATACGGACTTTTGAAAGACCCTGTATATTGTGACGGGGTCGAAAATTCGAATTCGAGTTTTCGACGGGAGAGCAACATTTCAAGCATCTCTGAACACGAATCAGACGTTTTTGAGATTATGTCTGTGTGTGTGTGTGAAAGCATGTGTGTGTGTCAGTGAGTCTGTGGAGACGATAACTGACTAACGAATGGAGCAATTCGAACAAAATTTGGTACAAAAATTACCATCCATGAATGCTGGAAGTCTATTGTTTTATACGCAATGGGATGTTCAGAACCCCATAAATTTTTGAATGAATTTTTGAGAAAATCATAAAAAAAAAATTAAAACCTGTAATAAAGTTGCGTAAATAGTCATTCCTTGTGTAATTTTTCATTAGAAAACGATTAACATAAATTTTAGAACGCTAGCATGAACCGTTCTTGAGATATTGCACATTTTTCAAACAAATTTATCAAAAAATCCCATAAATTAAAAAAAAATATTAACTGTTGAGAAACATATTCACTTTTCATATGTAATATCATGCGATAAATTGGGTGACACCACTCTCGTGGATCTAGCTCGTTTCATTCATGAGAAAAGATGCTTTGAGTAATACTTTTATATTTGAACGCCAATAGTCATTTTTCTGCTATAAGAATAACTTATTTCTCGGTCCATAATGCTTGGCGAGATTTTGGCGACGAATTTGGAGGAATGTCGCGAACTTGGTGATTTTTTTAAATGTTGCCAAATTAACGAAAATCTCGCCAATTGGATAAAAATGACGGCTAATGGCCGAAAATTCAATGCCTTGCAAATAATATAAGTATCTAGTATAAGAATAACCTATTTATTTTACTGTAACAGTAGTAAATTATCAGATTTTTTTTGTTGTTTGTGAATATATAATGATAATTTTAATACATGGATATTTTGACACATTTTTTTTTTCGAAAAAATAATAAAGAAATAAAAAGGTTTATTAGAGTGAGTATTAGCTTCCCTTCGTATACTTTCACTGGAAATTCCTTCTAAACTATAAAAGATGGATATAAATAGTAAACGACAAAACTGTTTAGTAGGGAATCCAGTTTCTAAATCATTCGGATTAAAAACTTTTAGATTAAAAATATCGAAATATTTCTCTAGGTAGCTTGTACACCATCTTCACACACGTCACATATCAATCTTTTCCTACTCCAAATATGTTAAAAATTTAATGTTTCACATCAATCTGTAACAAGAATCAAAGCTACTATTTTTTCCTCCCAAAACTTTAAAAATCTGAAATTTTTCACATTTTAGGGGCATGTTATCTCATTTCAAATTATGTAAAGCGTTCGATTGCGAAATAATGAAATTTGCGTTGCGAACGTTGTTGTTGTTGTTGAAACCCAGACCGTCCGACCTACCAGAAAGGTGTAAGGTAACTGTTTGGACGGTCGGGAAGTGCCACCCAATTTAGACCGGAACCCAGTGGGGGGCGTTGCGAACGTGCAGTTTTCCTTCACCAGAGTCTTTTCTTTTGAGAACCAGACGGAGAAAAGACCCGTAAAGGCTTTCCCATGATGTGAACGTAGGGCTGCCAGAATTCCGATGTTCAAAGAATGGTTTCCAGATATGGTGATTTATCACCAATTTGATGTCATTTGGCGACTTTTCGAAGATTAGAGAAAGACCGCGAAATAATCAATATTCCATGAGATACGGAGATTTTTAGAAATTTCTATAAAGTCTAAAAAAGGAATCATCACTCAGTTGGAGAGCAGTTGACGAGATACGACCTACTCTCAAAACATTGACGAAAGTCAATGTTTTGAGAATAGTATCAGTCATTTTATGAAATTAGTGAATCATTTAAGCATTGTTTTATTGCTTTACTGTATTTTGTTTCTGCTTATGCTGTGCTTGTGAATAAACGTGTTAGTTATCCAGAAATTTGGACTGATTCTTGTATCTTGCTTACAGATAGATACATCGTAACAATTTGGCGTCAGAAGTAGGATTTCTGGAAACTGGATAAGGATAAGAGTATATGGTAGTGACTAGAAAAGCGAGGAAGGAACAGTTAAAAGAGATAGATGATGGCTTTGATTAAAGCCAAGAAAGCCGGAGAAGAAGAGACGGAAGAAAAGATTGAAGTCGGACAAGACGATATGAAAGAAACGATGATAGCAGGACAAAAAGCGGTGAAAAACAAGGCCGGACAGGAAGCGATGAAAGAAGAGATTAATTCCGTGAAAGAAGAGATTAATTCCATAAAAGAATATATTAAAGAAGAAATAAAAGCAGGGCAAACCGAAATGAAGGAAGAAATCAAAACTACACAAGGCGAAGTGAAAGCCGGACTGGATGAAAGAGATTAATTCCGTGAAAAAAGATATTAATGAAGAATTAAAGCAAGGCAAGCCGAATTGAAGGAAAAAATTAAATCCGAGATGAAAGATGAAATCTAAACTATATAAAACGAAATGAAAGCCAGACAAAAGATTAAAGCGGGACACAAAGCGATGAAAGAGATTAAAGCTGGACAGGAAGTGACAGGAGATTAATTCCGTAAAAGAAGATATTAAAGAAGAACTGAAAGCAAGGCAGACCGAAATGAAGGAAAAAATTAAATCTGAGATGAAAGATGAAATCAAAACTAACAGAGCGAAATGAAAGTTGGATAAGAAGAGATTAAAGCAGGACAGAAAGCGAAGAAAGAGATTAAAGTCGGACAGGAAGCAATGACACAGATTAATTCCGTGAAAGAAGATATTAAAGAAGAAATGAAAGCAAGTCAGGCCGAAAAGAAGGAAGAAATTAGATCAGAGATGAAAATGAGAAATGAAAGCCGGACAAGAAGAGATCAAAGAAGAGGTGAAAGAAAACAGTAATCCCGGTCAAGAAAAGATAAGAGAAGACATTACGCCCGTACAAAAAGACTCCGGTGAGGGAAAACTACACGTTCACAACATTTGTTAAAGTTCACCTATTTAACAACTGGTCCGTGATATTTAAATATGTTGCGCAAACAAGCTTTCGATGAAACTCACAGTCAACATAACTTTGTTTCATTTAAATACGAAACGGTTTCTCTCTGAGATATTGCATTCTATAAATTATATATCAGTGCCTGAATAAATGAATATATGCCACACTGAAAGTAATTGGTCGAAATCACGCAAATGCTTTTCAATTGCTTCCTTTTTTGACGTCGCTTATCTGTACTTCGCGTGATGATTTATTATAACTTGCGATTGAATGTCGCATGGCCTTAACAGGGGTTTTGTTTTTATTTTGTTTTGTTTTATCTTAAGATCACTGCAAAACATTTCCACGCGATTTCTTTACTGATAAACAGTTCGGAAAAGTCTGCCGTTCCGGTTTCTAAAACACTGGAACGATTACCCGCGTTTGCCCGGGATCAGTTACGTCGCGAGGTTTTCAGGGGTTCCAAGCAAATATTCCTGAAACTCCCCATCTGAACAATATATACAGTCTAACGTTACTAATCCGAAACTTCGTAACTCGAAAAATCAATTATCCGATAATTTATTATGTTAAAAAAAAAGGATTCGTTACGTCAGTCTTTTCACTTTCGATTCTGGCTTTGAATTTTAAACCCCCCCCCCCCCAGGTCAACAACATTTTGGGGGCCCCGTTGCTTACAATATAAAAATATTCCTGGGCCCAAAACCACTTTGTTCCAGTGAATAATTCGGCTCTAGGTATGTAACCCTAGTTTTTCTATCTAATACCTAAAACGTCATAGATATACAGCTCAGGCAGAAAGAAGGAATACCGATTATGCAAATGGTTTTAGGCAGAGATTAAAAGCTCTCCCGAATTCACGAAATACAGAAACTCTGAGTCTAAAATAAATACAGAGGTTGTTCGCACTTTATGGAAACGATTTTGTATTTATGTTTCTCGTTAGCATTTTGAGATAGAGATTTGGCATTTTCAATATAATAGTCTGCTACTGTTTTGTTTTGATTGGAATGTAGAATAAAAGATTTATTTTGAAAATGGCTCTAGAAATTGACAGATGACTCGAAGGTTACGTAAATGCGCTTCCCAGGAAAAATATTCGTATCAACAAATTGTAAAGCGGTGTAAAGATCGAGGTTATTGCATTTCAAAGAAAGATATTTTTAATATATTAAATTTGAAAGGGGAAAAGCGTCTAGCTGAAAGCAAAAATGAAAAATGGCCGCAAAATCGCACCCTAAGACTGTTCGAATGCGGGTAAATGTTAAGAAAGTGAAGTAAGTTTTTGATCCTAAAAGAAAATCCGCCGACTCAAAAATCAATTGCATCGAAACTGGGAATAATGTCTTCTGGCACTGTAAGTTCATTCATAAAGATTTGAAGTTAAAAAAGATGTTTAAATCTAAAGTTCATCTACTTTTGCCAAAGCATATTGCGGAAAGAAAAAAAATTGTAGAAAATTATATGAAAAACACCTAGCTGCTGATAAATGGAAATTTGTGGTAACAGTCGATAAGGCATAGGTCGATTTAAGTGACAATAAATAAAAAAACAGCATTCTTCTATTGCTCAACTGCCGAAAATGACCGTACGAAATGGCTTCGTTAATGTACTTACAGAAAAGTTCCCAAAGGGATTCATGATAGTTGCAGGATTTTGTTACAACGGTAAATTAAAACTCAAAAAAGTCTCAAGCTAAAATTAATTCACTGTACTATCAGCAGAATATTTTACAACCAATTTTTGAAGAAGAAATTCCAGCCTTATATGGAAAGGACATCAATAAAGTTGAGCTTCATATGGTCAAAGCCTCTAGTCACACGTCTAAGTCTTTGGAGGGAGTCGCATCTCTTCACGTCCGGGTCACCATTTTCGGGGCGTCGTTACTTGACTTTGGTGGGTCGGTAGTGTCCATTTTGAATAGTTGACCTGCCATCTCAGGTGCGCGGCAAAAGGAAACGTCAACCACGTATGACTTAGAATACTTGAGAACGGTTGCGTGTGTTGCTTAATGCGCTCGCTTGTACAAAGAAACTCTATACGTTTAAAAACTTAACATTTTAATAACAACAAACTTTAACACAAGTTATAGATTACATTACGTGCTGGGCTCAAACTGCCACAGCGTAATTCAAAGCTAATGCATGCATGTTACAGTTGAGTTAAGAGTTGGCCGAGACGTAACCAGAGTTACGGCGAGACTTGAGCCACCGAGACTGGAGTCGTGGCGGTTGCAGAGACCTAAATAGTGAACTGCAGGCATGCGCATTACAACATTCACTGGACAGCAGAATATGTGTAGTCCCGCAACAACGGTGGCACCACAAGTCAACTGCCGCATATTTAGCAAAGAAAGAATCAGAAACAGGAATAAAATGTATCCCATTCAATGAAATACCTGTAAAATCAAATGAAGCTTCTCCCATGAACTTTTGCGCTTTCGGTTTATTAAAACGAGCCTTAGGAAAACAGCATCTAAGAACACTGAGTGGCCTTTGGAAAACGACCCAAGAGGAGTGGGATAAAATTTTCAGCTACTTTGTCGATAATTTCGACAAACTATCAGAAAAGCCGCAGTTACGGCAGTTAAAAGCCGCAGTTTCATAAAAATTCCAACTTCATTTCTGCAATAGTCAGCTAATTATCATCTGCCAATGCGTTATTTTTGTATTTTTATATGTATTGTTATGAAACATATCCTCTGGAATTGTGGGTGCATACGCAGGATACAAGAACGAATCCAAGTCTCTGGATAGCTTACGTTTATTCACAAACACAAAGTAAACAGGAACAATATACAATCAAACAGCACTTAAATGCTCCACAAATTTAACAGAATAAATGATATTATTCTCAAAATGTTGACGAAAGTAATTTCTCAAAACAGCAGCTACTATTCTCAAAACATTGACAAAAATCACAGTGCATGTAGCTTGTGTCACTTCAACTCCACTGCAACGGAGGGGGTGAGTCCTTTTTATAGTCTATCCATAGACGCTTCTGGAAATCTCTATATCTTAAAGAATAATCGTTCTACCGAGAAGTTTCTCAAACATTCTGGAAGTCGCCAAATCTGGCAACCCATCTTCTGACTGATAAATCGTGGAAACCCTGAGCTCACGTCAAGTTGACGTCACGAATTGTATTTTCTTCGTCTGGCCTCCGAGACAGACGAAAGAGGAGGCACCAAAGGGAATATTGCGCGTTCGCAACAGTACGTTATAACTATCGGGAACCTTCCTCCCATTATGGACAGCTGATTCCCCTGAAACTTTCAGTAACATGCTTGCAAATGTTTTACAGTGTAACGAACCGCTGTATGCAAATTTTCTCCGGTTTATAAATTGGTGCAAATCAGCAAAACTTTTGTTGAATAATCATATTAAATGAGACATTAACATTTGTTATATATTTTTTAAATTATCAGTACTTGACAGATTTAACTTTTCAATTGTTACTGAAGGGAAGGAAAAACACTGAACTGACTGAACGATACTTTATTCTATGAAACACTATCTTGTTTTTTTTTTTCCCTTCTTTTATTTCAAAAGTCGATCAATAAAGACACAGAAGTGTGTGTGTGTGGGGGGGGTGTAAATCGTAATCTGGAGCCATTTGCGAGATAAATCGCAAAATTTCGCAAACGAGAATTTGCAGTAACGCCCTTGGGGTATGGAATTTGGGGATATGGATGACTTTAAAAGCTATGCGTGTATGCAGTTCACCTGTTGTCTAGTCTAGTCTCCTGGTGGTGACTATAAATTTTACATTGGTAGTACAAAACGAAATGTCGGCATCCGTTTAGCGGAACACGCTCGCGATGTCAAATGTGGCAAACTTTCTACGGCTCTTGCTCAATATGTGGTTAATGATAAATTCCTGCCCTTTTTAGAAAAAACTTTCCTTTTAATTCGTTGTAATAACCCACGTAATATTCGCCTTTATGAATCCATTTTTATTTATATTTACCGTGAGTCGATTTGTAATTTTGATCCTGTTCAAATTTCAAGTTATACTTGGCGACTCATTCTCGGCTCAATGCAATTCAAGACCAAGACGCTTGTTTTCGGAGTCCCTGTGTCAGAGATACTCATCTCCACATCGAATATATAGATGTCAGACCATTTGTGGATTAATAATAAATTGCAGGTGGTCGGCAATGTCGCTCTACTCCAGTGGGCGTGAAGTTTTAGTCAGGTTGGTTTTGTAGTGGTCCAGAAAATTGTCTTGGGATGGTTGATGCCTGCTCGGCTGTAAAAGAAAGGGCTGGAAGGGCAAGAAATACGCAAGAGCGAGTCACAATAAAAAAAATTTAAGAAGTGCAGAAATTTAATTTCAGTAAGGGAAAACAAAGGCTATAACGGCCAAAGTATAAAAATAATTAAAATTTAAGTTTAAGAAAAACAGGAATTAAAAGTCTCTTCATAATTATTTATGACGTCATTTTCATGATAATTGAGCTTTTCCTATAATAAAATAATATATTTATGATAGTACTTTTCTTGTAATATTCTTACAATTTGAATCCGTGCTTTTCCTGCAATAGAATAATACATTTATGATAGTACTTTTCTTGTAATATTCTTACAATTTGAATCCGTGCTTTTCCTGTAATAGAATAATACATTTATGATAGTACTTTTCTTGTAATATTCTTACAATTTGAATCCGTTTAAAGTATATTGTTTGTATTTTCCGTGTATATTTCTTTAAATTTTGTATTAATTAATAGTCTGTTCATTTACCAATTTTATATTTTTATGCAAATTTGCTGTGTAACTGGTCTATATATGAACATTCCATGTTTACTTTTCATGTAGCCACTGATGAAGAGCGTATTAACGCTCGAAAGCGCTCTGACAATTTTAAATACATTGTACGGCTTTTAGGAAGCTTTTATAAATGACTTTTCGTCTAACGACGTTATGTCCTTAATTTTATTTAAATAAAATAACGATGATCGTACCACACCTACTTGGGTCCCGGAGTAAGTTTGCACCAAATTTCATGGTCGTACAACGCTTAGATTTCTCACTATAGACTGCACACACACAGACATCTTGTATTAAGTAGGAGGATGAGACTCGCAGGAGGTGAGGGGCAAGATTTGAACTTCCGTCTCAATAAAAGTATAAATCCGGACTTATCTTATGATCCGAGCTACTTTTTACATTCATTGCTGCATTCCTATTGGTTGATTTCCCACGGTTCCACATATACTCCTTTTTAATCGGAAATTACATTATTCAAGAATTATGTACGAAAACGTATTTATTCCCTCTTTCGAGTCAGTCTTCCTGAATTTTCGGTATTGTGGCTTTTTTGATTCTTACGCCCCATTTGCTAAGTTCCCACCATTACCATTTATCGTGCCATCGATTTTCCTTTCCACCCGAACTACGCTTATGGTGAACCCATCACCAGTTGACCATTTATTCGAGCCCATAAAAGTTGCCGATTCCTATTTCATCTATATCTTCCTTTCTATGGTTTCGTAGAATAGATTCTCTTTTTATTACTTTCCCTGCAATACATGGTAATGTATAGAGAAAGTATTGGAATCATACCGAAGATCACAACTCGAGTTTTCGACGGATCTACACGTTTCGAAACCTCTAGAATACGAAAAAACTATTTTTTGCGTGACGTCTGTGTGTGTGACTGTCTGTGTGTGCAATGTATGTATCCACTCTAACTCAAAAACTAATGGACCGAATTTCATAAAATTTGGTAGGTAAGCTACTTGTATGTGACCCTGGTGCTGGTAGTTTTGGTACTATTCGGAATAAACCAACCCGTCTGTTTTTGCGAAATGGTCCTCAAAAATTGCCTGTATCCACTGTAACTGAAAAACTATTTGATCAAATTTTACAAAATTTGGTACATAAGTCAGTTGTAGGTCACCCTGGTGCTAATTAGATTTTAATACGATTCGAAAAAGAAGAACCTGCATTTTTTTAAGAAATGGCCCTCAAAAATTGTATATTTCCACTTTAACTCAACTAATCGACTGAATTTCATAAAATTCGGTAGATAAGTCACTTGTGGTCGACCCTGGTGCTGATTAGATTTTGATACGATTCGAAAAAGAACAACCAGGCTTTTTTTTTAGGAAATATCCCGCAAAAATTGTATGTATCCACACTAGCTAAAACACTAATTGACCAAATTTCGCAAAATTTGGCAGATAAGTTACTTGTGGGATACTCTGGTGCTGATTAGATTTTGGTACAATTCGGAGAAGAACAACCTGCCTTTTTTACGAAATGGCCAGCAAAAATCGCCAATATCTATAAAAAAAAAAAAAAAAAAAAAAAAAAAAAAAAAAAAAAAAAAAAAGACTATATATACTCAAATATATCAATTAAATTCCTGTTTTATACGCAATTTTTGACGAGGAAACGAATATAACACACTCCATTATGCTACGGGGATCCCTTCGTATAGTCTGGATCCGCGCCTCCCTCTCGGGTGGGGGGGGGGGGGGGCGTTGCCACGATTCGTGATCGCTTGCGATTCTCGAACGCTCTCTACCAAGAGAAGCTTTTATGAGCCAACGGCCGTACCGTGCTGAAAACACCGGTTCTCGTTAGATCACCGAAGTCAAGCAGCATCGGGCGCGGTTAGTACTTGGGTGGGTGATCACCTGGGAACACCACGTGCTGTTGGCATATTTCGGGCGCGGTAGCCCGGTGGTTTGCGCGCTGGATTTGCAAGCTGCCACAACTTCCGCCGTGATCATGCGGAGTACGATCACGTTAAACATGTGGGTCCGTAAGTCCTTCCAAGAGGTTGGTGGCAGGGGAAGGTGGGTACGGTCCCCGGGGATGCCTCCCCCACTGGGTTCCGGTCTAAATTGGGTGGCACTTCCCGGCCGTCCAAATGGTTACATTACACCTTTCTGGTAGGTCGGACGGTCTGGGTCTCAACAACAACAGTGTTTGTTACCTTTCTTTGAAATGCAATAACCTCGATCTTTTTTACACCGCTTTACAATTTGTTGATACGAATATTTTTCTTCGGAAAGCGCATTTACGTAACCTTCGAGCCATCTGTCAATTTCAAGAGCCATTTTCAAAATAAATCTTTTATTCTACATTCCAATCAAAACAGTAGTAGACGATTATATTGAAAATGCCAAATCTTTATCTCAAAATGCTAACGAGAAACATAAATACAAAATCGTTTCCATAAAGTGCGAACGACCTCTGTATTTATTTTAGACTCCTCAAGTTTCTTTTTGTGAATTCGGGAGAGCTTTTAATCTCTGTCTAAAACCATTTGCATAATCGGGTAAAAAAGAGGGTTCAGTTTTTACAAATATTACCATAAACTAATCAGCACTAGGGTCATACCCATACCTACCAAATTTTATGAAATGCGGTCCATAAGTTTTTGAGTTAGAGTGGATACATACGTTACACAGACAGACAGACAGACAGACAGACAGACACACACACACACGTCACGCTAAAAACAGTTTTTTCGTATTCTAGGTATCGAAACATGTAGATCCGTCGAAAACTCGAATTGCGATTTTCGATATGATTCCAATACTTTCCCTATACATTATCATGTTATTGCAGGGAAAGTAAAAATCTGATGTGGGCAGCACATGACTTTCCCTGCAGACTAAAATTCATATTTTCTTTATTTCTTTAATAATTTGTTAGATTGAGTATTATTGCACCAAATGATACTAAATTTGCATTTTTAATTCAATTTTTGTTTTTATTTGGTAATTGGACATTTTCCCGAAATCGGCGTAACAAAAATGCAAGAAATCTCAAATATCTTGAAAACGGTTAATCCTAAAGTATAATGGAGTGTGTTAAATTCTTTTCCTCGTCAAAAATTGCGTATAAAACAAAAATTCATTTGATATATTTCAGCATATATATATTTTTTTTTTCGATTTTGGCGATTTTTCAAGCCATTTCGTAAAAAAAGGCAGGTTGTTCATCTCCGAATTGTACCAAAATCTAATCAGCACCAGAGTATCCCAAAAGTAACTTGTCTACCAATTTTTGTGAAATTGGGTCTATTAGTATTTTAGCTAGTGTGAATACATGAAATTTGTGAGGGCCATTTCCTAAAAAAAGGCAGGTTGTTCTTTTCCGAATCGTATCAAAATTTAATCAGCACCAGGGTGACTTACAAGTGACTTATGTACCAAATTTTGTAAAATTTGATTAATTAGTTTTTCAGTTACAGTGGATACATACAATTTTTGAGGGCCATTCCGCCTTGCGCCCCCCAAATTTTTCCTCATCGTGTATCCGCTTCTCCCATTTTTATTGACTGTCCACTGGTTAGTTTTCTCACACTATGGAGCTTCAAAAGAGCCGACCTTCACAGTGAAGCTTCTCTCTTCCGGCTGGAACGAATCCTTTTCAACTTGAAAAGATTGGGGTGATATTATCCTTTTCACTTGAAAATTTCAAGTGTCCAATTAAATTTGTGTGTAGTTAGTGCATGCTCATCCATTCCTTCTGCTAGAAATGCATTTCAGCAGCTCAATGCATTATATTCTTTCATAGAAGCGTCCTATAAAAGACATGCTATTTTTGAAAAGATTCGCTCATCAACAAATACTTTTTCTGGAGGTCTTCAACTATACAATAACTAAGTGATACTAGGTGGCCTTCCAGAGTTAAAGCCATAAGAGCACTACATAATATTGAAGTGGTGATTTTTGTTAGAAATGAATGATCTCTTATCACTGCGAAAAACGTATCCAAAAAATACCACTTTCATGCACTTTTGACATTCCCCCCCCCCCCCCCCCTCACTCTCTCCTTTCAGCAAGAAAAGAAATTTATTTATATCATGTGATCTGCGCGCGCTTCATAAAAACATATACAGGTACACTTGCGTGAACTCTAAAATTCCTTTTTTTTTTCGTTCTTCTGCTTTTGTATTACTACGGAGCAAAATGCTCGTTTCTTTTAAGTGTAACTTTTAATGCAGAATTTAATAAAATAATCTATTTTTTTCAATCAAGTGCAATCATTCCGTGTCACAAAGATGCCTGACATTAAGAAAAACCAAACATAATAAAACGATATTTTTTAAGACTTTAAGAGAATTGGATCGAAATAGTAAACTACGCCCTTTGTACAAAAAAGGTAAGCCTCTTTACCTTATTATTATTATTATGCTGTTATGAAAGAAAAAAGAAATAATGACATACTTCTTATTGGTGAGGCAGTGTGCAATTACCTCTGCACAACCTATGTTCTGATTTTTCTAATAATTTTAACATTGGAAGAATTATCTGAAAACGATTCTCTCAATGGTGGAAGAGCCGAAGCACTTTTAACATGCATGACATCGTTCGACTTTTTGTTCACTTTCTTTGTATTGCCCAATGTTTTTGATCAATGCAATACTCTCCCAAAGCATCTTCAGTCATCTGATTTTAATTTTCAGACTGTGCAAGCTTTGGCTAAAGCTATTATTGAAACTGTTAGTTCTTTTCGCACTGATGCATATTTCAATCAAGTGTGGAGTTTTGTGACAGAACTTTGCGAAAAAAATTCTTATTCTGGACCAAAACTGAAAAGGCGTAAAAAAATTCCAAGCGAATTCGGAAGCGGTGAAAAAAATCCTTATGATGATGTTGAATCATATCATAAAATCAATATTCAATATGAAATTATAGATTCAGTACCTAATGAAATTGAGACAAGATTTGATGAGAACAATATCTGTTTTATTTGCCTTTAGTTCAGTATTATCCGCATTCGATGTCGAAAAAGAAAATGTTTCAACCATATACAAAATTTATAACTTCCAGAAAGAGGAATTGTTATGTGAATTGCAACTGTTTTATTTAATGGTGAGAAATGAAAACATAGACCATACCCATTTTAAAAGTCGCTGGATTATTTTAAAGAACGGAATTTAAAAAATGTGTTTCCTGTCATAACATTATTAGTTAAATTGTTTTTGACTGTGCTCAGACAGTTGTGAAAGGTCTTTTTCGTATCTCAGGAGGCTGAAAAATTATTTTCGCAGTACAATGGGACAAGAAAGACTTCCATCTTTAGCTGTTTTAGCTATAGAACAAGATACCACTGGATTATGATGATATTGCAACAAAATGTTCCCTTCTTCCAGACTCTAAGAACCGGCTTTTAAAACTTCAATAAAAGGTTAATAAATATAGATATTTGTATTTAGAAAAATTATGTAAACAACAATTATGTTAACACAATTATGTACAAAAATTATGTTAACAACAATTATGTTTCTCAACATCAATTCAATTTTGTGATCCCTCCCCCCCCCCCCCCCCCGCCCTCTGTTAACAAACATTTTATTTATTCCATATAGTGGATTTTCACAGATACAAATCTCGCACCCCCAAATGAAATGCTGAAATGCCGCCCCTGCATACAAGTGACTTATCTACCAAATTTTATGAAATTCGGTCCATTAATTTTGAGTTAGAGTGGATACATACATTGCACAGACAGACACACACACAGACGTCACGCTAAAAATAGTTGTTTCGTATTCTAGAGGTCTCGAAACGTGTAGATCCGTCGAAAACTCGAGTTGCGATTTTCGACATGATTCCAATACTTTCTCTATACATTACCATGTATTGCAGGGAAAGTAAAAATCTGATGCGGGCAGCACATGACTTTCCCTGCAGACTTATATTCACGTTCTCTTTATTTTAATTACATTTAATTCACTTTTAATTCAATTTTCGTTCTCATTTGATAACTGGGCTTATTTTCGCGTGGAGAAATTACAAAGAAGCTAATATATCTCGAGAACGGCTAGTCCTAGTGCAATGGGGTTGGTTTTTTCTTCATTAAAAATTACGTATTAAACAAGCATTTAATGGATATATTTGAGCATACGTAGCTTCTTAGTTTAGATTTTGACAATTTTTGCGGGCCATTTTGCAAAAAAAGACAGGTTATTTTTTTTCCGAATCGTACGAAAATCTAATCAGCACTAGGATGACCTATATGTGACTCATCTACCGAATTTTGTGAAATTCGGTTCATTAGTTTTTCAGCTAGATTGAATACAAGCTTTTGCGGGCCATTTCGCAAAAAAAGGCGGGTTCTTTTATCCAAAATCGTACCCAAGACAAATCAGCACCAGACTCGCCCACAAGTGACTTACCTACCAAATTTTGTGAAATTCGGTCTATTAGTTTTTTAGATAGAGTGGATACAAAATCTGCACAGACACACACACAGACAGACAGACAGACAGACAGACGTCAAGCTAAAAATTGTTTTTTCGTATTCTAGAGGTATCGAAACGTGTAGATCCGTCGAAAACTCGAGTTGCGATTTTCAACATGATTCCAATACTTTCCCTATACATTACCTTGTATTGCAGGGAAAGTAAAAGGGGACATTTTGACGGAATTGGCCCAATATTACGCCAATATTGGCGTTTTATTGGAAATATTTCCAATATAACACCAATAATGGCGTAATATTGTAATGAAAATATTTAGCCAATATTGGAGCCAATATAACCCCAATATTTTCCCAATATGGGGATTATATTGGAAATGTTTCCAATGCAATGCCAAGATATACAATATTGGGAGATTATTAATTAAATTCTACTAGGGTAAATACATACTACTTAAATACACCGGCACAATACACAGAAACAAATAACACCACTCAATTTTCAAATAAAATCGATCGTTTTGAACCAAAATCAATCCTGCGCTCCGTTTATTTCCATGCACAACCATGCCAATTATAAGTGGGCGAAAAACGATTTAAAAATAATTTTATTTTGGAATATTTAATTTTTGAATAGTTTTTAGGCAACAAATTAAAAGATCTGATGTTGAAGACCCAGACCGACCGGCTCGTCAGCAAGGACATGAGCAAAAAAGATCTGATGTGGGACTTTCGTCATGACTTTTTGATCCTGACTTTCCCTGTAGACTCAAATTCATATTTTCTTTATTTCTTTAATAATTCATTTGATTGAGTTTAATTTAACCAAATAACACTAAACTTGCATTTTTAATTCAATTTTTGTTTTTTTGGTAAATGGACATTTTTCCGAAATCGGAGTAATAAAAAGGCAAGAAATCCCAAATATCTTGAGAACGGTAGTCCTAAAGTATAATGGAGTGTTATATTATTTTCCTCTTAAAAATTTGAGTATAAAATAAGAATTTAATTGATACATTTGAACATCCACTACTTGTTTTTTTTTTAGATTTTGGCGGGCCATTTCGTAAAAAAAGGCAGGTTCTTCCTTTCCAAATCGTACCAAAATCTAATCAGCACCAGAGTATCCCACAAGTAACTTATCTACCAAATTTAGTGAAATTTGGTCAATTAATATTATAGCTAAAGTGGATACATGAAACTTTTGAGGGCCATTTCGTAAAAAAAAGGCGGGTTCTTCTTTTCCGAATCGTACCAAATTCTAATCAGCACCAGAGTATCTAACAAGTAACTTATCTACCAAATGTTGTGAAATTTAATCAATTAGTATTTTAGCTAGAGTGGATATATGAAAGTATTGCGGGTCATTTTATAAAAAAAGGCGGGTTCTTCCTTTCCGAAACGTACCAAATACCAATCAGCACCAGAGTATCCAATAAATAACTTATCTACCAAATTTTGTAAAATTTTGTCAATTAGTATTTTAGCTAGAGGGGATAAATGAAATATTTATGGGCCATTTCGCAAAAAAAGGCGGTTTCTGTTTTTACGAATCATATCAAAAACTAATCAGCACCAGGGTCACATCCAAGTGACTTACCTTCTAAATTTTATGAAATTCGGTTCATTAGTTTTTGAGTTAGAGTGCATACATACTCTACAGACAGACGCACACACACACAGACGTCACGCTAAAAATAGTTTTTTCGTATTCTAGAGGTCTCGAAACGTGTAGATCCGTCGAAAACTCGATTTGCGATTTTCGACATGATTCCAATCAATCAGCACCAGAGTATCCAATAAATAACTTATCTACCAAATTTTGTCAATTAGTATTTTAGCTAGAGGGGATAAATGAAATATCTATGGGCCATTTCGCAAAAAAAGGCGGTTTCTGTTTTTACGAATCATATCAAAAACTAATCAGCACCAGGGTCACATCCAAGTGACTTACCTTCTAAATTTTACGAAATTCGGTTCATTAGTTTTTGAGTTAGAGTGCATACATACTCTACAGACAGACGCACACACACACACACACAGACGTCACGCTAAAAATAGTTTTTTCGTATTCTAGAGGTCTCGAAAAAACATTACGTATTAAACAAGTATTTAATGGATATATTTGAGCATACGTAGTGTTTTATTTAAGATTTTGGCGATTTTTGAGGCCATTTTTTAAAAAAAGGCAGGTTATTTTTTTCCGAATCATACCAAAATTTAATCAGCACCAGATTGTCCCACAGGTAACTTATCTACCGAATTTTGTGAAATTCGGTTCATTAGTTTTTCCGCTAGAGTGGATACAAGCTTTTGCGGGCCATTTCGCAAAAAAAGGCGGGTTCTTTTATCCCGAACCGTACCCAAAACTAATCAGCACCAGATTCGCCCACAAGTGACCTACCTACCAAATTTTGTGAAATTCGGTCCATTAGTTTTTTAGTTAGAGTGGATACAAAATCTGCACATGATTCCAATAGAGTGGATACAATTTTCGACATGATTCTAATACTTTCCCTATACATTACCATGTATTGCAGGGAAAGTAAAAATTCATTGCTATTACTTTCCCTTCAATACATGGTAATGTATAGGGGAAAGTATTGAAATCGTGCCGAAAATCGCAACTCGAGTTTTCGACGGATCTACACGTTTTGGGACCTCTAGAACACGAAAACACTATTTTTAGCGTGACGGCTGTGTGTGTGTGTTGAAGACCCAGACCGTCCGACTCATCCTGAGGCCATGAGCAACTATTTGGACGGACGGCTGTGTGTGTGTCCGTCTGTGCAATGTATGTATCCACTCTAACTCAAAAACTAATGGAGCGAATTTCATAAAATTTCGCAAGTCACTTGTGTGTGACCTCGGTGCTGATTAGTTTTTGGTACGATTCGAGAAAAAAACAAACCGCCATCTTTTGCGAAATGGCCCGCAAAAATTGCCTGCATCCACTCTAGCTGAAAAACTAAGAGATCAAATTTTACAAAATTTGGTAGATAAGTCACCTGTGGGTTACCCTAGTGCTGATTAGATTTTGGTGTGATTCGTAAAAAAGTAACCTGCCTTTTGTTGCGAAAAGGCCCGCAAAAATCGTTAAAATCTAAAATAAAAGACTACATATGCTCAAATATATCAATTAAATGCCTCTTTTATACGTAATTTTTGACGATAAAAAGAATAAGACGAATTACATTTCACTAGAACTAGCTGTACACGAGATTTTTTAGTTTTTTCGTATTTTCATTTCGTCACGTTTGAAAATGTGGCGGTTAACTATCGTCATTTATGCCACCTGCACCAAAACGAGCTAGAAGCGGCTTTTCTCTGTGTATCTATCTGATAACTGAGGAAACCGCTTACCGTTTCCTGTTTTGGGACGCCTGACTTCCAAAAACTCCCGATGGGGATTTACACACAACTTTAACGCCGGTGACAGTATGTTGGCATGTGAAAGCCATAATTTTCGTCACCGGCATGTGTGAAAAACAATACGATGGTGCACACCGAAAACACGTGGCGTGCATGGGAGGCACCCCCATAAATGAGCCCCAGACCGACGATGACCAATGAGATGGTCACTCCTTCTGGGGCGTATACAAAATTCAGTTTAGAAAAGAATTTTCATCTTTTCTGAGAGAGACTCGCTCCTGAAATCTCGACTTGATCGGTCGACTTGCTCTCGAACTCTGGAACTAGTCGAAACCTCCTTTCGACTGCTTCGAACTTAACGTTCCAACAATCAGGATTTATCCGCCTGCCGTAGAATCTCTCGAGATATTTTTGTTTTTTCGCATTTTTGCTACACCACCTTTGGCAAGTCCAATTACCAAGTGACAACGAAAATTGAATTAAAAATGCAAATTCAGTGTAATTTAAAACACTCATGGCTGTTATTTTGTGCAATTAAACTCAATTTAATGAATTATTGAAGAAATAAAAAAAACATGAATTTCAGTCTGCAGGGAAAGTCATGTGCTGCACACATCAGATGTTTTTCACTGAGAAAGAAGTAAAATCATTGCATTATGCTGGGAGAGTCATGTACTGCCCACATTAGATATTTTGCATATTATATCTACTATCTACACATAAAATGCTATAACGACAAAGGCATTCATTCGTTCTTAGGTCAGTGAATCATAGTTATGTCTCCACAGTCCAAGTCTCTCTCACAGAAGGTCATAGTCTTGAAACTATTCACGGTTTTACATAAAACATACTGTTCACAAAATTTCGAATTAGAATATTCTCAGAAAAACATATGTTTTCTACAATAGTATATGTATGAGGAAGTAAAATAAAATGGATGGTAAAAATTCCGCACCCAAAAGAAGTAGGGCAAAACGTTCTCTTGTCTACGACGCGTCAATCTTCATCCACACGACAGTTTCACACAATTGAAATAGTCAGATATCATCCAATGGTTCGGCACGCCTCTTAATCGGCATTCGGGTCCCTTCGGCTATATTCGGAAATACTCGTGATATCGCGGCGTTGTAGACATTTCCGTTCATTGAAATTTTATCTTACAATTTTTAAATTAATGTAAAATTTTCACACAATGTACAGTATAAACCAGCAACGTTTTAAGCAAATAAATATTAGCACACTTATTGTCCATTATTTATTCCCATTTTGGTTTAACATCCGATAATCCGGCACCGAAGTTTAATGAAATCTGATTTTGAAATTGCTAGAATTAGATAGAACTGGTACAATAAAGAATGTACTTAAAAATGATAAAAATCACCTTATATAGTAAAAGAAGATTTCTGTCAGATGAAGTGTGTCATCTGTAGCTAAAAATCTAAACCTCGGACAACCTCGAAAACCGGTACTAGCAGGGGTGATGAAGTGTGTGCGGAGGGGGGGGGGGGCAGCAATGCCAGGAAAAATTAGGTACAGCCAGAAGGGAGATAGAGGACTCTTCTCCCAGGCCCGCGATCGCTTTCCACGGGCCAGAATACTGGGCTAACTGAACGCCCGTTACGACAGACCTCAATCCAGATTTATTTTCTTAAATTCGAATTACATTTTCGGTTATTTTATGTTAAACCACAATTTTGGAAAATTTTCACACAAATTGGTACCACGGCGACCAAAAATATTGTTATGAACGAGTAAAAATGTCCCGATATCTTTTCAAAACAAAATGGAGAAAACACCCGTACAGGCATCCTTTCCTATGACGTGAATCTAGAATTGCCAGATTTAGCGACTTTATGAAAGTTCGAGAAGCTCCTCGAAATAACGATTATTCTATGAGATATGGAATATTTCTATAAGTTTCTACAGAGAGAATCTATAAAATGAGTCATCACTCAGTTGGAGAGCAGTTAACATGATACGTGCTACATTGAACTGTGATATTTGTCAATGATTTAAGAATATAGTAGCTGTTGTTTCATGAAATGGAATATGTTAATGTTTTGAGATTAGTACTATCTGTTTTATGAAATTAGTGGAGCATTTAAGTGCTGTTTTATTGTATATTGTTCCTGTTTATGCTGTACTTGTGAATAAACGTGTTAGTTATCCAGAAATTTTTACTCAATTTTGTATCCTGAGTGCACACCCACGATTCCAGAGGATCTGTTGTAACAATAAATATAATCACAGAGCTTCCATCTTGATATCACTAGAAAGACCGAGAACACACTTTCAAACAATATTTGAACCGAAACTGTAGGACAATTCCTTCATATTTTTACTTTCCTTATATAGATAATGTATAAGGAAAGTATTGTGACGGGGTCGAAAATTCGAATTCGAGTTTTCGGCGGGAGAGCACGTTTCAAGCATCCGTGATCACGAATCAAACACTTTTGAAGTGATGTCTGTGTGTGAAAGTATGTGTGTGTGTGTCAGTGAGTCTGTGGAGACGATAACTGACGAACGAATGGACCGATTCGAACGAAATTTGGTACAAAAATCACAATCCGTAAACACTGGAAGCCTATTGTTTTTATACGCAATCGAATGTTCAGAACGCCCCTAAATTTTCGAGTGAAATTTTGAAAAAATCGTCAAAAAATCAAAGCCGCTAATAAAGTTACGCAAATAGACATTTCTTATGTAATTTTTCATTAGAAAACGATTGACATAAATTTTAGGACGCTAACGTGAACCGTTCTCGAGATATTGCACATTTTAAAAAAATCATATAAAATAAAAAAATATATTTCCTATTGAGAAACTTGTTCACTTTTCATAGGTAATACCATGCGATAAATTGGGTGACATCATTCTCGTGCATCTAGCTAGTTCCATTCATGAGAAAAGATACTTTGAGTAATACTTTTGTATTTGAACGCCAATAGTCATTTATCTGCTGTAAGGATAACTTATTTCTCCGTCCATAACGCTTGGCGAGATTTTGACGAATTTGGCGGAATGTCGCCAACTTGGCGACATTTTTAATTGTTGCCAAATTAACAAAAATCTCGCCATATTGATAAAAATGACGATAAATCAATGAAAATGAAGAAAATTCATTGGAAAGAATCTACTATACGAATAACATTTTTTTAAACTGTAAAAATAGTAAATTCATTGCAATATATAAGGAAAGTCATGTGTTGCCCACATCAGATTTTTTATGTTTAAATACATCAAAATATGCATGTTTTATAGGTTATCTGATTCTTATTTCACTGCATCCAAAAATGGAAGGTTAGGATAATTCCATAGTTTGGCAAAAATATGAGTGTATATCTTTGCATTCTAATAATGAAAAAAATTACTCTATTTTTCGATTTTCTGTGAATTTTTAAATAAATGCATAAAAATTAACATACACTCGATTTTACCGGTTGCTATGGGCATTGCAGCTAATGTCACAACCTGTATTCATTGCTATGGGAAGTAATAATGTAAAGAGTAGGTAATGAGTTAAAGAAGTTTCTCGACGGCAGTTTTGAATTAAATTTCAGTTTGAACAATTTTTAGTGTCAGTAGTGTTATCTGATGTTGATATTTTTAAATTTACAGATAATTTCATAATTAATTCCACTGATAGTAATATATTTAAGTTTACTAATAATTCGGAAGCAAAGGTCCAGATGTAAACAGATTACATGCACGTCAATGTGTCCCATATGCTTATTTAAAGAACATTACACCATAAACAAGAGTGTGGGCATATTATGCCTGACATATTGTTATATATGCCAGGCAGATGTATTATGCCTGTGCATCAATGTACTTTTTCAGGGCGGGGGGCAGGAGTAAGCTAGCATATCGTAAAAACATTGTTGGATTTATGAGAATTGCATTAGATAAGTTCCAGTGTCATTTTAATTAGAAGTTTACATCTTAAATCTTGGGCAACATCAGGTACATTTGTTAGTTCTAAATAAATTAGCTATTGAGATAAACTTTGTGTGTTAAATACCGATTTAAATTAAAATATTTTTTATATAGTTAAACCTTGATTTTATGTTTTATCTGTAAATATGTTTTCTAATTTCATGATTTCTCGCATCATACAGTCAGGACCGACAAGACGGGGAGGAGAAATAGGACTGGAGCTATAGGGCCTGGCCCAGACCCCAAAGAACTTTTTTTTTGTAATGCATAGAGGGAAGGGTGTATTGAATTTTTTGAAAAATATAATCTAATAAAATGAATCTTGTAAATAATTGTGTTATGTTACAATTATTGTTTGGCCAGCCCGGTGGCTGAGAGGTCTAAGGCAAGCATTTCCTTGTGCTCTCTTGGCTGCCGAGTCGTGGGTTCAAGTCCCACATGCAGGCATGGATATTGTGGTATCCATTATGGGTGTAGTGTATTCCACCCTCTCTACACCAGGGCAACGTCACATAATGGCAAAATAGTTCACGATTTAGCTACTAAAAATGGGCGAATGATTGAACGATTAAGTACCTGGCCATTAAAAAAAAAATTCCTTGTTTGTGTCATATTGTTTTTACATCAAATTTAACCCTAATAAAAGATCAAGTCGATCACAAGTTAAAAAAAAATGGATAATGGATATACAATCCTTGTAATTATTCAATTATTTGGTAGTAAAATAAAAAAGTTCAGTTTAAATCAGTAATCATTATTTCATTTTCCTAGACATCATGTTTCCACAATTTAGTTATACAATTAACTATGGTTGCTATCGCATGAGTTCAAAAAGTTAATTTCTTATTTTTTGTTATGAATGCATTTCTAGTTGCAATTCGATAATAAATCTAGGGTTTACATCTTACATTAGTTAAAACTTTTATAATTTAGAATTAAATTAAATACAGTAACTAACCAATGCTTTTTTGTAGGAAGAGAAATTTTTAATAAATAATTATTATCGAAAAATGAAAGTAAAATTTGTCTAGAAATGGGGAGGGGGCACAGAGGTAATAGCCTCAGAGTCTGTTATCGTGTTCCACGGTTTTGCGTATGGTTTAATTTTTTGGTACCAAATCAGATTGCTCTAATTTTGTTTTTTTCCCCTGGTATTCATTTTGGTTATTTATCGTCCACTACAGGAGGAACGAGGAATAATCTCAAGAGATCATTTATTTCTTCTTCGTTACAAGCAGAACAAGGAATAATTCAAAGAATTTGAATAACTTTTAAGATTATGTTTTATCTGTTTCAAGTATGCATACATCAGAGGTTTGAAATAGGCCATAGCTATGGGATGACGAATAATCTCAAAAGATTATTTATTTCTTCTTTGTTACAAGCAGAACGGGGAACAATTCAAAGAATTTGACTAACTTTTAAGATTAAACATTATCTGTTTCAATGTGCATACATTAGAAATTTGAAATATGCCATGATCCATCTTAAGGCCTCCGTACGAATGTACTCATTTTTGGAAATAACTCGGAAGCAAGAACATCTAGACGGTCCACATTTTGTATCTCATTGTGTTTATAATGCTTGTGTTATATGGTGTGTTATATGTGCTTGTTTTCATAAAATAACTCGAGATTGGGAGCAGCTAGAATGTCCAAATTTAGTATATCATTGTCTTTTGTGGTATATTTTAAATTCTCTGGATTGTTAAGCTTATCAGGATAGACCATTCTGACACACCATAGGAATTTACTCATGTTACAATAACTCAAGAACCAGAGCAGCAACAAAATCTAAATTTAACATGTCGCTGTATTTTGTGGTACATTTTAAATGTTCAGATTATTAAACTTATCAGGTTTACCCATTATGGGCCCTCCATAAGAATATACTCATTTCAGTGGAATAGCTTGATAGCCAAAGCAGCTAGAAAGTCCAAGAATATTGTATTTTCATTTTATGGTATATATATTAATTCTTTGTAATTTGAACCTAATTGCTAACCTGTCTTGAGTCTGCCATAGGAATGTACTTGTTTTTGAGGAATAATGACGAAGCGAAGGCTTGAGAATGTGTGTACATAAGAAGTGCAAACAAGGGGCCCCTATGCAGACGGGGTGAAAGAGCCTGTAAAGCAAGCTCCACGGGCTGGTGAGGAGCTCAACTGTGCATTAATATACTTGCATAGCAGGTTGTGAGCTCCAGCTGTTAATAAGCAGCAACAAGAAAGGAGTGGGCGGAGCCCCCTTCCCTTATACCAAAAGAAAAAGAAACTCTGATTTTTAGCAGTTTGGTGGAATTGGTGTCAGCAACTGCTATTTGGCATTAGCAGTGTCAAATTAGCTGCTGAATATCCAATTGTTTCCTTTATCAAAAACTTTATTGCTCGGGGTGCAATTTGAAGGAAACAAATGGCCTATTAATCTATCGAAACTGTTTTATTTTCCAAAAAATAAATAAATAAATGAATAATAAACCTAAAATTTTCAAAAACCAAAATATATTGAGAATTTCTTTCTAGGTACCTTGTACCATTGTAATATACAACACATATTGAGAATCTCCCATTCGAAATATTTGAAAAAAAAAATATGTTTGTTTCACATTAATCTCTGAAAAGTAAGTGTTACTATTATTATTTTAATAATAACTTTTTATTTTTTCAAAATTCAGGCTCTGCCATAACCTTGACTTCAATGAGATACAATCATGTGAAAATAATCATCGACATCGGTCAAAGCATTTCAGACATGGTTAAAAAAATCTATTGCCAAACTGCAAAAATCTATTGCAAGGGCATATGAAAATTCCACTCGGGCATGTATTATATTTAACTTCTACATGCCCAGACAACCATTTATGTAAGAAAATGTGGTGGACACTCTCTTTCTTCAATAGTACCATGATGAAGAATGTGGAAAATCTTGTGACATTAAACATAATTGAAAATATTAAGTAATTAATTCCTATTTTTGATCTATTTACTTTATAAAAAGTAACTGACATTTCAATTTCAATATCGAATTATAGGCTATATGTATATAATGATATATAATTATAATATATTCAATTTCGTGGGCTTCATAGCTATCAGTAATGTTGTTGTTGAAACCCAGACCGTCCGACCTACCAGAAAGGTGTAAGGTAACCGTTTGGACGGTCAGGAAGTGCCACCCAATTTAGACCGAAACCCGGTGGGGGAGGCATCCACAGGGACCGTACCCTCCTTCCCCTACCACCAAGCTCTCGGAAGGACTTTCGGACCCACATGTTTAACGTGATCGTACTCCGCATAAACACGGCGACAGTTTTGGCAGTGGCTGGAATTGAAAACCCGGGCCTACCGAGTGCAACTCCAGCGCGCTAACCAATGGGCTACCGCGCCCGCTATCAGTAATGTTGTTGTTGTTGTTGAGACCCAGACCGTCCGACCTACCAGAAAGGTGTAAGGTAACTGTATGGACGGCCGGGAAGTGCCACCCAATTTAGACCGGAACCCAGTGGGGGAGGCATCTACAGGGACCGTACCCTCCTTCCCCTACCACCAACCTCTCGGAAGGACTTACGGACCCACATGTTTAACGTGATCGTACTCCGCATGAACACGGCGGCATTTGTGGTAGCGTGCAAATCTAGCGCGCAAACCACGGGGATACCGCACCCGAGATGGCCAACAGCACGCGGTGTTCCGAGGTGGTCACCCACCAAGTACTAACCGCGCCCGATGCTGCTTGACTTCGGTGATCTAACGAGAACCGGTGTTTTCAGCACGGTACGGCCGTTGGCCCCGCTATCAGTAATGTGAAATGTCTTCAGTAAAATGTTGGGCATGTAAATTTTTAGCTTGAGCATCTATTATTGTTTGGACAACATGCCCAAGAAGCATGTATAGAAATTTTCAGATCTTCCTAAAGCTGATTTTGGAGTAATGAGCATTTAGGCATTTCACAATTTGAGTCTATCATAAGAGCTCCACTATAATAAAATGTTATTATACATTATTACAGACGTTAAATTTAAAACCACTTAACATCTTGAGAGCTTTTGGATTGCAGTTATAGACATTGTCATTAGCTGTGATACAGGGTAAGAAATTAGGAGTCAAAAGTCAAGCGCCAATGGCCAAAAAGTATCCTACACTAGAACCCATCTTTCACATCACACGCCAAATGTTGTTTTATCGCCAGTTCTGGTACACTATTCTTGCAACTGCTGCAAAAGCGGAGGGAAAGATGAATTGTTTTTAATCCGCGATATTGTTCATGACAACCGATTAGATACATTTGTATCTGATTATTTAAATCATGTATTTTTCAGATTTTAAAGTAATACTATGAAAATGCATGTATTTAAGAACTTTTTGTACTGCACACAGATTGTTTGCAATTAGTTTGAGAAATGTTCCACACACATATATAATTTATTATGTGAATAAAAAGATTATATGCAAGATTTCGTAGTAAATATATGTGTAGGATCCGTATGTTGTTCAATACTTATATAAATATAGTACAAGACTTATATAGTACAATATATAGTGCAATCTTGACTTATATAGTACAATACTTATATAGTATCAGTGACAAAAATTGAAGATTATTTGAAAAGAGAGAATATTTATCATTTTAAAAATACAAAATTTATGACATTTTAAGGAAATTTACTTGACATTTTCGAATTGTGGGAGCAATACATGTTACTTAAAAGTAACATGTATTGCTCCCACAATTCGAAAATTCGGTATGTCAGAAAATTCTGACATACCTAGTATAATGCAGTGTTTTTTAAGATGTGTTTCATGGAACTCTTGAGGTTAAGCAACATGATAGTTTCATGTAATATCTGTGTGTGTGTGTGTTTGTGCACATATGTATATTAATGTATGTATATTAGTGTGTGTGTGTGCATATGTATATTAGTGTGTGTGTGCATATGTATATTAGTGTGTGTGTGCTGTAAAGGAATCGAATTCTGGATCTTCGAAATGGCCAGCCGATGCTCTATCAATGAGCTACTGGGACATGCAAGCTCTTACAGCCACAGTGAACTCTGCAGTGTATGTATATTGTGTCCTTGAGTCAGTGGATGTGATATCTAACGAACGGATGAAACGTTTCAAATGAAAATTTTTACGATTATTATAATCAGTGAATACTGAAAGACTATTGATTTTATAAGCAATCGAATATTTGGAAACCAGCTCCAAACTTTCGAATGAAATTTTGAATAAAAATCATAAAAAATCAGAACCTTTAATATTGTTAAATAAAATATAATTTTTTATTTTTTATTAGAAAATGAATAACAAACTTTGGGATACTAGCATGAGCCATTCTTGATATATTGTACATTTTTCAAATAAATTTTAAAAAATACATGAAACTAAAACTGTGCTAACTACCGTGAAATATGTTTCCATTGCATGTGCAGTATTATGTGACAACTGTGTTAGCATCATCCTGGCCTGGCAGGTTTCATTCATGAGACACTGTTTTGTAATAGTTTTGTATTTTGATATCAAACAATTTGTCAAATGTAATTTATTAGTTAATCTGTCTGTCTGTAATGTTTGTCGATAAATTAACAAAATATCATCAACTTGACATTTCATTTAAAATGTTGCCAAATTAGTAAAAATGACACTAAATTAATAAAAATGATGTCAAATTGATGAATGAATATTCAATATCTCGGAAAATGAAGTTTAATTTATTTGATAATTCCTGTCCCTTTGGGGAAATTAATATTCTTGATTTAAGATATATTGAGTTTCACGGTTGTAATTGTTTCAAATACAATATTTGTGCAAAATAAAAGATAATCCGGTTAAGCTGTGAAGAACGCAAAGTTATTGACAAAATCTTTTTGACATTCCCACCCATTTTATTTGCCCTCGAAAGAGAAACAAAAAGATTCAGCTCCGTTAGGTTCTGTCCCGTTGTCGATACTATAAGCATGGGCACCCATAGCACTCGTCCAGGAGGCAAACTCAAGAATGGCATGTACAATATCGACTACCTTGATCCCCACATTTGGGACCTTGAATGTCCAGGGGAGCGGAAGTGCCTCCTTTCCCTCCCCTATGGGCTCCCATGAGGCTCCCTGCTTATACTAGTAACCTCAGGACAGAACCTAAGGGAGTCAAAGTTTTGATTTCCCCAAGGGTGGAAAAATAGAGTCTTTCCAGACCCCACAAAAGTCTCCGTAAAGTTTGAAGCTTTACACACTTATAGCCATCCTTACACCTTTCTGGTAGGTCGGACGGTCTGGGTCTCAACACTTATAGCTATCTCTCCCGGCCACTCAAACAGCTGCTGTAAGCCCTAGGGTCAGTCGAATGGTCTGGGTCTTCAACATTTATAGCCATGGGTGCCCATAGGGGCATTCAAAGTCACAAATGCAGGTATCAAGCTAGTCGATATTGTACGTCTCATCCATGAGTTTGCCCTCTGGAAAATGTTCAATGGGCGTCCATAGGAGAGCACAAGGGTGTACTTTCGCTCCTGTGAATGTTCAAGGTCAGAAATGTAGGTGTCACGTTAGTAGATATTTACCTCTCATCCTTGAGTTTGGCCATCTCAGGAATAAGTTTTATGGGCACCCTTGAATCCTACTCGTTCAAAACAAGGTCGACCTCTCCTGCAGTTACCACACTATATTTTTTGATTGTACTATATTTTGACACACACACACATACTCCTGCCGGTCGT
The DNA here is from genome assembly GCA_951213105.1 of Amaurobius ferox. Lineage (NCBI taxonomy): Eukaryota > Metazoa > Arthropoda > Arachnida > Araneae > Amaurobiidae > Amaurobius > Amaurobius ferox. Next base: position 58,982,060 of record OX578155.1, on the reverse strand, counting down.
CCAATTTGTTGCTCTAAGTCCTCTGGACGAGCCGGACGGCCTGGGGCTTTCACACACACACATACTCCGGCCGTCCAAATGGTTGCTCAAGCCCTCAGGGCGAGCCGGACGGTCTGGGTCTTCAACACACACACACACTGCCAACGGCTCTACCGTGCTGAAAACACCGGTTCTCGTTAGATTACCGAAGTCAAGCAGCATCGGGCGCGGTTAGTACTTAGGTAGGTGAACACCTGGGAACACCGCGTGCTGTTGGCACATTTTGGGCACGGAAGCCCGGTGGTTTGCGCGCTGCCACAACTGCCGCCGTGTTCATGCGGAGTACGATCACGTTAAACATGTGGGTAAGTCCTTCCGAGAGGTTGGTGGTAGGGGAAGGAGGGTACGGTCCCTGTGGATGCCTCCCCCACTGGGTTCCGATCTAAATTGGGTGGCACTTCCCGGCCGTCCAAACAGTTGCCTTACACCTTTCTAGTAGGTCGGACGGTCTGGGTCTCAACAACACACACACACTCTCTCTCTCGTGTTCTAATCACGTTAATTACATAATGCTCTACCTAATTCTAATTTTTTCAGAATGCAGCTACATATAGAATTTCGTGGCTGTACGTACTCTAATTTAAAATCTCTAATTTTGAATAATGTTTTAATCCCATTTATTACAAAATATTCTACCTGTTTCTAATTTTCTACAGAATGCATCTACATATAAATTGTCATAGTGATACGTGCATTAGCACTCCACAGATACACACACACACTGATGGAAATATTTCCCAAAATGTTCGAAATGTGTTTGCAAGATGTCTAAGTGTATTTTTCAGTCTAAATGTTGTGATTATCCATGAACTTCCTCTATACAATAGCATTAGAAAATAATAAAATTATTCTTTAATTTAGTCAATACTGAATTAATTTAATTGTAATCCAAGAGATAATGTATTTAAAGTGTCTATATTGCTTAATTGTAAGTTATATATCCGCTTCTTTAATCTAGTCAATATTGAATTAATTTAATTCTAATCTAAGAGATAATATATTTAAAATATGTCTAGGTGCTAAATTGTAAGTTATATATCCTATAAAAAGATAAACAAAATTGTGGGAGCTCATTCTCTTGATGTGGCTGCTATAGTAACCTTGAGAGAGAGAGAGAGAGAGCTCCTTCGCTTATCACACTGGCGGTAAAACCAAGTTTGGCGTCTGATTTGAAAGAAAGGTTCTGGCGTAGGATACTTTTTGGCTTACCGCGTCAATGGCAGGCACCAAACTATTTTTATGCAATTGTCAAAATGTTCTACTTGGGTGCAATTTCAAAATTATTTACTTTGTTTACATTATGCGACTCAGAAAATAAATTGCCTTTTATTAGTGTTCTCATCTTTGACACTATTAAGAACTTCCAACCATCCAAACAGATGCTCATGTCCAAGGACGAGTCGGGCAGTCTGGGTCTTTGGCTATTAAGAACTAATGTAATTTTTTAACCAATAAGGAGGGGTTGGAAACACCCCTCTGCATATGTCATGCATCAATCTCTCAAGTACAGTTTCTCGAAAACCTCAGACTGACATGGAGACAGGAAAAGGGGATAGTATAACCAAAGGTGAAAATGAGGTCACACCAAATCTTTTAATAGGCTTTAAGAAAGTTGTCTTATTAAAATACGTTAATTAAAGATCTCTACATAGAAAAAGATTTATTTGTTTGTATAAATAAGTTAAAATATTAAGTATCAAGTATAGTATATTTAGGAATTAGATCTTATACTTCAAATTTTTTATCCATAATTGTATTATTTACATCAACTAATGCCAGGGTGGCTACAGGATCTCAGATAAAAAATTCCCTGATATGTAGTATAACTATCTACTTTTACTGAATATCATTTTAACAAGTATAAAAATGTTAATAAAATTGAAAGTGATAATTAAGGATAAATAATTAAAATTAAATATTTCACATTGAAAAGTATAATAATCAAAGTATAAATATAGTATTTATGCAAAAGTTACAGAACAGCATTATTACAAGAATATTAATCCTTCAAGCATTAAAATTCTAGATATGCTACAAAACTCAATCAAGAATTCATATAGTTAAATATCACTTATTGCAATAAAATTATGTATAAGCAGAAACAGTATGTTTTAAATCTGCTTTTCCTGTCATATGAAATAGCTTGACAACTTTCAAAACAATTAAGATGAGAGAGATCACTGAGAAATGTTGAAATTTGAAAACTCTTTTATTGAAGTGTCCAATAGGCTGTCACCCGTCGCATAAAACATAAGTAAGGAATTCTATACATGGGTATTGTCGTGAGTCAGAAGAAAGCTGTAACTACCAAAACACCTGATGTGAAGAAATTTTGATTGTGCCTCTTTTTCTATATGTCATATGGATAGATTATTAAATAGCTATATGTGGGAAGTTTGGTGCAGGGGTCTTGCTGCAGCACAATAACTTCACGATAAATGTAGCTGACAACCAAACTTTTTAACTATCATATGCTTCATTTTAAGTCAAAGCTTCCTCAAAACATTATTGGCAAAGCCTAACTAACTTAGCAAACTGTTATAATAACTGTTTTAACTTAGCAAATTGTTATAATGATCATAGTTTATTATCAAGTATTTTCCTCGGCGAGACCTCCTACAACAGTATAGCTTCGTTAATAAAGGAATTTTAAACGAAAATATGTCATAAGTAATTTGATTCAATCACATGTTAATCTGATGCGATCATATTATAATCTAATCTAAAGGTAGGATTTGAACCAGTTATTAGGCCCTGTGGCAGGAATGTAGCAACACTGCCGCAGAAAGGAAACGACCCCTTGCAGAAAGATTTTAGTGGCCCCAATTCCACTGCTGTGTTATAGTGTACCTAACAAATATCTGAAAAAAATGAAAAAAGATGTATAAAATTTTAAAACATCCACCATGTAGAACACGCAAAGTATTTTCAAAATGTTTACAGATGGGATCTACAAGTAAGGAAATATAAAAAACTTTAAAATGCTGAATATATTACAGCATTTTTTTATTATATGTAAATTTTTTGAAAACATTTTTATCATTAAAATATCATATTGTTGAAAGATTTGTGTGTTAAAGAGGCTTGTGGCAGAAAACAAAATAATTTTATTCCAGAGTGATTAGGCATTTAACTAGTTAACTTATAAAACCAGACCAGTTATTAGGCCCTTTGGTTCAGTTGCTAAAATCTATATAATAGATTGACTGATGAACCTAAAAATTCTATTCATGATCAGAAAGATAAAAAAAAAGTGGGGTACTTTTATGTTAAAGGAACACTATACGAATGGTTGTTTCTGTCGAAGGCTGTAATGTGATAACAGCTGTTTGCAACAGTTATCCATAGCAATTTGAACATGGGCCTATAACCGCTTCATGGTCTTGCCTCACGATGCTCGCCCGCCCGCTAAAAAGACATCATAGAATTCAGTCCCATTGGCTGGCGAAGTTCGCACATAGCAACAGCTGTTTGTACAAAAGGTGTTCCGTGACTCATAGAGCACTTCGACAGAGAACGACCATTCCTACAGTGCCCCATTAACAGAAAAGTACTAAATTCTGTTCTATTAAGTTATATAGTAAAGACTTTTAAAATATATTCTATGTTGAACCCATACAGGTACTTGTTACTGCCCTTAATAACTTATCACACCAATCAAAGCATATGCTTCAACTTCTATAGATACTAATTTAACTTTCTGAAAGTTACTTATTTACATAAAAATTTATAAAGTTTCAAACAATCATAATAAATGTCTGATGTCAAACAAATAAGACAGCTAGTAATGCAAAAAATACTAAATGTGTTTTTTAATAAAATACTGTATTCGCTAATCTTAATTCTTTAGATCAACTCCATAAGAGTTTGACAGATGTCAAGTTTCAAAATATAAACAAATACCGGATTATGACAAACAAGATGACGTAGTTAATTGATATGTAGAATATGTAAGGAAATCAGGATAAATGTTGAATATTTAAGAGGTCTGGTATTTAAATACAATGTACATAAACATGATAAAATTCTTATTACAGCATAAACTAACACGCCCCAAATAAATGTTATTAAAATTGCACCAAAACTTGAATTTACTGCAAGAAAATTGTAATACACAACTTTTGATTTATCAAATAAAATTTACCTCTTTAATTTTGTTTCTTTTTTCTCGAATATCAGGATCTGACGGTTCACCTCCCCTGGTACCAGGTCCACCAGGGTGATCACGAATAATGTCATTTAACTCCGAAGCTCCAAAATCAATCTTTTTGACAGTCATGGGCATTTGCGCTACATTATTAAGCCACTGGTCTTGAGAAAGTAAATCAGAATCTTTATTTAACGCAGCTTTAACTAGCGTTTGAGAAGAACTAGCAACAATTTGCTGTTGATCACTTTTAACTAAAGGAATTTCAACTTGCGCTTTGTCCATGTTCTCTTTCAAATTTTTCTGACGCTCTTTCTCAAGATCTTCTTGGATTTTAAGTATTAATTTTGCTTTATCTACTATTTTATGAGGGTCTACATTATTTACATCGTGGTGCCTCACCACGTTACTCCCATCATTGTAGAGGGGGGGCGGTGGTAATAGTAAGTCTGATCCAGCATCTCGTATGTGGCGATATGCAGAGTTGATAGATCCAGAGCGCAGTTCGGGAAGGAAAAAGAATGTACCAATACATACAGCCACAAAAGTTGCAAGCACCAATAACACTATATATTTTTCACGTAATCTTAAAGTTTTTCGGCCCGCAGCAGTCACGGGAGCGCCGTTTATATAACGCTGGTATGTCGGTAACACCGAGCTCGCCGCCATTTTACATGTCTGCTAGCGATTTGTGATAAAAATCAACTTGAGGTTTTAAGATAACTTTCTTCCACCAGATGGCGCAAACTTATAGCACGTCGACAAAATTGTTGATGCCATGCCGAAAAACATGAGAAAAAGAATTTAAAATGTGGGGCTCAGCTATAGTACTCATGGAAGTCAGATTTCACTCATAAATTATAAACATGGCAAATGCATTAAAAATATTTGTTTTCTAAATCCATGGAAAGATTAATTATGGTTAAAAAAAGTTAATGGATATGCTAAGAGGTTTTGGGAATGATTCAATGAATTTGACTCAAATTGATTAATTTGATTCATTGAATTGAATGACTCAGTATTTTGTTTGTTGTACAGTACGCTTCAATATTATTATGGTATATAGAGTACGCTTCGAGATTATTATAACAAAAATTATATGTATAAGAAATCGCATATAATCCTTGAATGAAACCATATGTTATGGGATCATATTAATTTGTCTATTACGGACTATGAGGGATGAGAGTCGACCCGCTGTTTTGTGTAGTACTCAGAAATAGTTCTTAGTGTTAGTAAGTTGAAACCTTTTAAGAAATGATGACAAAAATGCAAATTCCTAATTAATTCATTTCTGATTTTTTAAGTAGTGTTGTTTCTCATTTGCAAAACTTTCATATAAGATAAAATTAATAATTCTAATGATTAAAATACTATTGGCACTTTCAAATACTCATATTTCCTAGTTACAGAACTTGTGGCAAATTAATAATTTAAGAGAGCCCCCTATGATGTCACTAACTATTTTACTAATCCTATCAAAACAGATTATCAATTTATAGATGAGGTATATTAAGCACACCGGATTTGTACATTTATGATATGTTACTAATTTCTTTTCTCAAAGGTAGAATGCAGTAGAATCTAGTTAATTTGAACTTGAGGAGCATGGCTAGTTGTATCAAATTTATTGCACCATCATTTTCAAATCCTTTACCTTTTATAATACTATGCTATTGAAGTATAAATACGCCTATTACCCTGTTGATGATCATTTATATTTTGAATTGTTAAGAGTGAGTTAATCATTCTTTTACAGTTACCAGGATATATTTGTAAATACATAATATATATAAATTGTAGTGAAATTCAAATTAAAGTGATTTTATGATTGAATCCATCTAATAAACACTCAATGGAAGGCAAATTAAAAATAAATTAAAGTACTGCTTTAATTCTACTTTGTATGATTTTTTTTTTTCAAAAAGTGAATTTCTGAAAGACCTGTTTCGCTGCTTGATCTTAAAGCTTCAGCTTCATAGTAAATCCACCATAGCACAGAACTTGGCCACACGTTTTATTGCCGTAAACCCTTGGGTTGGCTGTGTGGTCTGGGCCTTCCATCATAGCACAGAACTGTAAATTATAATAGATTTTCTGACTAGACCATCACCATTGCAGACTGCTCAAACTTTTTTAATTTTAATCTACTGTAAGGTAACTATTCGAATATAAGATGTGTCAAAAATGGTTCAGTCAAAAGTATTTATTAAATACTGGAATTAACCAGCATTGTTCAGGTCCTAAATAAGAAATCATTACTTATAAATAATTAAATAAGCACCTGCTGTTTAAATAATACATTTATGCTCAAAATCGCATGCTCTCTGAAAAAAAAAATTCTATGTAATGTGAAACCAGTTTAACCACCATCCAATCACAATTCTTCACAAATACAGAAAAAAGGAAAAATTATATAAATGTACAGAATAGAAATCTTATTAAATATGTTTGTTAATAGATGGCAATAGAGGTCTAGCCATGAAGGAAGAATAGCCAATTATTTCGAGTGGAAGAGGTCTGTTTGGAAGAAAATAATTTAGAAATTTAAAGAGTTTGTTTGCTTAAAACATTTATAAATTATGAACCGATGGGTTTTATGAAATTATTTGTTGTTTAGGAGCAGTGTATTATATTTGTAGTAGCTGGTGTTTAATTATAAACATTAGATTGATCGACAATTTTCGTGCATCACATTATAAAAATTGGAAAGATTTCAAACGCACATGAAAATTTTATATAATTTTTTTTAATCATGAAAATATGTCTATTAATCATATGGATTCCATTCAAAGTTTGTTTAAAAGATAATTTTTCTATCTTTCCGATGGTATCAATATGAAAACTGTGTAATAATATTTTTGGTCACTAAAGAATCTATTTGTGCGAATGCTGTAAATCAGACCAAAATTGATGTAAATCAGACTAAAACATAAAATAACTAAAAACTAATTCAAAATTTTTAAAAATAGTGCCAAGGGGGCACCCATTTAGTTCCTGAAGTACTTGTGTACCAAATTTCATGGTCGTATGATGCTTAGATTTCTGGCTACAGATTCCTTTATTCTGTAAGACTAGAAACTGTACTCGGCATTGCCCAGGATTTAAAGTAAGGATTAATTGAATTCATTCATTACATTTTTTTAAAAGACTTAGTTGCCTGCTGTGCGAGCATACACTTAAATTGCAAAACCCACATGAGGACATGTGCAACCTAAATTTAAGCACCTAATCACACCTTAGACTGCTGCTCAGATATGTAATATGCCTTGGTCCTGACAATAAGAACATAGAATGTTATGCCCTAACATAACTGCATATTATGTCTTAAATATACCTTTTGCCCCCCCCCCCCCCCCTGTGCAGGTGTATAAGCTTTTTTGATACACCATAAATAAGCTATTTTGATACACACTAAATGAGCTCTTTCGATACACCCTAAATAAGCTCTTTTGATACGCCCAAAATAACCAATTTAATACACCCTAAATAATCTTTTTTGATGCTCCCAAAATTTAAATAAGCTCTTTTGAAACTCTATAAATAAGCTCCTAAATACGCTAAATATCCTTTTATTCACCCCAATTGCACCTTTTACCCTCTGTGTGGACAGAATATACTTTGAATATGCTCTTTTAATACACCCTATATAAGCTCCTTCGATTGAAATTAATAGCATGTTTTTTAAATGAAGCTTCCGAAACCAGTTACTTCCATTATTTTTGGTTTAATCTTCTTATTTTGTATCACATTCACTACTACCTTTAGGTGTTACAAATATATGTATTCCACTGTTTTTTGGTCTATAGTTCTTGCTTAGTGTTTGTTAAGTAAAGATTGTTTTGAACAAATGGAAAGGGAACAAAATCCCTCAAAACAATTGTCATGTAATTTGCATGTATCAGCATTCTTTAAGGAAATGTTCAATTTGAATGTGCTAATCCTTTTCAGCATTCATTGGTTAAAATTTTATTGTACGTGTTGTGAGATGAAAAAATGCCTTGTTCTTATAAATCCATATACAGTAAAACTTTGATTAACCGTCACCATCAGGACTAATGTTGTGATGGATAACCGAATAGACGGATAACAGAAATCTCTTAATACATATGTACAGTAATGTGATTTCACTGCAGGCTTGGGACGAAAATGAAAATAAAATCCTTTAAAAGTAAACAATACATACATATTGTATTTATTTTACAAAACGATCAATATAAACTTCAATATAAGAGTAGTAATGTACAGAAATTTATCGTAATACCATAAATATATCTTAATACCATGACGGATAATCGGTAATATCGTAATACCATGATGGATAACAGAGACTGACGGTTAATGGAAGTTTTACTGTACTCATATAAATCCTTTTATTCACAGGTGTTTCTGAAAAATTAAAAAAGATTACATTCTAAAAATCATCTATACATATGCTGCTCCTGAAGGATTAATTTATAAGACAGTCTTTGACAACTTAATAAGGCCATATGTTATATACATATGGTAAAAGTCATGAAATGTTGAATTGAAAACAAGATAAATTGTTTATGATGTAAATGCTAATGGTCATCGATATTGGTGAAAATATATTTATAAGGTATTCCACAAAGAATTTAACAGAAAAGTTAATTAAAAAAAAGAATATGTATAATACTCACCTATTTATTTTTAGGTATGTCAAAAATTATTTAATCAAAACTCTGATTTAATCATTTATCTCCATACTCATGTTAGTAAAAACCCTATAGTTGCAAGTGTGTCAGAAGTGATTTAAAAAAAGAAAAATTTTAATATGCAAAATGTAAACAACTGTTTTTCTTTGACATTGCTTTATTTAAATTATCATCAGGTATGCCAAAAAGAATTTTTAAAATGGTATATTTGAGTATTCGTATCTATTCTTGTTAACAAATCATGTAATTATTTGGTATCCAAAACAGTCATCTTTGTATTCATAATGGTTGCAACATATTTGCCTCTGATATATGTCAGGAATGATTCAATCAAAAAAGAAGTCAAATGTTCATTTCTTTTCTCATATTTGTGAATGTGATTTATTGCTACGAATTTATTTGAATATTGATATCCATATTCCTACCGATGAAAAGAAAATTATTTGTAAGTTGTGCAAGACAGCGTTTAGTTCAATGGGCAATCAGAAGACTCTCCCATCCTTACCCATGGTAGTAAACAACTATTTATTTGTGTAAAGTGGCAGAAAGAATTTAACTCAAAGAAACATTTGATTGCTCATGCTGGTAATCATCTCCATAATACTGGAGATAAAATATTTCTTTGTGAGGTTTGCCAGAAAGAATTTGAAAGAAAGGATCATTTAAATATCAAGAGACTAGTTCAAAAGGCTAGTTTGCAGTAGCCTGTGAGTCATCAAATCTTGAATTCTTTAAATAATGTACTGAACATATTCATGGTATGGAGTTACATTTTTCAATGTTTTCTGTGAGGATGTCAATGCAGAAAAAATATCGTTGAGAGTAGATATAAAATAGCACTATAGGTATCCCAAACCAAGTGTCCCAAACCTGACTGGGCTAATCCGGAGATTAGGTCACCTTGGTTAAATCGGAGAAGACGCCACGCACTTTGTGAGGTTAAATCGGAGAAGACGCCACGCACTTTGTGAGCGCTTTATATTGCAATCTGGTAACCTCTTGTATCGGATGTTTTCGGCGGAAATTGTGTAACATCCAATAAGAATACGTTTTTGTGTTTGCTACAGTTTTTTGATGTAAAAGAACATTTCTATCAATATTTTTGGCCATTGTTGTGCGTGTTTGCTTGTTCTTTCGTTATATGATTTATTTTGGAGAAAGTGATTTTGCTACGTGCGATATGCACAGATAAAATTGTAGCATATTCTGTGTCTGGGCGCCGCAGGCGACCGTTCCTAATAAACCGGAGATCACTGGGGGCCCCGTTCCGGTATAGAACGACCTTTAGGTCGAACCCCTGCCCTTGTACGGACCACCGATACATCCGTTCCACAATTTTCGATCTTTAGATCGAATCCCTGCCTTTACACGGACCTGTAGGTCGAACCCCTTCCTTTATATGGATCCTCAGTTAGATGGAGAAAGCGATCTTGATACGTGCGATATGCACAGATAAAATTGTAGCATAAAAATATTAAATTTTACAAAAATCTGATTTTGGAACGTTTACATGAGTATTATTATTTTTTTTTATTCTGCAGTTTTATAAAGTTATTTAATTTTCTTAAAATACACAAAAATCTGATTTTGTAACGTTTTTTTGAGTATTATTCACTGTTATTTAAGTTAAATTAAATTATCATTTATATTAGAAAATCTTGTTTAGAACAAACACAATAGTCTGTCTTTAGAAATAGGGTTCTTCTACCAAAACATCATTTTGGTAGGAGGAGCCTATTTCTAATGACGGTAAATGACATAACTGAGGATGGGTGGAGTCAATTTCAAAACACGGAAGAAAGCGCCAACCACAGGCCAACTTGGCCCGATTTTGTACTTAGAAAAAAATTTGCGGTGACCTGATCTCCGGATTTACCCCTGACTGATTGTAGTTACTTCAAATTTAAAATGGTGACAAGCTATGAAGTAAATGCCGAAATCTCGCTTGATGCCCACTTCATAGCTTAGTCACATTGAAGAAAGTAACTCAAGCGTTTCCAAAAACAATCATAGTATCTGTCTCGTATTTTATTTGAGGAAACATTTACACTGAATTTACTTTATCATACATAAAACAAGAAAGATCAATCATGCTTAAAGCATTGATTATGAAACACTTTCCAACTTCAATGCAATTTTATTTAAACATGTCTAAAATGCAATACATTCCTCGGTAATATTTTAAAAGTTATCACAATACTACATTAATTTATTATATTTGAAACCTTAAACCTTCATCGAAAAAAATTAACTTCATTCAAATGACGGCATTAAAGTATAAATTGCCTGGTTTAAACATCTCTAAAATGTTATACATTCCTCGGTAATAATTTTAGAATTATCATAATACTACGATAATTTATTATATTTGAAAACTTCATCGAAAACAACTGAAATCCATTCAAATGACGTCATAAAAAAATAACACGCCTGGCTCTCTCTATAAAAGCAACATTTCATTCATAAATAATTCCCTCATTCATGTCATTCATCACAATACTATAATAATTTATTTTATTTAAAAATTAAGACCATTGAGCTGCAAGTAAGTAAAAATCTATGCGTAAAACTTCATCGAAAAATATCGTCGTCCTCTTTCTAAAATCAATGAATTCATATCAGCTAAGCAGACTCCATGGACTAAATGATTTTGTGTTAAAGAATTACAGCGATTCTAATACAACTCATTCTACATATTTTGCTGTTTACATTTTACATAGGTGAAAAATAGGCTTAATAGTAGAAATAATCAAATTTGGAAGAGCATTTAAACTGAAATATATTGTCATTGCGTTGTTTCAGTATGTAGATGCACAGAATTTAGGCAAAAATAAAGTAATTTTAGGACGGATACAACACTCAAATGAATTAAAAAGAACTTTAAAAATCACGATTTTGACACAAGATGGATGCCATATATCATTTTGAAGTGGGTCATGTGATCGTTTCATATCATGGACACGTGATCGCTTAATATAAGAGGTGTTATTATTATTTTAATTTTTAATTAAAAAACAACTGAATATATTTCGATGAATTTTTTTTTATATATTTTATGGAACAATTTGAATATTGCCTAAAATTTTCGAAGCAATTTGTGAATTTTAAATCCGCTTGAAAAATTAGGTCCCATAGGGCTCAATGTATTCCATTTTTTCAACCCGGGTTCAATCCAAAACTAATTGGGTGATATTATTCATTTATATTCCCATAGGTCCTATAGACCGTCTGAACAACATACTAAAATTTCATTTTGATTAAGTCATTTTTACGGCAGTTATCGTGCTAACGGACAGACAGACAGAATGAACAAAGTCATAAACACTTTTCAACTTTGTTGTAAAGTGTTAAAAAGAGAAGATATTTGTGTATCTGTATATGCCATCCGTATCGGAAAATCAAAGCTTTGAACAACGGCATGTTCATTTACTTGTTAAAATGTGAGCTTTAAAATAAAAAATAATAAATCTAATGCCAGAAGAACAGCTGATTATGTGCCCCAAAGAGGTCATCTACAAGTGCAATGATAAATCTAAACCTCTGAGAGTAATGAGATCATATAAAATCCTTAAACTAAATTTTGGGCACATATTGTAAATGATCTTTTTTTTTTCTTTTTTTAATGAAGAAAGACGTGCACTTTGCCGTTAAACGTATCAAAGTATCCAGCAAGGGTACTTTTGTTCGGATATTTGGAAAATGTTCTGAATGCAAGTCTATATTTATTGGTAGTAATTCGCTGCAAATACAGCAAAAACTTTCAAGGATGCCAATCAGTGCACAAACGGTGAATTACAGGCCCAATCAGAGAATTAATTTCTAAATTGCTTGCAGAAAAAAATATTTCTGCAAGTTTATACAGAAAACTATCAGCACAAAGCTGAATGACGTTCGATGACATTGAACCAAAAAGTTTACCACCAGCAGCAGCATTGCGGACAGTAACTCCGTATAATGAAGCTAAAGTGAAAATAAGAATGGGCGGATTCATTAAAATCCAGTAATCAGCATCAGTGAGATGAAGTATGATAATGAATACCAAGAAGTTATAAAAGCCATTGGCTTAGATCCCTTTTTTGTTCAATACTAGATGATTTCTCAACAACATGTACCTATACTTCTAAGCGATAATGCTGAATCCTTAATTATTGCAGTGGACGCTACTGGTGATTTCTTGAGACATGTGAAATAACTGTTTGGTAACAAATCGTCACATATATTTTATATGAAATTGTGGTGCGTGACAGCATACATAACATGTAATATGCAATCAGTAGGATGTTGTCCAAGAAACATAATGCACATAGCATTTTGCAATGACTTGCTGCATGGAAGAAAGAATGTGCCCCTTCCTCAAAAGAAATAGTATGTGACCATTCCATTGTTCTACTACTGTTAAAACTTTTACATAATTTAAAAGCTTGTGTGAATATTAAATGTTTGTGCATCATTGCTGGTGAACTAAGACGGTTTTGCTACAAACTGTTTTATTCGGTGTGATATAGCTCATACAATAAAATTATTTTCAACATCTAAAGCACTGAAAGGTAAAATTGGTAGGATAACAAACTTTCACACAGTTTAAAAGCTTGTGCGAATATTAAATGTTTGTGCATCATTGCTGGTGGATGAAGACGGCTTTGTTACAAACTGTTTTATTCGGTGTGAATATATCACAAATATCGAGTAACTGCCAATTTTTCAAAATTGTTTTGAATGTAGCAACATCACAGATTACATCGAAGACTTGCAAAAACATAACTGCAGCTCATACAATAAAATTATTTTCAACATCTAAAGCACTGAAAGGTAAAATTAGTAGAATAACAAACTTTCACACAATTTAAAATCTTGTGCGAATATTAAATGTTTGTGCATCATTGCTGGTGGGCAAAGACGGCTTTGTTACAAATTGCTTTATTCAGTGTGATATAGCTCATACAATAAAATTATTTTCAACATCTAAAGCACTGAAAGGTAAAATTAGTAGGATACACCTGTGGTATATTCGTAGCTTGGCATAAATATCGAGTAACTGCAAAATTTTCAAAATTGTTCTGAATGTAGCAATATCACGAATTACATCGAAGACTTGCAAAAACATAACTGCAGTTCTTATGGAATTTTGTGAAATTAAAGATCTTTCAAATGACATTAGAATGATTTTGCCTGAAAGTACAATCACTTGAATGGCAGAAAATGCGTTTACATCAGTATCCATCTGTTAAAGAAACTTCTACCTGTTCTGACAATACTGCTTATCTAATTCATATACCAATAAAACTGTTATTTTGTACGGTATGAAGGAGGCAAATGTGAAGAACGTATGCACATAATAATGCTTTTGTGCACGAGATGAGATGCTTTACGATTCCAGAACTGCTTTGCACTGGATATATAGAGACGAATTCACGCTTTCAAATATTACTAATGTCTTCATAGTGGCCTTTACAACCACTTATGCGCGTTTACATTTGTATGCTGAGATGGAGAAATTGGAAGAAGCTGTTTTATACACTCATACGGACATTATAATTATGAAACTACAGGAAATAACGAACCTCCTCTTGGAAACTGTTTGAGAGAATTCACGGATGATCTACAGTGGAACTGTATTACTTCATTTGTGTCTCGTAAGTTTGTATAGAATGTTGATAATTATACATAATATTTATTTATATGCAAAACCTTTTCTAATGAATAAAAAATATTTCATTTTATGATATCATTTACATAATATTTATGGCCCTCTCGTTTTCTTTATCTTTAGAGGAGGTCCTAAGAATGATGCATACATACACTACAGAAAACAATGAAATAACTTGTAAAGCTCTTACACTTTAAAGTGAAAGGTAATACGTTATAATTGTAATCACATGGACCAACAATACCGATTTTTCAAATTTTTTCTTGTGAAATTTGAAAAAAAATAAATAAATAAACCCATTAGCTGCTTAAAAATAGATTCTGGTATGGAAAAGTCGAGGTGAGTTGTACTCCAGTTAATTTTATGCGAATCACATTTATGATTGGGGTATCTGGTTGAAATCGGAGCGTTACGAGAAATGTAAACACTTCAAACGCTTATATCTCCGAACCTAATAGATATAAATGTAAGCAATTTTTTCTTGTTTTGTCGGAATTAGGGTATATATTATGAATATATAAAAATTATTTATTTATTTTAATTTACAGTCAAAATATCTTTGAAACTGTAAAAGATTGATATAAATAATAAGGGGCAAAACTGTGTATTAGAAAATCTAGTTTCTAGATCTACAGTTTGCATTTAAGAAGCTCATATAGTTTTTGAAACTCATATAGTTTTGGCTTGTCAAGTTGAAGAAGATTGAAATTTTCCTTCTTCCAAGTTTGTAATGGTTATATCTCTAAAACTAAAAGTGTTTGTTATGAACAATAGCCAACAATTTCTAGCTCTTTGAAAGCACTATAAGTGTATATAACTAGATGTTGGATATATAATTAGATTCTCATTCAAAGATGCTCTAAACGTCTCTGCCCATAGAGGTTCAAAAGTGAAAGAACGTAATGGGTTTGTATTGATGTCAATTGTTCTGCAATATATAATTCCGCATGTCTTTTAATTTACGCGATTTTCTTATATTCCGATTTCTTGGAGTATATAATATTTACTTACAGCAATATGTACTACCATTTCATAACAAACTGTTCACTTATCAATGTCATTAGGATAATAATTTTGTAAACAGTTAATTGTCCTCTGCTGCATGCTGAACACTAAAAGAGCAATTTAGTTTCGTACCTCTGATATATAAACTTTTCCCTTTTGTCTAATAGCTTCAAATTTCAATCACTTGTTTTGCATTCAAATTTTTATGAAAATATATAATTTATTTGTAGTTTAAATGCACTATTTTGTTTTGCTTCTGATTCTTCGTAAATGGTTTTTAATTCTGTGAGAATCATTATTTGAAAGTTATTTTCTGTACGTAGTATGTACAAATATGAAAACCAATGATAATCTCTTTTGATGTCATCTTTTCTGAAATAATTCCGCCCTGTCTTAAAATTAAAGATATTGTCAAAAATACAAAACACTTCGCAAAATATAAAATTAAAATCTATGCCTGAACAAACTTATCTTATCCTTCTCTCTATTTGCATTAAAAATAAAAATAAATAAATAAATAACCGGAATATATTAAATGGGAGTATATCAATTATTGTCCCTATATACATATTATAATGCGTAGGGAAAGTATTGTGACGGTGTCGAAAATTTGAATTTGATTTTTCAACGATAGAGTACGTCCCTGAACTCGATTTTTTTTTTTAGATAATGTCTGTTGTTGCTGAGACTCAGACCATTCGACCTGCCATAAAGATGAGATAATGTCTGTGTAAGTCGAATAGAGCGTTTCGAATGTATTTGGTACAAGAGTTACAATTTATGAATACAAGAAACCTATTAATTTTAAACACAATCGAATGTTCGAAAGGTCCCCAGATTTTAAAATATAATTTTGGAAAAATCATCAAAAAATCAGAATCTTTAATAATACTAGACAGATTAACTAGCGTGTGGTTCAACTCGACGTTCTCATACCGGAATAATTTTTTTCTTTTCAAATTTTACAAGGAAATTATTTAAAAATCGGTATCGTATGTCCAATTGATTACGACTCTAGCTTATTATCCTTCACTTTAAAGGGCTTGAAAAATATTTGGATTGATACCTTAATTGACTCCTCCTTCCAAAGAGGCTAATGATACCACGAAAAAAAATTTCACCACGGCTGTTTTAAATGTACAATATAAATGTACTACATAAAAAGCACAATTTTAATTTAACACCATAAAAATAAATTCAATTAAAATGGATTAAAAGAATCAATAACGAGTTTCACAAAGTGCTTCACAATTGCATCCCATGGCAAGTGTGTAATGTTTCAGCCTCTTGTGTCACAGAGATTTTTGGAGGGCCTGAAAAGACTGCTTACTACCCCTGAGGAAGTCGAAACTTCGGCTCCGTTAGGTTCTGTTCTGAGGGCAGTAGTATTAAGCAGGGAACTCATGCTATGGGAGCCCGTAGAGTACTGCAAGGAATCACTTAAGCTGAACTGAATATTCAAGGTTACAAGCTAGCGATATTATTGCATCATCGTTGAGTTCCCTCCTGGAAAATGTTATATGGGCGTCAATAGTGGAGGGAAAGGATGATCCTTGCAGTCCCTTAGACGTTCAAGGTTAGACTTGTAGGTCTCAATCTAGTCGATATTGAACGCCTCATCCTTGAGCTTAATGCCGATGAAATTAGTTCTAAGGTGTCCTTGCCATGGGCGGCCATAAGGGAACGCTTGGTGGAACTTACCATACCTTGTACATTTAAAGTTATAAATGTAGATTACAAGCAAGTCAATATGGAATGCCTCAGAACTTACTCGTAATACTAAGTTTATCGCCTCTGGAATTAGTTCTATGGGCGTTCTTGCCATGAGCTCCCATAATAGAACACAAGAGAAACTTGCCCTCAGATGGACGTTTAAGGTTACAAATGTAGTCTTCAATCTAGTAGATATTGAACTCCTTATCTTTGAGTTTTCCTTCTGGTAAATGTCACATGGGCGCCCATAGTGGTGGGCAAGGAGGACACTTGCCCTCCCATAGACATTCAAGTTTAAACATGTCCACTAATCGATACTGAACGCCTCAACCTTCAGTTTGTCACCATGAAAAAGTTCTATGGCCACCCATAGGAGAGGACAAGGGGTTGAAGGTCCAGGCCGTCTGACTCGTCCGAGGAGTTGAGCAGCTATTTGGGCGGCCGGAGAGAACAGGGGGTATACTAGCTCTCCCTTGGGACGTTCAAGATCACAAATGTAGATTTCAAGCTAGTCGAAATTGTAGGTATCATCATATTTTGCGTTTTGCCACGGGCGCCCATAGTGGAGTGTAAGGGGGTCGTTTACCTTCCCCTGGACGTTTAAGGTAACAAATGTAAACATTAAGATTGTCAATTTTTTACGTCTCATACTTTAGTTTGACCACCCCAGGAAAAAGTTTTTTAGCGGCCTTTAATCCTACTTCTTTGAATCAAGGTCGACTCCTTCCTACAATTACCACACTATGTTCTTGATAGTACAATATTTTTGATACTCTCTCATCCAATAAAATCAGAAGTTACTCGTAATACTAGTTGTTTGATAGCCTTGAAAAGACTTTAGAAAATAAATAAATAAATAATATAATAGAAAAAAGTAATAAAAATTATTAATAATAAAATAAAATTCAAATAGAATATATATATATATACACGTGTGTGTGTGTTGTCAATATCAAAATCGAGCATAGACTAATTGAACCGTAAATTTCCGCAAAAAGCAAACAAAGAACTCTCGTCATTCATCTGCTGTCACTGAAATTCCCAACGTTTTTTCACGAGACATGTTGGTGTGAGTGCGTTGCGGAGATTAACCATTGGTGGTCTCCCTACATCTTTCTCAATCTCTGATTGGACTACTGGAGGGTGCTGCCTCTCTCTCTAACGCATCGTGAATAAACATTGATTTGATTCGGCTTCATGATTTGTTTCTTATGGGTCTCGAAAATTATGGAATCTTGAAACATGTTGATTTAAAATAGAAGCTCTTGCATTAGGGATTATGCCGGATTTGCCGTAGCGTTTATCCCAAAGCCATCTCTCAGTCAGTCAGTCAGAGTAGAAGCTCTTTTTTTCGTGTAAATACTGTAAATTGCATAATTATGTGAGATTCAAAAGTTTAAAACGGAGAACGGCTGAAAAGTATTTCTGATATTCTCATAGCAATGGGAGATGTTATAATTCACACAATCATTAGCTCCTGTAAAAAGCATATAAGTAAGGATTTGCAGTGGAAACTATTTATGAGTCGTAAATAATTTTGCAATTACGTTAAATATTTGTGCCTGACGTATTAGAAAAAAATGTCTACAACAAATATTAAAATCAACACTGGTTTATTCATAATGATGCATATGAAAGAAAGAATTTACTAAATTTATGTAATTTTCCCCCAAATATTGAAAAAAATAGTACATCATCATTTGCTAATATATTACAGCAAGAAACTATTTGTGTATGAAATGTCACAAAACACTTTTAATGAAAGTAATTCAAATACACATAAACTTATGCACACAGGTGAAAAGCAATTTTCTTGTGAAATATCTCGGAAAGAAATTAAACAAAAAGGTCATTTGAATTCCCATAAACGTGTGCAGTCTGGTAAAAAATCATTTGCATGTCAAATATGTCAGAAAGTATTTACACGCAAATGTTATTTACATAGACATGAACTTGTGCACACTGGTGAAAAACCATATTCATGTGTACTTTGCCAGAAACTATTTGCACAAAAGAGTTATTTAGATACACATAAGCTTTTGCACATAGGTGAAAAACCATTTGCATGTGAAATATGTAGAAAAACATTTGCACGTAAAAGTCAATTGGAGTCGCATACACTTGTGCACACAGGAGAAAAACGATTTGCATGTGAAATGTGTCAGAAAGTATTTGCACATAAAAGTCATTTAAATACACATAGACGTGTGCATACTGGTGAAAAACCATTTTCATGTGAAATATGTCAGAAAGTATTTGCACATAAATGTAGTTTGAATTCACATAAGCTTGTGCACACAGGTAAACTACATATATGTGAAATATGTCAGAAAGCATATGAACAAAAATATAGTTTGAATGCACACAAACTTGTGCATACAGGTGAAAAACTATTTTCATGTGAAATATGTAAGAAGTCATTTACGCATAAAAGTTATTTAAATACACACAAAATTGTGCATACTGGTGAAAAACCATTTACATGTGAAATATGTCTTAAAACATTTACCCATAAAGGTCATTTGAATTCACATAAACTTGTGCACACACGTAAAAAACCATGTGTATGTGAAATATGTCAGAAAGTATTTACACATAAAACTAATTTAAATGAACATAGACTTATGCACATTGGTGCAAAACCATTCGTATGTGAAATATGTCACAAAGAATTCGCACGAAAAGGTTGTTTAAATAAACATAAACTTGTGCACACAGATGAAAAATCATTTAACACAGAAGTTGCTTCCGTATAATTGTGTGCACACATGTCTGTTTCAGTATAAATGTGTGCACACATCTGTTTCAGTATAAATGTGTGCACACATGTCTGTTGCAATATAAATGTGTGCACACATGTCTGTTTCAGTATAAATGTGTGCACACATGTCTGTTTCAGTATAAATGTGTGCACACATGTCTGTTTCAGTATAAATGTGTGAAAAGTCAATTGTAAGTAAGATATGTTGGTTAATATTTGTACAAAAATGTCATTTGAATCTACATAAAATCGTGCACAAGTCAAAAACCATTTGCATGCAAAATATGTCAAAGCATTTACAGAAAACAGAATTTTAAATAAAAATAAACTTGTTCATACTGGTTAAAAACCATTTGTATATCAAGTACAGTAGATTCTATGTATAACCGGTGGTGGCTCATGACTTCAGGAATGGGTAAAGCAGATTCAGCGGTGGGACTCCCCCGCCTCCTCGACAACAAACATCATCTAAACATGTCATGCTACTGGCACAGGTGTTATCAAATATTATCTAAAAATAACCAGACAAGTCTGAAAATTCGCGAAATAGTAATAATAATACTCCATTCAACCAATAACTTTAAGTGAAGCCGCAAGTATCCTGAGTTGCTTGCTTCACCTTATGAGCAGCCACTGCGTATAGTAAAGCTGAGAAATATTTGTTATAACCAATATTTGCAATAACTGATAAAATATTTAGGTGTCGAAAACCCAGACCATCCGACTCGTTCAAGGACTAAGAGCAGCAAGATGGATGGCTGTGAGAGAGACAATAAGAACGACTTGTGTGACTGCATATTGTGAAAAAAATTATTATATAGTAAGGTTGAAATGTGTTGCTCTTTTATTTACACTGAAAAAAAAAAATTAACTTTCCTTTAAACATTTGAACACATTTGCTTAGCACTTTTCCTATTGCATCTAAATTGTTGCTGTAGTTAACGTTGTGGGCTTTAAAATAGTTACACAAATTTTTGTGGTTCTGCAAAATTCGATGTCATTCTCCCTCTTTTTTAATAAATTTTAGTTTCTTCACATCCAGATTCATTAGACATATTAGCAACTGCAACAATAATTCCATAATCAGCCTCTTGTGTTTTTGTTTTAGATCTGTCATAGCTTGCAGCATAACCATTAAAAATAAGACCTCGAAAACTTCTATTTCTCGTAACCTATTCCACATTGATCTATCATTACACGCAGGATCAGAAATGAAGAATTGTTGAATTTCTCTTAAAAACTATGCATGCTTTAGCAGTTTTTGAACATCACACCAGGTATTATTTTAAATTTCTTGGGCAAACTTCATGTGTTAGGCTATCTCAACGAATCTTGGGATGTGTTTACTCAATGTATTTGGGGATGAATGTTTGTTGTACCAAACTAATTGCTGCTGCTGGGAATTTTGCTTTTATTCCAAGAAGTGTCATGAAAATAATTTTTTCTTTTCCTCTCCCATACGAAATAATTCTCAATATCTGATGTACAGATATCTAATTGTTCACTATAAGTATAATTTTGTGATAATATTGCAGATCAAATGTGACATGATAAAAAAAAATGCGTAATAATATATGCTCTGCTATATTGGAGCTTGCTATAAGTGGGCTTAAATGTGAAAAAAAATTTGCATGTGAAAGTAATTTGACCAAAACATAAATTTGTGCACACAAAAAGAAAACCTCTATATATGACAAAACAATGAAAAAAAAAATTTAAATAGCATTTGCTTATACTGGTGTCTGATAGCAAATTATTTACAAGTCATTTAAAATTGACAAGAAAAATATGATGGTGAATGACAATATGTATCAAACTGTCTTAAATGCAGCTTCATTGGGGGTTATTGTGGATATATAATTATATTTAAATCAAAATTGTAGAATTTTATTTAATTCCGAATTGTAGAATAATATTGTGAAAACAAATATACCCAGAAACAAAATATTTAAAATTATCAAATGTAATAGATAATCCTAATGGTAAAAAATAATTTATTCATTTTTAAATTTTCTTCAATTTCAAATTCAGATACACAATATTAATATGAACATTAATGTTAAGAATGTAGATGAACTTCCTTTAGTACATAATATTCATGTACGAACCAGAATAATGTCTCTGTCAAATGAGGCAATTTTACTGGCTGCTATTGCAGTAATCATGAGTAGTCACTTCGTGTGACAGGCTAGTAAAGGCTACTATTAAACCCAAATAGCAACTGCAAATAATCATGACTTGAATCAAACATGTTTAATTCTACTAGCTAGGAGCGTACTATTATGGTAGTCATGTGCGACCACTGCAAGAAAGTGCTGAAAATGACTTATGCAATAACTCATTCGCTTTGTGAGTTGTGGTCGCTACTAGAGCAGTGCTTTAACTGTATTGAAGTTATTGTCTTGTGACTTTTTTTGTGGACCTACTCATGCTGTAAAAATAGTAGCTATGTGTGATAAGCTAGTAGTGACTAATTAATGTGGCTAGTTAGTCATTACTTCTAGTAGCAGTGGGTGAAGTTCACCTAATGTGACAGAAGTTTAACTTGTTTGCTGAAGTATTGGTCTCAATACTGGCATTGCTAAGGTCTGGGGGTACTCCTCCTCCTCTTGAAAATTTTGTGGTTTTACCTGAAATTTAATTTTATTTTGTTTAAATTTTCTACAATATTTGTCTCAAATATTGTCATTTAATATAATTCTAAATAAATTTGAAGTTGATTACCATGACATTTTTCTATCTTTAATGTTTGCTCTAAAGTCTTAATGTGTGCGAGACTGGGGAACACTTGATCCAGTTTTTACTAGTCATTTTTTTTTGTCTGTATTGTGTCTTTTTTAAGTTTGAAACAAGATTTAGATAAAGCAGACATTTTTACATAATATATTCATCAATAATTGCGCTTATAAAATTTATGATTTTCTTGTAAATTTGTATTTATTGTTTATAACCAAAAAAAATCCAGTTTTCCCACTATAGGGGAGATTTGATCCATTGGCTGTAGAGACTTCAACCTGAAAGGGAAATGGTTTTCTAATTTAAAGATTAGTGATATGTATTAAAAAATGTTTTATTAAATGAATTGTACTCACATTTTACATTGTATACCAATTAAATTTCCATCTATTTTAGACGGAATTTTTAATGCTTACGTTGTATTATGACCCGTAAAAGAACTTTTGAAAATGAAGCTTGTTATACAATCATTCTTTGTAACAAATTTTTGAGTTTAAATCACTTTTTCTTTTTGACAAATGTCTTCCTTATTTGTTCATTTAAATCTTTGATCTTCAATATTTCTTGTAAATTTAAACAAAAATTCATCATTTTTTTCTAAATTTTCACCAACAAAATTGTGAATTTTTTTTTTCTTTTACTTTTGAATGTCGCTGTGTAACCCAGTTATCAGCTTTGAGTTCCTTGATGTTTTCTTTGTCATCTAAATTATTAGTCCATTCTAGATTAGACTCAGTTGAAGAAAGAGAGCTTTCTGGTTCTGTTGTGTCACAAGCTCTATATGTTTATGTAAACTGGTGTAAACCAGTTTATTATTGATTGGTGCAAAGTCACATTCTTTACATTTTTTCTTTGTCTTGTAGCTGGTTCTCTATATAGTTAGTGCTTTAGGGTGGGGCTTAATATCTTCAGGTGAAACAAAGATTTTCTGAATATCTGAAGTATATGGTGTAT
Source organism: Amaurobius ferox (assembly GCA_951213105.1). Lineage (NCBI taxonomy): Eukaryota > Metazoa > Arthropoda > Arachnida > Araneae > Amaurobiidae > Amaurobius > Amaurobius ferox. The sequence continues at coordinate 58,958,382 of OX578155.1, read as the reverse complement.
CTGATTGATAGTTATTAAGTGTATACACTTTTACGTTATTTGGTGTATTACTTTCCTTATATACATAATGTATAAGGAAAGTATTGTGATGGGGTCGAAAATTCGAATTCGAGTTTTCGACGGGAGAGCACATTTCAAGCATCCCTGATCACGAATCAAACATTTTTGAGGTGATGTCTGTGGAGACGATATCTCATGAACGAATGGAGCGATTGGAATGAAATTTGGTACACAAATCACAATCCGTGAATACTGGAAGTCTATTGTTTTTAAACGTAGTCGAATGTTTAGAACCCCCCTAAATTTTAGAGTGAAATTTTGAAAAATTCATCAAAAAATCAAAACCTTTAATAAAGTTACGCAAATAGACATTTCTAATGTAATTTTCCTCTAGAAAATGATTGACATAAACTTTAGAACGCTAGTATGAACTGTTCTCGAGATATTGCACATTTATCAAATAAATTTATCAAAAAATCCCATAAATTAAAAAAAAATATATTAACTGTTGAAAAACATGCTCACTTTTTATATGTAATATCATGCGATAAATTGGGTGACATCATTCTCGCGGATCTAGCGCGTTCCATTCATGAGAAAAGATACTTTGAGTAATACTTTTGTATTTGGACGCCAATAGTCATTTATCTGCTATAAGAATAACTTATTTTTCCGTCCATAACGCTTGGCGAGATTTTGGCGGAATGTCGCCAACTTGGCGACTTTTTTAAATGTTGCCAAATTAACGAAAATTTCGCTAAATCGATAAAAATGACGCTAAATTAATGAAAATGACGACTAATTGACAAAAATTCAATATCTTGGAAAGAAGTATGTACTATAAGAATGACCTATATTTTTTTGCTGTAAAAGTAGTAAATTCATTTCATTGCATTATATAAGGAAAGTCATGTGCTGCCCACATCAGATTTTCTAACTTAGCAGTCACATTGCTGATCACCATTGTCACATTTTGGAAAAGAAAATTTCATTTGTCCAATAAAAAAAAAAGATTTATATGAAATATAAAAAAAAGTTTATATATATATATATAACGGCATAACTTTGTCTTCTCAAGAAACTTTTAAACCACTCATAACCAGCTGATTCATTAACGTCCCATGTTTTAAGATAAGCTTTTTTGTGCTCTTTTGCATGCTGAAATGTAAGAATACTGAAATGTAAGCATGCTGAAATATAAGAATTTTTTGTAGTCAGATTATGTTGCAGCTTACTAGCAGTTTTCAGATAATTGTGCAGAATATCTTCTTTCTCTTTTGTGAATATCTTTGACTTATTATAAACATATATGTATTCTATTTCTTCCACCTGTTGTTTTTGTTTTTTAATACTATACTGCTCCAATGTCATTATTGGAATTTTGCACTTTTCTGTCCTTTCTTGAATTGGATCTCTTTGATGAACAGTTTAACTGCTGATTCCATGTTTGCAATACTAATTTTTTTCCTTGGTTTTGCCCCTTTCTTTCTTTGAAAAACACAAAGCATGGTCCTGTGACAAAATTAAGGATATTTTTCCATCGATCTTTGAACAATCCTTAGAACAATTTCTTCATACTTATTGAGTATCTCTTCTGTATCTATAGTTCCTTCTTCCTGGAGATGCAATGGTAGTGGTGTAACTACAGTTTTTGGGCTCACAAACAAAATTAATTTGGGGTCACTTCTTCTTTTCTAGTTGAAATTTTTTGGATGTATTCGGAAATTATTGATAACTGATGAATGTATTTATTATATGGAATAAATAACTTACATTTGTATTACATAAATGTTAATAAAACATTTGTAAAAAAAAAAAAAAAAAATTATTGCTTGAAAAAAGTTTTAGCCTATTGTAATTGCACAGGCTATGCCAATTTGACATCAAACTGGGTTAATGTATCTTATGTGGTACTGCTTAAACTATATTGTATGGTCAATTCTTGTTATATTAATGACATTTCCCAAGGTTTCCATTGTCAATTTCCATTCATGGATAGATACATTTTTTAAAACCAAATTTGATCTTGTGTTCTAAATTTGTTTAGAACTTTGTTTAGCATATTTTTTTTTATGGAATTTTGATTAAAATCAAGTTCTTTCGTTCAGATTTTTATTAGGAAAGACTTTTAAGTGGTTAGATTTTTGCTTCAAAATAATTTTATTTGTTTAAAATTTTCTTTTAAAATAATCTTGTAAAAATTGTTCTTATTGACAACATTTGAAAGGTACATGGTTTGACAGATGATGATCAACAGGCTGTAAGCAGTTTATGTATTGACATATCTCTGTCCCAGACTACCTTTGGAATGATATAATTTTCATAATGAATAGTTTCATAATGTAAAATGGAGCGCAAATAAAGATAAATGAATATACATATGCTTTGGAAATCATTTGGATTTTTGTCTTCAGCATGAGACCCCTTAGAACTTTTTACAGGAGTGGGAGCAAACCACTGACATTAGTGTAGCCAGCTCAAGGATAAGACATACAATATCGACTAGCTTGATGCCCACCATTGTGGCATTGACTATCGAGGAGCCAAGTTCCCTCCCCCCCCCCTTTGCTCTATCCTATGGACGCCTAGGTTCTTCAGTGTAGCATGTCTGGAGTTGAATGCCTAAATAAGCACAAGACCATGTCGACCAAACTGAAAATGGCTAAATGACAAATCCCAATATAATAGTGTAACCTAGTATGACAAAACAAAGCGTTTTATCACGCTATATTTTGTGCGCAAATGATAGTAAACCAGTTCATTATTGATTGTGTGCAAGGCCACTTGCTCTACTTATGATATAATTATTTTTAATTCTGTGCTACAGTGGCGGCTTGTGACTTCAGGAATGGGTGAAGCAGATTCATTGGTGGGATCAGGCAGTCTTTCAAGACTTTTTGGCCGGGGGGGGGGGGGCAAATTAAACTTTAGGGGGCACTTTTCTGTTTGCCCCATATAAATATATCTAAATGCTATCATATAAATAGAAATTATAGATAGAAGATATTATTTATAAATAGAAGTTAATATAAAATGTCTCCAGGAGGGGCGAATAACTGTCACCGGAGAAGGAGGCTTCGCTACCCAGGATGTATGCCTGAAAGGAAACATTGGGTGTGATTCCTCTCTTCCTCGACAAAGACCATCATCAAAACACATGACACAGTTGGCACAAGTGCTGTCAATATTATTTAAAAATAGTCGAACGAGTCTAAAAAATTCTCGAAATAATAATAATAACCCATTTAGCTTATAACTTTAAGTGAAGCAGAGCTTATCCTGCATCAACTACTTCACCTCACGAGCCGCCACTGCTGTGTTAATAAACTGAATTGCGTTAATCGAATTATTTATTATCAGAAACGTACACACACACACAAAAAAGAGTGGGGAGTTCTGTAGGAGCCCTCTAATTGTTCGGAGCCAAAGATTTAATCTGCACCCTTCATTGTAAATTCGTTTCTGTTACCTAAGAATAATGTTAATTAAACACAATATGAAAGACATGAACAAAAATATCAAGAAAAAACTTGCTCATTTAATCATCTATTTACCATGAGGTGTCTGTCAATATTGTTATGGCTTATCGATTTACTAACCATTTACGTCTAGTCCGTTTCTTTCTGCTTAAAATTACTAACAAAGCATTTACTCTTTTGATAATAGTAAACATATTGTTAGGGACCTATATGGAATCCCTCTTCCCCAGTGTTTCTTTTAGGCATACATCCCCGGAGGACGAAGCTCCCCCGCGGAGACATTTTATGACATCTAGTTTCTATTTATGTGACACAGCATTTAGATATAGTTACATAGGGCAAATAGAAAACTTGCATTCCCTAAAATGTCATTCGCCCCCCCGCCCGACGAAAAGGTCTTGAAACACTGACCCCTCCCTTCTTGCTTTCGTCTCTTTCGACTACCAGACGGATAAAATATCCGTACATGCATTCTTTTCCATGACACGGGACTAGAATTGCCACACGCCGAAGTTCAAGGAAGGGTTTCCAGGTTTGACGATTTAGCACCAATTTGGCGACTTCTCGAAGGTTCGAGAAACACCGCGAAATAACCAATATTCTCCGTGATATGAGAGATTTCCAGAAGTTCCTATAGAAAGTCTATAAAAAGGAGTCATCCCTCAGTTGGAGAACAGCTGACGAGATACGAGTTACATTGAACTGTGACTTTTTTCAATGTTTTGAAAATAGTATCAGTTATTTTGTGAAATTAGTGAAGCATTTAAACGTTGTTTTACCGTATATTGTTCCTGTATACACTGTGCTTGTGAATAAACGTGTTAGTTATCCAGAAATTTGGACCCATTCTTATATTCTGAGCGCACATCCACGATTCCAGAAGATATGTTGTAACAATATTTAATTTATTATGATTTTTTTTATTTCAGATCGTGAACTTGCAATATAAGGAAAACTTGAGTAACGCATTTAAGCACGCATAAAAAAAAAATGATGTGGGCAGCACATGACTTTCCTTACATAACAACGCAAGTACTTTACTTCTTTTAATGCGAAATAATGAGGCACAAGATCCACGGCAAAATTGTTTTTAACGTTAAAAAGTACAGCGACGTTCTGCTCTTTTCTGGCTTTAATTTTTATGATTATTATGAATAAGTGATTATAAGTAATTAAAAATTAAGGAGTAATTAAAAAATAAGTAATTAAGAAATTAAATCTGTATTGGACTATGACGCCATCTTGTGAACTTTGGACCGATGACATCATCTTAGATTAGACCTTAGCAGTGGCGGCTCGTGAGCGACATGTATGAGGGGGGCGCTCATCTATGTATTTATGCCTATATATATGTTAGTAATATATATATATTATATATATATATATATGTATATATAAAGCATATGTATATACATATACGTATTTTGGGCATGGCAACGGGAGTATTAAAAATATAAACGACGGATGTATTAAGTAAAATAACGTACCTCCCACCTGCTCGCTCGTTCATAAAAATCCTGGACACATGGAACGTATCTTTCCTAGTGAAAAACATTACATAGTCCTAATTTACATTAAAGTAAAATTGTAGGGGATAGTTAAACTAATAGTTATGCCCAGGGAGTTGACTAAAAATATGCATATTCTGGCGATACGTACTGATGGTTCAGACACTATAGCCACCCGTAAAATCAAAATCGGTGGATTAGGAGGTGAGATAGAAAAATTGGGGGGGGGGGGGGGGGTAACGAAAGTAAGAATTACGCTCGGGGATTTGCTATATTAATGTTGCATATCCAGGTGACATGTACAAATGGTAGAGAGACTCACTATAGCGACAAGCCGAACCAAAATCGCTCAATTAGGAACAGATATGTAAAATTCTGGGGACTAGTTAAACTAAAAGTTATACCCAGGGGTTGACACAAAAATATGTGTATCCAAGTGAAATGTACAAATGTTGCTCAGACTATATAGTCACCAGCAGAATCAAAATCGCTCAATTAGGAATTGAAATGTACAAATGTTGCTCAGACTATATAGTCACCAGCAGAATCAAAATCGCTCAATTAGAAATTGAAATGTAAAATTATGGGGACTAGTTAAACTAAAAGTTAAGCCCAGGGGTTGACGCAAAAAACGTATGTATATTATATCCATCAAATATGTATATCAAGTTAATACGTACATGTGGGCCAGAGACTATAGCCACCATCTGAATCAAAATCGCTTTATTAGGAGTCGAGATGGATAAGTGTGTGTGTGTGTGTGTGTGGGGGGGGGGGGTGCTATTTGAAGTAAAAGTTACGCTCAGAGATCTATCACTATAAAGATGCAGATCCAGGTGACATGTGCTAATGCTGCTGAGACTATAGCTACTAGCAGAACCAAAATCGCTCAATTAGAAACAGCGATGTAAAACTGTGGTGGATAAAAGTTACGCCCAGGGGTTGACACAAGAAACGTATGCATATTATGTCCATCAAATATGTATATTAAGGTGATACAGATGGTGCAGAGACTATAACCATCAGTAAAATCAAAATCGCTCAATTAAGAGGTGAGATGGGAAATTGGAGGGGGGGGGGCGTAACTGAAGTAAAAGTTAATCTCAGGGATTTCTCACAACGATGCATATCCAGGTGATATGTACAAATGGTGCAGAGGCTATAGCCACTAGCAGAACCAAAATCTCTCAGTTAGGAAACGAGATGTAAAATTGAGGGAGCTAAGCTAAAAGTTACGTCCAGGGGCTTGGCACAAAATATATATTCAGGTGACACGTACAGATGGTGCAGAGACTATAACCATGATTAGAATCAAACTCGCTGAATTAGAAGCCGAGAGAAGAAATTTGGGGGCTACCTCAATTTACATATAAGCCTAGGGCCAATATTATAAGTCAAGATCCAATTTGGGGGCTACCAATATAGTCGCCAGCGGTCGGGCTAAAATTTCCAGAAAAACAACGTCAGATTGTTTGGATCATGTTGAAAATTTAATTTTTAAGCTTTTTAACAAATACTTAGAATGTCTTTAATTTTTAGGCATTTTTTAATGTTAAATAGCTGAAAAAGTAAGGCAGCTGGGTAAGTCAACTCAAACTAAATGTCCGAAACAACACATTTATGAAAGTGTCACTAAAAATAGCCTATATGTCACAGTGTGCCAAAAATTGGAAACTCGTGACGTTTAAAGAATTATTTTGGAGTCAAACATATTGAAATTCGTCACCAGCAGATCAACCAGAGCATAGAAAGAAATCCTTCCGGAAGAACAGAACAACAGACAAACTACATCAGAAATGACGAAATGCGAAACAACTTCAAAAATTAAGACAGCTGGGTGGGTCAAGTGATCCCTCAAACTGAGTGTCCTAAACAAGGCACTTTATTCACGATAGCCAGAAACCCCTAAAATATCATACCCCTCCCCCTTCCCATCACCACACACGTACACTTAATTATCTCATTTGTTCAAATGCTTATTTAAACTTCCAAATTTATAAAAAAGACGAGAATAAGAACAAACACATTCTTAAATGTAGAAAATTGAAGCCAAATTAGCGAAACTGAGCCAATTTGAGAAGTCCCTCTTCGTGTTTTTCTACTCTTCTGTTTCTTTTTGGCTGGGGGCGCGCTCAGTCCCGCGACACAATCTACTAGTAAATCTGCAATGTCTGGTTTTTTTTCACGCCAAATTTCTAATATTGCTCCTATACCATTCTTTCACTCAGGAGATGCCGACGGCAGGGACGCGGCTTTAAAAATATCCCTGTATTTTCCCCTATGTATTGAAAATTCTGTGCAATACAGCTTTCGTGAGTCGACTTTCTCCGAAGAAAGGTGTAGTGCTGCCATCTAGTGACTTTTTTCATAACTTATTTTTAATAATTCTCGATTTAATTGAACCAAAAATTCAGATTTTTTCAATGGAAATTGTAATAAATCTGTATAACTAAAAAAATAATTTGGGGTGTTTACTCAATGGTGTCGCGCGTACTCGCGGCACCCCCAATGGCCGCCACTGGACCTTAGATAAGATATGAATTGATAAGCTCTCATTTTAATACTGTAATTAGTGTGTATATCGTTAATTTCTAGTTTGGATATCGGCTGATGAAAACCTGATTCTGTAAGTTATTTTCATGTTTTTGTTAACTATTCTTGTATATTCCGCGCGATGTCGCAAACATATCCTTTAAAGTTATAAAAATATACAAAGCTTTCCTATGTATTTAATGTTACTGTGATTAAAAATTATGAACTTTTACTAAGCTTGGTATATATTTTCACTTTATGATTTCGAAGATGAATAAAATAATGTAGAAATTTTCCCGTGTAGATAAAAATTGCGTTTAGAACAATCCAATGGTGTACAATTCACTGAAAATTACATGCTCTAACCACTTCATGTCTTATGTAATCTGTTTGCACACGACACTCGATTTGGGTCACGTGATTATACTCATGACGTGAACCAATAAGACATTACGAGCTCGGCTGTTGCGTGGATAGGTTCAGTTCATTCATAGCTGTGACAAATTTATAGTGTTTTAAGATCTTAGTGTTTTAAAAATAAATCTTATACTGTAAATGTGATACTTGGATGTTACTATCTACAAATAATGTCTAAAATTCAAGGTATGCCATCACTCGAACATCTAATTTCTAGTGGAAATACTGTGGAGTTGTCAGTTCCTGCCCTAGATGAGATAAAATCTGTGGATATTGTCTCAGATGTGATAAATTCGCCTTCACCAAAGTTTGCGGTGGTTTGGTTAGACACCTATCTTATGTCTTCCATAGCTTCAGTAGAAACACCTACCACTGCCAATTTACAAGTCCTCACCGAGGTCGGAAACTCAAGTCAAGATCTGCTTTTTTATGCTCTAGCACACAGCTGAGTTTTATCCTCCACTACAGAATCTGTTTCGACTGAATCTACTTCTTCAGATTCCGTGCAAAATACACTCGTTCGGTGGCATTTAGGTTCTGATGTGTATGTATATTTGCAACTTCGCCATGAGAAGCTGAAAGTGTATATATGGAAATATCTCTCTAGCGAACAAAATGAACTACTGCCTATCATGAAGGCGTTACATTTTCACCTGCTACTTGGAATGAATTTTCTCAAAAATTGTGGTCGTTCAATGTTCTATATGCAGATACCTCTTTCGTCAGTCGCAATGAGTTGTTCTGTTTCAATGGCAATGGAAAACTGCATTTACGAAAGATAATTCAATTATATGATTCAAAATTTTGTCTGACACAGTGCCATATTGCCTTAGATAAAAATCAAATAACATGTTTAAAGAATTATGGTCACAGCATTAGTAATAAACTTCGTGAAAGTATATTCATAGACTGGCTTCCTACTCAAATATAAAAAATAAAAGTCAAACTTTTCTACCATCAGCTATTTGACAAAAAATTTGCATTCGATCATCTAATCTCTTGTATTCATGACAGTTGTTGTTGTTGAGACCCAGATCGTCCGACCTACCAGAAAATTGTAAGGTAACCGTTTGGACAGCCGGAAAGTGCCACCCAATTTAGACCGGAACCCAGTGGGGGAGGCATCAACAGGGACCGTACCCTCCTTCCCCTACCACCAATCTCTCGGAAGGACTTACCGACCCACTTGTTTAACGTGATCGTACTCCGCATGAACACGGCGGCAGTTGTGGCAGCGTGCAAATCCAACGCGCAATGATATTTTAGGGGGGCAAGTTTACTATTTGACCTATATAGATATATCTAAATGTTGTGTCACATGAATAGAAACTAGGTTAACATAAAATGTCTCTGGGGAAGGGGGGCGAATACTCGTCTCCGGAGGGGTTTCGTCCCACGGAGGTATGCCTGAAAGAAACACTGACCTCAATACTGTTCCAGCCAGCCAGTAATCTGTGGATAACAGGGAGTCTGGAGCAGAGCTCCGTATTCCTAGTCAGGTAACATATATGTGGGTGACAGTCTTCCACTGAACCTAGTCCTTTAACAGGGGTCAATAATGCTAATAAAATAAGTTAGGAGTAGTAAACAAAGAATGCTGTAAACAGTGATCTAAGAAATATATATATATATATACAAGGTGAATTGCACCTAATCTGCCAAACGAAAGGGATGATAGGAGAGCCCATGTGCAGTATGAAACACCATAGCAACCGTGTCCTATCTCTAAACGTTTGAGATATAGTAAAACTCAAATTTGTGAGGTTTCTGAGAGGTCTACACGCAAAATAAGCACATAATTGGAAAGAGCAGTAAATATTCTGTAAGATAGCATCGTTTTCATCAGGATATCTGGATTTAACGGCGAGTTACAAGCGCTGAAACATTGGGGAAGTGCAAAATCGAAATGTTGCCAAAATCTATAACCAGCTATATCGCAAAAACCCTTCTAGCTACGATCAGTCATATCTACGAAAAACTTTTCCATTCCACCAGCTTTCGAATGAGCCTACAATAAACCACATCGGTGTTTTAGTTCAGGAGAAATTTAGCTTCTTGTTTGCAATACATCACTGAAATCGGCGTTCGTCGAAGTAGCACCTTGTTCTTGCACCTCACAAAACAGCAGGCTAAAGACGGACAGAAAATTGAAATGAGGGTCGAGCATGGGAAATGGTGTCATCCTATAGGATTTTTTCTGCTCTTTCCAATTATGTGCTTATTTTGCGTATACACATTTCAGAAACCTCCTAAATTTGGGTTTTTTCAGACTTAACGCACTTTCCTTCTATCCATCATAATTTCGAAACGGTTAGAGATAGAACAGTGTTGCTGTGGTGCTTTATACTGCAGATCTTCTATCATTTCCTTTCGTTTGCCAGATTATGTGCAATTCACCCTGTATATATGTGTGTGTGTGTGTTTCTTTTAATTCCCCAAACAAGGATTTGTTCCGTACATGTGAGTATTTACGAAATGAAAACCAGTAGCAGAGTTTAACGGGAATGTAGAAGTGGAAATAAGTCATTTCTTTCATTTTTCGAAACTTGATAAGAATACGATTGTTAGTTGGATTTGAGTATGCTTCTTTTTGTTGCGAGGGAATTTTGAGTGGGATCGCATTCATTTTTTTGGTCCGGATTTTGGTTTTAAACGCATACCAATTTAAAAGGAACAAGCACAACGCTGGTGATAACAGGGTTTATAAAATGTGTTTGCAAGTACGATGCCTTCAGTATATTCTTATTATGGAAAAAAAATCGTATGTGGCATGGCAGCATACACCCTATACAATACAATGAATTTACTTCTTTCACAGTGAGAAAATGGTGTATAAAATCTACGGCACAATGTTTTTAATGTTGAATTGTACATTTGGCTCTATTCCGGATAATAACATATAAAACTATTTCGAAGTACCCAATTTATATTTCACTTAACTTTAATTCAACAATGCATCAATATTGATGATAGCATCCGCAACAAGCAATATACTCCATATATTGAAATAATTCAATAGTTTCATCAGTTTGGTGTCATTTTCGTCAAACTTAGCGCGTTTTTGCAATTTTAACAATATTATCGCCAATCTGTGGTGAAATATCGCCATTTCGCTAAATGAGTCTCGAAATTTGCTAAATTTATCGCCCAGTGTTACAAACAAACGGAGAGAAGTCATTTATATATAAATGATAGTTGGCGAATTGTTAGGAATCAAAATATAAAACTATTCCACTAAGTATCTTCTCCCTGGTAGGTCGGACGGTCTGGGTCTCAACAACAACTAAGTATCTTCTCCTGCCATCCAATAAGCTGCTCTAAGTCCTCGGACGAGTCGGGTGGTCTGGGCTTTCGACTAAGTATCTTCTAGGTAGGTGGTAGGGGAAGGAGGGCACGGTCCCTGTGGATGTCTCCCCCACAGGGTTCCGGTCTAAATTGGGTGGCTCTTCCCGTCCGTCCAAACAGTTACCTTACACTTTTCTGGTAGGTCGGACGGTCTGGATCTCAACAACAATAACTAAGTATCTTCTCTGGTGAATGGAATGAACTAAATCCACGAGAGTGATGTTAGCACATTTATTACATAATATTACATATAGGAAATGAACATATTTCATTATAATCATTACTTTTTTAATTAATGTGCTTTTTTGATAAATTTATTTGAAAACTGTAATAGTTAGAGCATGCAAGCATTTTAAATTTTGCGTTAATTGTTTTCTAATGAAATATTACATAAGAAATAAGATTTTATGTAACATTATTGAAAGTTCTGATTTTTTCAAAATTTCATTCGAAAATTTTTTATCTAAGAGCTAATGCATTTTAGACGTGGATAAATCGCATAGTTGTAAGTTATATATGCATATCAAACGAATAAAAAAAATACATGTATATAAGTACTTTTGACTTGACTGAATGCTACTTTAGTCGGCAATCAAATAAGCACAATGTTCAGAAAGGACGTAAAGGTCGTGTTTCAGCAAGGGCGGGGTCATGAGACTGGTACCTTCATGGGCGGGATTTAACTGGGAAAATGCGCAAGGTTATTGCTCTATCTAGACAGTCGCCTTCTTCGCCATATCGGAAGCAAAGCAAATGTCACATCATATTGAAACGATTTTATAATTCGTGAATGCTGTCTCGCTTCCTTTTCTACTTTTATTATGATGGTAATCATAAATATATTAAAAAAAGTCTATTATAAACTTTCGCTTGAGAGTGTGAAATACGAGATGTTTGACAAAAACCTCTGTCATGTATAATTTTTAAAGTTATTTATTAGTGTGGTCAGCCAGAAAAGAAATTGGTTTGCATGTTATTGTTTGTGTGTGCAAAAGAAAAATCTTAATCAGTCTTATTATTTCATTCGACAATTTCAGAATAAAACTGTGGAATGACTAATATTCATAATTCGGTAGCTAATAAATAACTGCTTCGTGAGTTTCGCTGAAATTAAACTCACAATATGAAGCACCCCCACTGGGTTCCGGTCTAAATTGGGTGGCACTTCCCGGCCGTCCAAACGGTTTCCTTACACCTTTCTGGTAGGTCGGACGGTCTGGGTCTCAACAACAACAATAAGAAGCAAGGTTAAAAATTAAAAAATTCTGCCAGTGTCCAAGGGACTTGACAGAACGGTCCGTATACAGAATTTTTAAAAATATTTTTAAAATTGCAAAGCAAAATAAATTGGTTAAGGAGTGTTATATTTTGATTTCATCAAATACCGGATAAAAGATGATTTATATAAATAGTAATTTAATTTTTATGGAATAAACCAGTTAAATATATACTGGATCCATAAAAAATTTACGGTTAAATGAGAATAAAACATTACAGGTCCAACGGACCACAACATAATTTTGCTGGTCTGTTGGGCAGTTTCTGTAGACTGCGACCAACAGACCACCCCAAATTCTGAGCCCTGTGAAGGAAGGAATTAATATAGACTTAATTCTGATAAAAACAAATAACATTTCAGATTTTTTTAAAAACTGTTTATTACTGTTTCTGATTTGAATTCTCCATATCACAATGATAATTTTGATGAAACATTTATATGTGATATATGCCATAAAACATTTAAGATGAATAGTAATTTAACCAGACATATTTATAATATTCATGAGGATGAAAAACGCTTCATTTGTGAAGTATGCCATAAAAGTTTTAACCATAGGTATCAATTTATCTCACATTTTTACACTCATACGGGAGAAAAACCTTTCATATGTGAGGTGTGCCGGAAAGGATTTAGTCGAAAGTGTTATTTGGATTCTCATTTTTATACTCACACTGATGAAAAGCCATTTATTTGTGAGGTGTGTCAGAAAAGATTTAGCCAGAAGTGTAATTTAGATAGTCATCGACATACTCACACTGATAAAAATAGATTTATTTGTGGTGTGTGTCAGAAACCATTTAATCGAAAAGGTCATTTGGATAACCATCTTCGTATTCACACTGGTGAAAAACATTTTATTTGTGAGGTGTGTCAGAAAGGATTTAGTCAGAAATGTCATTTAGATCGTCATCTTCGTACTCACACTGGTGAAAAACCATTTAGTTGTGAGATATGTCAAAAAAGATATAGTCAAAAGAAGAATTTGAAGTGCCATCTTAATATTCACACTGGTGAAAAACCATTTGCTTGTGAGGTATGCCAGAAAAGATTTCGTTTAAAGATTACGTTGGATAATCATCTTCATACTGACACAGATGAAAAACCATTTATTTGTGAGGTATGCCAGAAAAGATTTAGTCTAAAGGGTAATTTGGATCGTCATTTACGTACTCACACTGGTGAAAAACCATTTACTTGTGAGGTGTGTCAGAAAGGATTTAGTCAAAAGGGTCAATTGGATCGTCATTTTCGTACTCATACTGGGGAAAAACCATTTACTACATATGACATAAAGCATTTAAGATGAATAGTAATTTAACCAAACATATTTATAACATTAATAAGGATGGAAAACACTTCATCTGTGAAGTATGCCATAGAAGTTTTTACCATAGATATCAATTAATATCACATTTTCATAGGCATACTGAAGAAAAACCTTTCACATGTGAGGTGTGCCAGAAAGGATTTAGTCGAAAAGGCCATTTGGATAGTCATTTTTATACTCACACTGATGGAAAGCCATTTATTTGTGAGGTGTGTCAAAAAGGATTTAGCCAGAAGAGTAATTTAGATAGTCATCGACATACTCATACTGATGAAAAACCTTTCATTTGTGAGGTGTGTCAGAAAGGATTCAGTCAAAAAGGTAATTTGACCAGTCATCTTCATACTCACTCTGATAAAAAGCCATTTATTTGTGAGGTGTGTCAGAAAGGATTTAATCGAAAAGGTCATTTGGATAATCATTTTCATGTTCACACTGGTGAAAAGCTATTTTTTTGTGAGGTGTGTCAGAAAGGATTTGGTCAAAAATGTCAGTTAGATCGTCATCTTCGTACTCATACTGGTGAAAAACCATTTAGTTGTGAGATATGTCAAAAAGGATATAGTCAAAAGAAGAATTTGAAGAGCCATCTTAATATTCACACTGGTGAAAAACCATTTGCTTGTGAGGTATGCCATAAAAGATTTCGTTTAAAGGTCACTTTGGATAATCATCTTCATACTCACACAGGTGAAAAACCATTTATTTGTGAGGTATGCCAGAAAGGATTTAGTCAGAAAGGTGACTTTGATCGTCATCTTCGTATTCATACTGGTGAAAATCTATTTATTTGTGAGGTGTGTCAGAAAAGATTTAGTCAAAAGGGTAATTTGGCCAATCATCTTTATACTCACACGGGTGAAAAACCATTTATATGTGAAGTGTGCCAGAAAAGATTTAGTCAAAAGGGTCATTTGGATCGTCATTTTCGTACTCACACTGGTGAAAAACCATTTACTTGTGAGGTTTGCCAGAAAGGATTTAGTCGAAAAGTTAGTTTAAGTAGTCATCTCCATACTTACATAGGTGAAAAACTTATGTCAAAACTTATGTGCAAGGCATGTCAAAAAAATTTTAAATCGCCAGTTTTTTGAATAAATATATTCTTATATCAGTTACAATGCAATATAATGAATGTTTTACATAAACATTTGTGTTCGAATGACTAAATAATAGCTATTTGTTATTTAAATGAGTAAAAAAGAATGACATAAATATAAAAGTGTCTTTGTTCTGAGTTGTTTGGAAATATATATGTAACACATTGTGACTATTTTTCGCTTGTATTTCAAGGACTGTACAGTTTTATGATTGACTTATGAACAGTTGCATAAAACATAATAAGCACCTTTCTAAAACACTTTTATCTCTTGAATTTATTTTTTAAGTAGATAGTACTTAAATACATTCATTAGGAATTACAAGAGGCATTCATGAATTAAGGAAATATAATATTGTATGATTGATTCTACATGAATTTTAGATAGCATTTTTTGTCCAGCAGCTAAGTTAAAAACATACAGTTCTTTTTTTCTAGGACTAAAAGTCGATAAATTTTACTGTGATCAGAGGCATAAGGGGTAACTCAGGTTTGGTAATGAAAGGCAACTCATAATTTATATGAGTAATGTTCTATGCCTTATAACAGAATTTTTTAATTCGAGATTTTGACAGAAAGTGTTTTTGGGACTATCTAAACAAAGTTCGGGTACTCTTTCTTCTGTTCTGTGTAATTTGATTAATAAATTCATCTATTACATCATCCATTTAATTTTTTTTTTTATATTTGCCATTTAATGGACATAGCTAAAAATTTTTTTAAGTATTTTTCGGTACTTCCTTATTATAATGGGCCCCACAATTATGACTAAGAATGTATTGCCAAGGTAGGTTTTAAAATCTTGCCAAATATTTGCAGTCCTAAAGAAACAGTATTATTTATTGTTATTTTTATAATCTATCTTGGCGTTGGGCGTGGTAGCCCAGTGGTTAGCACGTGGGAATTGCACTCGAAAGGCCCAGGTTCGATTCCCTCCTCTGCCAAAACTGCCACCGTGTTCATACGGAGTATGATCACGTTAAACATGTGGGTCTGTAAGTGTTTCCAAGAGGTTGGTGGTAGGGGAAGGAGAATACGGTCCCTGTGGATGCCTCCCCCACTGGTTTCCGGTCTAAATTGGGTGGCTTTTCCTGGCCGTCCAAACAGTTACTTTACACCTTTCCAGTAGGTCGGACGGTCTGGGTCTTAACAACAACCTATCTTGGCGATACATCTTAGTCAGTTGGCTATTCATTCTCGGCCGTAATTATGGGAGCCGCTGTAATAAGGAAGTACCCATTTTTCTAACTTTGTTATTTTTAGCTTATATTTTGTATTGGTGCAAGTTTTAAAACTGTTCTTTCACTTATAGCAACTGGCACTATAAGAAAAATGCGAAAAGCAGCTTTTGTATTGGGAAATATATTTTGACTATAAATAAGTAATAAAAAGCTTAAATATTTCTATTTTTTTTTTCTGTTAATTCCAAACTTTTAGTGGGTAAAGAATTTTTTATTATGCATTTGAATGGTCAATCTTATTCATGTGAATTGTTACAACAGAAAGTAGAATATATAGACATCTCTAAATGAGAAAACAATAAGGTACTACAGCTTCAGTATAAAGACATTTTATTTGGCGAGATTTTTGGCACTCTTTGGTAATCCCATTTTGTATCTGATGTCTGGCAACTGCTCGCTTTCTGAAAAAAGAATTTGGGTTTTTAATCAATTTTTGGAATTTGTTAGAGTTGCAGATGGTTCATATGTAATTGTTTACCTATACATCAGATTTTATAAATTCTGGAAATTAGATGTACCTGATTAATACTATTATTATACTTTAGCTAATTTAATTATTTTAAATACATAGGGGTATATATTTACATTTTTGCATACTGCAATCAAAGGTTCTGTTTCACACGGGAAATAATATAAATTTCCTATATTTTTGAACAGGGTTCAATATATATGTTTTGTTTATAACAGTATTCTGTTTCCTGCAGGTTTTGGTTTAAACAGGTTTAACTGTATTTCTCTTTCTCTTGTAAAGTTTACTCCACCTGGCTACTTTTCAGGAGGACCATCCGCTTTCATCATTTTATTTATTCATTTTTTTTGGGGGGGGGGGGGGGGGGGGGGGGACAAGCACCGTGTTTGGAATAAATTCTTAGAAATATCTTTTAAGATTTTTTATAGATAATAGAGTTGTTTAATATGAATAATGGAATTATAATGCATATTCGTTACATTCACATATCATAGATAACTGTGACAAAAATGATATATGGGTTTGTTTTTGTTCTGTACAGAAATTGAAACTAATACTGAGAAATAAATTATGCACTATGTATAGCTGGTTTCTATACACTAACAGTAAACACAGTATTTTAGCATTTTCATTCATATTAATGAAAACTAAATGCATGAAAATGAAAATAACATTCATATTAATAAAAACAATATTAATAGAAACTCATATCAATAAAAATGTCAGGTATGACAGATAATAAATATACTCATCAAAAATGAGTAATAAAATTCAAATAAGTTAATAGTAATAAGATAGGGTAATAAGTTTTTTATTTATCTGTTAATAGCAAAGTTCCAAAACTATAAACAGATACAGAATAACATTCTAAACAGTGTTCATCAGCTGACTTAAAATCACTTCTGTCGCTATCTGGAAAAGGACAATTTTTCAAAAAACATAGTAATGTCGCATATTCTTGGGTATAAATGTATATCACCAATTTCATGAAGTAATAGCATTAAAAATTTTAAGGCATTTTTTATTAGTTAAAATAATAATTTTTTACGCTTGATTAATCTGTTTTCATTATTTGCTTTTTGCTGATGGAATTAAGAGATGAAAACCCAATTCATCATTAGGAACAGTGACAGTTAGGAATGACAAATCTGCATTTTTATGGAGTCAAAAGTAATTCTAATAGTATTCAGAAATGCTTTTTCTGTTGAAAAATATGTAAAACAGACTGTATTCTAAACAGATAGTGCATAAATAACTATTTTATTTATTATTATTTTTTTAAAGCTCAATGGATACAAAATTGACATTTATCATATATTCACCCATATACATTATATGCAGACATATTTATATGCAGGATGACTACAAAACTTGGGAATCAGGGAATATCAACATTCTGGAAAAATCAGGGAATTCCTTAAAATAAAAATAATAATGGCAAATGAGCCAGCAGTTACTGTCTATTGCCTACGGAAACCCATTTTTCAAGCTGTTTTTTGTTTCAGAAGACGTGTTGTTAAAGAAATGCCTGGTCAACAACACTGAAATTCATTTTAGTATGTGGACAATTGTGCGAAGGAATTCATTTTAGGCATATGTTAGTCTGTGTGGTCATACCGGCGTATCGCTGCTGAACTTGTAGGTGCATTCACTGTGTAAAGGATTTGGAGAAGATGGATTGAAGAAGGGCATGTGACTCGTCGTTGTGGTACAGGCCTATCCAGATCGACATATTCGAAGGCAGCCCCACAAATGACAACTGTTGACATTCTGCAGAATTTGTAGGGTACATTGGATGTTCCAAAATATCAAGAACAGTTTATTGATTAGCCGACAGCAGCTTACACTCAAACTGTCCTTTATGAAGACTGCCATTGATCACAAGACACAAGAGACGTGATGACAAGATGTAAGAGACATTGACGACAAGGCGTGAGAGATTGTAATGGTATCGGGGCTGAACCTCTTGGATGACTGAATGGGGTAGGGTAGTGTTCAGCGATGAGTCCAGATTCTGTTTGTCGGATGACAGTTGCCATGTGAGAATGTGGAGATGACATAGAAACAGATCCATTCCTGCTGCGATTGTTGAATGCCATACTGCTCGACGTGTCATCAATATTTTGGGTTTGGGTGCCATTGGCTTTGATAGCCGGTCACCTCTGGTTCGTATCAGAGGCCCGACGATATGTGGATGAGTTGCTACGGCCGGTTGCACTACCTTACCTTCAATTGCAAAATGCTGTTTTGCAGCAAGATAAC
Source organism: Amaurobius ferox (assembly GCA_951213105.1). NCBI lineage: Eukaryota > Metazoa > Arthropoda > Arachnida > Araneae > Amaurobiidae > Amaurobius > Amaurobius ferox. Next base: position 58,939,421 of record OX578155.1, on the reverse strand, counting down.
ACATGACTTCATACGGCAACCATCAGCAGACAAGTTTTGCAAGATATCTGGGTCCTTTCTTTGCCTCCTCTGTCTCCAAATCTCTCACCCATTGAGCATGTATGGAACATGATTGGCCATCGTTTGACTGCCCTACCCCCACGCCAAACAGAAGATGACTTTTGGAGGATGGTTGAAGGCATATGGTCATCCATCCCTCAGGAAACTATCTGCATGCTCATTGCATCTGTTCCTCGAAGGGTTGCTGTTTGTATCGCCGCAAGAGGTGGTCCTACTGGTTACTGATCACCCTGTTTATGTCATTACTGCATTGCATTATCCTTCTGGAATTAGCATCATTTATTTATATATGCCATCTCTGTTTGTGTGTCCTTTATCATCGCATTCTATTCGCTCTCATGTGTTGCATTTTCTGTGTCGGGTAGTGTATGTAACACCCCCTCCCAATTTTAGTTTTCTTAATTGAAAATATTTTAAATTATTGGTATTTTCTTTAATTTCTCTTTTCTTTTTTTTCTTGAAGCTCCACAAGTTTTATTTAAATTCTTGTTAGTCATAAGTAGAGTAGCAATTTTATTGTAGGAAAGAAAGACAAAATTTGTGGGGTGGTCATGGGGTAAATTGTAAAATTTCTGGGCTGATTTTCACTAACATTTTACAGCACTAAATGGAGTCCTGTAGTAATCAAGGAAACTGTGATGAATATTGTCACAGCTGTATTTCCGAAAGTTTCTCCTACTTCTCTAAACCTTCGGGTGGTCTGGGTTTCTTCTCTAACATTTTTAGAAAAAAAAATCTACCAACTGCTAAGCATCTAGTACATGTAACTACTACACAAATTAATAAGTATTATATTACACTACTTTTAAAACTAATGCTGACATTTATACATCATTCAAATTCTGGCAATGTTATCTTTCAAAGCCCGTTACATGAATAGGGCCGTAGCCGGAAATGAAATCCTAGAGGGGCTAGAGGGAATTACAAGAAGTTCAACAGCACTGAAGGAGAGGCTTACTAGAACAATTTTGTGTGTGTGTGTGCGGGGGGGGGGGGGGGGGGATAGGGTGGAGGGAAATGAACTCAAATGTTAAGTTTTAGTCTTTAAATAAATCATATTAAAAGTATTTTAATTATAACTAAATACAGTACATCACATAGAATTAACTCTTAACTACTCATCAGGTATATATATATATAATATAACTGGCACAATAATATATAACTAAGTTCTGGATTTATACATTCTAGAGTAATATATTATCAGTTGATAATGTATAACACTAAAATGTTTGTGAAACTTTAATTTTTGAAACTTTGTTGAATATTTTAAAATTAAATATGTAAATAAATTTATTATCATTAATATAGCCAGAAATTCATCTACTAAAATTTCTGTACTATACAAAATGAAGTAATTTACAAAGAAAAGAAATCTGAAAAAGCTGTTTTTTCCTGTAAAATTTAGATGACATGTATGAAATTTCATACCACTGCTAAAATTTAAATATTTTTATCAGGGGGCTGAGTATACCCCTTGGGGGGGGGGGGGGAGGGCTCAGCTCCCTCTGGCCCCTGCCTGGCTATGGCCTTGTACATGAGATCAAGATTTTCATTTAAGTGGATGGTGTTTTGTTATATTAAGGATTACATTACTGAAAAAGACTTGTAAAACAATTGAACCATTATTGCATTACTAATCTGTATTGAACCGTTATTGCATTACTAATATATATTGAACTATTATTGCATTACCAATCTATATTGAACCATTATTACATTACTGGTTGAACCATTACTGCATTACGAATTTATATTGAACTATTATTGTATTATTAATCTATATTGAGCCATTATTACATTACTAAAAGGACTTGTAAAACAACCTATGTTGAATCATTATTGCATTACTAATCTATATTGAACTACTATTGTATTACCAATCTATATTGAACCATTATTACATTACTAAAAAAGACTTGTAAAATAATCTATATTGAACCATTATTACATTACTAGTTGAACTATTATTGCTTTACTAATTTATATTGAACTATTATTGCACTAGTAATCTATATTGAACCATTATTACATTACTAAAAGGACTTGTGAAACAACCTATGTTGAACCATTATTGCATTACTAATCTATATTGAACTATTATTGTATTACCAATCTATATTGAACCATTACTACATTACTAAAAAGGACTTGTAAATCAATCTATATTGAACCATTATTACATTACTAGTTGAAACATTATTGCATTACGAATTTATATTGAACTATTATTGTATTATTAATCTATATTGAGCCATCATTACATTACTAAAAGAACTTGTAAAACAACCTATGTTGAACCATTATTACATTACTAATCTATATTGAACTATTATTGTATTATCAATCTATACTGAACCATTATTACATTACTAGTTGAATTATTATTGCATTACTAATTTATATTGAACTATTATTGTATTATTAATCTATATTGAACCATTATTACATTACTAAAAAGACTTGTAAAACAACCTATGTTGAACCATTATTGCATTACTAATCTATATTGAACTATTATTGTATTACCAATCTATATTGAACCATTACTACATTACTAAAAAGGACTTGTAAGGCAATCTACATTGAACCATTACTACATTACTAAAAAGGACTTGTAAGACAATCTATATTGAACCATTATTACATTACTAGTTGAACCATTATTGCATTACGAATTTATATTGAACTATTATTGCATTATTAATATATATTGAGCCATTATTACATTACTAAAAGAACTTGTGAAACAACCTATATATATATATATATATATATATGTTGAACCATTATTGCATTACTAATCTATATTGAACTATTATTGCATTACTAATTTATATTGAACTATTATTGCACTATGAATCTATATTGAACCGTTATTATATTACTAAAAGAACTTTTAAAACAACCTGCATTAAACCAATCAAGATTTTCATTTAAGTGGATGGTGTTTTGTTACATTGTATTGTATACACAGTTTTTCTTCTATAATGCAGTGTTTGTTGTCCAGTAACACGATTTTAAATTTAGAAAATGATTGTTCAGCATTGACACTGTGGGTATTGACGGTAAACGGATGGTGATTTTATGTTACTAGGAAAAATAATTTACTTCGTATTTCAGAAATCTATCGAAAATTCTTTTACACCTGCTTTATAGGAAGGAAAAAGCAAACGATGTTTCATAGTTTAAAAGGTCCAAGGACTTAATATATTTGATATTCACAAATTTTCTGAATAAACTCTTAAATGCACGAAAAAAAGAAAAAAAAATCTTGAATATTTACATCATGTAACATAAATTATAATAGAAATTAGGCAATAATGAGTAAAAAATCCTAAATTCATGAATATATTTAATATTCATGAAATTTTAAAAAGCCTACTGAGATTCATGGAAATTCACACCATGAAATAATTACTGCATTAGCCATAATTAAATGAATAAAAATTATTTTTAAATATGTTAAAATAGTTTGGGAAACCACTTAAGCTTATAAAAAAACTGTTAGAACATTAAATTATTTTTACTTTGTGTGCTATTTATTCCTCGCTGTGAAATGAAGCTATCGAGTGATGCACATGTTTGACTTCGGCTTGGCTACTGTCTCATGCTTGATAGGGTCCCATGTTTTTCAAACTTTTGAGAAACATTTTTATTTATCAAGTAATTTATGTATTTATATTTAAGTATTTTGTGCTGAAGGCCCAGACCACACGACCAACCCAAGGGTTTTTGGTAGCAAAGTATTTTGTGGTTTTGGTAGTAAGTTTTGTGGTTTTGGTAGTAGGTTTTTGGTTTTTGGTAGTAAGTATTTTGTGCAAATTCGTTTTTATATTTTTCATAAAATTCGGTTGAATTAGTGATAACTTAATTAGTGCTTCTTTCAGGCACACCTCTCTGGAAGGGGCCCCCCCCCCTACACGCACACACCGGAGACGAGTAATCGCTTCCTTCCCAGTGGCATGCTATATTAAGTTAATTTATATTAAGTTTTTTTAATTCTATATTAAGTTAATTTCTATTTTGTTTGTATACAGCATTTAGATGTATTTATATAGGGCAAATAGAAAACTTGCTCCCCCTCCCCCCAGCCAAAAAGTCTTAAAAGAAACACCGAGTAATTTGTATAAGAACAATAAAGTACTTTTACTTTTCAATAAAATTTTTGAGAAAAAAATTGTTTTATTCTGAGTGCCACAAATATTCTAGCCTCTCTGGCCTCCAAAGTTTCTCGGGCACTTAAACCTTACTTAATACTAGTTATGTCGCTGTGTTGAAGACCCAGGCCATCCGACTCACCCTAGGCTATGAGCAACTGGATGAGTGGCCGGTTACGTCACTGTATGTAAATGTATTATGTGAAAACTAGGACAAAATAAAAGTATTTTGCAATTCTTATTAGATTTTCATAGCATTATTTCTTATGGGAAAACAGTGATCAGTAAAGGAATAATGATAGTAGAATATTGTATATAGGGTAAATAGATAATTTTGAACTACACTACAGATGTTAATGATTATAAAAGTAGTTTAAAATCAGAGATGCGGAAAATGCATCCATTGGTATCAAAAGAACTGTTACCAATATGAAAAAAATCTGATGTGGGCAGCACATGACTTTCCCTGCAGACTCAAATTCATTTTTTCTTTATTTCTTTAATAATTCATTAAATTGAGTTTAATTGCACAAAATAACACTAAATTTGCATTTTTAATTCAATTTCTGTTTTTATTTGGTAATTGGACATTTTTCTAAAAGTGGCATAACTAAATGCGAAAAATCTCAAATATCTCGAGAACGGTTAGTCCTAGAGTAATAGAGTTGTTTTTATTCTTTTCCTCATCAAAAATTACGTATATAACAAGGATTTAATTGAAATATTTGAACATATGCAGCTTTTTTTTAGATTTGGCGATTTTTGAGGGTCATTTAGTAAAAAAAGGCAGGTTGTTCCTTCCAAATAATACCAAAATTTAATCAGCACTAGAGTTTCCCACAAGTAACTTATCTACCAAATTTTGTGAAATTTGATCAATTAGTATTTTAGCTAGAGTGGATACATGACATTTTTGCGGGCTATTTCGTAAGAAATGGCAGGTTGTTCTTTCCGAATAATACCAAAATCTAATCAGCACTAGAGTATCCCACAAGTTACTTATCTACCAAACTCTGTGAAATTTGATCAATTAGTATTTTAGCTAGAGTGGATACATGACATTTTTGCGGGCTATTTCGTAAGAAATGGCAGGTTGTTCTTTCCGAATAATACCAAAATCTAATCAGCACTAGAGTATCCCACAAGTAACTTATCTACCAAATTTTGTGAAATTTGATCAATTAGTATTTTAGCTAGAGTGGATACATGACATTTTTGCGGGCTATTTCGTAAGAAATGGCAGGTTGTTCTTTCCGAATAATACCAAAATCTAATCAGCACTAGAGTATCCCACAAGTTACTTATCTACCAAACTCTGTGAAATTTGATTAATTAGTATTTTAGCTAGAGTGGATACATGACATTTTTGCGGGCTATTTCGTAAGAAATGGCAGGTTGTTCTTTCCGAATAATACCAAAATCTAATCAGCACTAGAGTATCCCACAAGTAACTTATCTACCAAACTCTGTGAAATTTGATCAATTAGTATTTTAGCTAGAGTGGATACATGACATTTTTGCGGGCTATTTCGTAAGAAATGGCAGGTTGTTCTTTCCGAATAATACCAAAATCTAATCAGCACTAGAGTATCCCACAAGTTACTTATCTACCAAACTCTGTGAAATTTGATTAATTAGTATTTTAGCTAGAGTGGATACATGACATTTTTGCGGGCTATTTCGTAAGAAATGGCAGGTTGTTCTTTCCGAATAATACCAAAATCTAATCAGCACTAGAGTATCCCACAAGTAACTTATCTACCAAACTCTGTGAAATTTGATCAATTAGTATTTTAGCTAGAGTGGATACATGACATTTTTGCGGGCTATTTCGTAAGAAATGGCAGGTTGTTCTTTCCGAATAATGCCAAAATCTAATCAGCACTAGAGTATCCCACAAGTAACTTATCTACCAAATTTTGTGAAATTTGATCAATTAGTATTTTAGCTAGAGTGGATACATGACATTTTTGCGGGCTATTTCGTAAGAAATGGCAGGTTGTTCTTTCCGAATAATACCAAAATCTAATCAGCACTAGAGTATCCCACAAGTTACTTATCTACCAAACTCTGTGAAATTTGATCAATTAGTATTTTAGCTAGAGTGGATACATGACATTTTTGCGGGCTATTTCGTAAGAAATGGCAGGTTGTTCTTTCCGAATAATACCAAAATCTAATCAGCACTAGAGTATCCCACAAGTTACTTATCTACCAAACTCTGTGAAATTTGATCAATTAGTATTTTAGCTAGAGTGGATACATGACATTTTTGCGGGCTATTTCGTAAGAAATGGCAGGTTGTTCTTTCCGAATAATACCAAAATCTAATCAGCACTAGAGTATCCCACAAGTAACTTATCTACCAAATTTTGTGAAATTTGGTCAATTAGTATTTTAGCTAGAGTGGATACATGACATTTTTGCGGGCTATTTCGTAAGAAATGGCAGGTTGTTCTTTCCGAATAATACCAAAATCTAATCAGCACTAGAGTATCCCACAAGTAACTTATCTACCAAATTTTGTGAAATTTGATCAATTAGTATTTTAGCTAGAGTGGATACATGACATTTTTGCGGGCTATTTCGTAAGAAATGGCAGGTTGTTCTTTCCGAATAATACCAAAATCTAATCAGCACTAGAGTATCCCACAAGTTACTTATCTACCAAACTCTGTGAAATTTGGTTAATTAGTATTTTAGTTAGAGTGGATACATGAAATTTTTACGGGGCCATTTCGCAAGAAAAGGCAGGTTTTGTTTTTACGAATCGTACCAAAAACTAATCAGCACCAGGGTCATACCCAAGTGACTTACCTACCAAATTTTATGAAATTCGGTCTATAAGTTTTTGAGTTAAGAGTGATTACATACATTGCACAGATACACAGACACACACACAGACGTCACGCTAAAAATAGTTTTTTCGTATTCTAGAGGCCTCGAAACGTGTAGATCCGTCGAAAACCCGAGTTGCGATTTTCGACAAGATTCCAATACTTTCTCTATACATTACCATGTATTGCAGGGAAAGTAAAAAGAAATGCTTGACGAATCTTTACGAAATATTTTAAAATAATAATAACTTTAAATTTTTAAAAATCTAAAAAAGGTATGTTTTTGTTTTTCATTTTGGTAATGTTGGAAATGTGTAAAATGCTTCTTGGCATGCCATCGCTGAACAAGGAGACAACATATTTACAGGCAACCATTGCTATTATGTGAGGGTACAGGTTACCTGAACTTGGCGATATTTTTTGTGATATTAGCACCAAATTTGGCAAAATGTTACCAACTTGGTGATTTTCGGTAAGGTTCTCAAGGCATTGGAATTTTCTTGAAATCTCCATTACTTTCGATGATATGCTCTTTTTCCCGAGTTTTCTTTGGAGAGTATATAAGGAAGTCATTGTTCAGTTGGACAGAGTTGACTTAATATGATGATATGAGTCAAATTGAATTGTGTGATACGTCAGTGTTTTAAGAACAGAATCGGCTATTTTGTGAATTAGGTGCGGATTTAATTGTTGTTTTATTGTACCTTGCAGTTGCTTTATGATCTTGTAAGACAGTTATCGAGCTATTCGCTGTTTATTATCACTGTTTACGCTTAATAAAGTAGAAATCGAACAAAAAATAAATCGGGCACACTCTTTGGTTGTAATTAATTACTTGTTAGATATCTAGTCTGCGTTCGCCTTAGTCAAAAATCTGATGTGGGCAACACATGACTTTCCTTATATGATGCAATGAATTTACTACTTTTACAATAAAAAAAAAATCTGATGTGGGCAGCACATGACTTTCCCTGCAGACTTATATTCACGCTCTCTTTATTTTAATTAAATTTAATTAACTTTTAATTCACTTTTCGTTCTGATTTGATAAGTCGACTTATTTTCAAAGGTGACGTAGAGAAAATACGAAAAAACTAAAATATCTCGAGAACGGCTAGTCCTAGTGTAATGGGGTTGGTCTTATTCTTTTTTCGTTAAAAATTACGTATTAAACAAGCATTTAATGGATATATTTGAGCATGCGTAGTTTTTTATTACAGATTTTTGCTGGCCATTTTGCAAAAAAAGGCAGGTTATTTTTTTTCCAAATCGTTCCAAAATCTAATCAGCACTAGGGTGTCCCACAAGTGACGTATCTACCGAATTTTGTGAAATTCGGTCCATTAGTTTTTCAGCTAGAGTGGATGCAAGCTTTTGCGGGCCATTTCGCAAAAAAAAAGCGGGTACTTTTATCCCGAATAATACCCAAAACTAATCAGCACTAGACTCGTCCACAAGTGATTTACCTACCAAATTTAATGAAATTCGGTCCATTAGTTTTTTAGTTAGAGTGGATACAAAATCTGCACCGCGGTAGCCCATTGGTTAGCGCGCTGGAGTTGCACTCGGTAGGCCCGGGTTCGATTCCAGCCGCTGCCAAAACTGCCGCCGTGTTCATGCGGAGTACGATCACATTAAACATGTGGGTCCGAAAGTCTTTCCTAGAGGTTGGTGGTAGGGGAAGGAGGGTACGGTCCCTGTGGATGCCTCCCCCACTGGGTTCCGGTCTAAATTGGGTGGCCCTTCCCGACCGTCCAAACAGTTACCTTACACCTTTCTGGTAGGTCGGACGGTCTGGGTTTCAACAACAACACACAGATACACACACAGACGTCACGCTAAAAATAGTTTTTTCGTATTCTAGAGGTCTCGAAACCTGTAGATCCGTCGAAAACTCGAGTTGCGATTTTTAGCATGATTCCAATCCTTTCCCTATATATTACCATGTATTGCAGGGAAAGTAATAGGTTTTTCTTATAGTAGATATTTATATTCTTTCCAAGATATTGAATTTTCGTCAATTAGTTGTCATTTTCATTGATTCAGTGTCATTTTTATCCATTTGGCAGGATTTTCGTTAATTTGGCAACATTTAAAAATTCGCCAAGTTGGGGACATTCCGCCAAATTCGGCGCCAAAATCTCGCCAAGCGTTATGGACGGACAAATAAGTTATTCTTATAGCAGATAAATAACTATTGGCGTTCAATTATAAAAGTATTGCTCAAAGTATATTTTCTTATGAATGGAATGAGCTAGATCCACGAGAATGATGTCACCCAATTTATAGCATGATATTACATATGAAAAGGGAACATGTTTTTCAACAGTTAATATATTTTTTTATATGGGATTTTTTGATATATTTATTTTAAAAATCTGCAATATCTCGAGAACGGTTTATGCTAGCGTTCTAAAATTTATGTCAATCGTTTTCTAAGGAAAGATTATATAAGAAATGGCTATTTGCGTATCTTTATTAAAGGTTTTGATTTTTTGATGATTTTTTCAAAACTTCACTCGAAAATATAGGGGGGTTCTGAACATTCGATTACGTTTAAAAGCAATAGGCTTCCAGTATTTACATATTGCGATATTTGTACCAAATTTCATTCTAATCGCTCTAGTTGTTCGGGAGATATCGTCTCCACAGACTCACTGACACACACACAGACTTCACCTCAAAAATGTTTGATTCGGGATCAGGGATGCTTGAAACGGGCTTTCCCGCTGAAAACTCGAATTCGAATGTCCGACCCCGTCACAATACTTTCCTTATACATTATGTTGTTGATTCGATACTGAATATCTCGGTATATCTGCTGTGCATTAAAGCTGATCCCAGTGATTTTTCTTATACATTATGTATATAAGGAAAGTAAAAATAGCATAATGGCACGTGCTCCAGCTCATAAAAAGCGAACATGAAGTTTGTTCATCCTCAGGATATCTTTGTTCCTTCAGTTTCCAGCTGTTTTCTTTATAAAGATTCTTCAAGGAAAAATTTATATACTGTACAATGAGAAACACTGAGTAACTGTTAGAGATAAAAATTGGTGTAAAATAGTGTAGTCATTAGAATATTGGGGGTGGGAGGTGGGGTCTCGGCTCACCTTGGAAAATTATTGGGGGTGGAGGACTCGACAGGGCCGTAGCTCGAGACGAAATTCAAGAGGGGCTGACGCGACATTCAAAGGGGCTCACCAAAACATTTAATCATTGGCATTTATTAAATGGTTACTATTATATATTTCAATCTATATAAATTGCTAACTAATATTGCATTGTTGTGCAACAAATAAAACCTTATATACATAATGTATAAGGAAAGTATTGTGACGGGGTCGAAAATTCGAATTCGAGTTTTCGACGGGAGCGTACGTTTCAAGCATCCCTGATCACGAATCAAACATTTTTGAGGTGATGTCCGTGTGTGGAGACGATATCTCACGAAGGAATGGAGTGATTCAAATGATATTTGGTACAAAAATCGCAATCTGTGAATACTAGAAGCCTATTGTTTTTAAACGTAATCGAAATTTTGAGATACGTTTGAAATTTTGAAAAAATCATCAAAAACTCCAAACCTTTAATAAAGTTACGCAAATAGATATTTCTTATGTAATTTTTCCTTAGAAAACGATTGACATAAACTTTAGAACGCCAGCATGAACCATTCTCGAGATATTGCCCATTTTTTTAAATAAATTTATCAAAAAATCCCATAATAATAATAAAAAAATTATTAATTGTTGAGAAACATGTTCACTTTTCATATGTAATATCATGCGCTAAATTTGGTGATCTCATTCTCGTAGATCTAGCTCGTTCCATTCATGAGAAAAGATACTTTGAGTAATACTTTTGTATTTGAACACCAATAGTCATTTATCTGCTATAAGAATAACTTATTTTTCCGTCCATAACGCTTGGCGAGATTTTGGCGACGAATTTGGCGGAATATCGCCAACTTAGCGACTTTTTAAAATGTTGCCAAATTAACGTAAATCTAGCCAAATGGATAAAAATGACTCTAAATCAATGAAAATGACGATTTTTTGACGAAAATTCAATATCTTAGAAAGAATATAAATATCTACTATAAGAAAAACCTATTTCTTTTACTGTAAAAGTAGTAAATTCATTGTATTATATAAGGAAAGTCATGTGTTGCCCACATCAGATTTTATTTGTAAGCTAAGAGTTGATTAGGAAAATTCATATAGCTGCTATACTTCAATATTGATATATAATAATTACAATTAATTTTGATATAAGCATTAATTAGTAGTAAGTTTGTTAATGTATCGAAGAAAATTTCTGAAAGTTAATACAAGTTAAATGCTTGATATGAACTCTTAACTACTTATCAGCTGATTTTGACTCTTGGATGTATGACAGTAAACCCCGCAATAATACAAAAGTATCCAAATACTATTATCTTAATATTTAAATATTTTTAAATTAAATATGTAAATAAATTGATCATCAGTATAACCACAAATTTAGCTAAATTAAGTATTGTTTAAAACAAAGTAATTTATAAAAATACATCATAAAGAAATTTTTTATGCAAAATTTGGATGGCATGGTGGATGTAATTTCATATCACTACTAAATAGTTAATATTTTTACCAAGGGGTGGGCTTAGCCCTCTGGCCCCTGCCCATAGGCTTGAGTTTCTCGAGCCCATTTAACTCCACGCCTGTGGCTGCGAATCTCGATGTATGTATCGTTTGAAGAGATATGCAAATGATTAAAATTTTGGAGGGAAAAAAATGTTTTATAAAAAAATGGTGGCAACAAGATGACATTTTTTACGTTGTAAATCCTTCCCTCGCAGCTATACAAGCCGATATTCGGTGCGGCAGAGTTAATTAAGTTGCTTATGTCACTCTGCGGCAGATTCTGCCACAAATGTTGCAACTGGGTAGTTATTAACAGGTATTCTGAGAAGGTTGCATTTGCCATCCCAGCATGTCCCAGACTTTTTCTATTGGTGGTAGGTCTGGGAACCTGGATAACCCTGGGCGGGTATTAAATTATCGAAGCCATTGTTTAGAAAGTCGTGCAGTATGTGGTCGAGCATTGTCTTGTTTGTAAATGGAACCTGGGCGGCTTGACAGCATAGGCAGAACAATCAGCTGCAGAATATTGTCGACGTATAAGCGATCTGTCAGATTGGTTTGCAGCACAATTAGAGGAAATGGGCTGTCCCACGAAATGACTCCCCAGACTGCCACACCACGTGTTATGATCGTGTGCCTCTTGACAGCAAATGCGGGATCGGGACGCTGGATAATCTTCTACACATGTATGCAGTGGTCCTTACCACTAAGAGAGAAGCGGGATTCGTTACAAAAGATAACATGCCTCCAATCGGACACTGTCCAGGCAAACCGAACTTGGTATCAATCCAGACGGCTCTGCTTATGTTGAGCGGTAAGTGGTAGGCGCCTTAATGGACGTCGACATCTAATTCTCCCTTGTGCCAGTCGTATCCGAATAGTATCCCTTGATACAGGATGCATGGAGGATGGCAAATGCTTTCGAATGGTTGATAACGACGCCACTGATGTGGGCATGGTACCTCTGCTGACCGCACGATCCTCTTAAGCAGATGTCTGTCTTTGAAATGTTCGATTGGTCGAATTAATGAGAAATATCCTGTTTCACATAAGATTGGAAATTGGGCCACGTGTTAACAGCTCAAAAAGTTCTATTGCAAAAATCAATTTATTTAAAAATTCGTGATCTTCCGGGTGTACTTATTGTGAGGCCGTTGATTTCCAACTGGTATTCGGCTAGCAATAACTTTTATTGTAAGATAGTTAAAAAAGAGTCCTATATCCAGCTTCGCTTCTATATATAATTGTGAATGAAACTACATGTATACTGAAAAATTAAAATATGTATCAAAGAAGAAACGCAAACCTTAAAAGCCCTTTAAAGTGTTACTTTAACAATCCTATGGTTTAAAATTTCACAGATGCTTAGGGCACAGATGTTCTACGTGGGGGCAGCTAGTCATAACAAGAGAATATGTTTGTGTGTATGCACCGTTTTTAGCGGGAAAGCTAAGTGTCGCATAACCATGAAATTTGGTGCACAGGTACTTCAGGACCAGGGACAGTGATCCTCGCCGAGATTTTTTTTTTTTTCTTTTGTGTGTTATGTTTGTTATGAGCTGGCGTATTATTATAGCGTTCTCTATATTTTGTTCATTGGAACTTACAAATAAAGAAGGCGTTCTTCTACTTCTTCGACTTAGACCATCCGACTTACCCAAATGTGTAGGTTATCTGTTTTGACAGCCGGGAAGTACCACCCAATTCAGACCGGAACCCAGCGGTGGTGGCATCTACAGGGAGAGTATCCTCCTTTCCCCTACCACCAACTACTCGGAATGAATTTCAGACCCACTTATTTAACGTCCCTGTACTCTGCTTGAACACGGGGACAGTTTGGAAGGAACCAGGAATCAAACTCGTGTCGTCCGAGTGCAGTGCCTGTGCGCTAACCACTGGGCTGTTCCACCCCTCAAGGAACGCTTTGTCAATACACTTGCTTATAACAACGACAAAAAAAAAATATAAGTAAATAAACTACTTGGATGTGCTGCGTCACGATCCCCGGCAACGCTGGGTACATCTTGTAGCTTATAAATATAGCAGTATATCAGATGACATTACCCCCACACGCCATTTATTTTAAAAATAAAAGCTGTTTCATGCACCATTTTCTTTATCTCTTAATACTGATATCTTCATTTATCTCTAATATTTCAATTGATGCTTTCCATCCCTGTATTTCTCATAAGACTTTTGAACCATCTGTTCTGAAGTTCTGAAGAGAAGACAGACACATCGCTCTCCCCCCAAGCGGTGCATCATGGGATACATTTTAAAGTGGGGCGTTTATGCTGTTTTTGTTTGTGTTGTATTATTGAACATCTTTTACTTTTTGGATAATTATGGAATTTCTTCCGGAAATGGTAAGTAAATGTTGTTATATGGAGAAAATATCTGATGTGGGCAACACATGACTGTCCCTACAGATTCAAATTCCTTTTCTTTTATATCTTAATAATTCATTAAATTGAGTTTAAATTGCACAAAATAACACGCATAATTATTTGAAAGAACATTGAATTTTCAATTTTTATTAAATTTTACTTTTCCTGCAATACATTGTAATGTATAGGGGAAATATTGGAAACATGTCGAAAATCGCAACTCGAGTTTTCGAGGGATCTACACGTTTTGGGACCTGTAGAACACGAAACAACCGTTTTTAGAGTGACGTCTGTGTTTGTGTGTCTGTGCAATGTATGTATCCACTTTAATTGTGAAACTAATTGACCGAATTTTATGAAATTTGGTAGGCAAGTACCTTGTGGGTGACCTTGGTGCTGATTAGATTTTGGTGCGATTCGGGGTAAAAGAACCTGCCCTTTCTTTTGACAAATGGTCCACAAAAATTGTCTATATCCACTCTAGCTAAAAAACTAATGAAGCAAATTTCACAAAATTTGGTAGATAAATCCATTGTAGGTAAACCTGGTGCTGATTAAATTTTGATACTATTCGGAAAAAAAAGAACCTGCCTTTTTTGCGAAATGGCCCGCAAAAATCATTGAAATAAAAAAAATCTGATGTGAGCAGCACATGACTTTCCTTATATAATGCAGTAAATTTACTTCTTTTACAGTAAAAAAAAATAGGTTATTCTTATAGTAGATATTTATATTTCTTTCCAAGATATTGAATTTTCGTCAATTAGTCGCCATTTACATTTATTTAGCGTCATTTTTATCCATTTAGCAAGATTTTCGTTAATTTGGTAACATTTTGAAAAGTCGCCAAGTTGGCGAAATTCCGTCAAATTCGTAGTTAAATTCTCGCCAAGCGTTATGGACGGAGAAATCAGTTATTCGTATAACAAATGACTATTAGCGTTCAAATACAAAAGAATTACTCAAAGTATCTTTTGTCATGAATGGAACAAGCTAGATAAACGAGAATGATGTCACGCAATTTATCGCTTGATATTACATCTGAAAAGTGAACATGTTTCTCAACAGTTAATATATTTTTTTTAATTCATGGGATTTTTTGATAAATTTATTTGAAAAATGTGCAATATCTCGAGACCGGTTCATGCTAGCGTTCTAAAATTTATGTCAATGGTTTTCTAAGAAAATATTACATAAGAAGTATCTATTTGCGTAACTTTATTAAAGGTTTTGATTTTTTGATTATTTTTTCAAAATTTCACTCGAAAATTTAGGGGGTTTCTGAACATCCAATTGCGTTTAAAAACAATAGACTTCCGGTATTTACGGATTGTAATTTTTGTACCAAATTTCATTGGAATCACTCTATTCGTTCGTGAGATATCGTCTCCACAATCTCACTGACAGACACACACACACACACACAGACATCACCTCATAAATATTCGATTCGTGATCAGGGATGCTTGAAACGTACTCTCCCGTCGAAAACTCGAATTCGAATTTTTGACCCCGTCACAATACTTTCCTTATACATTATACTATGTATATAAGGAAAGTAAAAAGACTACGTATGCTCGGATGTGTCAATTAAATACTTATTTTATACGTAATTTTTACCAAATAAAAGACTAAGACCAGCCCCATTACTCTGGGACCAGGCGTTCTCGGGATACTTAAGTTTGCTCCCATGTTATTTGCTACGCCGGTTTCGAGAATAAGTTTAATTATCAAATGAAATCGAAAGCTTAATTAAAAGTGTAAATTCAGTGCAATTTCAATTAATTATGCGTGTTATTTAGTGCAATTAAACTCAATTTAATGAATTACTGATGAAATAAAGAGAAAATGCATTTTAGATTGCAGGGAAAGTCATGTGCTGCCTACATCATTTTTTTTTTCTTTACTGACCAGTTCTGCTTTTTTTGGGGGGGGGGGGGGGGGGGGAAACTACGTTTCAATATTTTCATCTACATTTCATCATCAATTACTCAGGAGGATAAGGGTTATCTGCATTTGAATAAATAAAGACTAAATGTAGGAAATCCATTTGCTTTTCAAGCTAAAAAAATCTGATGTGGGCAACACATGACTTTCCTCATATAATGTAATGAATTTACTACTTTTACAGTAAAAAAATAGGTTTTTCTTATAGTAGATACGAATATTCTTTCCAAGACATTGAATTTTCGACAATTGGTCGTCATTTTCATTGATTTAGCGTCATTTTTATCCATTTGGCGAGATTTTCGTTAATTTGGCAACATTTCAAAAAGTCGCCTAGTTGGCGACATTCCGCCAAATTCGTCGCCAAAATCTCGCCAAGCGTTATGCACTAAGAAATAAGTTATTCTTACAGCCGATAAATGACTATTGGCGTCCAAATACAAAAGTGTTACTCAGAGTATCTTTTTTCATGAATGGAACGAGCTAGATCCACGAGAATGATGTCACCCAATTTATCGCATGGTATTACATATGAAAAATGAACATGTTTATCAATAGGAATTTTTATTTTTATTTTATATGACTTTTTGATATTTTTTTTGAAAAATGTACAATATCTCAAAAACGGCTCGTGTTAGCGTTCTAAAATTTATGTCAATCGTTTTCTAATGAAAAATTACATAAGAAATGTCTATTTGCGTAACTTTAGTAGTGGTTTTTCCAAAAGTGGTAGTGGTTTTAGTAGTGGTTCCGATTTTTTCAAAATTTCATTCGAAAATTTAGGGGGGGGGGGGGGGTTCTGAACATTCGATTGCGTATAAAAACAATAGGCTTCCAGTGTTTACGGATTGTGATTTTTGTACCAAGTTTGGTTCAAATCGGTCTATTCGTTCGTCAGTTATCGTCTCCACAGACTCACTGACACACACACACACATACTTTCACACAGACACACACGCACATCACTTCAAAAATGTTTGATTCGTGATCAGGGATGCCTGAAACGTGCTCTCCCGTCGAAAACTCGAATTCAAATTTTCGACCCCGTCACAATACTTTCCTTATACATTATGTATATAAGGAAAGTAATATGCTGCGGACAAATGATTAGAAAAATATATTTTTGCAGTGGTGAGGAGAACATACTGATTTGGTCAGTTTCCGTTAACTTTATGTTTATAGTGCGTCTTTGCTGAAGTGCGCTAGACTTCTATGTTATTGCTCATCTAGGTAAATCTACCTATGGAGACAGGCCCGTAGCCAGGATTTCAATCCGGGGGGGGGGCTGAACCTTATGCTTGAAACCGTAATGGACCTTTACCTTTCTAGCTTTAACTTTTTCAATTAGTGCCGTGCCGTAAACCCCCCTCCCCGCCCACTCCGAATACGAGCCCTCTTGCCGTTGTTTTTTACTTTCCTTATATACATAATGTATAAGGAAAGTGTGACGGGGTCGAAAATTCGAATTCGAGTTTTCGATGGAAGCACGTTTCAAGCATACCTGATCACGAATCAAACATTTTTGAGGTGATGTCTGTGTGTGAAAGTATGTGAGTGTGTGTGTGTCAGCGAGCCTGTGGAGACGATATCTCATGAACGAATGGAGCGATTAGAATGAAATTTGGTACAAAACTCACAATCCGTGAATACTGGAAGCCTATTGTTTTTAAACGTAATCCAATGTTCAGAACCCCTCCTAAATTTTTGAGTGAAATTTTAAAGAAAATCATCCAAAAATCGAAACCTTTAATAAAATTACGCAAATAGACATTTCTTATGTAATGTTTCCTTAGAAAACGATTGACATAAATTTTAAAACGCTAGCATGAACCGGTCTCGAGATATTGCACATTTTTCAAATAAATTTATCAAAAAATCCCATAAATTAAAAAAAAATAATAACTGTTGAGAAACATGTTCACTTTTCATATGTAATATCATGCGCTAAATTGGGTGACATCATTCTCGTGGATCTAACTCGTTCCATTCATGAGATAAGATACTTTGAATAATACTTTTGCATTTGAACGTCAATAGTCATTTATATGCTATAAGAATAACTTATTTCTCCGTTCATAACGCTTGGAGAGATTTTGGCGACGAATTTGGCGGAATGTCGCCAACTTGGCGACTTTTTTTAAATGTTGTCAAATTAACTAAAATCTCGCCAAATGGATAAAAATAACGCTAAATCAATGAAAATGACGACTTATTGTCGAAAATTCAATATTTTGGAAAGAATATAAGTATTTATTAGAAGAAAAACCTATTTTTTTACTGTAAAAGTTGTAAATTTATTGCATTATATAAGGAAAGTCATGTGTTGCCCACATCAGATTTTTTCTGTATTAAAATTGGCTACTTTAGAAACTTGCAATCGTTTAACCTCTAATTTTAGTAGGACATATCTAAATTACTTTTTTGATGGATATTTTGCATTAAGCGGAAAATACAATATTCGCTTTCATTAACATATATACACGAGTTTTTTAAGAAAAATTGTTATGTACATTTCCCTGCTCGCTATCATATGCATTGCAGAATTTGCTAGTAAAAGTATACATCTTTGGTATACTAGTTAGTGACTACTATAAAAATGAGTTGAAGTGTAAAAAAATTCACTTAAAAATCACTTAAAGTGCACTTTAGCAAATGAAATCTCTAAATAAAAATTGTTATTCAAGTATTCTAAATAACTTATTTTCATCACAAAGATAAATTTCGAAGCTTTATGGGTTTAGTTTCAATTTTTATTTGTCATCATCGTCAGTTTACCATTACACGCCATGGTAAAAATAATGCCCTTTTGCCCTTACATTTCTGCGCATTCTACTGCGCAGGTTGCTTATTTACGCTGGTGCTCATGCTCTCTAGAGTGTAAACAAACAGCCTGCGTAGTATAATGGGCAGAAACGCAAGGGAGAAAAATCTGACGTGGCCAGCACATGACTTTCCATGCAGACTTATATCCACGTTCTCTTTATTTTAATTAAATTTAATTCACTTTTAATTCAATTTTCGTTTCCGTTTGGTAACTGGACTTATTTTCAAAGCTGGCGTAGAAAAAATACGAAAAAACTAAAATATCTCGAGAAAGGCTAGTCCCAGTGTAAGGGGTTTGTCTCTTATTCTTTTCTTCATTAAAAATTACGTATTAAACAATAACTTAATGGATATATTTGAGCATTACTTTAGATTTTGACGATTTCTGCGAGCCATTTGGCAAAAAAAAGGCGGGTTTTTTACTTTCCCTGCAATACATGGTAATGTATAGGGAAAGTATTAGAATCATGCCGAAAATCACAACTCGAGTTTTCGACGGATCTACACGTTTCGAGACCTCTAGAATACGAAAAAACAATTTTTAGCGTGACGTCTGTGTGTGTGTCTGTGTCTGTGTGTCTGTCTGTGTGTCTGTCTGTCTGTGCAGATTTGTATCCACTCTAACTAAAAAACTAATGGATCGAATTTCACAAAATTTGGTAGGTAAGTCACTTGTGAGCGAGTCTGGTGCTGATTAGTTTTGGGTACGATTCGGAATAAAAGAACCCGCCTTTTTTTGCGAAATGGCCCGCAAAAGCTTGTATCCACTCTAACTGAAAAACTGATGGACCGAATTTCACAAAATTCGGTAGATGAGTCACTTGTGGGATACCTTGGTGCTGATTAGATTTTGGTACGATTCGGAAAAAAATGACCTGCCTTTTTTTGCAAAATGGCCCGCAAAAATCGTCCAAATCTAAACTAAAGAACTGGGTATACTCAAATATATCCATTAAATGCTGATTTAATACGTAACTGTTAACGACGAAAAGAATAAGACCAACCCCATTACACTAGGACTAGCCGTTCTCGAGATATTTTAGTTTTTCGTACTTTCCCTACGCCACTTTTGAAAATAAGCCCGGTTACCGGATGAGAATGAAAATTGAATTAAAAGTAAAATAAATTTAGTTAAAATAAAGAGAACGTTAATATAAGTCTGCAAGGAAAGTCATGTGCTGCCCACATCAGATTTTTTACTTTCCCTGCAATACATGGTTGGAATCATGCCGAATATCGCAACTCGAGTTTTCGACGGATCTACACGTTTCGAGACCTCTAGAATACGAAAAAACCATTTTTAGCGTGACGTCTGTGTGTGTGTGTCTGTCTGTCTGTGCAGATTTTGTATCCACTCTAACTAAAAAACTAATGGACCGAATTTCACAAAATTTTGTAGGTAAGTCACTTGTGGCCGGGGCTGGTGCTGATTAGTTTTG
Source organism: Amaurobius ferox (assembly GCA_951213105.1). NCBI lineage: Eukaryota > Metazoa > Arthropoda > Arachnida > Araneae > Amaurobiidae > Amaurobius > Amaurobius ferox. The sequence goes on along the minus strand of OX578155.1, from coordinate 58,919,141 downwards.
GGTACGATTCGGAATAAAAGAACTCGCCTTTTTTGTGAAATGGCCCGCAGAAGCTTGTATCCACTGTAGCTGAAAAACTAATGGACTGAATTTCACAAAATTCGGTAGATGAGTCACGTATAGGTCACCCTGGTGCTGATTAGATTTTGGTACGATTCAGAAAAAAATGACCTACCTGTTTTTGCAGAATGGCCCGCAAAAATTATCAAAATCTAAACTAAAAAGCTACGTATGCTCAAATATATCCATTAAATGCTTGTTTAATGCGTAATTTTTAACGAAGAAAAGAATAAGACCAACCCCATTACATTAGGACTAGCCGTTCTCGAGATATATTAGTTTTTTTCGTATTTTTCCACGCCACCTTTGAAAATAAGTCCAGTTATCAAATGAGAACGAAAATTGAATTAAATTTAATTGAAATAAATAGAACGTGGATATAAGTTTGCAGGGAAAGTCATGTGCTGCCCACATCAGATTTTTTTATTCCGAATCGTAGCCAAAACTAATCAGCACCAGATTCGCCCACAAGTGACTTACCTACCAAATTTTTTGAAATTCGGTCCATCAGTTTTTGAGTTAGAGTGGATACAAAATCTGCATAGACAGACAGGCAGACACACACACACACAGGCACATGGACAGACACACACATACACAGGCACATGGACAGACACACACACACAGAGGCACATGGACAGACACACACACAGACGTCACGCTAATTTTTTTTTTGTATTCTGGAGGTCTCGAAACGCGTAGATTCGCCTAAAACTCGGGTTGCGATATTCTGCGGATCTTAATTTTCTTAAAAAGAAAAAAAAAATAACTCGTGTATATATTTTATTGAAAGTGAATAATTTATTTTAAGGCAAATTTAAAATATCTATTAATGAAGATAAATTTAGACATATCCTACTAAAATTAGGGACTAAAGGATTGTAAATTTCTAAAATAACTATTTTTACTTTCCCTGCAATACAGGGTAATGTATAGGGAAAGTATTGGAATCATGTCGAAAATCGCAACTCGAGTTTTCGACGGATCTACACGTTTCGAGGTCTCTAGAATACGAAAAAACTATTTTTAGCTTGACGTCTGTGTGTGTCTGTTTGTGCGTCTGTCTGTGCAATGTATGTATCCACTCTAACTCCAAAACTAATAGACCGAATTTCATAAAATTTGGTAGATAAGTCACTTAGATGTGACCCTGGTGCTGATTAGTTTTTGGTACGATTCATAAAAACAGAACCCGCCTTTTTTTGCGAAATGGCCCGTAAAAATTTCATTTATCCGCTCTAGCTAAAATACTAATATACCAAATTTCACAAAATTTAGTAGATAACTTACTTGTTGGATACTCTGGTGCTGATTAGAATTTGGCACGATTCGGAAAAGAACAACCTGCCTTTTTTTAAGAAATGGCCCGCAAAAATCGCCAAAATCTAATAAAAAGAGAACTACGTATGCTGAAATGTATCAATTAAATTCTTGTTTTATATTTCATTTTTGACGAGGAAAAGAATATAACACTCTCCATTATACTTTAGGACTAACCGTTCTCAAGATATTTGAGATTTCTTGCATTTTTGTTACGCCGCTATCGGAAAAATATCCAATTACCAAATAAAAACAAAAATTGAATTAAAAATGCAAATTTAGTGGTATTTGGTGCAATTAAACTCAATCTAATGAGTTATTAAAGAAATAAAGAAAATATGAATTTAAGTCTGCAGGGAAAGTTATGTGCTGCCCACATCAGATTTTTACTTTCCCTGCAATACATGATAATGCATAGGGAAAGTATTGGAATCATGCCGAAAATCGCAATTCGAGTTTCCGACTGATCTACACGTTTCGGGACCTCTAGAATACGAAAAAACTATTTTTAGCGTGACGTGTGTCTGTGTGTCTGTCTGCGCAGATTTTGTATCCACTTTAACTAAAAAACTAATTGACCGAATTTCATAAAATTTGGTAGATAAGCCATTTATGGGCGAATCTGGTGCTGATTAGTTTTGGGTATGATTTGGGATAAAAGAACGCGCCTTTTTTTGTGTGAAATGGCCCGCAAAGCCCTCTATCCGCTCTAGCGGAAAAACTAATTTTCCGAATTTCACAAAATTCGTTAGATAAGTCACTTGTGGGTTACTCTGGTGCTGATTAGATTTTAGTATGCTTCGGGAAAAAATAACCTTCCAATTTTTGCGAAATGATCCGCAAAAATCGTCAAAATCTAAAGTAAAAACTAGGTATGCTTAAATGTATCCATTAAATGCTTGTTTTATACGTAATTTTTAATGACAAAAAGAATAAGACCAACCCCATTACACTAGGACTAGCCGTTCTCGAGGTATTTTAGTTTTTTCGTATTTTCTCTACTCCGCCTTTGAAGATAAGTCCAGTTTCCAAACGAGGACGAAAATTGAATTAAAAGTGAATTAAATATAATTAAAATAAAGAGAACGTGAATATAATCTCTGCAGGGAAAGTCATGTGCTGCCCACGTCAGAGTTTTATTTTCCCTGCAATACATGGTAATATATAGGGAAAGTATTGGAATCATGCCGAAAATCACAACTCGAGTTTTCGACGGATCTACGCGTTCTGAGACCTCTAGAATACGAAAAAACTATTTTTAGCGTGACGTCTGTGTGTGTGTTTGTGTGTCTGTCTGTCTGTCTGTCACTAGGGCAAACCGATCTCGAGATATTTTATTTTTTTCGTGTTTTTCTACACCACTTTTAAAAATAAGTCCAGTTCCCTAATGAGAACGAAAACTGAATTAAAAGTGAATTAAATTTAATTAAAATAAAGAGAACGTGAATATAAGGCTGCAGGGAAAGTCATGTGCTGCCCACATCAAAGTTTTAATACAGAAATAATGAAATTTTCCATTCTGCTAAACTTACGAGTATTACTTTGCTTTGGAAATGTAAGAGCGAAATTTCCCGTGTGATGTCACGTGACCATGCTCTATACATACTGTTGTTGTTTTTTGTAGGTATTTACAGTGACTCTTCCCAATCACTATTCGAAGGTGAACCCTTGTCCATTCGTGGCAATAGCGGTAGGCTTGGTAATCAGATGTTTGTCTTTGCAACTCTGTATGGATTGAGCAAGATTAACAACAGAAAGATGGCCCTCATGCCTAAGAATTACGAGGCCCTCATTCCATACTTTGACCTGGAATATCCACAGGTAAGTGCAATGACCATTTCGTAAATGACTTTATTAATCATTTGCACGTGACGTCACTACCGGTAAACCAACTTCCTGTTTGATGGAAAGATCGCTTTTCCCACTTTACCGTCCCATGTTAGAGTATGCTATTCAAGGTTTTCTTGCTTCGAGGGAGTAAATATGGATCTACAGGGTTTTTCAAACTAATGGAATAAACTTTAAGGGGCGATAGAACACTCCGAAACAAACATTTTTCGTCGAAGAATATATGGTTGCAAGTTAAGCGTTTCGGCGCTAAAGGGCGCTTTCTATTTCCCCAGATACACCGTCTTTTGCAACGCAAAGACATATGAAAGCGTTAGTTTCGCATGCACCGTCATCAGTGACTAGGAATGGATCAGTATATGAATGAGAAATGCATTTCTTTTGCGATCTCATCAATGGTAATGGAAGGGAAGCCCAAAAAAAGCTTTACCGCAGAGCTTCCCCAAGTATGCCGGATCACAGAATGTTTTATCGCTTGTACCGCCAACTGGCCGAAAGGGGAACCTTCATTGCCGCCATGAATGATATAGGCCGTAAAAGTGTCAGAACCATATATGTATACTATCTTTCTTTCTCTCTCTCTCTCTCTCTATATATATATATATATGTGTATAGTGTATACACATCAAACCAAGCACATTTTATCCTAGTTTACTGGGTCGGAAATGAAACATAAAGGCTTTACAGGGCGCTTACTCGTTGAGAATCGGCCGCGCCGCAAACTTAAAAGCGTCATTCCTGTTGTTATTTACTGGTTGAAGAAGAAAACCACTTATGCAAATTTCATCTGGGGAAGAAGAAGAGCCTTTTTCTAAATTTTCGTAACACCGAATGTTACGAAAATTTAGAAAAGTAGCAGTAGTTGTTCGCAGCTCCAACTTTGATACGATGGAGGAGTTTACAAATAGGGGAAAAAGCCGATATGCATTACATTTATGGAGCTGCAAATAGGAATGGCAAAGAGGCACAATAAATGTACGGACAATGTTTTCCCCATAGGTGGTTACCTAATCGTAAAACATTCGAACACGTGCATCCTCAGTTCTGGCGATCGGCAGATTTGGAGAGGCGGTCCCATAGCTTAGCCCCGACGATGGCCCTTTTGTGGGGTTACCCACGGTACAGTGTCTAGAACTAATAGTGTGCCGACCGCCTACACCTTCCAATGCTGGGAGATGTTCCTGAAAAGCCGACTCCGCCAGACGGCGTTGGTCTCGAATAAGCGGTCTAAAGCGGAGGAGTTAACATTGAAATTAAAGGGAATTTATTGCAAATAAAATGACCGATATCTTTCGAAATAAATGAAGAATTTGTGTGAAATTGGGTGTGATTATTGTAAGTGGTATACACAAAAAGTCATTTGATTTTCAGAGAGATTGAGCTAGGGATATATTTGTGTTTTTAAAATTTTATTTAACTTGATCTGGTGTTCGTTCAAACCTTTAAGGTCTAAAATAATCAGGTCCATTTATCACAGTAAAGTAAAATTCGTTTTGACGTTTCCTCTTGTGGTACATTTCAATTCTTTCGATTTTGAAGCTTATCAGGCTAGCCCGTCCTGGGTCCGCCATAGGACTTTACCTGGTTTTAGAAAATAACTCGAAAATCAGAGAACGTTAGAAATCTAAATTTAATATATCGTTTTCTTTTGGGGTGCATTTTAATTCTTTCAATTTTGAATCGTACTGGGTTAGCCTGTCTTAGGCCCGCCTTAGAAACTCACTCGTTTTCGCAGTATAACTCAAGAGCAGGTGTATCTAAAACTTCGAAGTTTAGAATATCCTTGCCATTTGCTGTATATTTTAACTCTTTGGATAAAAAATCTTATCGGGCTAGCCCGTCCTGAGCCCAACAAAAGGAATATATCGTTTTTTGAGAATAACTAAAAATTCGGAGCATCTAGAATGTATAAATTTAATATGTCATTGTTCTTTGGGGTATATTACATTTCATCGCATTTCGAACCGTATCGGATTAGCCCGTCTTGGGCCCGTCATAGAAATTTACTCGCTTTTAAAAAATAACTCGATCAATCGGAGTAGCTAAAAAATGTAAATTTAGTATATCATTTCCGTTTGGACGGATTTTAATTTAGATTTTGAACCTCGTCGGGCTAGCCCGTCTTGGATCCGCTGAAGAATGCATTCGTTTTTGAAAAAATAACTCGAGAACCGAAGTAGCTAAAAATTCCAAATATAACATGTCGTTGGCTTTTGGGGTATATCTAAGTTTCTTCGCATTTGAACTTTATCGGGGTAGTCCGTCCTGGACCCGACATAGGAATGGACCCGTTTTTTAGAATACCTAGAAAATCGGGGAAACTAGAAAATATAAATTTAGTACATCCTTATCTTTTAGGGATTATTTTATTTACTTTGCTTTTGAACCGTATCGGGCTAACCCGTTTTGGGCCCGCCTTAGAAATTCACTTTTTTGGAGGAATAACTCTAAAGCCGGAGTATCAAAAAGTTTCAAGTTTTGAATGTCGTTGTCATTTGCTGTATGTCTAAGCTCATTGGATTTAAAACCTGATCGGGCTAGCCCGTTCCGGTCCCAACAAAAAGAATGAACTCGTTTTTTAAAAATAACTCCAAAACTGTAGCAGCTAGAATATCTAAATTTAGTATATCATTGTTTTTTAGGGTATATTTTATTTCTTGGATGTTGAACCTTATCAGACTCGCCCATCTTGGGCCCGACATAGTGATAATGTACTCATTTTTCGAGAATAACTCGTAAATCGGAGCTGCTAAAAAATCTAAATTTAGTATATCAATTTCTTTTGGGGTTTATCATAATTTATAATTTGAACCTCATCGTCTTGAGTCCGTCTTAGGAATGCGATCGTGTTTGATGAATAACTCGAGAACCGGAGTAGCTAAAAATTCCAAGTTTAGCATGCTATTGTCTTTTGTGATATATTTCATTTTTTCGAATTTGAACTTCATTCAGCTAGCTCGTGCTGGGCCTGCCATAGGAATATACTCATTTTTTTAGAATAACCCGAAAAATGGAGCAGATAGAAAATCCAAATTTAGTATATTAATTCCTTTTAGGGTAGAATTTAATATTTTTGGCGTATATATAATTATAATTAGTGGCTTAGGTATGGAAGATAGGATGTGTAGTAAAAAACCTCATTTCCCGAACAATTACATTAGTTTTCAAACTTGTCCATATTTAAAAAAAAAATGAATTTTGTACTATAAGCTCCATTCGATCGTCGACCTCCTTTTTTCCTAGATACATAGTTGCATCCATATGCAAATGAGCTAAGAAGTGCGAAATTTGTCCACGGATGTTGGGTCGGTGCACTGGGAGTACGAGTGAAGGTTGCGATTCTGTGTGATCTGACGATAAAGGTTTTATGCCTTCGAAACTGGTCAATATTAGTATTTTGAGTTGTATTCTGCTTTTTACGAAGATAATTTTATTTCTTTAGCAGAAATTTGGACCGCACGTATTGATTTTGTTTACTTGAAATAGAAAATTTTCAATAATTTTTAAAAGCATTATATGAATAACTTGAACGAATGCTTTTAAAGCAAACTTTTGTTTTGCATTTTGATACATATTACCATGTAAACCTAAAATGAGAATGTATTAGAATGTCTAGCAGATATTTTGTTTTATCTCATATGTTCGGCTACTAGGAAAAATGCCTGTCGGTGGCCTTGTGAATTTGGAAGAAAAACGTGAAACACCATTGCCGCTTGAACAGTAGAACAAGGTGGGGGCTGCCTACAAGTGCTGTCTCTTTGTACGGTGAAAGATAGCGCTGATAAGAATTTTGATTGAGAGTGGACATGTAATCGACCGCTATTCTATTTCGACAGGCGCGTCTCCTTTACATACGTTTCCGCAAATTACCACATCTCTTACACGAACAATGCTCAAAAGATCCGCAAATCAGCGGGGGCTCTGGAAATGGGTAAAACACCAGGAAAGGACATTTTGTATTGCCTTCAGGGTGGCCTCTAGATACAATAGGAAGTATCTCATTAGCACATTGGTCATCTGAGATAGAATCTGTTTTTACTAAGAACCGTCACATGTACACTATTATTTTTCGTTCTAAGATTAGACAGGATGGACCCACTCAGAAGGAAATATTTTTCGAAACTATAAGCAGCAAGCTTTCACTCATTTGATGTTTGACGTTGATATTTGACGTTGTAATTGACGTTGAAAATCTATATTTTTGTTTCTATATTTGGATTAAAAAGGGCTGTTTTTATAGCCATATTATATCAGTTTTCTAATAGATCTATCAACATATTTAGTAGTTTTTATAGTCGATGAAGCATGTCCTCAAATTCTAAAAAGAAAGTGAATGACAGACACTGCTTCGTACCTGAATGTAAAACAGGTTACAAAAATTTCAGAGGCAAATATTCTCTATATAAAGCTCCTGACAACGATGAACTGAGAGCTAAATGGACAAAGTTAATTCCTCGTGCAAATAAAGTTCTAAACAAAAGCTCGGTGGTTTGTGAGTTGCATTTTGCTAATGACGGGTTTTGCATTATTTAATTCTCATGCATATAAGCGTAGTCAAGATCTAGGATAAGGGAGGTCAACGATCGAATGTGGGTTTTTACAGATCGGGCTAGTCCGTTAAGGTTTTAAATCTAATGAGCTAAGATATACCGCAAATGACAACGACATTCTAAACTTGGAACTTTTAGATTCTCCGATTATAGAGTTATTCCCCCCAAAAAGTGAATTTCTAAGGCGGGCCCAAAACGGGTTCGCCCGATACGGTTCAAAATCGAAGGAATTAAAATATTCCCCAAAAGATAAGGATGTACTAAATTTATATGTTCTAGTTGTCCCGATTTTTAAGTTATTCTAAAAAAACAGGTCCATTCCTATGTCGAGCGCAGGACGGGCTACCTCCGATAAAGTTCAAATCCGAAGAATATACCACAAAAACCAACGACATGTTAAACAGGAATTTTTAGCTATTGCGGTTCTCGAGTTATTCTTAAAAAACGAATGCATTCTTCAGCCGACCCAAAACGGGCTAGCCCGATGGGGTTCAAAATCTAAGTTAAAATCCATCCAAAAGGAAATGATATACTAAATTTACATTTTTTAGTTACTCTGTTTGATCGAGTTATTCTTAAAAAACGAATGCATTCTTCAGCTGACCAAAAACGGGCTAGCCCGATGGGGTTCAAAATCTAAGTTAAAATCCATCCAAAAGAAAATTATATACTAAATTTACATTTTTTAGTTACTCCGTTTGATCGAGTTATTCTTGAAAAGTGAGTAAATTTCCATGGCGGACCAAGACAGGCTAGCCCGATAAGGTTCGAAATGCGATGAAATATAATACTACATCCTTATATTTTGGGGAATATTTTAATTCCTTCGATTTTGAACCGTATCGGGCGAACCCGTTTTAGGCCAGCCTTAGAAATTCACTTTTCAGGGAATAACTGTAGAACGGGAGTAGCTAAAAGCTAGTTTAGAATGTCGTTGCCATTCTTAGTTCATAATTGTTATATCTTAGTTCATTGGATTTAAAACCTTATCGGGCTAGCCCGTCCTGAGCCAAACAAAAAAAATGTACTCGTTTTTTTAAGAATAACTCTAAAACTGTAGCAGCTTGAATGTCTAAATTTAGTATATATTTGTATTTTAGGGTATATTTCATTTCTTTGGATTTTGAACCTTATCGGACTAGCCCGTCTTGAGTCCGACATAATAATAATGTACTTGTTTTTCGAAAATAACTCGTAAATCGGAGCAGCTGAAAAATCTAAATTTAGTATATCATTTCCTTTTGAGGTTTATCATAATTTATATTTTGAACCTCAACGGGCTAGTCCGTCTTGGGTCCAACGTAGAAATGTACTAGTTTTTCGAGAATAACTCGAAAATCGAAGCACCTGAAAAAAATCAAAATTTACTATACTATTTTCTTTGGGGAAAAGTTTAATACTTTCGAATTTGAACCGCATCATGGTAGGCCGTCCTGGGCCCGACATATTGATGCACACGTTTTTTAAGTAACTCAAGCAGAACAGCCAAAATATTTTATTTATCATTTTTTTAGGAGTATATTTTATTCTTTAGATTTTGAACTTTATCGGACTAGCCCGTTTTAGGCCCATCTTAGATACGCACTCATATTGGGGAATATTTCGAGAAATGAGAAGCTGAAAATTTCATGTTAAGAACGATTGCATTCCTAAGGCGGACTCAAGACAGGCTAGTCCTATGAGGTTCAAATTATAAATTATGATAAACCCCAAAAGAAATTGATATACTAAATTTAGATTTTTTAGCTGCTTCTATTGACGAGTTATTCTCTAAAACCGAGTACATTATCACTATGTCGGGCCCAAGACGGTCGAGCCCGAAAGATTCAAAATCCAACGAAATGAAATATACCCTAAAAGACAATGGTATACTAAATTTAGATATTCTAGCTGCAACAGTTTTGGAGTAATTCTTTAAAAACGAGTACATTCTTCTTGTTGGGACCGGACGGGTTAGCCCGATCAGGTTTTAAATCCCATGATCTAAGACATACCGCAAAAGGCAACGATTTTCTAAACTTGAAACTTTTAGATACTCCGGTTCTAGAGTTATTCCTCAAATAAGTGAATTTCTAAGGCGGGCCCAAAACGGATTCGCCCGATACGTTTCAAAATCGAAGGAATTAAGATATTCCCCAAAATATAAGGATGTACTAAATTTATATTTTCCAGTTCCTCCGATTTTCCAGTTATTCTGAAATAATGGGTCCATACCAATGTCGGGTCCAGGACGGGCTATCCCGATAAAGTTCAAATCCAAAGAAACTTAAATAAACCCCAAAAACCAATGATATGTTAAACTTGGACTTTTTAGCGACTTCGGTTCTCGCGTTATTCTTCAGAAACGAATGCATTCTTCAGCTGATCCAAGACGGGCTAGCCCGACGAGGTTCAAAATCTAGATTAAAATCCATCCAAAATGAAATGATATACTAAATTTACATTTTAGCTACTCCGATTGATCGAGTTATTCTTGAAAAGAAAGTAAATTTTTATGGCGGCCCCAAGACGGGATAGCCCGATAAGGTTCGAAATGCGATGAAATGTAATATACCCCAAAGGATAATGATATATTAAATTTAGACATTCCGAATTTTTAATTATTCTCAAAAAACGATATATTCTTTTTGTTGGGCTTCGAACGGGTTGGCCCGAAAATATTTTTAATCCAAAGAGTTATAATATACAGCAAATGATAAGGATATGCTAATTTCGAATTTTTAGATACACTATTTCTCGAATTATACCGCAAAAACGGGTGAGTTTCTAAGGTAGGCTTAAGACGGGCTAACTCGGTACGGTTCAAAATTGAGAGAATTAAAATGCACCCCAAAAGAAAACGATATATTTAATTTAGATTTCCTACTTTCTATCTTTTTCGAGTTATTCTCAAAACCCAGGGAAAGTCCTATGGTGGGCCCAGGACGGGTTAGCCCGATAAGCTTCAAAATCGAAAGAACTGAAATATACCACAAGAGGAAACGTCATAACGAATTTCACGTTATTGTGATAAATGAACCTGATTATTTTGGACCTCAAAGGTTTGAACGAGCACCAGATCAAGTTAATTAAAATTTTAAAAATACGAATATATCCCTAGCTGAATCTCTCTGAAAATCAAATTTACTTTTGTGTATACCACTCACAGTAATCACACCCAATTTCATACAAATTCTTCAGTTATTTCGAAAGATATCGGTCATTTCATTTGCAATAATTTCCCTTTAGTTTCAATGTTAACTCCTCCGCTTTAGACCGCATATTCGTGACCAACGCCGTCTGCCGACGCGTCTTTTTAGGCACATATCCCAGAATTGGGAGGTATAGGCGTTCGCACAGTATTACTTCTAATACTGATCCCCTGGCACTTCGAAGCGTAGGTAGCTGTAGGCCCAAATCTGGCCTTCGAATTTCCCGCCTGACCTTTTCTGGAAAATTCTGCCCTAGTAGCCCACACAAAGAAATATGTGCATTACGTGGGCTCGTGGATGTACAACGTTTTTTCCCCTAGACATTGGTCCATTATTGTATTTTTTAGTGTCTAATATTAGTTCATGATTTAATACGGAGTTTGACCTGCATACCATTCATTAGATACCTTATTACATTGGATATACAGTACATTGGATACATATAATAATATTAGATATTGCAAATGCTATTTAGAAGTAAGTGCTTACCATTTTTTGCTTATTATCATGTCATTTAAAATTACTTAGAATTTTAAATATATGGCAATCAAATTATTGCTATTCAATTAAAGTTAACTGGATTCTAAATTGTTTTGTTGCTAATTATAACGTCAACAAACCTTTTAGAGATTTCTTAGTTTGTTTTAAAATTTTATTGTTGTCACAATAATTAAGAAAACTGCCTAGGCACTTGTAAAATTAAGCTTTGTTAAATAATTTTGAAGTATTTAAAATCATTCAATGTTTAAAATGTATATTTTATCAGGCTAGCTTGTGTTATTCATTGCATTTACCTAGTGTACTTAACAAGTTGTCATAAATTATTCAGTTTGCTGCAAATGTTTTAAAATTATTTTAATAATGTTGCTAGTTGTGTGATATTTTATAATAGACTAGCATTATGTCCATTTTTCGTACTGATTATATTAATACAAGAAACTTAAAATTCAGAATTTGATGTGAAGTTTTAATATTTGGAGTCTCTATTTTTGAAATTTTATAATAATTCTAATGAAAAGAAAATAGGTGAGTTCTACCTTGCTGAGATAATAATCAGACAGATAGATGCACAACATACAATTTTATGTATACTGTTACTAGCAGATATACCCGACATTGCCCATGATTAAAATATGTGCAAATTCCTGCAGTATTCTAAATGACATTCTTACTCAAAACATTCTATTAAAATATTTCATTTATTTCTCCCTTCACTTAATTCTCCTTTCTGTGTCTTTTATACAAAATTATCGTCACAAGCAGATCTGAAGAATAAAACATCCCCGTTTGAAAGCAAATTATAAAATATATATGAAATTGGATCAATAAATGAAAGCGCTAAAATGGTATAAAAATGGTTATAAAATTTTCTTTTATATCATTTTCTTTATTATTTAAATAAGAAAACAAGAGAGATCAATCATGCTTAAAGCATTGATTATGAAACACTTTCCAACTTCAATGCAATTTTATTTAAACATGTCTAAAATGCAATACATTCCTCGGTAATATTTTAAAACTTATCATAATACTACATTAGTTTATCATATTTGAAAACTTAAACCTTCATCGAAAAAAATGAACTTCATTCAAATGACGGCATTGAAATATAAATTGCCTGGTTTAAACATCTCTAACATGTGATACATTCCTCGGTAATAATTTTATAATTATCATAATACTACGATAATTTATTATATTTGAAAACTTCATCGAAAACAACTGAAATTCATTCAAATGACGTCATAGAAAAAATAACACGCCTGGTTCTCTCTATAAAAGCAGCATTTCATTCATGAATAATTTCCCATTCATGTCATTCATCACAATACTATAATAATTAATTTTATTTAAAAATTAAAACCTTGGAGCTACAAGTAATTAAACTCTATGCGTAAAACTTCATCGAAAAAAATCGTCCTTCTCTTTGTAAAATCAATGAATATTGCATTCATATCAGCTACGCAGACTCCATGAACTAAATGATTTTGAGTTAAAGAAATACAGCAATTCTAATACAACTCATTCTACATATTTTGCTGTTTACATTTTACATAGGTGAAAAATAGGCTTCGTTGTAGAAATAATCAAACTTGGATGAGCATTTGAACTGAAATATATTGTAATTGCGCTGTTTCAGTATGTAGATGCACAGAATTTAAGCAAAAAGAGAGTGGTTTTAGGACGGATACAACACTCAATATGAATTAAAAAGAACTTTCAAAATCACGATTTTGAGACAAGATGGATGCCATATATAATTTTGAAGTGGGTCACGTGATCTTTTCATATCATGGTCACGTGATCGCTTCATATAAGAGGTGTTATTATTATTTAAATTTTTATTTAAAAAACTACTGAATATATTTCGCTGAATTTTTTTTATATATTTTATGGAACCATTTGAATATTATCTAAAATTTTCGAAGCAATTTGTGAATTTTAAATCCGCTTAAAAAATGTTTGAAAAATTAGGTCGCATAGGGCTCCATGTATTTCATTTTTTCAACCCGTTTTCAATCCAAAACTAATTGGGTGATATTATTCATTTATATTCCCATAGGGCCTACAGACCGTCTGAACAACATACTAAAATTTCATTTTGATTAAGTTATTTTTACGGCAGTTATCGTGCGAACGGACAGACAGACAGACAGACAGAATGAACAAAGTCATAAACACTTTTCAACTTTGTTGTAAAGTGTTAAAAGTTAGTAGTAATCGTCTGCCTAATAAACACATTTAATTGCGTTGCTAAGCATCATGGTATAATTTTCTTAATAAATTTGCGGAAAATATATCATCTTCATAATTGCATTTTTATGGAAGGTTTAATTGTTGAATTTTGTATTCATATCTCGACAATCCTTGGTCCTGGAAGCTCGAAACATGGACTAAATTTTAAATAGGGCTATTTCAAGGCTACCCACAAAATATTCATAAAATTCGATGCAGCAGTTCTACCGTGATGATGAGATAGATAAACACACAGACAGATAGAAGTATTTTCAATTTTATCTATATAGATAAAAAATGTCATTCTCTTTTAAGATATTGTCAATAGTAAGAAATCGTAGCAATAAAGGTGCTACACTAAAGTTATGAAAGTAAAATAATGTAAAATGTTATATATCACACATCAAATAACATATTTTTAACCGTTTGATAAGTAAGTAAATGCATATAAAAGATTTAGTATCTTAATATATTGTGTTTATATGTTTTATTATTTGTTATAGCATGCTGAAATTTTAAACGAATGGGTTAAAATGTCATTTGTGTTTAGGTTGTGCACATTTTTTTTATGTAGCGAATTATTATGTTATTGAAATTTGTTAAAATTACTTGAAAAGAAGCAAAGTAACCAATTTACAATTTCAAGTTACCATTTCATATTTCATTATATTATAGTTTATGTTATTTTAATAAGACAAACGTAATTTAATCTTTCTTACATTTTCACTTCAATGGAATTGCAAATGAAATATTGATACCTAAGTTCTATTATACAGCTTTATCAAATTTTCAATGCCCCTGATTTAATTCAAACTCCATAATTAAGCAAAATTGTTTACAATGTGTTAATGTGTGGTAGTAAAAAAGGAATGTAAGATGTGCTATGTTAGAAAACCTGAACTTCTACAAATTATAGTGCATAGGTTAATGAATGACATTCAACTAGTATTTTACCTTAATTCTAAATCATTTTGCAATTTATAACAACAACAAAAAATGAATAAAATAAAATGAAATAAAAATAAATAAACACGTAAACATATTAAAAGTTAAATTCTGAGTCTCTTTTTAATGATTATCTTATGATATTTAATGATATTGTATTCAGTAATCATTTTAGTTTCTGCATACTTTATCTGTTACTACACATACCTTAGCTGAATGTACTGAAGAATTATTCAAATAAAATGCCTGATTAAGCAATAAATATACAGGGTTCTTTTTCAAACTTTTATTAAAACACTGACTAACTGAATGGAATCCTTTCATCTTTGCCCCCAGAGTGAATTTGAGTCATTATAAATATTTTATTTTAAGGAAATGTACAGCAATATTAATCTTTTAAGTCACCCATTTAAATGTACATTATCGAAAATACTTCCAAATTTCATGAATATTATTTGCTTTACTGACAAATTATTATTCCTTTACATCTAACAGAGAATTAAAAGGGAAGCAAATAGCAAAAGCTCCTATCGCGCTCTGGATGACTATTGGGCCTACAAGCCGAGACGTCAGAAGCACAGACTAATATTATACAGACCTGCCACTCTCGATAGTTTCGTTTTCGCGGCGGCCATTAGAGATAGACCAAAACGAGGGTTGGCGCGCTCTTGGCGATGGTCTGGTTTGGTCTGAGCGCTTGGCGATGGTCTGGTTTGGGTCCAAGACGATTTTCAATGTTATAACCCTGTAGCATGTATGTAGCGTGGTTTGAGTAACGTGCAAAAGGATTATTTGTTAACTGATTTCAGATCATTTCAAGAAATTAGTTGAAGAAAGAAAACTGGTTGCGTTACAGATAATGTAATTTATTTTTATTTAAATTGAAATAATATTAGTTATCACCATCCTATATACGTGTTCATTATAAATATACTTGTGTTCATATGTATACACGTGTTCATAAGTATACACGTGTTCATCATACGAAATTAGTGCTGTGTTATTACTGCCAATTAGACTAAATTCTAAGAAGTAGTGGTATGATAAATTAAAAAATATTTCCGTATTTTTTAAAAATGTATAATAATTGATATTTGGATAGCTTTTTCTTAGAGCTAATTAAGTTGAATGTGATATTGTATGTGTATAAATTTATGTAAAATTTTTATTAAGTGCCTTATGGTGGAAAATTCACCTCACCCCCGGGTTGATTGAGTTCCACAACTTTGATAGTGCATTTATGTAAATTTGATATTTACTATGAGAATATTTTTATATTTATAAAAAAGAAGTCTATTATCAGTATCCCGAAACAACTTAAGGATCAAGTAATTTAACAATTAACACGCTAGTATATCTTTTAGACTGAAAATATTATATAATATTTCAGTCTTTTGAGTATGTTAGCTTGTAATTTTTTGTGCATTATGTTTTACAGTGAGACAATGCAATGCGTCTATTTTTTAATCCATTTTGATTATTTAAATGAAATATATAACTATGTTTATTTAAATTTACTGAAACTAATGAATATATGTATGTTGCAGATTAATGTATTTTTAAATCCTGATCATTTCTATAGTTTCAAATATTATAAAAGTACAGTCCTGAACATTTTTTCCCCTGCCCGCTTTTGAAAAAACAAATTGGCAAGCGAGCGATAACGCGCCAAATCGGGCAGATGTATTTTGTTTACATCGTATTTCAGTTGGTCCATCTCACTAGCGCTAGTGTCTATGCAACATCCCATGTTAAAAATGTTGCCATAGGGTCCTATGGGAGTGAACCTTCTGAATATAGTATTCTGTGGTCAAAAGTTATTGCTCTGGCCTGTGCTCTCGGAGGTGACGAGATATGTAGAGCTAGAGCTCCTCTACTACAGGCTGACTTATCAAGCATATTGAAGCCCACCATAGCTGGAAGCGCAATCCTTTAGCATTAGCTCTATTCGTATTTTCACTTTAGAAAGTATTATAGAAGTAATTATGGGTGGTTGTTCTGTACAGAACTGCTCTAGTCATTCTAGAAAGGGTTTTAGGCTATTTCACTTTCATAGAAACGAAGAAAGAAGAAAGCAATGGCCAATAAATTGTCGGGGCGATATACCCGGTACTGTGGCATAAATGTGCGAGGTAAGTTCTACAATATTCTAATTGAAACTTCTTTGTTTTATATAAAGTGTTCATTTTAAACACTTATTTCATAATTTCTGTAACTGTAATATGGATTATTAATAATAGATAAAATGCAATGCTTAGATTATATTAAAACTAAATTTAATACCTAATAAAACATAGAATATATTTTTTATTTTAATTCAAAATATTTTTGGTGCTGCCATCTGTTGTCGTAATTTAATTTATACCGACTATTTTTATTTTTTAATGAACATTTTTAAATGTCTATTCCTTCTAATACGCTATTAAATACAACAGATTATATATAATAATGCCACAATCACGGAAACGTAATTGAACTTGGACTTGAAGACAAAGGAACTTGAAGACAAAACTGCAGTCCTGAGTGATGTACATTCAAATCCCCTTATCAAATTTATAGAATGAGAAATTACCTTTCCGTGATTGTGGCATTATTATATATGATCTGTTGTTGTAGTTAATAATGTATTAGAAGGAATAGATATTTTAAAATGTTCATTAAAAAATAAAAATTATCGGTATGAATTAAATTACAACAACAGATGGCAGCACCAAAAATATTTTGAATTAAAATAAAAAATATATTCTATGTTTTATTGGGCATTAAATTTAGTTTTAATATAATCTAAACATTACATTTTATTTTTCAGAAAATATTTCGCAACTGTTTGAGTAGAATTTCGGCGAAAAATCTGTGCCGCGAAAGTTAACAAAGCGCGGATAGGGCAGAAGATTTACTGACGCTCATCCTTAAAAAAAATTAGATACGCAAATATTCTACAAATTGAAATTGGCACTGGTGTATATACAATTTAAAATTCTCTACATTTTGAATAATTTTTTCAAAATAGTTTTACTTTAATGAAGTTATTTTAATAACATGTATGAATGTTTGCCCCACATATTTGAAAGTTTGTTAACTACTTTGTATTTAAAGACAAAAATACTAATAATAACGTACTGAGCTCGACTTGTT
The DNA here is from genome assembly GCA_951213105.1 of Amaurobius ferox. Lineage (NCBI taxonomy): Eukaryota > Metazoa > Arthropoda > Arachnida > Araneae > Amaurobiidae > Amaurobius > Amaurobius ferox. The sequence goes on along the minus strand of OX578155.1, from coordinate 58,901,356 downwards.
TTTTCATCAAGGATTTTCAAACAATAGTTGATCATTAAGTAGCTATTATGATAAACGTATTTCGATTTATTTACCATTTTAGCTTATGTTTGCATAATTACTATAACATGGCAAGTTTTCCATTTGGCGACAGTTTGTTGATAGTAGGATCCACCAATTCTGTGATTCATTGTGATCTAAAAATACAACAAAGTGTATAAAACTTGAAAGATATTGGTGTAACAGCAATAAATGTTTAATATATATATATATATATATATATATATAATTTGAAACTATTTTTTCTAGGTTTGGAAGAGAGTATAATGCATTCAAGGTGATGTTTAGATTACAAACCAAGTGTACTATGATAAGACTATATCAAAACTAAAAATCATTAATAATCCATACTACAGTTACAGAAATTATAAAATAAGTGTTTAAAATAAATAATTTATACAAAAAAGGGAGTTACAATTAGAATATTGTAGCACTTACCTCGCATGAGTTTGCTCCAGTACCGGGTATCCAATTATCGCGTCGACTATTTATTACCCATTGTTTTCTTCTTCGTTTCTAGAAAAACGAAATAGCCTAAAACTCTTTCTAGAATGATTAGAGCAGTTCGGTGCAGAACAACCACCCATAAGTATTTCAATAATACTTCCAAAACTGAAAATACGAATAGATCTAATGCAAATGGATGGCGCTTCCAGCTACGGTGGGCTTCAATATGCTTGATGAGTCAGCTCGTATATAGAGGAGCCTTATGTAGAGCTGCACTAGATTTTTCTTGCCCTGCCCACAGAATACTATATTCAGAAGGTTCACTCCCATAGGACCCTATGGTAACATTTTTAACATGGGATGTCGTATAGACACTAGAGCTCGTGAGTTGGACCAACTGAACTACGATGCGTCTGCCAGATTTGGCGCGTTATCGCTCGCTTGGCGATTTTTTTTTTAAACGGGAGGGGAACAAAATGTTGAGGACTGTACTTTTATAATTTTAGAAACTATAGAAATGATCAGGATTAAAAATACATGAATCTGCAACATAAGTATATTCATTAGTTTAAGTAAATTTAAATAAACATAGTTATATATTTTATTCAAATAATGATAAAATAGATTAAAAAATAGACACATTGCATTGTCTCACTATAAAACATAATGCACAAAAAATTACAAGCTAACATACTCAAAAGACTGAAATATTATATAATATTTTCAGTCTAAAATGTATACTAGCGTGTTGATCGTTAATTACTTGATCCTTAATTTGTTCTGGAATACTGATAATAGACTTTTTTTTTTAAATATAAAAATATTCATATAGTAAGTATAAAATTTACATAAATGCACTATCGAAGTTGTGGAACTCAATCATTAATTACCTGAGGGGGGGGGGGGTGAATTTTCCACCATAAGGCACTTAATAAAAATTTTACATAAATATATACACATACAATATCACATTCAACTAAGAAAAAGCTATCCAAATATCGATTATTTCACATTTTATAAAAATGCGGAAAATATTTTTTAACTATTTATACCACTACCTCTTAAAATTTAGTCTAATCCGGCAGTAATAACACAGTACTAATTTCGTAAGATGAACACATGTATACTTACATGAACACGTGTATACTTATGAACACGTGTATACTTATAATGAACACGTATGTAGGATGGTGATAACTAAAATTATTTCAATTTTAATAAAAATAAATTACATACCCTGTAACGCAACCAGTTTTCTTTTATCAATCCATTTCTATGAAATGATTTAAACACTTAACAAATAATCCTTTTTCACGTTACTCAAACCATGCTAGTCTGTTCTAAGTTTTCGTCGAGCGAAATAGGGTTATAACATTGAAAATCGTCTTGGACCCAAACCAGACCATCGCCAAGAGCTCGCCAACCCTCGTTTTGGCCTATTTCTAATGGTCGCCTCGAAAACGAAACTATCGAGAGTGACAGGTCTGTATATAGTCTGTGGCACCATTTTAATAACATGCAAGCCGTTATCCTTCAGCTTTCTAACTAGAACAATCCTCATATATAAAACTTACTACCATTAACGGAATTTTACTTTTTATATGATATGTCATGAATTTATTTCTGGTAGATAAATATGCAATTTTGAAGGGTCTATATGGAAATATATATTTATGTATGTATATATACTATCTCTCTCTCTCTATATATATACTATATATATGTATTTACACATCAAACCAAGTATTTTTTGTCATAGTTTACTGGGTAGGAAATGGAACGTAAAGGCTTTACAGGATCCCTACTCGTTGAGAATCGACCACGTCGCGAACTTAAAAACGTCATTCCTGTTCTTATTTACTGGTTGAAGAAGAAAACCATTTATGCAAATTTCATCTGGGGAAGAAGAAGAGCCTATTTCTAAATTTTCGTAACACCGAATGTATCAGTTTGCAGCAGTTATTTGCAGCTCCAGCTTTTGATACGATGGAGGAGTTTACAAATATGGGAAAAGTCGATATGCATTACATCTATGGAGCTGCAAATGGGAATGACAGGGGGAAACATTTGAACGCTTGCATCCTCTGTTCTGGCGATCGGCAGATTGGGAGAGCTGGTCTCATAGCTTAGCCTCCCGCGATCGCCCAATTTGTCGTGGCTTGATTTCCTTTTGTGGGGATATCCACGAATCAGGTGAAAGAGCTTCGGAAAATATGTCGCTCTTAAAAATCCCACGCCAATAGATGGCGCTTAACATTAGGGACTTATTTTAGCGTTGAGTTAAGGGTGATCGTCAGTAAATCTTCTGCCCTATCCGCGGTTTGTTAACTTTCGCGGCACATGTTTATCGTAGAAATTCTGCTGAAACAGTTGCGAAATATTTTCTGAATGATAAATTGCTATGTCTAGATTATATTAAGACTAAATTTAATACTCTATAAAAGATAGAATATATTTCTCATTTTAATCTAAAATATTTTTGGTGCTGCCATCTGTTGTCGTAATTTAATTTGTACTGATTATTTTTATTTTTTAATGAGCATTTTTAAATATCTATTTCTTCTAATACAATATTAAATAACAACAACAGATTATATATAATAATGTCACAATCACGGAAAGGTAATTTCTCATTCCATAAATTTGATAAGGGGATTTGAATGTACATCACTCAGGACTGCAGTTTTGTCTTCAAGTCCAAGTTCAATTACTTTTCCGTGATTGTGACATTATTATATATGATCTGTTGTTGTATTTAGTAGCGTATTAGAAGGAATAGACATTTAAGGGTGAGCGTCAGTAAATTTTCTGCCTTATCCGCGCTTTGTTAACTTTCGCGGCACACATATTTCGCCGAAATTCTGCTCAAACAGTTGCGAAATATTTTCTGATAGATAAAATGCAATACTTTGATTATATAAAAGCTAAATTTAATGCCCCAGAAAACATGGAATGTATTTTTTATTTTAATTCAAAATATTTTTGGTGCTGCCATCTGTTGTCGTAATTTAATTCATACCGATTATTTTTATTTTTTAATGAACATTTTAAAATATCTATTCCTTCTAATACAGTGTTAAATACAACAACAGATCATATATAATAATGCCACAATCATGGAAAGGTAATTTATCATTCTATATATTTAATAAGGGATCTGAATGTGTACATCACTGAGGACTGCAGTTTTGTCTTCAAGTTCCTTTGTCTTCAAGTCCAAGTTCAATTACGTTTCCGTGATAATGGCATTATATATGGTCTGTTGCTGTATTTAATAGCGTATTAGAAGGAATAGACATTTAAAAATGTCACAGTAAAAAATAAAAATAGTTGGTATGAATTAAATTACGACAACAGATGGCAGCACCAAAAATATTTTGAATTAAAATAAAACATATATTCTGTGTTTTATTGGGTATTAAATTTAGTTTTAATATAATCTAAGCATTGCATTTTATCTATCAGAAAATATATCGCAACTGTTTGAGCAGAATTTCGGCGAAATATGCGTGCCGCGAAAGTTAACAAAGCGCGGATAGGGCAGAAAATTTACTGACACTCACCCTTAAAAATGTTCATTAAAAAATAAAAATAATCGGTATGCATTAAATTACGACAACAGATGGCAGCACCAAAAATATTTTGAATTAAAATAAAAAATATATTCTATGTTTTATAGGGTATTAAATTTAGTTTTAATGTAATCTAAGCATTGCATTTTATCTATCAGAAAATATATCGCAACTGTTTGAGCAGAATTTCGGCTAGAAACGTGTGCATCTAAAGTTAATAAAGCGCGGATATTTCAGAAGATTTACTGACGCTCACCCTTAAAGGGTGAAGAGCAACTTTTATTAAGAAAATTAATATATTTAGGCAGAAAATGTGTTTAGTTCTAAATAAATTATGTCACATTAATTGCCACAAATGTGAGTTACTCTCTTGTTTACATTTTTACCACTTTTGATAGGGATTATGCCGGTTTTCAGCACCACATATCCCACCCACCCAAAGCTATCTCTCGATCATTATTTTTGCACATCTTTGCTTGAGTGTAAAAAATGCAAGCCCTAATTGCTTTGAAGAATGATTCCAGAAGATAGGTTTATTCAACTTATTACTTCATTATTTTATACCTTTAAATTAACTAATAAGATATTTAAAATAAAACAAATCTATGAAATGATTAAGGAAAGCTTTCCAATCAATGTATTCTTTTTGCAAAAATTTGTTAGAAAGTGTATAATTACCCTTTAATTTATAAAAAAATATATATTAATATGCAATTTTAAAAGTCTTTTAATTATCTTTATATTTTTTCTCCATTTGCTTAAAACTATTTTTCCGCAAATTACCACATCTCTTACACGAACAATGCTCAAAAGATCCGCAAATCAGCGGGGGCTCTGGAAATGGGTAAAACACCAGGAAAGGACATTTTGTATTGCCTTCAGGGTGGCCTCTAGATACAATAGGAAGTATCTCATTAGCACATTGGTCATCTGAGATAGAATCTGTTTTTACTAAGAACCGTCACATGTACACTATTATTTTTCGTTCTAAGATTAGACAGGATGGACCCACTCAGAAGGAAATATTTTTCGAAACTATAAGCAGCAAGCTTTCACTCATTTGATGTTTGACGTTGATATTTGACGTTGTAATTGACGTTGAAAATCTATATTTTTGTTTCTATATTTGGATTAAAAAGGGCTGTTTTTATAGCCATATTATATCAGTTTTCTAATAGATCTATCAACATATTTAGTAGTTTTTATAGTCGATGAAGCATGTCCTCAAATTCTAAAAAGAAAGTGAATGACAGACACTGCTTCGTACCTGAATGTAAAACAGGTTACAAAAATTTCAGAGGCAAATATTCTCTATATAAAGCTCCTGACAACGATGAACTGAGAGCTAAATGGACAAAGTTAATTCCTCGTGCAAATAAAGTTCTAAACAAAAGCTCGGTGGTTTGTGAGTTGCATTTTGCTAATGACGGGTTTTGCATTATTTAATTCTCATGCATATAAGCGTAGTCAAGATCTAGGATAAGGGAGGTCAACGATCGAATGTGGGTTTTTACAGATCGGGCTAGTCCGTTAAGGTTTTAAATCTAATGAGCTAAGATATACCGCAAATGACAACGACATTCTAAACTTGGAACTTTTAGATTCTCCGATTATAGAGTTATTCCCCCCAAAAAGTGAATTTCTAAGGCGGGCCCAAAACGGGTTCGCCCGATACGGTTCAAAATCGAAGGAATTAAAATATTCCCCAAAAGATAAGGATGTACTAAATTTATATGTTCTAGTTGTCCCGATTTTTAAGTTATTCTAAAAAAACAGGTCCATTCCTATGTCGAGCGCAGGACGGGCTACCTCCGATAAAGTTCAAATCCGAAGAATATACCACAAAAACCAACGACATGTTAAACAGGAATTTTTAGCTATTGCGGTTCTCGAGTTATTCTTAAAAAACGAATGCATTCTTCAGCCGACCCAAAACGGGCTAGCCCGATGGGGTTCAAAATCTAAGTTAAAATCCATCCAAAAGGAAATGATATACTAAATTTACATTTTTTAGTTACTCTGTTTGATCGAGTTATTCTTAAAAAACGAATGCATTCTTCAGCTGACCAAAAACGGGCTAGCCCGATGGGGTTCAAAATCTAAGTTAAAATCCATCCAAAAGAAAATTATATACTAAATTTACATTTTTTAGTTACTCCGTTTGATCGAGTTATTCTTGAAAAGTGAGTAAATTTCCATGGCGGACCAAGACAGGCTAGCCCGATAAGGTTCGAAATGCGATGAAATATAATACTACATCCTTATATTTTGGGGAATATTTTAATTCCTTCGATTTTGAACCGTATCGGGCGAACCCGTTTTAGGCCAGCCTTAGAAATTCACTTTTCAGGGAATAACTGTAGAACGGGAGTAGCTAAAAGCTAGTTTAGAATGTCGTTGCCATTCTTAGTTCATAATTGTTATATCTTAGTTCATTGGATTTAAAACCTTATCGGGCTAGCCCGTCCTGAGCTAAACAAAAAAAATGTACTCGTTTTTTTAAGAATAACTCTAAAACTGTAGCAGCTTGAATGTCTAAATTTAGTATATATTTGTATTTTAGGGTATATTTCATTTCTTTGGATTTTGAACCTTATCGGACTAGCCCGTCTTGAGTCCGACATAATAATAATGTACTTGTTTTTCGAAAATAACTCGTAAATCGGAGCAGCTGAAAAATCTAAATTTAGTATATCATTTCCTTTTGAGGTTTATCATAATTTATATTTTGAACCTCAACGGGCTAGTCCGTCTTGGGTCCAACGTAGAAATGTACTAGTTTTTCGAGAATAACTCGAAAATCGAAGCACCTGAAAAAAATCAAAATTTACTATACTATTTTCTTTGGGGAAAAGTTTAATACTTTCGAATTTGAACCGCATCATGGTAGGCCGTCCTGGGCCCGACATATTGATGCACACGTTTTTTAAGTAACTCAAGCAGAACAGCCAAAATATTTTATTTATCATTTTTTTAGGAGTATATTTTATTCTTTAGATTTTGAACTTTATCGGACTAGCCCGTTTTAGGCCCATCTTAGATACGCACTCATATTGGGGAATATTTCGAGAAATGAGAAGCTGAAAATTTCATGTTAAGAACGATTGCATTCCTAAGGCGGACTCAAGACAGGCTAGTCCTATGAGGTTCAAATTATAAATTATGATAAACCCCAAAAGAAATTGATATACTAAATTTAGATTTTTTAGCTGCTTCTATTGACGAGTTATTCTCTAAAACCGAGTACATTATCACTATGTCGGGCCCAAGACGGTCGAGCCCGAAAGATTCAAAATCCAACGAAATGAAATATACCCTAAAAGACAATGGTATACTAAATTTAGATATTCTAGCTGCAACAGTTTTGGAGTAATTCTTTAAAAACGAGTACATTCTTCTTGTTGGGACCGGACGGGTTAGCCCGATCAGGTTTTAAATCCCATGATCTAAGACATACCGCAAAAGGCAACGATTTTCTAAACTTGAAACTTTTAGATACTCCGGTTCTAGAGTTATTCCTCAAATAAGTGAATTTCTAAGGCGGGCCCAAAACGGATTCGCCCGATACGTTTCAAAATCGAAGGAATTAAGATATTCCCCAAAATATAAGGATGTACTAAATTTATATTTTCCAGTTCCTCCGATTTTCCAGTTATTCTGAAATAATGGGTCCATACCAATGTCGGGTCCAGGACGGGCTATCCCGATAAAGTTCAAATCCAAAGAAACTTAAATAAACCCCAAAAACCAATGATATGTTAAACTTGGACTTTTTAGCGACTTCGGTTCTCGCGTTATTCTTCAGAAACGAATGCATTCTTCAGCTGATCCAAGACGGGCTAGCCCGACGAGGTTCAAAATCTAGATTAAAATCCATCCAAAATGAAATGATATACTAAATTTACATTTTAGCTACTCCGATTGATCGAGTTATTCTTGAAAAGAAAGTAAATTTTTATGGCGGCCCCAAGACGGGATAGCCCGATAAGGTTCGAAATGCGATGAAATGTAATATACCCCAAAGGATAATGATATATTAAATTTAGACATTCCGAATTTTTAATTATTCTCAAAAAACGATATATTCTTTTTGTTGGGCTTCGAACGGGTTGGCCCGAAAATATTTTTAATCCAAAGAGTTATAATATACAGCAAATGATAAGGATATGCTAATTTCGAATTTTTAGATACACTATTTCTCGAATTATACCGCAAAAACGGGTGAGTTTCTAAGGTAGGCTTAAGACGGGCTAACTCGGTACGGTTCAAAATTGAGAGAATTAAAATGCACCCCAAAAGAAAACGATATATTTAATTTAGATTTCCTACTTTCTATCTTTTTCGAGTTATTCTCAAAACCCAGGGAAAGTCCTATGGTGGGCCCAGGACGGGTTAGCCCGATAAGCTTCAAAATCGAAAGAACTGAAATATACCACAAGAGGAAACGTCATAACGAATTTCACGTTATTGTGATAAATGAACCTGATTATTTTGGACCTCAAAGGTTTGAACGAGCACCAGATCAAGTTAATTAAAATTTTAAAAATACGAATATATCCCTAGCTGAATCTCTCTGAAAATCAAATTTACTTTTGTGTATACCACTCACAGTAATCACACCCAATTTCATACAAATTCTTCAGTTATTTCGAAAGATATCGGTCATTTCATTTGCAATAATTTCCCTTTAGTTTCAATGTTAACTCCTCCGCTTTAGACCGCATATTCGTGACCAACGCCGTCTGCCGACGCGTCTTTTTAGGCACATATCCCAGAATTGGGAGGTATAGGCGTTCGCACAGTATTACTTCTAATACTGATCCCCTGGCACTTCGAAGCGTAGGTAGCTGTAGGCCCAAATCTGGCCTTCGAATTTCCCGCCTGACCTTTTCTGGAAAATTCTGCCCTAGTAGCCCACACAAAGAAATATGTGCATTACGTGGGCTCGTGGATGTACAACGTTTTTTCCCCTAGACATTGGTCCATTATTGTATTTTTTAGTGTCTAATATTAGTTCATGATTTAATACGGAGTTTGACCTGCATACCATTCATTAGATACCTTATTACATTGGATATACAGTACATTGGATACATATAATAATATTAGATATTGCAAATGCTATTTAGAAGTAAGTGCTTACCATTTTTTGCTTATTATCATGTCATTTAAAATTACTTAGAATTTTAAATATATGGCAATCAAATTATTGCTATTCAATTAAAGTTAACTGGATTCTAAATTGTTTTGTTGCTAATTATAACGTCAACAAACCTTTTAGAGATTTCTTAGTTTGTTTTAAAATTTTATTGTTGTCACAATAATTAAGAAAACTGCCTAGGCACTTGTAAAATTAAGCTTTGTTAAATAATTTTGAAGTATTTAAAATCATTCAATGTTTAAAATGTATATTTTATCAGGCTAGCTTGTGTTATTCATTGCATTTACCTAGTGTACTTAACAAGTTGTCATAAATTATTCAGTTTGCTGCAAATGTTTTAAAATTATTTTAATAATGTTGCTAGTTGTGTGATATTTTATAATAGACTAGCATTATGTCCATTTTTCGTACTGATTATATTAATACAAGAAACTTAAAATTCAGAATTTGATGTGAAGTTTTAATATTTGGAGTCTCTATTTTTGAAATTTTATAATAATTCTAATGAAAAGAAAATAGGTGAGTTCTACCTTGCTGAGATAATAATCAGACAGATAGATGCACAACATACAATTTTATGTATACTGTTACTAGCAGATATACCCGACATTGCCCATGATTAAAATATGTGCAAATTCCTGCAGTATTCTAAATGACATTCTTACTCAAAACATTCTATTAAAATATTTCATTTATTTCTCCCTTCACTTAATTCTCCTTTCTGTGTCTTTTATACAAAATTATCGTCACAAGCAGATCTGAAGAATAAAACATCCCCGTTTGAAAGCAAATTATAAAATATATATGAAATTGGATCAATAAATGAAAGCGCTAAAATGGTATAAAAATGGTTATAAAATTTTCTTTTATATCATTTTCTTTATTATTTAAATAAGAAAACAAGAGAGATCAATCATGCTTAAAGCATTGATTATGAAACACTTTCCAACTTCAATGCAATTTTATTTAAACATGTCTAAAATGCAATACATTCCTCGGTAATATTTTAAAACTTATCATAATACTACATTAGTTTATCATATTTGAAAACTTAAACCTTCATCGAAAAAAATGAACTTCATTCAAATGACGGCATTGAAATATAAATTGCCTGGTTTAAACATCTCTAACATGTGATACATTCCTCGGTAATAATTTTATAATTATCATAATACTACGATAATTTATTATATTTGAAAACTTCATCGAAAACAACTGAAATTCATTCAAATGACGTCATAGAAAAAATAACACGCCTGGTTCTCTCTATAAAAGCAGCATTTCATTCATGAATAATTTCCCATTCATGTCATTCATCACAATACTATAATAATTAATTTTATTTAAAAATTAAAACCTTGGAGCTACAAGTAATTAAACTCTATGCGTAAAACTTCATCGAAAAAAATCGTCCTTCTCTTTGTAAAATCAATGAATATTGCATTCATATCAGCTACGCAGACTCCATGAACTAAATGATTTTGAGTTAAAGAAATACAGCAATTCTAATACAACTCATTCTACATATTTTGCTGTTTACATTTTACATAGGTGAAAAATAGGCTTCGTTGTAGAAATAATCAAACTTGGATGAGCATTTGAACTGAAATATATTGTAATTGCGCTGTTTCAGTATGTAGATGCACAGAATTTAAGCAAAAAGAGAGTGGTTTTAGGACGGATACAACACTCAATATGAATTAAAAAGAACTTTCAAAATCACGATTTTGAGACAAGATGGATGCCATATATAATTTTGAAGTGGGTCACGTGATCTTTTCATATCATGGTCACGTGATCGCTTCATATAAGAGGTGTTATTATTATTTAAATTTTTATTTAAAAAACTACTGAATATATTTCGCTGAATTTTTTTTATATATTTTATGGAACCATTTGAATATTATCTAAAATTTTCGAAGCAATTTGTGAATTTTAAATCCGCTTAAAAAATGTTTGAAAAATTAGGTCGCATAGGGCTCCATGTATTTCATTTTTTCAACCCGTTTTCAATCCAAAACTAATTGGGTGATATTATTCATTTATATTCCCATAGGGCCTACAGACCGTCTGAACAACATACTAAAATTTCATTTTGATTAAGTTATTTTTACGGCAGTTATCGTGCGAACGGACAGACAGACAGACAGACAGAATGAACAAAGTCATAAACACTTTTCAACTTTGTTGTAAAGTGTTAAAAGTTAGTAGTAATCGTCTGCCTAATAAACACATTTAATTGCGTTGCTAAGCATCATGGTATAATTTTCTTAATAAATTTGCGGAAAATATATCATCTTCATAATTGCATTTTTATGGAAGGTTTAATTGTTGAATTTTGTATTCATATCTCGACAATCCTTGGTCCTGGAAGCTCGAAACATGGACTAAATTTTAAATAGGGCTATTTCAAGGCTACCCACAAAATATTCATAAAATTCGATGCAGCAGTTCTACCGTGATGATGAGATAGATAAACACACAGACAGATAGAAGTATTTTCAATTTTATCTATATAGATAAAAAATGTCATTCTCTTTTAAGATATTGTCAATAGTAAGAAATCGTAGCAATAAAGGTGCTACACTAAAGTTATGAAAGTAAAATAATGTAAAATGTTATATATCACACATCAAATAACATATTTTTAACCGTTTGATAAGTAAGTAAATGCATATAAAAGATTTAGTATCTTAATATATTGTGTTTATATGTTTTATTATTTGTTATAGCATGCTGAAATTTTAAACGAATGGGTTAAAATGTCATTTGTGTTTAGGTTGTGCACATTTTTTTTATGTAGCGAATTATTATGTTATTGAAATTTGTTAAAATTACTTGAAAAGAAGCAAAGTAACCAATTTACAATTTCAAGTTACCATTTCATATTTCATTATATTATAGTTTATGTTATTTTAATAAGACAAACGTAATTTAATCTTTCTTACATTTTCACTTCAATGGAATTGCAAATGAAATATTGATACCTAAGTTCTATTATACAGCTTTATCAAATTTTCAATGCCCCTGATTTAATTCAAACTCCATAATTAAGCAAAATTGTTTACAATGTGTTAATGTGTGGTAGTAAAAAAGGAATGTAAGATGTGCTATGTTAGAAAACCTGAACTTCTACAAATTATAGTGCATAGGTTAATGAATGACATTCAACTAGTATTTTACCTTAATTCTAAATCATTTTGCAATTTATAACAACAACAAAAAATGAATAAAATAAAATGAAATAAAAATAAATAAACACGTAAACATATTAAAAGTTAAATTCTGAGTCTCTTTTTAATGATTATCTTATGATATTTAATGATATTGTATTCAGTAATCATTTTAGTTTCTGCATACTTTATCTGTTACTACACATACCTTAGCTGAATGTACTGAAGAATTATTCAAATAAAATGCCTGATTAAGCAATAAATATACAGGGTTCTTTTTCAAACTTTTATTAAAACACTGACTAACTGAATGGAATCCTTTCATCTTTGCCCCCAGAGTGAATTTGAGTCATTATAAATATTTTATTTTAAGGAAATGTACAGCAATATTAATCTTTTAAGTCACCCATTTAAATGTACATTATCGAAAATACTTCCAAATTTCATGAATATTATTTGCTTTACTGACAAATTATTATTCCTTTACATCTAACAGAGAATTAAAAGGGAAGCAAATAGCAAAAGCTCCTATCGCGCTCTGGATGACTATTGGGCCTACAAGCCGAGACGTCAGAAGCACAGACTAATATTATACAGACCTGCCACTCTCGATAGTTTCGTTTTCGCGGCGGCCATTAGAGATAGACCAAAACGAGGGTTGGCGCGCTCTTGGCGATGGTCTGGTTTGGTCTGAGCGCTTGGCGATGGTCTGGTTTGGGTCCAAGACGATTTTCAATGTTATAACCCTGTAGCATGTATGTAGCGTGGTTTGAGTAACGTGCAAAAGGATTATTTGTTAACTGATTTCAGATCATTTCAAGAAATTAGTTGAAGAAAGAAAACTGGTTGCGTTACAGATAATGTAATTTATTTTTATTTAAATTGAAATAATATTAGTTATCACCATCCTATATACGTGTTCATTATAAATATACTTGTGTTCATATGTATACACGTGTTCATAAGTATACACGTGTTCATCATACGAAATTAGTGCTGTGTTATTACTGCCAATTAGACTAAATTCTAAGAAGTAGTGGTATGATAAATTAAAAAATATTTCCGTATTTTTTAAAAATGTATAATAATTGATATTTGGATAGCTTTTTCTTAGAGCTAATTAAGTTGAATGTGATATTGTATGTGTATAAATTTATGTAAAATTTTTATTAAGTGCCTTATGGTGGAAAATTCACCTCACCCCCGGGTTGATTGAGTTCCACAACTTTGATAGTGCATTTATGTAAATTTGATATTTACTATGAGAATATTTTTATATTTATAAAAAAGAAGTCTATTATCAGTATCCCGAAACAACTTAAGGATCAAGTAATTTAACAATTAACACGCTAGTATATCTTTTAGACTGAAAATATTATATAATATTTCAGTCTTTTGAGTATGTTAGCTTGTAATTTTTTGTGCATTATGTTTTACAGTGAGACAATGCAATGCGTCTATTTTTTAATCCATTTTGATTATTTAAATGAAATATATAACTATGTTTATTTAAATTTACTGAAACTAATGAATATATGTATGTTGCAGATTAATGTATTTTTAAATCCTGATCATTTCTATAGTTTCAAATATTATAAAAGTACAGTCCTGAACATTTTTTCCCCTGCCCGCTTTTGAAAAAACAAATTGGCAAGCGAGCGATAACGCGCCAAATCGGGCAGATGTATTTTGTTTACATCGTATTTCAGTTGGTCCATCTCACTAGCGCTAGTGTCTATGCAACATCCCATGTTAAAAATGTTGCCATAGGGTCCTATGGGAGTGAACCTTCTGAATATAGTATTCTGTGGTCAAAAGTTATTGCTCTGGCCTGTGCTCTCGGAGGTGACGAGATATGTAGAGCTAGAGCTCCTCTACTACAGGCTGACTTATCAAGCATATTGAAGCCCACCATAGCTGGAAGCGCAATCCTTTAGCATTAGCTCTATTCGTATTTTCACTTTAGAAAGTATTATAGAAGTAATTATGGGTGGTTGTTCTGTACAGAACTGCTCTAGTCATTCTAGAAAGGGTTTTAGGCTATTTCACTTTCATAGAAACGAAGAAAGAAGAAAGCAATGGCCAATAAATTGTCGGGGCGATATACCCGGTACTGTGGCATAAATGTGCGAGGTAAGTTCTACAATATTCTAATTGAAACTTCTTTGTTTTATATAAAGTGTTCATTTTAAACACTTATTTCATAATTTCTGTAACTGTAATATGGATTATTAATAATAGATAAAATGCAATGCTTAGATTATATTAAAACTAAATTTAATACCTAATAAAACATAGAATATATTTTTTATTTTAATTCAAAATATTTTTGGTGCTGCCATCTGTTGTCGTAATTTAATTTATACCGACTATTTTTATTTTTTAATGAACATTTTTAAATGTCTATTCCTTCTAATACGCTATTAAATACAACAGATTATATATAATAATGCCACAATCACGGAAACGTAATTGAACTTGGACTTGAAGACAAAGGAACTTGAAGACAAAACTGCAGTCCTGAGTGATGTACATTCAAATCCCCTTATCAAATTTATAGAATGAGAAATTACCTTTCCGTGATTGTGGCATTATTATATATGATCTGTTGTTGTAGTTAATAATGTATTAGAAGGAATAGATATTTTAAAATGTTCATTAAAAAATAAAAATTATCGGTATGAATTAAATTACAACAACAGATGGCAGCACCAAAAATATTTTGAATTAAAATAAAAAATATATTCTATGTTTTATTGGGCATTAAATTTAGTTTTAATATAATCTAAACATTACATTTTATTTTTCAGAAAATATTTCGCAACTGTTTGAGTAGAATTTCGGCGAAAAATCTGTGCCGCGAAAGTTAACAAAGCGCGGATAGGGCAGAAGATTTACTGACGCTCATCCTTAAAAAAAATTAGATACGCAAATATTCTACAAATTGAAATTGGCACTGGTGTATATACAATTTAAAATTCTCTACATTTTGAATAATTTTTTCAAAATAGTTTTACTTTAATGAAGTTATTTTAATAACATGTATGAATGTTTGCCCCACATATTTGAAAGTTTGTTAACTACTTTGTATTTAAAGACAAAAATACTAATAATAACGTACTGAGCTCGACTTGTTTTTTCATCAAGGATTTTCAAACAATAGTTGATCATTAAGTAGCTATTATGATAAACGTATTTCGATTTATTTACCATTTTAGCTTATGTTTGCATAATTACTATAACATGGCAAGTTTTCCATTTGGCGACAGTTTGTTGATAGTAGGATCCACCAATTCTGTGATTCATTGTGATCTAAAAATACAACAAAGTGTATAAAACTTGAAAGATATTGGTGTAACAGCAATAAATGTTTAATATATATATATATATATATATATATATAATTTGAAACTATTTTTTCTAGGTTTGGAAGAGAGTATAATGCATTCAAGGTGATGTTTAGATTACAAACCAAGTGTACTATGATAAGACTATATCAAAACTAAAAATCATTAATAATCCATACTACAGTTACAGAAATTATAAAATAAGTGTTTAAAATAAATAATTTATACAAAAAAGGGAGTTACAATTAGAATATTGTAGCACTTACCTCGCATGAGTTTGCTCCAGTACCGGGTATCCAATTATCGCGTCGACTATTTATTACCCATTGTTTTCTTCTTCGTTTCTAGAAAAACGAAATAGCCTAAAACTCTTTCTAGAATGATTAGAGCAGTTCGGTGCAGAACAACCACCCATAAGTATTTCAATAATACTTCCAAAACTGAAAATACGAATAGATCTAATGCAAATGGATGGCGCTTCCAGCTACGGTGGGCTTCAATATGCTTGATGAGTCAGCTCGTATATAGAGGAGCCTTATGTAGAGCTGCACTAGATTTTTCTTGCCCTGCCCACAGAATACTATATTCAGAAGGTTCACTCCCATAGGACCCTATGGTAACATTTTTAACATGGGATGTCGTATAGACACTAGAGCTCGTGAGTTGGACCAACTGAACTACGATGCGTCTGCCAGATTTGGCGCGTTATCGCTCGCTTGGCGATTTTTTTTTTAAACGGGAGGGGAACAAAATGTTGAGGACTGTACTTTTATAATTTTAGAAACTATAGAAATGATCAGGATTAAAAATACATGAATCTGCAACATAAGTATATTCATTAGTTTAAGTAAATTTAAATAAACATAGTTATATATTTTATTCAAATAATGATAAAATAGATTAAAAAATAGACACATTGCATTGTCTCACTATAAAACATAATGCACAAAAAATTACAAGCTAACATACTCAAAAGACTGAAATATTATATAATATTTTCAGTCTAAAATGTATACTAGCGTGTTGATCGTTAATTACTTGATCCTTAATTTGTTCTGGAATACTGATAATAGACTTTTTTTTTTAAATATAAAAATATTCATATAGTAAGTATAAAATTTACATAAATGCACTATCGAAGTTGTGGAACTCAATCATTAATTACCTGAGGGGGGGGGGGGTGAATTTTCCACCATAAGGCACTTAATAAAAATTTTACATAAATATATACACATACAATATCACATTCAACTAAGAAAAAGCTATCCAAATATCGATTATTTCACATTTTATAAAAATGCGGAAAATATTTTTTAACTATTTATACCACTACCTCTTAAAATTTAGTCTAATCCGGCAGTAATAACACAGTACTAATTTCGTAAGATGAACACATGTATACTTACATGAACACGTGTATACTTATGAACACGTGTATACTTATAATGAACACGTATGTAGGATGGTGATAACTAAAATTATTTCAATTTTAATAAAAATAAATTACATACCCTGTAACGCAACCAGTTTTCTTTTATCAATCCATTTCTATGAAATGATTTAAACACTTAACAAATAATCCTTTTTCACGTTACTCAAACCATGCTAGTCTGTTCTAAGTTTTCGTCGAGCGAAATAGGGTTATAACATTGAAAATCGTCTTGGACCCAAACCAGACCATCGCCAAGAGCTCGCCAACCCTCGTTTTGGCCTATTTCTAATGGTCGCCTCGAAAACGAAACTATCGAGAGTGACAGGTCTGTATATAGTCTGTGGCACCATTTTAATAACATGCAAGCCGTTATCCTTCAGCTTTCTAACTAGAACAATCCTCATATATAAAACTTACTACCATTAACGGAATTTTACTTTTTATATGATATGTCATGAATTTATTTCTGGTAGATAAATATGCAATTTTGAAGGGTCTATATGGAAATATATATTTATGTATGTATATATACTATCTCTCTCTCTCTATATATATACTATATATATGTATTTACACATCAAACCAAGTATTTTTTGTCATAGTTTACTGGGTAGGAAATGGAACGTAAAGGCTTTACAGGATCCCTACTCGTTGAGAATCGACCACGTCGCGAACTTAAAAACGTCATTCCTGTTCTTATTTACTGGTTGAAGAAGAAAACCATTTATGCAAATTTCATCTGGGGAAGAAGAAGAGCCTATTTCTAAATTTTCGTAACACCGAATGTATCAGTTTGCAGCAGTTATTTGCAGCTCCAGCTTTTGATACGATGGAGGAGTTTACAAATATGGGAAAAGTCGATATGCATTACATCTATGGAGCTGCAAATGGGAATGACAGGGGGAAACATTTGAACGCTTGCATCCTCTGTTCTGGCGATCGGCAGATTGGGAGAGCTGGTCTCATAGCTTAGCCTCCCGCGATCGCCCAATTTGTCGTGGCTTGATTTCCTTTTGTGGGGATATCCACGAATCAGGTGAAAGAGCTTCGGAAAATATGTCGCTCTTAAAAATCCCACGCCAATAGATGGCGCTTAACATTAGGGACTTATTTTAGCGTTGAGTTAAGGGTGATCGTCAGTAAATCTTCTGCCCTATCCGCGGTTTGTTAACTTTCGCGGCACATGTTTATCGTAGAAATTCTGCTGAAACAGTTGCGAAATATTTTCTGAATGATAAATTGCTATGTCTAGATTATATTAAGACTAAATTTAATACTCTATAAAAGATAGAATATATTTCTCATTTTAATCTAAAATATTTTTGGTGCTGCCATCTGTTGTCGTAATTTAATTTGTACTGATTATTTTTATTTTTTAATGAGCATTTTTAAATATCTATTTCTTCTAATACAATATTAAATAACAACAACAGATTATATATAATAATGTCACAATCACGGAAAGGTAATTTCTCATTCCATAAATTTGATAAGGGGATTTGAATGTACATCACTCAGGACTGCAGTTTTGTCTTCAAGTCCAAGTTCAATTACTTTTCCGTGATTGTGACATTATTATATATGATCTGTTGTTGTATTTAGTAGCGTATTAGAAGGAATAGACATTTAAGGGTGAGCGTCAGTAAATTTTCTGCCTTATCCGCGCTTTGTTAACTTTCGCGGCACACATATTTCGCCGAAATTCTGCTCAAACAGTTGCGAAATATTTTCTGATAGATAAAATGCAATACTTTGATTATATAAAAGCTAAATTTAATGCCCCAGAAAACATGGAATGTATTTTTTATTTTAATTCAAAATATTTTTGGTGCTGCCATCTGTTGTCGTAATTTAATTCATACCGATTATTTTTATTTTTTAATGAACATTTTAAAATATCTATTCCTTCTAATACAGTGTTAAATACAACAACAGATCATATATAATAATGCCACAATCATGGAAAGGTAATTTATCATTCTATATATTTAATAAGGGATCTGAATGTGTACATCACTGAGGACTGCAGTTTTGTCTTCAAGTTCCTTTGTCTTCAAGTCCAAGTTCAATTACGTTTCCGTGATAATGGCATTATATATGGTCTGTTGCTGTATTTAATAGCGTATTAGAAGGAATAGACATTTAAAAATGTCACAGTAAAAAATAAAAATAGTTGGTATGAATTAAATTACGACAACAGATGGCAGCACCAAAAATATTTTGAATTAAAATAAAACATATATTCTGTGTTTTATTGGGTATTAAATTTAGTTTTAATATAATCTAAGCATTGCATTTTATCTATCAGAAAATATATCGCAACTGTTTGAGCAGAATTTCGGCGAAATATGCGTGCCGCGAAAGTTAACAAAGCGCGGATAGGGCAGAAAATTTACTGACACTCACCCTTAAAAATGTTCATTAAAAAATAAAAATAATCGGTATGCATTAAATTACGACAACAGATGGCAGCACCAAAAATATTTTGAATTAAAATAAAAAATATATTCTATGTTTTATAGGGTATTAAATTTAGTTTTAATGTAATCTAAGCATTGCATTTTATCTATCAGAAAATATATCGCAACTGTTTGAGCAGAATTTCGGCTAGAAACGTGTGCATCTAAAGTTAATAAAGCGCGGATATTTCAGAAGATTTACTGACGCTCACCCTTAAAGGGTGAAGAGCAACTTTTATTAAGAAAATTAATATATTTAGGCAGAAAATGTGTTTAGTTCTAAATAAATTATGTCACATTAATTGCCACAAATGTGAGTTACTCTCTTGTTTACATTTTTACCACTTTTGATAGGGATTATGCCGGTTTTCAGCACCACATATCCCACCCACCCAAAGCTATCTCTCGATCATTATTTTTGCACATCTTTGCTTGAGTGTAAAAAATGCAAGCCCTAATTGCTTTGAAGAATGATTCCAGAAGATAGGTTTATTCAACTTATTACTTCATTATTTTATACCTTTAAATTAACTAATAAGATATTTAAAATAAAACAAATCTATGAAATGATTAAGGAAAGCTTTCCAATCAATGTATTCTTTTTGCAAAAATTTGTTAGAAAGTGTATAATTACCCTTTAATTTATAAAAAAATATATATTAATATGCAATTTTAAAAGTCTTTTAATTATCTTTATATTTTTTCTCCATTTGCTTAAAACTATTTTTCCGCAAATTACCACATCTCTTACACGAACAATGCTCAAAAGATCCGCAAATCAGCGGGGGCTCTGGAAATGGGTAAAACACCAGGAAAGGACATTTTGTATTGCCTTCAGGGTGGCCTCTAGATACAATAGGAAGTATCTCATTAGCACATTGGTCATCTGAGATAGAATCTGTTTTTACTAAGAACCGTCACATGTACACTATTATTTTTCGTTCTAAGATTAGACAGGATGGACCCACTCAGAAGGAAATATTTTTCGAAACTATAAGCAGCAAGCTTTCACTCATTTGATGTTTGACGTTGATATTTGACGTTGTAATTGACGTTGAAAATCTATATTTTTGTTTCTATATTTGGATTAAAAAGGGCTGTTTTTATAGCCATATTATATCAGTTTTCTAATAGATCTATCAACATATTTAGTAGTTTTTATAGTCGATGAAGCATGTCCTCAAATTCTAAAAAGAAAGTGAATGACAGACACTGCTTCGTACCTGAATGTAAAACAGGTTACAAAAATTTCAGAGGCAAATATTCTCTATATAAAGCTCCTGACAACGATGAACTGAGAGCTAAATGGACAAAGTTAATTCCTCGTGCAAATAAAGTTCTAAACAAAAGCTCGGTGGTTTGTGAGTTGCATTTTGCTAATGACGGGTTTTGCATTATTTAATTCTCATGCATATAAGCGTAGTCAAGATCTAGGATAAGGGAGGTCAACGATCGAATGTGGGTTTTTACAGATCGGGCTAGTCCGTTAAGGTTTTAAATCTAATGAGCTAAGATATACCGCAAATGACAACGACATTCTAAACTTGGAACTTTTAGATTCTCCGATTATAGAGTTATTCCCCCCAAAAAGTGAATTTCTAAGGCGGGCCCAAAACGGGTTCGCCCGATACGGTTCAAAATCGAAGGAATTAAAATATTCCCCAAAAGATAAGGATGTACTAAATTTATATGTTCTAGTTGTCCCGATTTTTAAGTTATTCTAAAAAAACAGGTCCATTCCTATGTCGAGCGCAGGACGGGCTACCTCCGATAAAGTTCAAATCCGAAGAATATACCACAAAAACCAACGACATGTTAAACAGGAATTTTTAGCTATTGCGGTTCTCGAGTTATTCTTAAAAAACGAATGCATTCTTCAGCCGACCCAAAACGGGCTAGCCCGATGGGGTTCAAAATCTAAGTTAAAATCCATCCAAAAGGAAATGATATACTAAATTTACATTTTTTAGTTACTCTGTTTGATCGAGTTATTCTTAAAAAACGAATGCATTCTTCAGCTGACCAAAAACGGGCTAGCCCGATGGGGTTCAAAATCTAAGTTAAAATCCATCCAAAAGAAAATTATATACTAAATTTACATTTTTTAGTTACTCCGTTTGATCGAGTTATTCTTGAAAAGTGAGTAAATTTCCATGGCGGACCAAGACAGGCTAGCCCGATAAGGTTCGAAATGCGATGAAATATAATACTACATCCTTATATTTTGGGGAATATTTTAATTCCTTCGATTTTGAACCGTATCGGGCGAACCCGTTTTAGGCCAGCCTTAGAAATTCACTTTTCAGGGAATAACTGTAGAACGGGAGTAGCTAAAAGCTAGTTTAGAATGTCGTTGCCATTCTTAGTTCATAATTGTTATATCTTAGTTCATTGGATTTAAAACCTTATCGGGCTAGCCCGTCCTGAGCCAAACAAAAAAAATGTACTCGTTTTTTTAAGAATAACTCTAAAACTGTAGCAGCTTGAATGTCTAAATTTAGTATATATTTGTATTTTAGGGTATATTTCATTTCTTTGGATTTTGAACCTTATCGGACTAGCCCGTCTTGAGTCCGACATAATAATAATGTACTTGTTTTTCGAAAATAACTCGTAAATCGGAGCAGCTGAAAAATCTAAATTTAGTATATCATTTCCTTTTGAGGTTTATCATAATTTATATTTTGAACCTCAACGGGCTAGTCCGTCTTGGGTCCAACGTAGAAATGTACTAGTTTTTCGAGAATAACTCGAAAATCGAAGCACCTGAAAAAAATCAAAATTTACTATACTATTTTCTTTGGGGAAAAGTTTAATACTTTCGAATTTGAACCGCATCATGGTAGGCCGTCCTGGGCCCGACATATTGATGCACACGTTTTTTAAGTAACTCAAGCAGAACAGCCAAAATATTTTATTTATCATTTTTTTAGGAGTATATTTTATTCTTTAGATTTTGAACTTTATCGGACTAGCCCGTTTTAGGCCCATCTTAGATACGCACTCATATTGGGGAATATTTCGAGAAATGAGAAGCTGAAAATTTCATGTTAAGAACGATTGCATTCCTAAGGCGGACTCAAGACAGGCTAGTCCTATGAGGTTCAAATTATAAATTATGATAAACCCCAAAAGAAATTGATATACTAAATTTAGATTTTTTAGCTGCTTCTATTGACGAGTTATTCTCTAAAACCGAGTACATTATCACTATGTCGGGCCCAAGACGGTCGAGCCCGAAAGATTCAAAATCCAACGAAATGAAATATACCCTAAAAGACAATGGTATACTAAATTTAGATATTCTAGCTGCAACAGTTTTGGAGTAATTCTTTAAAAACGAGTACATTCTTCTTGTTGGGACCGGACGGGTTAGCCCGATCAGGTTTTAAATCCCATGATCTAAGACATACCGCAAAAGGCAACGATTTTCTAAACTTGAAACTTTTAGATACTCCGGTTCTAGAGTTATTCCTCAAATAAGTGAATTTCTAAGGCGGGCCCAAAACGGATTCGCCCGATACGTTTCAAAATCGAAGGAATTAAGATATTCCCCAAAATATAAGGATGTACTAAATTTATATTTTCCAGTTCCTCCGATTTTCCAGTTATTCTGAAATAATGGGTCCATACCAATGTCGGGTCCAGGACGGGCTATCCCGATAAAGTTCAAATCCAAAGAAACTTAAATAAACCCCAAAAACCAATGATATGTTAAACTTGGACTTTTTAGCGACTTCGGTTCTCGCGTTATTCTTCAGAAACGAATGCATTCTTCAGCTGATCCAAGACGGGCTAGCCCGACGAGGTTCAAAATCTAGATTAAAATCCATCCAAAATGAAATGATATACTAAATTTACATTTTAGCTACTCCGATTGATCGAGTTATTCTTGAAAAGAAAGTAAATTTTTATGGCGGCCCCAAGACGGGATAGCCCGATAAGGTTCGAAATGCGATGAAATGTAATATACCCCAAAGGATAATGATATATTAAATTTAGACATTCCGAATTTTTAATTATTCTCAAAAAACGATATATTCTTTTTGTTGGGCTTCGAACGGGTTGGCCCGAAAATATTTTTAATCCAAAGAGTTATAATATACAGCAAATGATAAGGATATGCTAATTTCGAATTTTTAGATACACTATTTCTCGAATTATACCGCAAAAACGGGTGAGTTTCTAAGGTAGGCTTAAGACGGGCTAACTCGGTACGGTTCAAAATTGAGAGAATTAAAATGCACCCCAAAAGAAAACGATATATTTAATTTAGATTTCCTACTTTCTATCTTTTTCGAGTTATTCTCAAAACCCAGGGAAAGTCCTATGGTGGGCCCAGGACGGGTTAGCCCGATAAGCTTCAAAATCGAAAGAACTGAAATATACCACAAGAGGAAACGTCATAACGAATTTCACGTTATTGTGATAAATGAACCTGATTATTTTGGACCTCAAAGGTTTGAACGAGCACCAGATCAAGTTAATTAAAATTTTAAAAATACGAATATATCCCTAGCTGAATCTCTCTGAAAATCAAATTTACTTTTGTGTATACCACTCACAGTAATCACACCCAATTTCATACAAATTCTTCAGTTATTTCGAAAGATATCGGTCATTTCATTTGCAATAATTTCCCTTTAGTTTCAATGTTAACTCCTCCGCTTTAGACCGCATATTCGTGACCAACGCCGTCTGCCGACGCGTCTTTTTAGGCACATATCCCAGAATTGGGAGGTATAGGCGTTCGCACAGTATTACTTCTAATACTGATCCCCTGGCACTTCGAAGCGTAGGTAGCTGTAGGCCCAAATCTGGCCTTCGAATTTCCCGCCTGACCTTTTCTGGAAAATTCTGCCCTAGTAGCCCACACAAAGAAATATGTGCATTACGTGGGCTCGTGGATGTACAACGTTTTTTCCCCTAGACATTGGTCCATTATTGTATTTTTTAGTGTCTAATATTAGTTCATGATTTAATACGGAGTTTGACCTGCATACCATTCATTAGATACCTTATTACATTGGATATACAGTACATTGGATACATATAATAATATTAGATATTGCAAATGCTATTTAGAAGTAAGTGCTTACCATTTTTTGCTTATTATCATGTCATTTAAAATTACTTAGAATTTTAAATATATGGCAATCAAATTATTGCTATTCAATTAAAGTTAACTGGATTCTAAATTGTTTTGTTGCTAATTATAACGTCAACAAACCTTTTAGAGATTTCTTAGTTTGTTTTAAAATTTTATTGTTGTCACAATAATTAAGAAAACTGCCTAGGCACTTGTAAAATTAAGCTTTGTTAAATAATTTTGAAGTATTTAAAATCATTCAATGTTTAAAATGTATATTTTATCAGGCTAGCTTGTGTTATTCATTGCATTTACCTAGTGTACTTAACAAGTTGTCATAAATTATTCAGTTTGCTGCAAATGTTTTAAAATTATTTTAATAATGTTGCTAGTTGTGTGATATTTTATAATAGACTAGCATTATGTCCATTTTTCGTACTGATTATATTAATACAAGAAACTTAAAATTCAGAATTTGATGTGAAGTTTTAATATTTGGAGTCTCTATTTTTGAAATTTTATAATAATTCTAATGAAAAGAAAATAGGTGAGTTCTACCTTGCTGAGATAATAATCAGACAGATAGATGCACAACATACAATTTTATGTATACTGTTACTAGCAGATATACCCGACATTGCCCATGATTAAAATATGTGCAAATTCCTGCAGTATTCTAAATGACATTCTTACTCAAAACATTCTATTAAAATATTTCATTTATTTCTCCCTTCACTTAATTCTCCTTTCTGTGTCTTTTATACAAAATTATCGTCACAAGCAGATCTGAAGAATAAAACATCCCCGTTTGAAAGCAAATTATAAAATATATATGAAATTGGATCAATAAATGAAAGCGCTAAAATGGTATAAAAATGGTTATAAAATTTTCTTTTATATCATTTTCTTTATTATTTAAATAAGAAAACAAGAGAGATCAATCATGCTTAAAGCATTGATTATGAAACACTTTCCAACTTCAATGCAATTTTATTTAAACATGTCTAAAATGCAATACATTCCTCGGTAATATTTTAAAACTTATCATAATACTACATTAGTTTATCATATTTGAAAACTTAAACCTTCATCGAAAAAAATGAACTTCATTCAAATGACGGCATTGAAATATAAATTGCCTGGTTTAAACATCTCTAACATGTGATACATTCCTCGGTAATAATTTTATAATTATCATAATACTACGATAATTTATTATATTTGAAAACTTCATCGAAAACAACTGAAATTCATTCAAATGACGTCATAGAAAAAATAACACGCCTGGTTCTCTCTATAAAAGCAGCATTTCATTCATGAATAATTTCCCATTCATGTCATTCATCACAATACTATAATAATTAATTTTATTTAAAAATTAAAACCTTGGAGCTACAAGTAATTAAACTCTATGCGTAAAACTTCATCGAAAAAAATCGTCCTTCTCTTTGTAAAATCAATGAATATTGCATTCATATCAGCTACGCAGACTCCATGAACTAAATGATTTTGAGTTAAAGAAATACAGCAATTCTAATACAACTCATTCTACATATTTTGCTGTTTACATTTTACATAGGTGAAAAATAGGCTTCGTTGTAGAAATAATCAAACTTGGATGAGCATTTGAACTGAAATATATTGTAATTGCGCTGTTTCAGTATGTAGATGCACAGAATTTAAGCAAAAAGAGAGTGGTTTTAGGACGGATACAACACTCAATATGAATTAAAAAGAACTTTCAAAATCACGATTTTGAGACAAGATGGATGCCATATATAATTTTGAAGTGGGTCACGTGATCTTTTCATATCATGGTCACGTGATCGCTTCATATAAGAGGTGTTATTATTATTTAAATTTTTATTTAAAAAACTACTGAATATATTTCGCTGAATTTTTTTTATATATTTTATGGAACCATTTGAATATTATCTAAAATTTTCGAAGCAATTTGTGAATTTTAAATCCGCTTAAAAAATGTTTGAAAAATTAGGTCGCATAGGGCTCCATGTATTTCATTTTTTCAACCCGTTTTCAATCCAAAACTAATTGGGTGATATTATTCATTTATATTCCCATAGGGCCTACAGACCGTCTGAACAACATACTAAAATTTCATTTTGATTAAGTTATTTTTACGGCAGTTATCGTGCGAACGGACAGACAGACAGACAGACAGAATGAACAAAGTCATAAACACTTTTCAACTTTGTTGTAAAGTGTTAAAAGTTAGTAGTAATCGTCTGCCTAATAAACACATTTAATTGCGTTGCTAAGCATCATGGTATAATTTTCTTAATAAATTTGCGGAAAATATATCATCTTCATAATTGCATTTTTATGGAAGGTTTAATTGTTGAATTTTGTATTCATATCTCGACAATCCTTGGTCCTGGAAGCTCGAAACATGGACTAAATTTTAAATAGGGCTATTTCAAGGCTACCCACAAAATATTCATAAAATTCGATGCAGCAGTTCTACCGTGATGATGAGATAGATAAACACACAGACAGATAGAAGTATTTTCAATTTTATCTATATAGATAAAAAATGTCATTCTCTTTTAAGATATTGTCAATAGTAAGAAATCGTAGCAATAAAGGTGCTACACTAAAGTTATGAAAGTAAAATAATGTAAAATGTTATATATCACACATCAAATAACATATTTTTAACCGTTTGATAAGTAAGTAAATGCATATAAAAGATTTAGTATCTTAATATATTGTGTTTATATGTTTTATTATTTGTTATAGCATGCTGAAATTTTAAACGAATGGGTTAAAATGTCATTTGTGTTTAGGTTGTGCACATTTTTTTTATGTAGCGAATTATTATGTTATTGAAATTTGTTAAAATTACTTGAAAAGAAGCAAAGTAACCAATTTACAATTTCAAGTTACCATTTCATATTTCATTATATTATAGTTTATGTTATTTTAATAAGACAAACGTAATTTAATCTTTCTTACATTTTCACTTCAATGGAATTGCAAATGAAATATTGATACCTAAGTTCTATTATACAGCTTTATCAAATTTTCAATGCCCCTGATTTAATTCAAACTCCATAATTAAGCAAAATTGTTTACAATGTGTTAATGTGTGGTAGTAAAAAAGGAATGTAAGATGTGCTATGTTAGAAAACCTGAACTTCTACAAATTATAGTGCATAGGTTAATGAATGACATTCAACTAGTATTTTACCTTAATTCTAAATCATTTTGCAATTTATAACAACAACAAAAAATGAATAAAATAAAATGAAATAAAAATAAATAAACACGTAAACATATTAAAAGTTAAATTCTGAGTCTCTTTTTAATGATTATCTTATGATATTTAATGATATTGTATTCAGTAATCATTTTAGTTTCTGCATACTTTATCTGTTACTACACATACCTTAGCTGAATGTACTGAAGAATTATTCAAATAAAATGCCTGATTAAGCAATAAATATACAGGGTTCTTTTTCAAACTTTTATTAAAACACTGACTAACTGAATGGAATCCTTTCATCTTTGCCCCCAGAGTGAATTTGAGTCATTATAAATATTTTATTTTAAGGAAATGTACAGCAATATTAATCTTTTAAGTCACCCATTTAAATGTACATTATCGAAAATACTTCCAAATTTCATGAATATTATTTGCTTTACTGACAAATTATTATTCCTTTACATCTAACAGAGAATTAAAAGGGAAGCAAATAGCAAAAGCTCCTATCGCGCTCTGGATGACTATTGGGCCTACAAGCCGAGACGTCAGAAGCACAGACTAATATTATACAGACCTGCCACTCTCGATAGTTTCGTTTTCGCGGCGGCCATTAGAGATAGACCAAAACGAGGGTTGGCGCGCTCTTGGCGATGGTCTGGTTTGGTCTGAGCGCTTGGCGATGGTCTGGTTTGGGTCCAAGACGATTTTCAATGTTATAACCCTGTAGCATGTATGTAGCGTGGTTTGAGTAACGTGCAAAAGGATTATTTGTTAACTGATTTCAGATCATTTCAAGAAATTAGTTGAAGAAAGAAAACTGGTTGCGTTACAGATAATGTAATTTATTTTTATTTAAATTGAAATAATATTAGTTATCACCATCCTATATACGTGTTCATTATAAATATACTTGTGTTCATATGTATACACGTGTTCATAAGTATACACGTGTTCATCATACGAAATTAGTGCTGTGTTATTACTGCCAATTAGACTAAATTCTAAGAAGTAGTGGTATGATAAATTAAAAAATATTTCCGTATTTTTTAAAAATGTATAATAATTGATATTTGGATAGCTTTTTCTTAGAGCTAATTAAGTTGAATGTGATATTGTATGTGTATAAATTTATGTAAAATTTTTATTAAGTGCCTTATGGTGGAAAATTCACCTCACCCCCGGGTTGATTGAGTTCCACAACTTTGATAGTGCATTTATGTAAATTTGATATTTACTATGAGAATATTTTTATATTTATAAAAAAGAAGTCTATTATCAGTATCCCGAAACAACTTAAGGATCAAGTAATTTAACAATTAACACGCTAGTATATCTTTTAGACTGAAAATATTATATAATATTTCAGTCTTTTGAGTATGTTAGCTTGTAATTTTTTGTGCATTATGTTTTACAGTGAGACAATGCAATGCGTCTATTTTTTAATCCATTTTGATTATTTAAATGAAATATATAACTATGTTTATTTAAATTTACTGAAACTAATGAATATATGTATGTTGCAGATTAATGTATTTTTAAATCCTGATCATTTCTATAGTTTCAAATATTATAAAAGTACAGTCCTGAACATTTTTTCCCCTGCCCGCTTTTGAAAAAACAAATTGGCAAGCGAGCGATAACGCGCCAAATCGGGCAGATGTATTTTGTTTACATCGTATTTCAGTTGGTCCATCTCACTAGCGCTAGTGTCTATGCAACATCCCATGTTAAAAATGTTGCCATAGGGTCCTATGGGAGTGAACCTTCTGAATATAGTATTCTGTGGTCAAAAGTTATTGCTCTGGCCTGTGCTCTCGGAGGTGACGAGATATGTAGAGCTAGAGCTCCTCTACTACAGGCTGACTTATCAAGCATATTGAAGCCCACCATAGCTGGAAGCGCAATCCTTTAGCATTAGCTCTATTCGTATTTTCACTTTAGAAAGTATTATAGAAGTAATTATGGGTGGTTGTTCTGTACAGAACTGCTCTAGTCATTCTAGAAAGGGTTTTAGGCTATTTCACTTTCATAGAAACGAAGAAAGAAGAAAGCAATGGCCAATAAATTGTCGGGGCGATATACCCGGTACTGTGGCATAAATGTGCGAGGTAAGTTCTACAATATTCTAATTGAAACTTCTTTGTTTTATATAAAGTGTTCATTTTAAACACTTATTTCATAATTTCTGTAACTGTAATATGGATTATTAATAATAGATAAAATGCAATGCTTAGATTATATTAAAACTAAATTTAATACCTAATAAAACATAGAATATATTTTTTATTTTAATTCAAAATATTTTTGGTGCTGCCATCTGTTGTCGTAATTTAATTTATACCGACTATTTTTATTTTTTAATGAACATTTTTAAATGTCTATTCCTTCTAATACGCTATTAAATACAACAGATTATATATAATAATGCCACAATCACGGAAACGTAATTGAACTTGGACTTGAAGACAAAGGAACTTGAAGACAAAACTGCAGTCCTGAGTGATGTACATTCAAATCCCCTTATCAAATTTATAGAATGAGAAATTACCTTTCCGTGATTGTGGCATTATTATATATGATCTGTTGTTGTAGTTAATAATGTATTAGAAGGAATAGATATTTTAAAATGTTCATTAAAAAATAAAAATTATCGGTATGAATTAAATTACAACAACAGATGGCAGCACCAAAAATATTTTGAATTAAAATAAAAAATATATTCTATGTTTTATTGGGCATTAAATTTAGTTTTAATATAATCTAAACATTACATTTTATTTTTCAGAAAATATTTCGCAACTGTTTGAGTAGAATTTCGGCGAAAAATCTGTGCCGCGAAAGTTAACAAAGCGCGGATAGGGCAGAAGATTTACTGACGCTCATCCTTAAAAAAAATTAGATACGCAAATATTCTACAAATTGAAATTGGCACTGGTGTATATACAATTTAAAATTCTCTACATTTTGAATAATTTTTTCAAAATAGTTTTACTTTAATGAAGTTATTTTAATAACATGTATGAATGTTTGCCCCACATATTTGAAAGTTTGTTAACTACTTTGTATTTAAAGACAAAAATACTAATAATAACGTACTGAGCTCGACTTGTTTTTTCATCAAGGATTTTCAAACAATAGTTGATCATTAAGTAGCTATTATGATAAACGTATTTCGATTTATTTACCATTTTAGCTTATGTTTGCATAATTACTATAACATGGCAAGTTTTCCATTTGGCGACAGTTTGTTGATAGTAGGATCCACCAATTCTGTGATTCATTGTGATCTAAAAATACAACAAAGTGTATAAAACTTGAAAGATATTGGTGTAACAGCAATAAATGTTTAATATATATATATATATATATATATATATAATTTGAAACTATTTTTTCTAGGTTTGGAAGAGAGTATAATGCATTCAAGGTGATGTTTAGATTACAAACCAAGTGTACTATGATAAGACTATATCAAAACTAAAAATCATTAATAATCCATACTACAGTTACAGAAATTATAAAATAAGTGTTTAAAATAAATAATTTATACAAAAAAGGGAGTTACAATTAGAATATTGTAGCACTTACCTCGCATGAGTTTGCTCCAGTACCGGGTATCCAATTATCGCGTCGACTATTTATTACCCATTGTTTTCTTCTTCGTTTCTAGAAAAACGAAATAGCCTAAAACTCTTTCTAGAATGATTAGAGCAGTTCGGTGCAGAACAACCACCCATAAGTATTTCAATAATACTTCCAAAACTGAAAATACGAATAGATCTAATGCAAATGGATGGCGCTTCCAGCTACGGTGGGCTTCAATATGCTTGATGAGTCAGCTCGTATATAGAGGAGCCTTATGTAGAGCTGCACTAGATTTTTCTTGCCCTGCCCACAGAATACTATATTCAGAAGGTTCACTCCCATAGGACCCTATGGTAACATTTTTAACATGGGATGTCGTATAGACACTAGAGCTCGTGAGTTGGACCAACTGAACTACGATGCGTCTGCCAGATTTGGCGCGTTATCGCTCGCTTGGCGATTTTTTTTTTAAACGGGAGGGGAACAAAATGTTGAGGACTGTACTTTTATAATTTTAGAAACTATAGAAATGATCAGGATTAAAAATACATGAATCTGCAACATAAGTATATTCATTAGTTTAAGTAAATTTAAATAAACATAGTTATATATTTTATTCAAATAATGATAAAATAGATTAAAAAATAGACACATTGCATTGTCTCACTATAAAACATAATGCACAAAAAATTACAAGCTAACATACTCAAAAGACTGAAATATTATATAATATTTTCAGTCTAAAATGTATACTAGCGTGTTGATCGTTAATTACTTGATCCTTAATTTGTTCTGGAATACTGATAATAGACTTTTTTTTTTAAATATAAAAATATTCATATAGTAAGTATAAAATTTACATAAATGCACTATCGAAGTTGTGGAACTCAATCATTAATTACCTGAGGGGGGGGGGGGTGAATTTTCCACCATAAGGCACTTAATAAAAATTTTACATAAATATATACACATACAATATCACATTCAACTAAGAAAAAGCTATCCAAATATCGATTATTTCACATTTTATAAAAATGCGGAAAATATTTTTTAACTATTTATACCACTACCTCTTAAAATTTAGTCTAATCCGGCAGTAATAACACAGTACTAATTTCGTAAGATGAACACATGTATACTTACATGAACACGTGTATACTTATGAACACGTGTATACTTATAATGAACACGTATGTAGGATGGTGATAACTAAAATTATTTCAATTTTAATAAAAATAAATTACATACCCTGTAACGCAACCAGTTTTCTTTTATCAATCCATTTCTATGAAATGATTTAAACACTTAACAAATAATCCTTTTTCACGTTACTCAAACCATGCTAGTCTGTTCTAAGTTTTCGTCGAGCGAAATAGGGTTATAACATTGAAAATCGTCTTGGACCCAAACCAGACCATCGCCAAGAGCTCGCCAACCCTCGTTTTGGCCTATTTCTAATGGTCGCCTCGAAAACGAAACTATCGAGAGTGACAGGTCTGTATATAGTCTGTGGCACCATTTTAATAACATGCAAGCCGTTATCCTTCAGCTTTCTAACTAGAACAATCCTCATATATAAAACTTACTACCATTAACGGAATTTTACTTTTTATATGATATGTCATGAATTTATTTCTGGTAGATAAATATGCAATTTTGAAGGGTCTATATGGAAATATATATTTATGTATGTATATATACTATCTCTCTCTCTCTATATATATACTATATATATGTATTTACACATCAAACCAAGTATTTTTTGTCATAGTTTACTGGGTAGGAAATGGAACGTAAAGGCTTTACAGGATCCCTACTCGTTGAGAATCGACCACGTCGCGAACTTAAAAACGTCATTCCTGTTCTTATTTACTGGTTGAAGAAGAAAACCATTTATGCAAATTTCATCTGGGGAAGAAGAAGAGCCTATTTCTAAATTTTCGTAACACCGAATGTATCAGTTTGCAGCAGTTATTTGCAGCTCCAGCTTTTGATACGATGGAGGAGTTTACAAATATGGGAAAAGTCGATATGCATTACATCTATGGAGCTGCAAATGGGAATGACAGGGGGAAACATTTGAACGCTTGCATCCTCTGTTCTGGCGATCGGCAGATTGGGAGAGCTGGTCTCATAGCTTAGCCTCCCGCGATCGCCCAATTTGTCGTGGCTTGATTTCCTTTTGTGGGGATATCCACGAATCAGGTGAAAGAGCTTCGGAAAATATGTCGCTCTTAAAAATCCCACGCCAATAGATGGCGCTTAACATTAGGGACTTATTTTAGCGTTGAGTTAAGGGTGATCGTCAGTAAATCTTCTGCCCTATCCGCGGTTTGTTAACTTTCGCGGCACATGTTTATCGTAGAAATTCTGCTGAAACAGTTGCGAAATATTTTCTGAATGATAAATTGCTATGTCTAGATTATATTAAGACTAAATTTAATACTCTATAAAAGATAGAATATATTTCTCATTTTAATCTAAAATATTTTTGGTGCTGCCATCTGTTGTCGTAATTTAATTTGTACTGATTATTTTTATTTTTTAATGAGCATTTTTAAATATCTATTTCTTCTAATACAATATTAAATAACAACAACAGATTATATATAATAATGTCACAATCACGGAAAGGTAATTTCTCATTCTATAAATTTGATAAGGGGATTTGAATGTACATCACTCAGGACTGCAGTTTTGTCTTCAAGTCCAAGTTCAATTACTTTTCCGTGATTGTGACATTATTATATATGATCTGTTGTTGTATTTAGTAGCGTATTAGAAGGAATAGACATTTAAGGGTGAGCGTCAGTAAATTTTCTGCCTTATCCGCGCTTTGTTAACTTTCGCGGCACACATATTTCGCCGAAATTCTGCTCAAACAGTTGCGAAATATTTTCTGATAGATAAAATGCAATACTTTGATTATATAAAAGCTAAATTTAATGCCCCAGAAAACATGGAATGTATTTTTTATTTTAATTCAAAATATTTTTGGTGCTGCCATCTGTTGTCGTAATTTAATTCATACCGATTATTTTTATTTTTTAATGAACATTTTAAAATATCTATTCCTTCTAATACAGTGTTAAATACAACAACAGATCATATATAATAATGCCACAATCATGGAAAGGTAATTTATCATTCTATATATTTAATAAGGGATCTGAATGTGTACATCACTGAGGACTGCAGTTTTGTCTTCAAGTTCCTTTGTCTTCAAGTCCAAGTTCAATTACGTTTCCGTGATAATGGCATTATATATGGTCTGTTGCTGTATTTAATAGCGTATTAGAAGGAATAGACATTTAAAAATGTCACAGTAAAAAATAAAAATAGTTGGTATGAATTAAATTACGACAACAGATGGCAGCACCAAAAATATTTTGAATTAAAATAAAACATATATTCTGTGTTTTATTGGGTATTAAATTTAGTTTTAATATAATCTAAGCATTGCATTTTATCTATCAGAAAATATATCGCAACTGTTTGAGCAGAATTTCGGCGAAATATGCGTGCCGCGAAAGTTAACAAAGCGCGGATAGGGCAGAAAATTTACTGACACTCACCCTTAAAAATGTTCATTAAAAAATAAAAATAATCGGTATGCATTAAATTACGACAACAGATGGCAGCACCAAAAATATTTTGAATTAAAATAAAAAATATATTCTATGTTTTATAGGGTATTAAATTTAGTTTTAATGTAATCTAAGCATTGCATTTTATCTATCAGAAAATATATCGCAACTGTTTGAGCAGAATTTCGGCTAGAAACGTGTGCATCTAAAGTTAATAAAGCGCGGATATTTCAGAAGATTTACTGACGCTCACCCTTAAAGGGTGAAGAGCAACTTTTATTAAGAAAATTAATATATTTAGGCAGAAAATGTGTTTAGTTCTAAATAAATTATGTCACATTAATTGCCACAAATGTGAGTTACTCTCTTGTTTACATTTTTACCACTTTTGATAGGGATTATGCCGGTTTTCAGCACCACATATCCCACCCACCCAAAGCTATCTCTCGATCATTATTTTTGCACATCTTTGCTTGAGTGTAAAAAATGCAAGCCCTAATTGCTTTGAAGAATGATTCCAGAAGATAGGTTTATTCAACTTATTACTTCATTATTTTATACCTTTAAATTAACTAATAAGATATTTAAAATAAAACAAATCTATGAAATGATTAAGGAAAGCTTTCCAATCAATGTATTCTTTTTGCAAAAATTTGTTAGAAAGTGTATAATTACCCTTTAATTTATAAAAAAATATATATTAATATGCAATTTTAAAAGTCTTTTAATTATCTTTATATTTTTTCTCCATTTGCTTAAAACTATTTTTTTGTTGTATATTTTTACGATTGAATTTTTATTTGAATTCATGAATTTCATAAAATGTCATATCATCACACTATCAAGCTCAGATTATGGCGTAAACTAAGCATAATACACATTCATCATGTATAAGTTTCTTTCTAAACAAGTAAATAGAAACAAATAAAAAATATACTATTTTCATAATAAAAGCTTTATTACATCAAATTTACAAATCCAAGTATAGAATCAAGGAATAGCATTTTAAGAATACTATTTATAATCAACAAAATTATACGAATTAAACTTGCTATATACAGATAAAATTGCAAACACAAAATGTACAGGACCAGTTAAAATTTTTGGCTTAAATCTCTTGAGACTAGTTTAAGACTCTTTGTTACTGTCATAACCAGAGATACAATTGGGTACAAAACAATTTTTAACCATTTTTATAAAAAAAAAAGTGTTTTTGCGCTTAAAAACAGAACACTCTCCGTACAAATGAATTGGATCTCCAGACCTTAAGGATAAACGCCACCTGTTGGAATTTCTGTCAGAGGTGATTTTTATGGCGTTCACCTGATTAATTTACACCGCGGGGATATCTCAAGAGTTTGGCCTACAATGCCTAGAATACCATTCCAGTCACTATGGTATTCCAGTCACTATAGTTTGGCCTATGAAACTCCCCTTGATTCTGAAGCAAAACTCTTCACCAGAATTTCGGCCGCTGCTGCCGAAGTGAGTAACGTACCTGGTGTGTTCGAGAGAGTTAGCTAATCTCTCCATCGCCGCTGTGAGACGTGTATTCTGGTTGGCCGTGGCTTTTTTGAGCCATTACTGTAATTATTGTTTATAAAATGTCATTTAATAATTTCTAAGTCATTCTTGTGTTTTCGGCTCATCCCATCGGTTTCACCATTAAGCATCCACTGGAACCTTTACGTTTCGTTACTCACCCGGTAAACTATGACGATAAAGTGCTTGGTTTGGTGTTTTCTACCACCTCGTAAAGTTTTGCCCATTTTTTTTTTAATCACGCTGTATATATATAAATTTATAGATAATATCTATAGACAGAGTTTATATATATTATCTATCTACGTTTTCGTAAACAAGCTTCTTTTTTGTTCATTTTGAATAGATAGATACTTCGACCTGAAGACGAATCTGTTCATAAGGAATTACTTTTTAAGCCTAGTGCTTTTACACGTGTATGACGGTACTGCTTGGTTATTTATTGTATTTCAATTTTCGAAATCTCACTATTGATATATGTTGATTATATTTAGCTTGATCACTAGATATATGCATTTTCTTCTCCTCTTGATTGATGAAACTCAATTTTTTGCATCCTTCTCGTTGTTGATGAATCGTTGTTTGCATATTTAAGTTATGTTTATTTTGAGTTACAACTTCTCTCTAATCTATCGCTGAAATTTTATATTATATATATATATATGTATGTATATATGAAAATTATCTCATAGATATAGATTACTATCCAGACAATTTGGAATTAATACCTAATGAAGCTACTATTAATAAAAATGTTAATTTTTTGGATTTAAATCTTTTTATTGATCCTTCTAATAGAATTGTTACAAATTTATATGATAAAAAAGACTTTTATAATTTTAATATTAATAAAATCTTACCTTTTAATTCCTGTAACTCGATTCAATTGTTTAGAAATATTATACTCAATCAGCTTTTTAGAATTTATAGATTATCTGATAAAAAATTTCATGCTATGCATATCAATAATCTCAAAATTACTAGTAATTTATATAAATATCCCACTTATTTAGTAAATAGTATTGTTAAAAAATTTAAAATAGCTGGATTTTTATAATTCTTTCCATAGTATCATATAATTCTATTCATAGTATCTTATATTAGCCAGTCATCTCCATTTTTTTTTTTTCATTCACTTCCCACTTCAGCATTACCTTTATTTGCCCCTCTTTTTAGTAGCTCTTTTTGTATATTAATA
The DNA here is from genome assembly GCA_951213105.1 of Amaurobius ferox. NCBI lineage: Eukaryota > Metazoa > Arthropoda > Arachnida > Araneae > Amaurobiidae > Amaurobius > Amaurobius ferox. Next base: position 58,863,499 of record OX578155.1, on the reverse strand, counting down.
CTTTTTCTTTACATTTCGCTTCACAGTTTTTCAATTCTTATGAATGGCAACAGTAAATGGTTTTTTATTTTTTCTTTACGAATGGCAACACTGGTCTCTTCTATCAGTGTTCCCTCGATCCCTGTAATGAATCGTCTGTACACACGCTGTGCTTTTTCCAGGTATTCATTTTTTCTTTTTTATTCCATCTTTATGTATGTCGTCCAAGTAGAAATAGTTCATAGATTTAATCTATCTATTTCTTCAGAAACATACATTTTTGAGTTTGCTTCTACAAAAAACTTGGACATGATTAGATTTTTGTAGAGGTTAACAATTCATGATTTAGGCTTAGAGCCTCGTCCACGTGTAAGGCGTTTGTGCTTGATTTAGTTTGTTATACTTATTTCGATATTTATTTCGTATTATATTTTTCATTGACTTGTTGATTCGATATTAATTTTTTTATTTTTTCCATATGCTTGAGGATTAATTGATTTTTACATTTGTTTTGTACGCCAGTTAGATAGTTGAATTTTGTTTAAGTTTTTCTTTTTTTGTTTCCATACCTTTTAATTTGGTTGATTTTCTGTAACTTGATAGCTAGTGTTTTGTATTTTTAATCCATTTGATTGATGATTTGCTGTATTATATTTTATTCTGTGGGTGTTTTTAAAAAGTTAGGTTTATCGTGTTACATCTTCTTACTTTTCGTTCATTGGATTTTCAAACTTCTATTATTATTGAAATCATTTTATTTATGAGCTGCATTTGCGCAATAAATTAAATGTATTTTGCATTTTCATTCCATTTACTTAATAACTTTAAAATAATTTCTGCATAGTATCTTTCATAATTTTGTAAGCTATAGTATCTAAAAAAATTTTATTTGCAATCTATTCAAATTTATGCTGCATTTGCGCTAAATTTAGTAATAGAATTAGTTATTTCTATATTTGTTTTTCTATTTTTGAATTTACTTTCGTCCAATGTTATTAGAGGAATCTTGTTGCACGTATTCTCCTAATTTTTTATCGGTTTTTTACTGCCTATGTTATTGCATTTGTTATATTTTTAGTATATTACTTGTATTGTAATTTGTCCAATTCCATACTGCTTATATTTTAGTTAATTTCTTTTATATCATTAGCATTATGCTTTTATTCTTATAATATATTTTTTTATATTTTATTTGCAACTTTTTGTTTTAAATCGAGTGCTGCCATCTATAGTTTATTATTCTTACTTTTAATATTGTTATTGTATTTTTGGAGGGTTGGTAATCTTGTATTGACGTTTATTGCTTTATTTTGGCTCATTCAACTGTACTTTTTAGTACAATCTACTATTAATTATTTTCTTATTACGTATTCGGACAGGATTTTAAGTGAATCCACTTTATACACTTATCGCATTATTTAATACTTAAGTGTTTTTTACTTTATCTATATTTAATCTAGTTTAGAACTAATGTAACTATAACATTATGTTTTGGCATATCTTGTAATTTCCTACTGATTTTCATTAGGATTAGGTTTTACATGGACTTAATTGTTTTTACTTATATAAAAGTAATTGTTTTTACTTATATACATGCAATTATTTTATTACTTTTATTATTATATCTATGTTATATTGTCATACTCATCAAATTACTTATACTATTATGAATTACACATATTATTTGATTTAGTGACTGGCAAATATATTTATACTTATTATTCTATAATTTGATAGATATTGCCCGGTATTTACAATTTAAGTTGGGAATTGTTTAGACCGATATCCCATTACCAACTTTGTGCCATGGATAATTTTGAATATAGTGATTACCCTACTAAAAATTATAATTTCAATAAATGTAAGAATAAAAAATGCAAAACCTGCCCATATGCTTCTCATACTCAAATTACAAACCATGAAAGTCTTCTGCCTTTCTGCAAAATTTTTAATTGCATCTACCGTTTATCTTGTAACATATGCAATCTATCATATATAGGACAAACTAGTAATCCCATTCATCTACGTATGAATGTACACAGAGATCATGTCAAAAAATATATTCTAAATAATAATTTTCTTCCTACTTCCAATAAAATTGAATATAAACACTTTGCCAAACATGGTTTTGAAAATATTACTATACATATTTTAGATATAAAAACAAAATCAGCAGATAGGATTTATTTTGAAAACTACTATATTAAATCACATTGTACTCTTTTTCCATATGGATTAAATCAAATGTATCTAAATGGTAATGTTGTAAAAAATAATTTTATAGATAATAAATATTCTATTTTTAATCACCTTTTTTTGAAACCCCATTTAAATGATAGTGAATCAATCAAACTCAAAAGATTTAAACGAGGAAAGGGACATTCCAATCTTAATGATCCTAAATCTGAGATTATAACTCTACATAATCAATTTAATAGAACTTTTCAATGGAAATTCATTAGATCCTGGGTTTTTGCAGTAAAGAAAAAACATTTAAATAAGGTTTATGCCATTTTTTTAAAATTAAATCTTGCTAATGAACATTTTAATCATATTTTCTTTGATTTGCTTATTACAAGATCACAGTTTTTAAATTTAAAACTAAATCAGTTTCATTATAATAATACAACTACTAATTCTTATTGTGTTATCTCTTTCAAACATCCTATATATAATTCTATAAATTTTGGACATCTGTTTAACAAGTTTAAACATTTATTGCCTATTGGTGATTTATTTGTTTCAAAGACATTCAAATACAATAAGCCTATTGGTAGGTCTATATTTAATTATAATGAAGTTTCACAATCGCTCTCTATTGATCATTCTTCTCAGTCAATTGTAGATAGTGAATGTGTTTGTAAATTAAATAAATTTGCTAAATTTCTAAATCCTGACTTGGGGCACATAGTTACAGGAGATTTAGACCTTGTTAGTGACAATGTGTTAAGAACCATTATGTCATTTGGCACTAAATTTAGGATACCTTCTTGTAATAATTCTTTTAAAGTCTTAAAATCAATTAATCTTGATCTTGATAAATATATATATAAATTAGCTTGTAAATACGCTCTGCCATTAGAGGCATTTAATATGTGGAAATTTACTATATTAGAATCAATTAAAAATGCTATTAGAGATATTAAATTGTCTAGATCTTTATATAATATTGATAATATTAAACATTCCATTAATGATTTACAAAGATCCTTTGTTATCACCTATGTTGATAAAGCCTCTAATAATTATGCTATTATCTGTAAAAAATTTTATATTCAATTTCTGTTAGATTATTTAAAAAATAATAGTCTTTTTAAACCTGATTTACATTCCATCAATAGTATTAAATTGAAAATTATCAATATGTATAATGATTTAAATATTAAATATAAATATCTTAAATTTCCTTATATAGTGCTTATTCCAAAATTTCATAAAAATCCTATTAAATTTAGAACAGTTACTAGTGGCCATAATACTTACTCTACTACTGCGAGTAAATTATTACTAAATTCTTTAAATCTAATAAATAATAGTTTAAGCCAGACTAGCAATAACTACCATATTCTAAATAATAGTAAAGAATTAAAGAATAAATTAACATCTCTTAGAAAAATAATAGGATTTCAAACTTTTGATTTTAAAGATCTTTTTAATAATATTAAGATATCTGATCTATATGATGTAATTTTAGCTCTATATAATGCTTATATTACACCTCTTTCAAATCAAATTAAATTTAAAAATTTTCCTAAACTTCTTCACTTTGTTATTTTCAATAATTATATTTTTCAAGGAAATAAATTATACTTACAAGTCTCAGGAGTTCCACAGGGTGGCTGTAGTAGCAGTATGCTAGCTAATTTATACCTTTATCATTATGAAATGTCATTTACTTCAATAGATTATACTTTTTACAGATATGTTGATGATCTGATTTGCTTAGTACATACAGAAAATTATCTCATAGATATAGATTACTATCCAGACAATTTGGAATTAATACCTAATGAAGCTACTATTAATAAAAATGTTAATTTTTTGGATTTAAATCTTTTTATTGATCCTTCTAATAGAATTGTTACAAATTTATATGATAAAAAAGACTTTTATAATTTTAATATTAATAAAATCTTACCTTTTAATTCCTGTAACTCGATTCAATTGTTTAGAAATATTATACTCAATCAGCTTTTTAGAATTTATAGATTATCTGATAAAAAATTTCATGCTATGCATATCAATAATCTCAAAATTACTAGTAATTTATATAAATATCCCACTTATTTAGTAAATAGTATTGTTAAAAAATTTAAAATAGCTGGATTTTTATAATTCTTTCCATAGTATCATATAATTCTATTCATAGTATCTTATATTAGCCAGTCATCTCCATTTTTTTTTTTCATTCACTTCCCACTTCAGCATTACCTTTATTTGCCCCTCTTTTTAGTAGCTCTTTTTGTATATTAATACTTTTTCTTTACATTTCGCTTCACAGTTTTTCAATTCTTATGAATGGCAACAGTAAATGGTTTTTTATTTTTTCTTTACGAATGGCAACACTGGTCTCTTCTATCAGTGTTCCCTCGATCCCTGTAATGAATCGTCTGTACACACGCTGTGCTTTTTCCAGGTATTCATTTTTTCTTTTTTATTCCATCTTTATGTATGTCGTCCAAGTAGAAATAGTTCATAGATTTAATCTATCTATTTCTTCAGAAACATACATTTTTGAGTTTGCTTCTACAAAAAACTTGGACATGATTAGATTTTTGTAGAGGTTAACAATTCATGATTTAGGCTTAGAGCCACGTCCACGTGTAAGGCGTTTGTGCTTGATTTAGTTTGTTATACTTATTTCGATATTTATTTCGTATTATATTTTTCATTGACTTGTTGATTCGATATTAATTTTTTTATTTTTTCCATATGCTTGAGGATTAATTGATTTTTACATTTGTTTTGTACGCCAGTTAGATAGTTGAATTTTGTTTAAGTTTTTCTTTTTTTGTTTCCATACCTTTTAATTTGGTTGATTTTCTGTAACTTGATAGCTAGTGTTTTGTATTTTTAATCCATTTGATTGATGATTTGCTGTATTATATTTTATTCTGTGGGTGTTTTTAAAAAGTTAGGTTTATCGTGTTACATCTTCTTACTTTTCGTTCATTGGATTTTCAAACTTCTATTATATATATATATATATATATATATATATATATATATATATATATATATATATATACATACATACATACATATATATATATATATATACATACATATATATATACATATATATATATATACATACATATATATATACATATATATATATATATATATATATATATATATATATATATATATATATATATATATATATATATATATATGTATGGCAATGCTGTATATCTCCAAACGATTGGAGTACCGCAAGGATCCAATAGTAGCTCCATGCTCGCCAATATTTATCTTTACTTCTACGAAAGAAAATCCACTCTGTTCACTCGTAACATTTCTATTTTTCGATACATTGATGATGTTTTTCTTTGTTTTCATACTGCACACGATTCTTTACCCACACTTAATATATATCCATCCAATCTTGAATTAATACCGAATGAATCCCACCCTTCCAAATCTGTAAATTATCTTGACATCACCATTGATATACATTGTAACTCTTTCAATACTACTATTTATGATAAGAGACATCAATTTAAATTTAATGTAAAATTCTTCCCTCATTTTTCTTCTTGCCTTAGCAACCAAGTTTTTAGAAATCTAATCACTAGCTATTTGCTCCGCATTAAACGCCTGGATAGTAATAACTGTACACTATCACACATTAATCGTCTCAAAATCTTTGCTATATGTACAATTTTCCCACCTTATTTGTAGATCGCAGTATCAGTACAGTATTCCTATGTCGTGGAAACACCATAAAATAAACACCTCCCCGGCGGGCAAAAATAAAAATGTAAAAATATTAAAAAACAGTAATTTCGATTACACTAAAAACGTAAAAATTTTTTTAAAAAAACACCGCCTCGGCGGGTAAAGAAAAAAGTTTAAAACACTCATAAAACCGTTAAGGCGGATATCTAAAAAGCAAATAAAACAAATAACAGGCTACGGCTCCAAAAACAGTGTTATCCATTCTTTCAAAGTTTTCGATAATCGTGGTCACATCTCGGTCAGTTTCTAAACTCTTGGGTTTATCTCTCCGAAAGTATGTACTGCTACTTCCACTTCCTCTGGTCTGGATTATTCCCACGTGGTATTAAGCGAGGTGAGCGTTCAGACTGTAGCATGTGGTAGACTCATTCGAAGATTATTCACGGTAGCGACCTTTCGACATGTGAGTTGCTCTTTTTTGCAAGTTCGTATATTTGTGCGCTATATTTTTCATGTTCATGTCTATGTGGTATTTTATATTTCATGTTTATGTGGTATTTTATGTTTTATAATTGAATTTTATCCTATTTGGTTTTTTTCTGTTATTCTCGTTATTCCGTTGTTGGGCACAGATTGCATAATATTTTAACCACGTGTTTTTATGCAATCATAGAAACAACAGATTTTAGTATGTCTGTCTAGAATGTGCCCCTGAAGACGTTTCTGGCAGATATACTATTCTTTAATATATTTTCCTTGTCCTGGCCCCTCCGTGCTCTACTTTTCCGGCCCTTCCTCGTTGCTTTTTGCTATTCACTACACGCTTTTATATTGCTCGCGGTTTGATACTGTGGTTACTGATTCACACTCCTGCACTTTAGTATTTGTTATTTTAATTTATATATATATATATATCTGTGTGTGTGTGTGTGGATTTCGGCTCCGTTAAATTTTAACAGTCTCTGATATTTTTGTTTTCTTTTTATACAAAGCTTAAATTATAAAATTAATCCTTGAATATTAAGCATGTTAAATTATAAAATTTATGCCTGAATTTAGGCTAAAACGCAATCATCTCTATCTCTGCATATGATAAAACAGAGTGTGTGTTTGACTGGAAACGCTTCCGGTGCGATCCACTCGGGAACGCTTTCGGAACAATCCACTCCTCAAAGGGACAGATCATGGAGTTACAAACCTTTCATAGTCGTTGTTTATCGTTTGTATTTTCGTTTTTAATATAAAACAAATTTCATTGACATTGCATTTTTGACTGGATAATATCAATTACGGTCTTCGTTATTAAATATTATTATTGATATTTTCGGGGATTTTGGATTCAGAAATTATTGATATTTTCAAGTTATTATGCCATTGTTTTATTATGGCAAAAATTGTTGAAACTCACATATTGGACGTTGTACGAGAAATCTTCTACAAATGCACGGGCATATCTTCTAATCTGCAAGAATATAAATATCACAGGTATATTGCCATATATTTTGATATATATTGGCATCTATTGGAATCAATTACGTCCTTCTAGTATAAAGATTACGGGGATTATTGATATTTTCAATTTATTATGTGATCTCTTTTATTTTGGTAGATATTTTTTAGACTTATATTGTAAGACGGGTAATCTTCTATTAACACACTGTCATATTTTCTAATCTATGACAGTATAAGTAGTACGGGTATATATATATATTCCCATATAATTTTAGCGCTTTCATTCTGGTATATATTGGAATCAATTACGGCCTTCAGGTTTAAATATTACGGATTTATTGATATTTTCAAGTTTATTGATATTTTCAATTTATACATGTAATCTACTAATGCAGGTTATATCTTCTAATAATTGCTTATATAAGTAGTACGGGTCCCATACAATTTTAACGCTTTTATTTTGCATATATTGATTCAATATCATATTTTTTATAAATTTGCTTACAAAAGGGGACAGGATGTGTTATTTTTCATATCTACCCGTGAAGATAATTTTGCATAATGAGAACATATATTCTTAAACTTCCTTTTAAGAGTAATAAATTTAATATTTTGACAGAATATTTTGATTAGCAATGTAATTTACTATACTATAGGAATTTGCATATAACCGTGAATTTTAAGTTTCTTTATATTATATACTCCGTACGAAGAACGGATGTGCTGCTAGTGTGATAATAATTGTAAACGCAATCTGTTCCGATTTGTGCTTGAAAACTGTCATGAGCACATGAGAAAACTGTTATAAGCGAATAAGAAAGTTAGTTATCATAAGATCATGTTTGTAAACGCTAAAAGAGTGGACAAGGTACGTAAGATCTGCTTACATTCATCTTTTAATAGATTCAACATCAGACAGTATGAAATAATTGTAATTTATGCCAATCTTCCAGTAATTCAACCAAGGATTTACAGAATAATTTTTCGACGCCCTATATATTTATTAATTCACTTTACCTTTCTTGTGCTTTTAGATAAAATATTTCTAATGTATGAGAGCAATTGCCCAAATATAGGATACTAAGACACGCTTACCTCACAATCTTTTAAGAATGGTTAAAATTTCCAATTTCTTTTTATAGGACTTAGGAAAAACAATGACGTATTTTCCATGTTACAAAAAAATGCCTCTATTATAAAAGACGGTATGGAATTTTACATTTGTGGGCAATACATAAGCCAAGCCCACTATCTTATTCAATTTAACTTCATCGAGAAAAAAATGAACTTTATTCAAATGACGTCATCGAAATATAAATCGTCTGGCTCTCTATGTAAAAGCAATGAATATTTCATTTATACACTTTTATCCCAGACTCCAGAGTTAAATAATTCTGCTTGAAAAAATTCAACAATTCTTATACAACTCATATTACAATCACTTGTTTATATTCTGCAACCATTAAAATTGGCTTCGTTGTAGAAATGTTTAAAGTTTGTTGATCATGTAAAGCAGAGAAATTTTGTAATTGCGTTGGCGCAGAATATAGATGCACAGAAATTACATAAAAATAAAGCAGTTTTAGGACGGTTGCAACACTAAATATAAATTTAAAAGAACTTTAAAATTCACGATTTATAGACAGGGAAAAAAAGATGGATTTTGAAGTGTGTCACTTTATCTCTTCATATTATATGGGTGCATTTATTATTTTAATTTCTATTTAAAAACTACTGAACATGTTTTGCTGAAATTTTTTTATATATTTTTATGGGAGAATTTTAATATTTCTTAAAATTTTCCAAGCAATTTGTAAATTTATACTTAAAAAAAATGTTTGAAAAATTAGATCCTATAGGGTTCAATGTATTTTATTTCTTCAACCCGGATTCAATCCAAAACTAATTGGGAAATATTATTCATTAACATTCCCATATGTTCCATAAACCGTCTCAACAACATACTGAAATTTAATTTTGATAAAGTTATTTTTACGGCAGTTATGGTGCGAACGGACAGAAAGACAGACAGACAGAATGAACAAAGTCAACACTTTTCAACTATGTTGTAAAGTGTTAATAAATATAAAACATTTGTTGAACAAAGATTGACTATTTTTCGAACCATTTCGTCACATGTAACATAATTACTTTTTTCTCGACATCCACAGTTAAATTGATTTTAAAATCGCTACATTCGTTAATCACATAGCAAGTTACAATATGACAATGTTACAATAAGTATACAGAATTTCATGCAAATCACTTTAATATTTCTAGAGATGTTAAATTGTCGGGATAAATAAATTTTCTGATATCTCGATAACAGCTCTAAATAATTAATTACGATGTTGTTTATTTATTTTTTGTAAAAAGTAATTACAAATCATTAACACTGGATAATATTGCGAATATTGAATTTTTTGTTTTTCCAATTGAAATAAAATGAACAGGATTGTGATTCCACTGAACTTTTTACTTTCCCTCAAATACATGGTAATGTATAGGGAAAGTATTGGAATCATACTGAAAATCACAACTCGAGTTTTCGATGGATCTACACGTTTGGAGACCTCTAGAATACGAAAAAACTATTTTTAGCGTGACGTCTGTGTGTGTGTCTGTGTGTCTGTCTATCTCTCTGTCTGTGCAATGTATGTATCCACTCTAACTAAAAACTAATGGGCCGAATTTCATAAAATTTGGTATGTGAGTCGCTAGGGTGAGACCCTGGTGCTGATTAGTTTTTGGTAGGATTCGTAAAAACAGAACTCGCCTTTTCTTGCGAAATGGCCCTTAAAAATTTCATGTATCAACACTAGCTAAAATACTAATTGACCAAATTTTGTGAAATTTGGTAGATAAGTTAATTCTAGGATGCTCTGGTGCTGATTAGTTTTTGGTACGATTTGGAAAGAACAACCTGCCTTTGTTTACGAAATGGCGCGCAAAAATTTCGTCTATCCACCCTAGCTAAAATACTGATTGACCAAATTTCACAAAATTTGGTAGAAAAGTTACTTGGGGTATACTCTGGTGCTGATTAGATTTTGGTATGATTCGAAAAAGAACAACCTGTCTTTTTTTACGAAATGGGCCGCGAAAATTTCATGTGTCCACCCTAGCTAATATATTAATTAACCAAATTGCACAAAATTTGGTAGATAAGTTACTTCTGGGACACTCTGGTGCTGATTAGATTTTGGTACTATTCGGAAAAGAAGAACATGCTTTTTTTTGCGAAATGGCCCGCAAAAATAGCAAAAAGCTGAAAAAAAAGATTACGTATGCTGGAATGTATCAATTAAATTGTCTTATACGCAATTTTTGACGAGGAAAAGAATATAACACACTCCTACACTACATTTAGGACTAACAGTTCTCAAGATATTTGAGATTTCTTGTATTTTTGTTACGCTGATTTCGGAAAAATGTCCAATTACCAAATAAAAACAAAAATTGAATTAAAAATGCAAATTTAGTGTTATTTGGTTCAATTAAACTCAATCTAATGAATTATTAAAGAAATAAAGAAAATATGAATTTGAGTCTGCAGGGAAAGTCATATTCTGCTCACATCAGATTTTTCATACCAGAATTATTTTTAAGTAGCTTGTGATTATTTTTATCAATTTTACAAGGAAAAATTTGAAAAATCGATATTGTTGGTCCAAATGATTACAATCGTAGAGTGTAACCTCTGACGTTTTAAAGGGCTTGATATTTTTTTTCGATTAATACCGAACTTGACAATGTATTCACAGAAGCATCTTGACCCCGAGGGACATGGGTGCCCATGGAACTTTTTGTAGCATGCGGCAAACTAAAGGATAAGAAATGAAACATCGACTGGCACGGTGCCTGCCTTTGTGATTAAGATGTCCATGTGCTCCACCCCTTGCCCTCCCTTATGGGCGACCTTACCGAGGAGGATTAAGGCTCCTCTATATACGAGCTGACTCATCAAGCATATTGAAGCCCACCGTAGCTGGAAACGCAATCCATTAGCATTAGCTCTATTCGTATTTTCACTTTAGGAAGTATTATTGACATAATTATGGGTGGTTGTTCTGCAGCGAACTGCTCTAATCATTCTTGAAAGGATTTTGGGCTATTTCGTTTTTCTAGAAACGAAGGAAGAAGAAAACAATGACTAATAAACAATCGGCGCGTTAATTGGATACCCGGTACTGGAGCATACTTATGCGAGGTAAGTTTTACAATATTCTAATTGAAACTTCTTTTTTTATATAAATTATTTATTTTAAACACTTATTTTATAATTTCTGTAACTGTAATATAGATTATTAATAATTTTTAGTTGTTATAGTCTTATGTTAGAACACTTGGTTTGTATTGTAAACATCACCTTGAATGCATTATACTATCTTCCAAACCTTGAAGAAAATAGCTTCAAATTATATATATATATAATTTGAAGCTATATATATATATATATTGAAGATTTATTGCTGTTACACCAATATCTTTCAAGTTTTATAGACTTTGTTGTATTTTTAGATCATAATGAATCACAGAATTGGTGAATCCTACTATCAACAAACTGTCGCCTAGTGGAAAACTTGCCATGTTATAGTAATTATTCAAATATAAGCTAAAATTGTAAATAAATCGAAATACGTTTATCATAATAGCTACTTAATGATCAACTGATCAACTATTGTTTGAAAAGCCTTGATGAAAAAAAGCCGAGCTCAGTAGGGTTATTATTAGTATTTTCCTCTTTAAATACAAAGTAGTTAACAAACATTCAAATATGTGAGGCAAACATTCATACATGTTATTAAAAAAAAACTTATGATAATCGTATTTCGATTTATTTACCATTTTAGCTTATGTTTGCATAATTACTATAACATGGTAAGTTTTCCACTTGGCGACAGTTTGTTGATAGTAGAATTCCTCAATTCTGTGATTCATTGTGATCTAAAAATACAACAAAGTGTATGAAACTTGAAAGATATTGGTGTAACAGAAATAAAGCTTTAATATATATGTATAATTTGAAGCTATTTACTTCTAGGTTTTGAAGACAGTATAATGCATTCAAGGTGATGTTTGCATTACAAACCAAGAGTTGTCCTAAGATAAGACTATAACAACTAAAAATTATTAATTATCCATATTATAGTTATAAAAATCATAAAATAAGTGTTTAAAATAAATACTTTATATAAAAAAAGAAGTTTCAATTAGAATATTGTAGAACTTACCTCGCACAAATATGCTCCAGTACCGGGTATCCAATTATCGTGCCGACTATTTATTAGCAATTGTTTTTCTCTTTTTTCGTTTTTATGAAAGCGAAATAGCCAAAAACCCTTTCTAGAATGACTAGAGCAGTTCAGTACAGAACAACCACCCATAATTATTTCAATGATACTTAATAAAGTGAAAATGCGAATAGAGCTAATGCTAATGGATTGCTCTTCCAGCTACGGTGGGCTTCAATATGCTTGATAAGTCAGGCTGTACTAGAGGAACTCTAAGGAGGATGAGGACGTCACGAACACAAAAGTTGTATCTCGACTAGTTTTAATCACAATGATTGAAACTATTTAAGTGTCGTGATCATTGAGATATAACCTCCTTTATTCGTGATTATATCAAATTTTGCTCTATGCTCCCACACAGCATTTTTTTTCACAGTGACGTAAGATTTACGTCACACTGTGACTTTGGGACGTCACAGGACGTCACAGTACGTCTTGGCAATTTCACAGTAACGTCACAGCGAGGTCATTTTGGTCATTTTCATGGTCGTTTGTGACGTCGCATATTAACTTGTTTGTGACGTCACATTGTAATGTCGTTTGACCGTGATTTCGTAACTTTGCTGTTACGTCACGTTACATTTCTGCAATGTGATATTCACGTCACAGCGAAGTTACTTTGTTCATTCTCAGGGTACGTTTGTGACGTCACACTGTGAATTTGGGTCGTCACGGGACGTCACAGTACGTCTTGGCAATTTCACAGTAACGTCACAGCGAGGTCATTTTGGTCATTTTCATGGTCGTTTGTGACGTCGCATATTAACTTGTTTGTGACGTCACATTGTAATGTCGTTTGACCGTGATTTCGTAACTTTGCTGTTACGTCACGTTACATTTCTGCAATGTGATATTCACGTCACAGCGAAGTTACTTTGTTCATTCTCAGGGTACGTTTGTGACGTCACACTGTGAATTTGGGTCGTCACGGGACGTCACAGTACGTCTTGGCAATTTCACAGTAACGTCACAGAAAGGTCATTTTAGTCATTTTCATGGTCGTTTGTGACGTCGCATATTAACTTTTTTGTGACGTCACATTGTAATGTCGTTTGACCGTGATTTCGCAACTTTGCTGTTATGTCACGTTACATTTCTGCAATATGATATTCAGGTCACAGCGAAGTTACTTTGTTCATTCTCAGGGTACGTTTGTGACGTCACACTGTGAATTTGGATCGTCACAGGACGTCACAGTACGTCTTGGCAATTTCACAGTAACGTCACAGCGAGGTCATTTTCATGGTCGTTTGTGACGTCGCATATTAACTTGTTTGTGACGTCACATTCTAATGTCGTTTGACCGTGATTTCGTAACTTTGCTGTTACGTCACATTACATTTCTGCAATGTGATATTCACGTCACAGCAAAGTTACTTTGGTTATCCTCAATGTACGTTTGTGACGCCACACTGTGAATTTGGGTCGTCACGGGACGTCACAGTACGTCTCGGCAATTTCACATTAACGTCACAGCGAGGTCGTTTTGGTCATTTTCATGGTCGTTTGTGACGTCGCATATTAACTTGTTTGTGACGTCACATTGTAATGTCTTTGGACCGTGATTCCGTAACTTTGCTGTTACGTCACGTTACATTTCTGCAATGTGATATTCACGTCACAGCGAAGTTATTTTTTTCATTCTAAGAGTACTTTTGCGACGTCACACTGTGAATTTGGGATGTTACAGGACGTCACAGTACGTCTCGGCAATTTCACATCGACGTCACAGCGAAGTCATTTTGGTCATTTTCATGGTCGTTTGTGACGTCGCATACCAACCTATGTGTAACGTCACATTGTAATGGCTCTGTACCGTGATTTCGTAACATTGCTGTTACGTCAAGGTACGTTTTAGCAATGTGACATTCACGTCACAGCGAAGTTATTTTGGTCATTTTCAAGGTACTTTTGTGACGTCACATACTGATGTTTCTGCGAAGTGAAATTTTGACATTGCAGTTACATAAAATTGAGTTACTACAATGTCACATTCACGTGACAGTGAAGCCAGAATCTCCATTTTAGGAGTATAGTTTTGCGAAGTCATATCTGGACAGGTTCTTCTGTTCCCTATAGGGGCTAGCTGACTACTTCGAATTGTCGAGGGAAGAGCAGGTTTCAAGCATCCCGGAACTCGAATAAAACGTTTTTGAGGTGATGTCTGTCTGTGTCCATGAGTGTCTGGATGTGATATCTAACGAACGATTGGAGCGGTTTGAATGAAATTTGGTAAATACATTACAATCAGTGAATACTGGAACTATGTCGATTTTAAATGTAATCAAATGTTCGAAAGACACCCAAAATTATATTTTATGAAATCAAATTAAATTTTGAAACTATCAGAATCTTCAATGTTACGTGAATGATCATGATTTGTGTGCATTTTCATTAGCAAACGAAAGACAAACTTCAGAATTCTAGCAGAAACCGTTCTGGAGATATTGCATATGTTAAAATAAAAAAAACCTCATAAAATTATTAATTTAAGTATTAGCTATTTTGAAACATGTTCATTTTTCATATGTAATATTAAGCGATAAATTTGTTAATATCATTCTCGTGAATCTAGTTTGTTCCATTCACAAGAAAAGACACTTTGGGTAACAGTTTTGCATTTTGAAGCTTAACAATTAGCCAATAGTGATGCTTGAAACCTGCTCTTTCCTCGACAATTCAAAGTAGAGTCAGCTAGCTCCTACTGGGAGCAGTACCTGCGCAGCTTAATGGATCGTGTGTAATATGACTTCACAAAAATACTCCTAAAATGGAGATTCTGGCTTCACTGTCACGTGAATGCGACACTATAGTAACACAATTTGATGTAACTGCAATGTCAAAAATTCACTTCGCAGAAACATCAAAATGTGACGTCACAAAAGTACCTCGGAAATGACCAAAGTAGCTTCGCTGTGACATGAATACATTGCTGAAACGTAACTTGATGTAACAGCAATGTTACGAAATCACGGTTCAGAGTAAGGCTCCGCTGACACAATCGCCATTTTGTTTGCAACCGGTTCAGTTAGTTATCGTCTGCCTGTGCTATTTCAATGGCGCGCGCATGTTATATGACTGATATTCGATACGTAATTTTGCTGTAAAATAGGTTTTTCTGCTTTCAAAAAATTGTAACACTCATTTAAGAAAATAGTCTAGAATACTTTAATTTTCTCGAGATCCTAAGGAAAAGAAGAGAAACTAATCTTCGTTTCGTCAGGTACTGCCATCGCTTCAACTGGGAGTCAAGATGGCCGCTCTTACGTCAGGCTGTATATATAGGAGCTTTAATTCAGACATTACAATGTGACGTCACAAACAAGTTAATACATAATACATAAGAAAAGATGTTCCTTATTTATCTACAACGTTTGGCGATAAATTTGGCCTTAATTTAGAGAAATATCGCCAGCTTGACACTGTTTCGTTCCAGATTGACGAAATTACCGTCAAAATTGCAAAAATGATTCTGCATTAACGAAAGTTTCGTAATATTGATGAATTTTTTAAATATTTTAATATACAGCTTATTGCAGATGCTATCAATATTGATAATTGTCAATTGGAAACTGTGAGAAATATAAGTTAATTGAGTAAGAAATAGTTTTATATGTTGTCATCCAAAAAAGCTCAAAATGTATAAATCAAAATAGAAAACATTATGTCGTGGATCTTATACATAATTTTCCCAGCATGAAAGAAGTAAATTCATTGTACTATATAGGGGAAGATCGTTGTGCGATCCACATCAGGTTTTTTTATGTGAAAAATATTTATGATTGGGGTATCTGTGGCGGAAATCGGAGAGTTACGAAAAATGTAAACGTTTTGGAGGTTTATATCTCCGAACCTAGTGGATGCAAATGTAAATAATTTTTCATGTTTTGTCGGAAATATAGTCCAGACTATCTGTAATAATAAAAGAAGATATCGATTTGTCCGTTTTTTCGGCTGTAGAGTGAATTCTAATCGACGTACGGTCATGAAATTTGGTACACAGTTACTTCAGAACACGAAAAGTTGCACCTTGGCGGTTTTTTGTTTGTTTTTTTATTCGAAATTTTTTTAGTTATTTATGTTTTAGTACTATTTTCATACGAATGACTTCCTTAGAGACCAAAAACATTATTTCAGACTTTCGAACTTGACACCATTGGAAAGATCGAAACATTCTCTTTCAAATAAACTTTGAAAGGAATCCATAGAATTAAAAGAATTTAATGTATATATATATATATATATATATATATTCGTATGTTAAAACGAAATGACGCACCTGCGATATTTTCGCGGAGATTCATTCCTTCCCTCCACAATCAGAGCAGATGTTTTTTTTTATAGTTGTGTTATTATAAGCGGGCATATTGTTGACACGTTATTTTTGTTTTCGATAAATCGATGCGAGTTCATGATTTTAATCAAAGGATTGAATTTCATACCCCAAGCAACGCCAGGTACATTTTCTAGAAAATGTAGTCGATGTTGCCCAAAATGAGCAATAATTTAATAGCCGTGTGTGCACCCAAGCAACAGTTTATTTTACTTTGCTTTTGTTATAAGTGAGCTGTTAAAATTGTATTTGGTTTTCGGGAATTCGCTGCGAGTTCCGGTATAATTTTTATCAGAAGTCTGTTTTTAATCTCGGGTAACGTGGGGTACATTTTCTAGTAAATGTATAAAAAATATAATAGAATTAACTTAATATAAATATAATAGAAAAACTTCAGTATTTTAAACTTTTCTTTTCGAAAAAACTTTAACATCTGTCCAAGTCAGTGTTTTTTATTTTCTTACTTTCACTGGAAATACACTACCCAACACAGAAAATGCAACTGCATGAAAGAACGAATAGAGTTTGAAGTTAAAGAGCGGACAGAGATGGCATATATAAATAAGTGATGTTAATTCCAGAAGAATAATGAAATATACTAGTGGCATAGACAGGGTAATCAGTAGGCAGTAGGTTCACATCTTTCGGTGATACAAGCAGCAACCCTTCAAATAACATATTCAAATAGAGTGAGGAGAGTTTCCTGAGGTATATATGACTATATGCCTTCAGCAATCTTCCACAGGTCATCCTCTGTTTGAGGCGGGTGCAGGGTAATCAAACGACAGACAGATCTGAGAGGTAGGGCAGTCAAACGACAGACAGAACGAGACAGTTCTTGAGACAGCGGAGGCCAAGGAAGCACCTGGATACTTTACAAGGCTTATCTGCTGATGGTTACCATATGCCGTCATGCGTTATCTTACAGCTGAAGGTGCAGCAGTGCAACTGGCCGCAGCACCTCATTTACATATCGTCGTGCCATTAATTTGCCTCTGATATGAACCAGAAGTGACCGGCTATCGAAACCGATAGCACCCCAAACCATGATGCCGCGCTGTCGAGCAGTACTGCGTTCAACATTCGCAGCAGGATTGGATCTGTTTCCACGTCGTCTCCAGACTCTCACACGGCGACTGTCATTCGACAAACAGAATCGAGAATCGTCGCTAAACACTAATATTCTTGCACACTCGTCTACGCCTGGAAAAGAATATTTTTTATATATAAACAATACAAATTAAACAAAATTTGATTACTCAAATCACGATAATAATAATAAAATAAAATATTTGTATTATTCCACAGTGTAATTTGTAAAACTGATACCAAAAGTAAGTAGTAAACATAGCTATACTGAGCCTCCAATAACTTTGGGTTCAGGTAACAACATCATTTGTGCTAATCGCAGACGTTGTAGCATTCTGGTGTAGAAACTTTTCGGACTACTCATTCGTTATAGGTATTTTATTGTTGGTCTGCAACATACATTTTTTTGTTTTCTTCCCGTCTAATTTTATCAAGCAATAGTTTCCTTTTTGAATTTGATCCCTCCTATAAGTTATTACAGAATCCATATCACTTGCAGAAACTGAAGCTTCCATCATATGTGGTGATTCCTTAGATGTCTCATCACCATAATCATTTTCTAACGCATATTCATTCAGAACTGTCCCTTTCCATTTACTCAATTCACATATATTGCTTCTCTGCTTTAAATGTAGGTCTCTTAACAATTATCTTTATGGCGATCATTTTCTTTAATTTTGCTGCTTCAATTTCAGCTTTCTCTAGAGTATTAGTAAGGATTCTACATTTACCAGATTTTTGCCCATCATTTTGTACAATATAAGTTTTGGATTTAAGGAAATGGGACACTTGTTTCGGTGCTATACATTGCATTGATTCAGTGTTTGATGTAGAAGACTGACAAATTCCAGAAGAGATATCCTTTTTTTTTGTTACTTGATGACACTTCTGTTATGTTAAATAAATGTAAAATATCAAAGTTTTCAATCGAATTTTAAAGAATTCTACCTAGTTTTAGATTTTTCGTTAGTAAAGCCGGATATAAAGTTTTGTGAAAATCCATAAATATTAGTGGCAGCTAGCATGTACCCAAGAAATAGACCATAGACATCCATACAGACGAAGATACAGACAGACAAACATACAGATATACAGACAGACTAACACCACTCCAAAACCGTGTTCAGAAAGTTTTAAAACATATATTGGCATCAAATCTCGAATTCGAAAATTTTAGTGTAAGCAATACATTCTTTATTCTATATTTCACAGTACGAGAAAGTAAAAATCTGATGTGGGCAGCACATGACTTTCCCTGCAGACTTATATCCACGTCCTCTTTATTTTAATTAAATGTAATTCAATTTTAATTCAATTTTCGTTTTCATTTGGTAACTGGACTTATTTTGGTGACGTAGAGAAAATACGAAAAAAGTAAAATATCTCGAGAATCGCTAGTCCTAGTGTAATGGGGTCGGTCTTATTCTTTTCTTAGTTAAAAATTACGTATAAAACAAGCATTTAATGGATGCATTTGTGCATATGTAGTTTTTTAGTTTAGATTTTGACGATATTTACGGGCCATTTTGCAAAAAAAAAAGGCAGGTTATTTTTTTCTGAATCGTACCAAAATCTAATCAGCACCAGGGTGACTCACAAGCGACTTATCTATTTTGTGAAATTCGGTCGATTAGTTTTTCCTTTAGAGTGGATGCAGGCGATTTTTGCTGGCCATTTAGCAAAAAGAGGCGCGTTCTTTTATTCCGAATCGTACTAAAAACTAATCAGCACCAGGGTCACACCCAAGTGAGTTGCCTACTAAATTTTATGAAATTCGGTCCATTAGTTTTTGTGAATACATACATTGCACAGACAGACAGACACACTCACACAGACGTCACGCTTAAAATAGTTTTTGCGTATCCTGAAGATGCCAAAACGTGTAGATCCGTCGAAAACTCGAGTTGTGATTTTAGGCATGATTCCAATACTTTCCATATACATTACCATGTATTGCAGGGAAAGTAAAAATGGAACTTGTTATTTTGTATTATTTATTTTGTAAATTCACTTTAAATTTTTCAGATCCTTAAAATAAGGACCTGAAGAATTTAAAGTGAATTAAGTTGCCAAACGAAGATGCAATAAAAAACGAATTGTATATAATATTAGAAAGTTATCCATATTATTTTCCGCAATTAAACTCAATTTAATGCATAATGAAATAAAAAATTACAAAATGAATTTGAATCTTCAGGGAAAGTCACGTGCTGCTCACATCAGATTTTTAAAAATATTATAGATGGGAATAATTGATAGTTTAAATTACGTTATAGTTTCTAATGCTATCAACATAGTGTACTTATATTAATTAATACTGATAACCCATATGCATACATCATGAAGCAGTTGCCGACTTGAAAAACGATACTTTATAAGAATTTTTATGAAATGTTGTAAGAGAATAAATTGCGAACGAAAACTGATTAAAAGGTAGATTTTCTTTTGCACTGTGGCGATTGGGAGTCGCCAGGTCCCGAACTAGGGATCTAGTGCTTACTTCGCCTCCGTTCTTATAATTCGGGTATAGGTTCCAAGATTCTTTGATCAGATGTCTTTGCTGCCGCACACTCCCTCACCTGATGAAGGCTCCGGTCTAATTTCGGCGAGGAGGGGGGCCGCTGAGAAAACCCCCGCGTGTCCCTCCGAAGTGCAGCTGAGGGGGTGAAGTAAGCCGGGAGGCGTGTCCTCTCGGGCTTGACGGTCAGTCGTGGTTAACCAGGAAGGGAGTGTCAAGGCTTTTGACTCCGTCTGGTGCTGCCATCTCGTGTTGAGAGGTGAGATCGTTGGAGAGGAAGGTTTTTTCGTGCTCGTATGTCCAGGGTAACCACTGTGGCGATTGGGAGTCGCCGGACCCGAACCAGGGACCCTTTCCTTCGTAGACCAACATTATAATCACTGAGCAAAAGCTAGCTTCTACTCCGTTCTTATAATTCGGGTACAGGTTCCAAGCATCTTTGATCAATAGTCTTTGCTGCCGCATACTCATTAATGTTAAACTGTCTGTGAATAACCATATAGATCTTCAAGTGTAAACTTTGAATCTCCTCAGATGTCTTTGCTGCCGCAGCACTGAGTATGATAGAAGTAGTTCTAATCCGTACTGAATATGATTGTTTCATGAAAGTCTTGTGAATCATTTCATTCCATTTATTCTTCTGTTTCAGGTAGATTTATCAAGATTCATGGTTCGAAATCCTTGGAAACTTGGTTACTGGCTAACTTCCACAGACCGATTTGTTCCAGCCAATTCAAACATTTTATCAGGCAACATATATCCGACATCTTTCACGTTTTTTGATCATGTTCGGCAGGATATTCGAAGAATTTTTCGTTTCAAATTGAAGTTTCAAGAACACGCAGACGACGTTTTCAGGCATGTGAAGAGCATCAGACCTTGGACGAAAGTTTTTGTTTGCGTAAGTACATTTGATGCCATAGGTCCGGTGGTAGCCATGACAGAAAAGCTCTCTATTTAAAACGGATTTGGTGAACGTATTCATCAAGTTTCTTTTAATATAGAGAGATATTCTCAAATTCTAAAAACTTATAGGCTGTTTTGCATTAGGAATCTCAAATATTGGGATTAATTTTTTATACTACTAATTTCATAATTATTTGTTTAATTAAGTTTTAATTTGAAATCTTTCGCAGCTCGCATATGTCCATTCAAAGTTCGGCGTGTTGCTAGTTTGCATTGCGCTACTAATTTATTCCTACAAAATTGACATTTTAAATAAATATTTTAGGCCTTTCGCCATTCAAATACGTACAAAGCAGGATCATTTGTCTTATTCCAGCATAACCTGTGATGCTATAGCTGGACTATAGCTGTCACGTGAACTATAGTGTTTTAATACGTGAAATATAGTTTGTTAAATTAAAAATGTTTTAATTAACTGCAAACTCATTACGTGACGTGGTAAACGCCTATTATTTAATATCAACATTGAAGAACAAATTCATTACATGACGTGGCAACGCCTATTATTTAATATCAACATTGAAGAGCAAACTCATCACGTGACGTGGTAACGTCTATTATTTAATATCAATATAAGATTATTATTTAATATCAATGATACAGTCATATACATATACTAAATGACATGATTGAAAAAGGGTTTAAATTTAGAAATCTTTCTTAAAACAAGAAAGATCTATCATGCATAAAATATTGATTATGAAACATTGTCCAACTGCATTTCAATTTTATTTAAACATCTCTAAAATGCGATACATTCAGCAGTGATATTTTTAAAATTATCACAATACTAGAATAATTTATTATATTTGAAAACTTAAAACTTCATCGAAAAAAAATTGAACTTTCTTCAAATGACGTCATCGAAATATAAATCGTCTGGCTTTCTATGTAAAAGCAGTGAATATTTCATTCATCCACTTTTATTCCATTCCTTTCATTCAGCGGCGATATTTTTTAAATTATCACAATACTACAATAATGTATTTTACTTAAAAACTTAAAACCATGGAGATAAAAGTACTTTATAATTCCATGCTTAAAATTTCATCAAAACAGGCAATGCTATAAAATCGTCTGCTTCTCTATGTAAAATCAATGAATATTTCATTCATATCACCTATATTCCAGACTCCAGAATTAAATAATTTTGCGTTAAAAATATTAGTAATTCTTATAAAACTCATCTTACAGCGTTATGTGTTTACATTCTGCATACGTTAAAATTAGACTTCGTTGTAGAAGTAATCAAAGTTTGATGAGCATTTAAACTAAAAAATATTGTAATTGCGTTGGCGCAGAATATAGATGCACAGAAATTACGCAAAAATAAAACGGTTTTAGGACGGGTGCAACACTAAATATAAATTAAAAAGAACTTTAAAAATCACGATTTTGACACTGGGAAAAAGATGGATACCATATTTTATTTTGAAGTGGCTCACGCTATCTCTTCATATAACATGGGTTGTTGTTGTTGAGACCCAGACCGTCCGACTTGCCACATATAACATGGGTGTAATTATTATTTTAACTTTTGTTTAAAAACTACGGATCATACTTTGCTGAATTTTTTTTATATATTTTATGGGATAATTTGAATATTGAAATTTGAATATGAATTGCAATTTCTGAATTTTAAATTCGCTTAAAAAATGTTTGAAACATTAGGTCCCATAGGGTTTATTATATTTCATTTCTTCAACCCTGGTTCAATCCAAAACTAATCGAGTGATATTATTCATTTATATTCCCATATGTCCCACAGATCGTCTCTCTCAACAGCATACTAAAATTTCACTTTGATGAAGTCATTTTTATGGCAGTTATGTGAACGGGCAGACAGAATGAACAAAGTCATAAATACTTTTCAACTTTGTTGTAAAGTGTTAGCGGCCGCTGCCACTGTTTGACAAATTTCACATTTCTGAAGTTTCTCTGGCAATTACGGCAAAATCTACAGCAAAAAATATGAAATTTGGTACATTTGTAAAAGAAGTATTAGGGAATACACTATAAACCGTTTTTCGATTTAAAATTTAGTTTAGGAAATATTTAATGTCAAAGTCAAAGGAAGAGTTTTCGAACTGCGAGTTCGCGTACTGGACAGACTAGCAATAGGAAGACCTCCAATTTTTGTTGATTTGCACTTACATAGTTGAATTTTTGCAGGAACGAGCCCTTTTTAACACTTTACAACAAAGTTGAAAAGTGTTTATGACTTTGTTCATTCTGTCTGTCTGTCTGTCTGTCCGTTAGCACGATAACTGCCGTAAAAATGACTTAATCAAAATGAAATTTTAGTATGTTGTTCAGACGGTCTGTAGGACCTATGGGAGTATAAATGAATAACATCACCCAATTAGTTTTGGATTGAACTCGGGTTGAAAAATGAAATGCATTGAGCCCAATTCGACCTAATTTTTCAAACATTTTTTAAGCGGATTTAAAATTCACAAATTGCTTCGAAAATTTTAGGTAATATACAAATTGTTCCATAAAATATATAAAAAAAAATTCAGCGAAATACATTCAGTAGTTTTTTAAATAAAAATTAAAATAATAATTACACCTCTTATATGAAACGATCACGTGACGACGATATGAAACGATCACATGACCCACTTCAAAATGATATAATGCATCCATCTTGTTTCAAAATCGTGATTTTTTAAGTTCTTTTTAATTCGTATCGGGTGTTGTATCCGTCCTAAAACTACTTTATTTTTGCTTAAATTCTGTGCATCTACATACTGAAACAACGCAAATACAATATATTTGAGTTTAAATGACTATCCAAATTTGTTTATTTCTACAACGAAGCCTATTTTTCACTTATGTAAAATGTAAACAGCAAAATATGTAGAATGAGTTGTATTAGAAATGCTGTATTTCTTTAACACTAAATAATTTAGTCCATGGAGTCTGCATGGAGACTGTATGATATGAATGAAATATTAATTGATTTAAAAAGAGAAGGACGATTTTTTTCGATGAAGTTTTAAGCATTGAGTTGAATTACTTGTAGCTCCATGGTCTTAATTTTTAAATAAAATGAGTTATTATAGTATCGTGATGAATGAAATGAATGGTAGAAAGTTATGAATGAAATCCTGTTTTTATAGAGAGATCCAGGCGTGTTATTTTTTCTATGACGTCAATTGAATTAATTTCAGTTGTTTTCGATGAAGTTTTCAAATATAATGAATTATCGTAGTATTATGATAGTTTTAAAAATATTACCATGGAATGTATCGCATTTTAGAGATATTTAAGAAAGGCAATTTATATTTCAATGCCGTCATTTGAATGAAGTTCATTTTTTTCAATGAAGGTTTAAGTTTTCAAATATAATAAATTAATGTAGTATTGTGATAAGTTTTAAAATATTACCGAGGAATGTGTTGCATTTTCGACTTTTTTAAATAAAATTGCATTAAAGTTAGAAAGTGTTTTATAATCAATGCTTTAAGTATGATTGATATTTTTTATTTCAAATTTCGATTTAGTTAATGGGTTATTTAATTTTTTGTGCACTTCTGAAGTAAAAGTTTTCCTTCTCTACGGGCGAAAATTTAAATGGTCGAGACGATTGCTAGCTTTTTTACTTTCCCTGCAATACATGGTAATGTATAGGGAAAGTATTGGAATCATGCCGAAAATCGCAACTCGAGTTTTCGACGGATCTACACGATTCGAGACCTCTAGAATACGAAAAAAACATTTTTAGCGTGACGTCTGTGTGTATGTCTGTCTGTCTGTGTGTCTGTCTGTCTGTCTGTGCAGATTTTGTATCCACTCTAACTAAAAAACTAATGGACCGAATTTCACAAAATTTGGTAGGTAAGTCACTTGTGAGCGAGTCTGGTGCTGATTAGTTTTGGGTATGATTTGGAATTAAAGAACCTGCCTTTTTTTGCGAAATGGTCCGCAAAAGCTTGTATCCACTCTAACTGAAAAACTACTGGACCGAATTTCACAAAATTCGGTAGAAGAGTCGCTTGTGGGATACCCTGGTGCTGATTAGATTTTGGTAGGATTCAGAAAAAAAAAATAACCAGCCTTTTTTTGCAAAATGGCCCGCAGAAATCGTCAAAATTTAAACTAAAGAACTAGATATACTCAAATATATCCATTAACTGCTTGTTTAATACGTAATGTTTAACGACGAAAATAATAAGACCAATCCCATTACAGTAGGACTAGCCGTTCTCGAGATATTTTAGTTTTCCGTATTTTCTCTACGCCACCTTTGAAAATAAGTCCGGTTAACGAATGAGAACGAAAATTGAATTAAAAGTGAAATAAATTTAATTAAAATATAGAGAACGTTAATGTAAGCCTGCAGGGAAAGTCATGTGCTGCCCACATCAGATTTTTTACTTTCCCTGCAATACATGGTAATGTATAGGGAAAGTATTGGAATCATGCCGAAAATCGCAACTCGAGTTTTCGACGGATCTACACGATTCGAGACCTCTAGAATACGAAAAAAACATTTTTAGCGTGACGTCTGTGTGTGTGTCTGTCTGTCTGTGTGTCTGTCTGTCTGTGCAGATTTTGTATCCACTCTAACTAAAAAAACTAATGGTCCGAATTTCACTAAATTTTGTAAGTAAGTCACTTGTGGGCGGAGCTGGTGCTGATTAGTTTTGGGTACGATTCGGAATAAAAGAACCCGCCTTTTTTTGCGAAATGGCCCGCAAAAGCTTGTATCCACTCTAGTTGAAAAACTAATGGACCGAATTTCACAAAATTCGGTAGATGAGTCACATATAGGTCACCCTGGTGCTGATTAGATTTTGGAACGATTCAGAAAAAAATAACCTGCCTTCTTTTGCAGAATGGCCCGCAAAAATTGTCAAAATCTAAACTAAAAGCTACGTATGCTCAAATATATCCATTAAATGCGTGTTTAATGCGTAATTTTTAACGAAGAAAAGAATAAAACCAACCCCATTACACTAGGACTAGCCATTCTCGAGATATTTTAGTTTTTCGTACTTTCCCTACACCACCTTTGAAAATAAGCCCGATTACCGAATGAGAACGAAAATTGAATTAAAAGTGAAATAAATTTAATTAAAATAAAGAGAACGTTAATATAAGTTTGCAGGGAAAGTCATGTGCTGCTCACATCAGATTTTTCTGATTGGTTTCTGGCAGAAACGTTACAAAATGGGCGAGGATTGAGTTCTTGAAGCATTAAAAACTCTAAAAGTATAGATATTTTTTTCTAAACATGACTACGACGTTAGTAGTGCAATTTGGAAAATGTGAAATGTTGACACATTCATATGACTTATGGTTTATTCTGACGAACAAACAGAGCGTTTCGCAACCATTGTTGTCATTGTGAGGCCAGAAATGGATCTCACACCAGTCTTTGGTGAGACAATTTTATGTTTAATATTTATGGTTTACTGCTATAGCAAACATTGCTTCAGACGAAATGACGCCAGCGTTTACAGCACTTTGACCCGAGAGGTCAAATTAGGCCATAAACCTACAGACCGAGGTGTAGTCATGAGAGTGGTTAAAAAGAATAACCAATTATGGAAGATGTTTAGGCGCAGTGGCCAAGGTCGACGAATCAGAGCCAAGGAGGCGTGTCAGACCTCAGGCAAGAAGAGGCGGCAGCCACGAGATGATATTACACAACTTCTACGAGAATATAAAAAAAGCTGATGTGGGCAGCACATGACTTTCTCTGCAGACTTATATATACATTATCTTATTTTAATTAAATTTATTTCACTATTAATTCAATTTTCATTCTCATTTGGTAACTGGACTCATTTTCAAAGGTGGCGTAGAGAAAAAACAAAAATATCTCGAGAACGGCTAGTCCTAGTGTAATGGGGTTGGTCTTATTCTTTTCTTCGTTAAAAATTACGTTAAAAAACAAGCATTTAATGGATATATTTCAGCATACGTAGTTTATTATTTTAGATTTTGTCAATTTTTGCGGCCCATTTTGCAAAAAAAAGGCAGATTATTTTTTTCCGAACCGTACCAGAATCTAATCAGCACCAGGTTGACCCATAAGCGACTTATCTACCAAATTTTGTGAAATTCAGTCCATTAGATTTTCATCAGCTAGAGTGGATACAAGCTTTTGCGGGCCATTTCGCAAAAAAAGGCGGGTTCTTTTATCCTGAATCATACCCAAAACTAATCAGCACCAGATTCGCCCACAAGTGACTTACCTACCAAATTTTATGAAATTCGGTCAATTACTTTTTTAGTTACAGTGGATACAAAATCTGCACAGACACACACACAGACGTCACGCTAAAAATAGTTTTTTCGTATTCCAGAGGTCTCGAAACGTGTAGATCCGTCGAAAACTCGAGTTGCGATTTTCGGCATGATTCCAATACTTTCCCTATACATTACCATGTATTGCAGGGAAAGTAAAAAGTAGTTATAAAATAAGTGATGAAGTAGTTAGCAAAGTCAGAAGTAAGAGTGAGGTTCTCTACGATAGTATGGAGGCAATACAGTCTCATCTGTCATAATGACCTCTACGGAGTTCAGAGGCAAATGGGAAAAGACAATGCCCTGATTATGGGTTCCAGAAGTGTTCGAGAGTACGAGCAAGAAGCCCAACACTTCGAGTTAAGTCCAGTACGATATAAGCAGATGCAAGAATTGTGGTCAATGAACGAGCAGAAAATGAAGGTATGTGTCTCTTAATGATTGCTGAAGGTCTTAAATACATTTTAAGCGATTTTAAGACATGGTCTCATATTGTCTCGCTCCGCAGCAAGAATATGAATGATTATTGTAACTAATTTAATAATTAAGAGAATATTAGTAATAAACGATTTTATGTTAAGTTAAAATGGTGCAGTTAATTAGAGTCTTATATTAATTAATATTCTTTTCCAGACTCGCGCTAAAGATGAAATAAGATGAGTAATAGCGGCACAATGCAATGTTCTACAATGTACGATAATTTACGGCCATGTTAATTAAAAGTATTTTTACTTTACTGCTCTACAGTCATGAACATTAGGATTCCATTGTTATATTGCATAACAATTAAAAGTTTTGTTGTAAATATCTCTATACTGAAAACGTAACAAGTATTATGAAACTGCATTATGAACAAGCAGCAAAACCTACATTTATGAAATTTTACCGTTTCTTCCCAATACAGTGAGCTATCGTTCTTAATGGCAGCGGCACGAAAGGATTCGCGCTGCATGCTCAATGAGCGACAGGGAGTAGAAGGCGAAGCCTCCTAACTCACGAAGCGATATTCGGAGTTGGCGAGCATAGCGATTTATAGGCTGATCTTGGTGACATTGTTTGTGAAGTTAAGGGAATTGGTGAGTATCAGCTAATAATGAGATGAAGCCTCCACGAGGACGTCACGCCTGCGGTGAGCTGCGATTAATGAGTGGAGTCATTGGAGGGCGGAGGCCCGAGGTATTGCCAGCTTCAGCGAACATGGGACACTAAGGTGATCGTGTGGGCCATCTGATTTGATAGGGCTGGTGAATGTAAGTTAACAAGGGAAGGTCTCCAACGGATGCATTATGCCTGCGTAGCAGGCGGCACGAAAATGATCGTGAAGCGAGTTTAGCGAGCGACAGCGAATAGGAAGCGAAGACTTGCGAATCCAGTTACGGGGGTGAATGAGCCTCAGTCAATGGAGGGCGGAGCCCCGAGGTCCTGCGAGCTTCAGTGAGCGTCAGCGATTATAAGGCGAAGCCTCCTGACTTGGGAATTGAGTTACGGAGTAAATGAGCGGCTGATAATGGAGGGCGGAGCTTCGGGATTCTGCGAGCGTCAGCGAGCATGGGCTGTCGTATGCGCCGTACAGATTGGAAGAGTTAGCAAAGCGAGTTCTAGGGCTGGTAAATGTCAGTTAATAAGGACGGTACTCATTTGCGTATTGCGCCTGCATAGCAGGCGGAACGAAAGTGTTCGCAAAGCGAGTTACGGGCGTTGGCGAGCGTAGCGAGCAGTGGAGCGGAACCCCCTAGTAAATTAAAATGAAGTAAAAATTGCTAAACCCTTTCTGAATCATAAATAGTTTACTGTTTATTACAGATGTAAGAAATAAATTATTAAATATATAACTTTCATATGCTTGCAGTTTTATTTTTTGAGATATAAAAATATTATTAAAAAAATGAAAACTACTTATAATTTAAAAATAAATAATTAAATATTGTATTAACAATGTTTAAAAGATGCCTGCTGACTAGGATTGGAAGGATGTTTTTTTAAAACCGAAATCCATGGTTTAAAAAAAAATAATAAAAAAATATGGTTTGAAGAAAAATGGGATTTTAATCTGCCAACCCTGTTGCTGATAATTGAAAGGGAAATCAGAAATACTCCTGTTACGCCCTATAGTACTTAAATTAGCCCAGCATGAGCCCTGATCTACCACTTTCTTCAATGATTATTGCTTTGCAATATTTAGTAATTAAATAAATATAATAATAACAATAAAAAGAAAAATATTTTTTTTAATTTACTAAAGGAATAAGAAATATATTATTAAATCTATAAAAATATTAAATACATACTTATAATTAAACCCTTCTTTTAAAAATAATTCCCATATATAAAATTAAAAATTGTTTAAAAAATATCTGTTTATAATTGAATGTGTGAGTACCATAAAATAAAAGAGACAATTTGGTGGACATTGAATTAATTATGTATTTAGTGCTGTTAAAGTATATTCCTTCGGCTAAATCACTTGCGAAAATATTTCATATTTATTATATTTTCATAATTTTTACAGAATGTATTGCTGAACATAGGATTTCGCATAGACTCTAGCACTCCAAGCGACTAACCATCGGAAATATGATATTGTAAACAAAGCACGACATACCTGTAAGTTCTAAAGTCCTTCCGAAAGGTGATGGGTTTGTTAGAGGAAGAATGGTACCACAGAAAACTATATTTAGAAGCGTCACTCTCATAGAAGCCCATGGCAACATCTTTAACAGAGGATTTCCCATAGACACTAGCACTTTAAGCGACTAACCATTGGAACTACGATGTAAACAAAGCACGACAAATACACTCTATAACAAAAAAAATCTGCTGTGGCAGCACATGACTTTCCCTGCAGACTTATATCCACGTTTTTTTTTTTATTTTAATTAAATTTAATTCACTTTTAATTCGATTTTCGTTCTCATTTGATAACTGAACTTATTTTTAAAGGTGGCGTGGAGAAAATACGAAAACAACGAATATATCTCGAGAACGGCTAGTCCTAGTGTAATGGGGTTGGTCTTATTCTTTTCTTCGTTAATATTACATATTAAACAAGCATTTAATGAATATATTTGCAAAAAAAGGCAGGTTATTTTTTTCCGAATCGTACCAAAATTTAATCAGCACCAGGGTGACCCATAAGTGACTCATCTACCGAATTTTGTAAAATTCGGTCCATTAGCTTTTCAGCTAGAGTGGATAAAAACTTTTGCGGGCCATTTTGCAAAAAAAGGCAGGTTCTTTTATCCCGAATCGTACCCAAAATTAATCAGTACCAGACTCACCCACAAGTGACTTACATACCAAATTTTGTGAAATTCGGTCGATTAGTTTTTTAGTTAGAGGGGATACAAAATCTGAACAGACAGACACACACACAGACGTCACGAAAAAAAATGTTTTTTTCATATTCTAGAGGTCTCGAAACGTGTAGATCCGTCGAAAACTCGAGTTGCGATTTTCGGCATGATTCCAATACTTTCCCTATACATTACCATGTATTGCAGGGAAAGTGAAAAATCGACGCACCAAGAAGGAGTTGTCCGATTGTAATGAAATTTCGTATGCAAAGACATTTGAGCGAACATGCAAATGAATAAAATTTGGTGTCCAATGAAAAATTAGTGGGAGCTCTAGCGCATCAGAACTGCGCATTTAGCAGGTGCATATCTGGGCAAGTGTATATCTGCAGGTGGGTATGGTCTGGGGTGCCATCTCCTTTGATAGCCGGCCCCTTTGGGAGTAATTTCTGGCACATTGACAGCATAGGGGTACGTAGACAACATTTTTCGACCGGTTGTGTTACCGTTCTTTTTGCGACACCCTGGACTTACTTTTCAACAAGATAATGCCCAGCCGCACACGGCACCTGTTGCTATGAATTGCCTTCAAGGTTGCCCAACACTTCCTTGGCCAGCTAGGTCTCCTGATCTCTCTCCCATAGAGCACATTTGGGACGTTATGGGAAGGCGATTGCAACCATCCCGGAATGTTGACGATTTAGCCCCACAGTTGGAGACAATTTGGCAAGACATTCCGCTCGACACCATCCGTGAATTTTATCAGTCTATGCCACGCCGGGTGACATCTTGCATCCAGGCCAGAAGTGGACCAACGCCTTATTGACTTCCTCCCTTTGTATACAGTCAAACTCTAAATCATTAAATTGTTCTGAAATTTTAATCGTTTCTTTTCCTATGTATGTTCTTCACATCCACCAATTCTTATCCCAATCGGACAACTCCTTCTTGGTGCGTCGATTTTTTTTTTGTTGTAGAGTATATGTAAGTTTTAAGTCCACCTGAAAGTTGATGGGTTTGTTAGTGGAAGGATGGTACGATCCCTGTGGGTATCACATTCACTGGCTTTCGATCCAAATTGGGTGGTTAAAAGGTGTTATATGCTTCGACTACTACAGGGTCTATACAAGTTTCTTCTAGACACTGTAACTGGCTCTGGTATATATAGGACTATCACAGCATATGTTTATATTCTTAGTAAAATAATGTTTATATAATGTGTTTATATAATGTTTTATATATGTGTTTAATGTTTATATACTTTTTATATTCTTGGAACTAAAAATGCGTGGAACGTACGTGGATTAGACTACGAGAAATGCTGAAAAAATTCACAATTTTATATTATAACATTAGTCATCCGATATGCATTTTTAATTATTTTAATGTATTAACACCACGCTGTATTAAATAATGCTTGCTAAATTAAAAAAAAAATTAACTAGAGTGCGGCTCAACTCGACTTTCTCATATGAGAATGCATTTTTAAGTAGCTTGTGATTATTTATCGAAATTTTGCAAGAAAAAGCCGCCAGATGGTTGGACTGACAAACAAACCCTACCGAAACTTCATTACAGTGCTATCTCATAACAAAGCACAATTTCATTGATTTAGCGTCATTTTATCAACTTGGCGACAATTAAAAAGTTGCCCAATTTGTCGTCAAGTGGGATGGTTGGACTGACAGATATCATTACAGAAATATCATTACAGTATCATTCAGTTCTATTGAATTATCATTACAGTAATATCGCCTTACACAATTAATTTCATTGATTTAGCTTTAACCAGTTCAACTATACTTTTATCGATTTGTCGACATTTGCGTCAATTTGGCAAAATTTAGATTAAAATCGCCAAGTTAGCGATATCCAGCCAAATTCGTCGCCAAAGTTTTCGCCAAGCATTACGAACGATGAAATTGCATGTCTATCTACCATGATTTTTACTTTCCCTGCAATACATACTAATGTATAGGGAAAGTATTGGAATCATGCCGAAAATCACATCTCGAGTTTTCGACGGATCTACACGTTTCGAGACCTCTAGAATACGAAAATACTATTTTTAGCGTGACGTCTGTGTGTGTGTCTGTCTGTGTGTCTGTGCAGATTTTGTATCCACTCTAACTAAAAAACTAATTGACCGAATTTCATAAAATTTGGTAGGTAAGTCACTTGTGGGCGAATCTGGTGCTGATTAGTTTTGGGTACGATTCGGGATAAAAGAACCCGCCTTTTTTGCGAAATAGCCTGCAAAAGCTTGTATCCACTCTAGCTGAAAAACTAATGGACTGAATTTCACAAAATTCAGTAGATAAGTCGCTTGTGGGTCACCTTGGTGCTGATTAGATTTTGGTATGGTTCGGAAAAAATAACCTGCCTTTTTTTGCAAAAAGGCCCGCAAAAATCGTCAAAATCTAAAATAAAAAACTACGTATGCCAAATATATCCATTAAATGCTTGTTTTATACGTAATTTTTAGCGAAGAAAATAATAAGACCAACCCCATTACACTAGGTCTAGCCGTTCTCGAGATATTTTAGTTTTTTCGTATGTTCTCTACGCCACTTTTGAAAATAAGTCCAGTTACCGAATGAGAACGAAAATTGAATTAAAAGTGAATTAAGTTTAATTAAAATAAATAGAACGTGTATATAATTCTGCAGGGAAAGTCATGTGCTGCCCACATCATATTTTTTTTATTAGTTTCGGAAGTCTTTCTTGCGGGATCTTGTCAAGGAGTACGAGATATTTCTTACGGCTATGGCGTCACACTAGTAATCAGTGGCGGCTCTTAGCTAAAATTAGTGGGGGTGCTGCTCCGGAAAATTTTTAGCCTTTGTTTTAAAATTGTGTTAAAGGAAACAAACATGTATAAAAAGAAAATTTATTCAGAAACTTGATAAAATCCGAACAGAACAAAATCAAACATTCTTTACTTACTTTAACCTAAATTGTTACAGTTCAAGCTTGATCAATTCATTACAAAACACGCGAAGTAAAAAAAAAAACTACCTTCCACCAGCACACCAAGATCGGCACTGCGGGAGCGGCAGTGCTCTCTCTCCCTCGCAGTCTCGCGTGCAGCTTCCTATGTGGGCATGCGCACAACAGTTAAACACCACGCTGCTGAAACCGTGAAGCGCACAGTTCCATACAAATATTTTTGTATCTTTTTCATAAACTGCGGGATGGCTACTGACATTAAGCTTAAGGAATATATATTTTACAAGTATAAAGGAAGAATTAAAGAAGAAAGGACTCATTATATTAAATGTTAACGATAATATAAGTGGAAATAGGGGGTGCTGCAGTTCCACAGTGCCTATACGCGAGCCGCCACTGCTACTAATGGTGCTGGCCTGTGCGAACAATGTAATAAAGAGAGAATAGCCTCAAAGGTCAAAACGTGTAGCGGGTGATTACAGGTCAAGTGGATAACATCCTTGCTGCATTGCTACTCGGACGCCACAGCAGGATCGCGCTATAGTTTTTTTTTAAATATAGAGCGCTGTGATCCTGCACACTAATTCCATTTTTATTGCACTTGTTACTGATGTACTATATTTGAATGCATCCTCACAGGTACATGTCAGAAGAGGAGACTACATATGGAAATTCAACGGAGGATGGCTTAGGGCTGCCGAAGGACGAGAAGTCGACATCTCCTACTTCCAACAAGCCGTCCAGTACTTTCGCAGCAGATACCAAAACATCACCTTCATTGCAGTCAGTGATGATCGAAAATGGACCCGTGACAACCTGTCGTCCCTCGGAATCTATACATTGCCAGAACCGGAGACTCCTGGCCATGACCTTGCAGTTTTGTCTTCTTGTAATCATAGCATCATGACATATGGATCTTTCGGTTTTTGGGGTAGCTACCTGGCGGGAGGTGAGGTGGTGTATTTCAGTGATTTCGTGAAACCTGGAAGCAAAATGGCTAAAATCTTCATCTACGAGAAAATGTATCCAGAGGAATGGATAGGGATATCAACGACTCCAGAGGGATTTTGGAATAGATATACAAATCCGTTTATTGTATAACAACTACAAAATTCAAGATACTACCATATTCGAGAATATATAATGGAGTCAGATATTCTTTATCTACTAGTTTTCGAAGTTCTTTGAAAGACAGTAGATTTTGTCTTTCATCTATACAAATTTAAAACCACCAGCCAATCACAACACATTGCGACTCTGATATTAAAGCAATCCCTAATGGGCCTGTCCTACTTATGGCATGCTATTGGCGACTCTGTTTACGTGTGGGTAGTATAAATGTAAGCAGTACAAAGCATCACTTTGCCTGTCATCGCTGTGTCCTTTTGGACATAGAAGCGTACCAAAGCTGTGAGGCATTGACCTTGGCTTACATCTCATAAATCAAGTGGTATTTGGGTTCGAACTCCACTAAAGGCATGGATATTTATGGTGTCCTGGGAATTAATGCTTGGAGTAAAGCTTGCCTATGGGCACATTATTTGCCTGTGGGCATATTATCTGCCTGTGGGTATATTATACTGGCACATTATTCTCTATTGGTAGTACAAGTTGCTTCTATATGCAATATATTGTATGCCTGTATATTTGTAAACATCTCTGAAATATGGATTATTAGCAGCAATAAATCGTATCACTTCAAAACCGAACACATTTAATGCATTGATAAGATATGGAACGCCCGTATCTGATTTTTGTTTCTTCGTTTTATTCTTCTTTTTTGCTCCTCACGCATACTCTGCAGTTTCAAAATTTCGATACATGATTTTACATTAAAAACTATATGTATTTGTGTTAGAAATAGCTGTTAATAATGGTAAATGTATCTTTAGTAATTGATGTTTTTCTACTAGTACATAAAAATATTCTGTGTGATATTTAGATAAGAATGAACAGATATTTTGGTACTAGATTTTTTTTTTTTTGTACATATCTTCATATTTTAATTGACAGACTTTTTGCTTTTTTATGTCTAAAAAAATATCTATAAAAAATATCTCTGATTTAAATTATTTTTACATGGCTTATTGTCAAGAGTGCATTCCACACATACGTTAAGTAGAATGTTTTAGAAAATAAATATTTAACGTATATTTAATGTTTGTGTCCAATGCTGCATCTTGAGATTTAGCACTTAGAGCGAAAGAAATTTTTGTGCCTTTTTCAAATGTTTTTATTTTGTGTTTTTAAGGTTGCATTTTCACTATTTGTATTTTGGAAGAATAGATGTTTTCAATTTATGTTTATTAAAATCCACTTTCACACTGAATTGCATGAAAATAATTCAAATTATTAAAAACTTTAATTGTTAAGGATGTATTTAGTCTTATTATTATTTATTGTAAAGATTTGAGACACTTTTGATTTCTTTTTTAATATCTTGATCTGAAAACAAAAACATGACAAATGAAATTGGCAATGAAATTAGCAAATGCAACAGCGCCATCTCCAAACGTGGAAGCAAACTATTCTCATTATCATAAAACGTTAAATATGTTTGACAGTGTGGATAAAGTACACTTCAAACACAATTTTGAGAATTTTCATCTTTCATAAAAATTCACTGATTGCTTGTATGTACAGAACACTATATTATGTCGGAAGGAAAAGTATAGAGCATGGGCACGAATAAAGAGCCTGCGCAGTAGAATGCGCAAGATTGTAAGGGCAAAAGGGCACTTTCTTTCCCATTGAGTTCTATGCAAATTTTCTACGATGTCTGAAGAATAGCTTCGTACCGTAAAAATTATTGCATATGAAATAATGAAATTTGGCACACTTGTAGACAAAGCTTCGGGGAATACGCTGAAATAAACAGTTTTTTGATATATATTGTAGTTTAAGAAATATTTAATGTCAAAATGAAAGACAAAATATTTGAGCTGCGAGTTCGCGTCCTGGATAGACTAACAATAGAAAGATCACGAATTTTTGCAGGCAGGTACCTACATGGGTGAATTTTTGCAGGACGGAGCCCCTTTTTTTAATTTTGATGTAGTTTTTGAGATATTTTATTTCTTATGCACTTCTGAAGTGAACTTTTTCGTATCGGCACGTTTAGCGATTTCTCTGTCTCGCCATATAATCAAATTTTTAAATTATTTGTTTCAAATTTTGAAATGTTTGTGGGTATGTAAAAGGTAATCAAATAAAGCATAGCACAATATATATGTGAATAAAAGAGCAAATATTTGTTTGGGTTGTAAACATTGGAGATAGGTATAATACTCATGTACAAAATATATTAATATTACATGATGCTTATCAACTTCAAATATAACTCACGGAACCTTATGATACATTTCATAGATACATGATATGGGAAATGATCTCCCACTGGCTAAAGCATTGTAGTATTTCTTAAAACTGCTGAGGTTACATAGACCTTGTATAGTTTGAAAAGCACCGACCAACCAAATTTAGAAAGTTGATGTGCAAAACAGTATAATTTTACTTGAATGTCTTTTACTAGTTTTGGGGAGATTAGTTATATCTATTTAACAAATGCATCCCCCCAAAAAAAAAATTATACTTAAATTTACTTAAGATTCAATTAATCAAATTTTCTTACTATGATGTCAATCAAAACTATGTACATGAATGAATCTTTACATATATAGTAATACACTTAATTATTTAAAATTATATTACTTTTAAAAATGCAAACAATTATCATGTTATGGTTTTATAAAAATATAAATCAATTTGGACAGCTGATATTTATATTCACATTATTACTGACATATTGTAATTTATTGCATCACATCGATACAAGAAACAGGTTAATAAGCTTTAAATATGCACCATTAAATAAATTGAAGAAAGAAATTGAATAATTTTCACAATAATATTTAACCAATATATGTCAAATGAGAAGTTTTCTTAAAACAGCAAGTGAAAAATGAAAACCCTATTACACTTAAAAGATTTCTATAAGCAACGATTTGCCTTTTTAGATACAATTTATCAATTTTAATTACTAAATTGCCAATCAAAACTATGCATATGAAAAAAAAATTAACCCATAATAATGGACTTAATTAGTTATCATTCAATATCTATATTTTTTTTAATTTAAACAATTTGGTGTTTTTAAAAAAGTATAAAAATATTGAAATTAGGATAGTGGTCATTTAAATCTGCTGTGTCTTCCCTGTAACATTGAAATGGCCATTTAAATTTACGGTATCGCATCAAAGCAAGAAATAGGTTAATAAACTTAAAATATGCAGCATTAAACAAAAGAACGAATGAATTGGGATAATTTACACTATATTTGACCAGTAATAGATGTTAAATAATGAATAATTTTATTAAAACAGCAAGTATAAAGCAGGTTAAAACACAGAAATCTACAAGTTCACAATAGGAGAATCCGAATGTTTTGCCCTTACAAATTTCGCGCATGCCGGTTGAGTTTACATGTGACGTCACGTGCCCATGCTCTAAAAGTATGATTGGCTCGATTTTTGATATAGGGAGTGTGATACTCTGCCCAAGGATGGATTGATGCCCGCTTGGAAGGAAGAAGTGAAAAACGCTGTGAACTTCTATGCACTGACAATCTATACTCTGACGCTACACATCAGGGAGGATCACTCACGAATGGACTACTCGGACGGGACGAGGACCAAGTCTCCAGGATTCTGGGTTCGTTTCTTTCTGTAAATTCTTTTTTGTTGGTCCAGAATTTGGATAGGTTTTATGCTAGTAATTTAAATGAGATTTATAACTGTGAAGGAAGTAATTCTAGTGATGTAATTAAATGTAAAATGATATAACTAGGCTTAATTAAATAAATTAAAGATCAAGATAAACTTAAACCTGTTGAAAATCCAAATAAAAAGAGGAGGATAGAGGAGCAATCTACTATGGATGCTCCTACTAAAAACCAGAATGGAGAATTAAACTTAAAATCTAATGACAAGGATAACATAGATTGTAGTGAAAAAATTGATAAAGATGTAAATGATAATGTTAAAACTAAGAGTTATGCTGAAATTGTCGCGCAACCTATAGTGTTCAAAAGTGCACCAAAACCCAAAACGGTTCAAAATAGTGATAGGCAAAATAGTGTAGTGGTTGAGAAAAAAGACCCAAAAGCGGAATGCTTTTTCATCAAGTTTAATGACAATTACCAGGCTCTCCTTAAAAAATTAAATGAAATTTCAGGTAATAAAGTATCTGGCAAGCTCACAGGAGACATGCTAAAATTGATTCCAAATGACGCTGACGCTTATAGGGTTGTACAACGCCATTTATCTAGTGAGAAAATCCCCTTCCACAGTTTAAACTTAAAGACGGAAAGGCCCAAAAAGGTAGTTTTGAAGGGGCTACCAACAAACTATAACATTGAGGAAATAAAAATCACTCTAACATCCGAAGGATTAGATGTAGTCCGGGTTTCTCAACTGAGAACCACAAAAACGAGATTGCCCCTGCCGATCTTCTTAGTCAGCATTAGGCCTACGGAAGACTGGCAGAGGGTATACCGACTGACAAGATTAGGATACTTGGCTGTGAAGGTAGAGGCCTTCAGAGCACGGGGCTTCAAAATCTGCTACCGGTGCCAGCAATTCAATCATTCCTCTGAGAATTGCAGCATGCCACCAAAGTGCCTTAAGTGTGCTGAAGAACACTTCACACGTGACTGCCAAAGACCAAGGACGGAGAAAGCAACGTGTGCTAACTGCAATGGAGGTCACCCGGCGAACTTCAGGCAATGCCCGAAGAACCCCTGGAATAGAGGAAAGGCACCGGGGTATGCCCCCCCTCCCCCAAAAATCAGATACCCCCTTGGAGACAAAAGGCCCTCGGTCTAAACCCTCAGACACCCCATCAGGGCTCCTCGCACTCTGTGCCACAGGTTAAAAGAACTCAAACTCCAGCACCTACCAGATCGGTGCAAGAGCAGGCCCCTAAACCGTCGACCTCCAGAGAAATGACTGTGGAGGAAGTGAGAATAGCTCATGAAGACATAAAACAGAGGATAGCAATTGATAAAGCCGCCAAAGAGGCAAGAGAAGCAAAACAAAGATTAGAAAAAAAGGTTCAGGAAAGGTAGAAAACTAAACGCGCCCGAGAAGAGCTCGCGCAAACACAGCAGTTAGACAAATCGGCTGAAAAAAAACAAAAGACTACCGAGGTCCAAAAGGATACTCATAAAACAGATCAAACCGCGGTTGAGGCTGAGGAAATTGTAGCTGAGACTGAGGAAATGGAAGCTGAGACTGAACCTGCTGATAAATCCAATGATGAAAAGATGGATGAAAACCTCAACCTCGTCAGAGGATTTATCAGTATGTTCAACCTAGACGATATAAAACATCTGTTGATGCAGCTCGCTGAGTTAAATAAAAAAAAGAGCGATCCAATGCAAATGGTCTTTAAGGCTTTTAAATTAATCGCGGAATTTAATAAAAAGAGTGACAAACAAACCCGCCATGAATAGGTCCCAAAAAGAAAGTTTTAAAATAATATTTTGGAATGCGAACGGCATATCTCCAAAAATAAATGAACTTAGGAGCTACGTAAATGAAAATGATGTAGATGCCCTGCTAATCCAGGAAACTAAAGTTAGAGAAAACAAAAAATTAAATATAGCAAACTATAATAGCTATCATACCCTTAGCTCAAATATAACTGCTAGAAATCCCCATGGAGGAACAGCAATATATATTAAAAATAATATTCCCCACGAGGAAATAAACAACATAAATCTTCAAGGTATAGAAAATACTAGTATAAAAATTAAAATAAATAATGTAAACCCATTTATCCTAACTTCAATATATGTCAAAAACATGAGTGGCATAAATGTAGCTGCGCAACTGGAACTGCTTTTCTCGCGATATCCAAACACAATACTCGCGGGCGACTTCAATGCACACCACCGAGCGTGGGGCAGCAGGAGAGCCAACACACGCGGTACACAGATACATAGATTGCTAAACACAACAAACACTGACATCATTGCACCGTCGAGACCAACCTGCTTCTCAGGTGCCAATGGCTCATTCATAGACTTTGTCCTAACGAGAAACATAGAATACGCTCACACAATTGATACCCTGGATGAATTCGACTCGGATCATCTACCGGTATTGGTGACATTCGATTTGAACACTCCCCTTCCAGCCTCTCTGGGACAAGAGAGGGTGAACTGGAATGTATTCAAAAGAGCACTTTTCGAGCCGCACTTAGCAGTACCCAACATTATGAGCACGGCGGATATTGACTCTGCCACGCACACACTCACAACAGAAATCAGGAGAGCTATTGCATCTGCCACAACACATCGTGAGTCATCAAAAATGCCAACACTTTCCCACCATGTCAAACAGTTAGTTAAACAGAGAAATAGAATGCGTAAGACATGGCAGGCTAACAGAGACCCTACCCTTAAAAGGGAGCTTAATAGACTCACGTGTAAAGTCAGTGAAAAAATTGTCGCAGAAAAGCAGCAACAGTATAAAGAACTAATCGAATCCCTTAGCCAGGAAGACTTATCGCTCTGGCAATTCGCTAAAAAACTCAGAAAACCTCAAATTGAACTCCCGCCAGTAATAGATGGCGCTAATATCGCGTACTCAGACGAAGAAAAGGCAGAGGCACTTGCTAGGTATTATGAAAAGCAATTTGAACCAAACCACGATCTAATGTGTCAGGACACCCTAAGAATGGTTAGGCAAACTGTAAACAATTTCAGGAACTCCCCGGTCACGGCTGAGATTAACCCAGCCACCCCGCAAGAGATAGTAGAGATTATCAAAAACCGTAAAAGCCCAGGGCACGGCAAAATCAGGAATATCGCGATAAAAAACCTACCCTTAAATATAATATTTTACTTGACCATCTTAATAAATAAAATACTAGAACTAAATTATTTCCCCAAAGAATGGAAGGAAGCGATAATTATAGCGATCCATAAACCTGGTGAGGATGCTTCAATTCCAGCCAACTACAGACCAATCAGTTTGTTACCGACACTTAGTAAAATTACTGAGAAAATAATTCTTAAGAGACTGATCACGCACCTTAGTGAGAATGACATTATCATTCCGGAGCAGTTTGGATTTCGGCCAAAACACTCCACCACTCATCAATTGCTGAGAGTGGTAGAGTACATTTCTTCTGGTTTTAATAATAAGACACCCACAGCTGCGATTTTTCTTGACATCCAAAAAGCCTTTGATAAAGTGTGGCACTGTGGATTAGCTTACAAATTGATCACTCTAAAAGTCCCTGACGCACTTGTCAAACTTTTAATTTCATACCTAAATAACAGGCACTTTCAAGTCAGAGTAAAAAATAACTTATCTACACCCAAGCTCATTAAAAGTAGTGTACCGCAAGGATCCATCCTGGGCTCGACACTCTTTAACATATATCTAAATGACATTCCCAGGACCCCAGACACGGAGCTGGCACTCTATGCAGACGACAGCGCGATACTTGCAAAACACCCTTACGTCTCAGTAATGCACAGACAGCTACAACAACACTTAGACATACTCCAAACATGGCTGGAAAAATGGCGAATAAAATTAAATCCCAATAAATGTCATTGGATTTATTTCTCAAGAAAACGTAAACCTCCGCCTCCTCTGTACATAAACAACCATGCCCTAAAAGCGGAAAAATCTACTAAATACCTAGGTGTAACGATAGACTCCCACCTAACTTGGAAACTGCACGTAACGAACATAATCAAAAAAGCGTATATAACCATAGGAGCCTTATACCCAATGATAGGAAACGGAAATCTAAGTTATCAAAATAAACTCCTAATTTATAAATCGGTCATCTGCCCG
Organism: Amaurobius ferox; assembly: GCA_951213105.1. Lineage (NCBI taxonomy): Eukaryota > Metazoa > Arthropoda > Arachnida > Araneae > Amaurobiidae > Amaurobius > Amaurobius ferox. The sequence continues at coordinate 58,820,588 of OX578155.1, read as the reverse complement.
GGAATGCTGTATGCAGCACCCGTATGGGGATATGCCTGTAAAACTACCATAGACTTATTAGAGACAAGACAAAACAAAACCCTAAGGATTATAAGGAAAGCCCCTAGATACTTAAGAAACTCGGTAATTAGGAAAGACTTCAAAATAAAAACTGTTAGAGCCCAAATCAAAAAGCTAGCGCTTAAATTCTACAAAAATCTGCCATCTGTTCCAAATGAACTATTATTTAATCTGCATAACTATGATCATCGCAAGGCTAAATCTCGTAAGAGACCCCGCTCGGTACTTAACTTTGATATTCGGTACTAGGAACGTCCCACCTTAATCAGTTGATATTAAAGAAAACTCGCGATCTTTGGTTTTCTACAAAATGTTTAAAATCCTAAACTGCTAAAATGCTAGGTTACCCTCAGATCTGCATCAACCCCCCCAAACTGCTTAAACTCTTAATGTGCAACAAACTGCCACACTAGGAGCTAGGACAAATAATAAAAACAGTAAATCAAAAACCTCGAACCTCCAACTATGGACCAATGAAATAATGTCACAGTATGAAGATAAGAACCACACTTAGAGATTGGAGATTAAAGGCGCTTCGCGCCTGGTGCTCTGTTCTGGACGAAACTCTATGAGGATATAGGGAGGTTTCACCTACGTCACGTTCCCGTAGCAACCATTTGAGAAGACGACTGCTTTTTGCAAGTAACAGCTAGAACGCCATGAATCAACATTACAAATCTTCTTTTTCGAAGCTAGATCCTGGATATAAAAGCTTATATTTAGCTAAAATCAACGAAATTTGAGGTGAAGATCCTTATGATGGATGCAGATTACTCACAGAAAAGTTATATTTTGATGTTTTTGAAAATCAACATGGTAATAGTTGGAAACTTTATTATATGGAAAAAAATGTTTCCACAAATCAATCTCTTGCCAATTCAGAGAGTTTTGATGTAACTTCATGGTCACTGAAATCTCATGTCGGTTTCATGTCATGTCTGTCACGATTAGTTTTAATTTTATATTAAATAAGTAGACAAATTGAGATTTTGAAACTTCCCTAGGAAATGGATGTGATATAGATATACATATTATGAATAAAATTAATTTTCATAGAAATATTATCTTCTATGTCAAGTGTACTACATTACACATCTGATGTCATGTCTGTCACAAAAGAAATTAACCTACAGGTATCTACTACTGAATATAGTGATTTTAATTTGATGTTGATTTTTTTAAATTCTAGATTTATGAAACAAAATAAAAATTACGGAGTTGATTGCTAATAAATCAATGATTGTATAATCAAATTATAAAACTAGAAAAGTTTACGCTTTTTTTTAAGATTTTTTAAACTTAAATTGAAAAGCATACTGTGCCATATAATGTACTCACCATAAATAAAATGCTCACCAGTGGCTTATCCTGACTCTAAAAAGTAGGGGGGGAGGGGGGGGGCAACTGTTTAACATTTGCTTATGCCAGGGTTATTTTAAATGAAAAATATGCATAACATTAAAAAGTCTTGAAAAGTGTGTGTGGGGTGGGGGGGTGGGGAGGGGTTCACTGCAAACTTTTCTGTGCTTCAAATTTTCAGTATTCCAATCTTCTCTGTTGATTCTTAAAGGCCATTCTTTGCTTCTTTTAAGAGACAAGTCCTTGATTTTATTCCCTTTATTTTCAATTATTCGAGGGAATGAAAAAAATGATACATTACAATCACGTACGGATCGTCTGCTGCAGCACAAATCGCCATTATCAAATCCAATTATTTTATCTTAAAGAAATTATGATTATATATGATATCGGCTGGATATAGTTTTAATAGAACGACTTTTTAAAATAAAATTTCACACCAAAACGTATCTTTTACATAAGAACCTAATGCAAGTTCAACGTTTTCTTGTACAAAGAGAACTTAGGATTTTCTCCGCTAGATGGACGGGACGTCACGTGAAACCTCCCTATAGGAGAGGTACAGGGCGTCACCCCGTGTGCAAAGTCCGGAACACTAACATTTGACGTCTGGACTTGTAGGCCCACTGCGAGCAGGTCTTCCCGATCGCGATCGGAACTTTTGCTATTTGCTTCCCATATGTTTCTCTGTTCGATGTAAAGGAATAATAATTTGTCAGTAAAGCAATAATATTAATTAAATTTTGAAGTTTAAAATTTTCTGCAAAACGTAGAACAAACAAAGTGAAACGTAAAGAAATGATGTATTTATGCTTGTTCAGAAATAATTCGATAATTTACATTAAAATGGATGATATAAAAGATTAATATTGCTGTGAATTTCCTTAAAATAAAATATTTATAATTACTCCAATTCACCCAGGGGGCAAAGATGAATGGATTCCATTCAATTAGTCAGTGTTTTAATAAAAGTTTGAAAAAGAACCCCGTGTATTTATTGCTTAATCAGAAATTTTATTTAAATAATTTTTCAGTACATTCAGCTAAAGTATTTTGAAACTAAAGTGATTACTGAATACTATATTTTTCTTTAAATATCATAAGATAATCTTAAAAAATAAACTCAGAAATTAACTTTCTATATGCTTATTTGTTTATTTATTTTTGTTTCATTTTATCTATTTATTTTTTGTTGTTGTTGTAAAATGATTTAGAATTAAGATAAAATACTAGTTAAATGTCATTCATTAACCTATACACTATAACACTATAATTTGTAGAAGTTCAGGGTCTCTAATATATCACATCTTATATTCTTTTTTTTACTACCACACATTAGCAAATTGTAAACAATTTTGCTTAATTATAGAGACTGAAATACCTTAGAGGTTTTGCAAATTTAATAAAGTTGTATAATAGAACTTTTTGGCATTAATATTTCATTTAAAATTCCATTGAATTGAAAATGTAAAAAAGATTAAATTAACTTTGTATTATTAAAATAACATTAACTAATATAATGAAATATGCAATGGTAACTTGAAATTGTAAGTTGGTTACTTTACTTTTTTACAAGTAATTTTAACAATTTTCAATAACATGAAAACTCGATACATAAAAAAATGTGCACAACCTAAACACAAATGGCTTCTTAACCCATTTTTTTTAAATTTCAGCATGCCATAACAAATAATATAAAATATACATGCAATATATTAAGATGCTAAATCTTTTATATGTAATTACTTGTCAAACGGTTAAAAATATGTTATTTGATGTATGAAATATTACATTTTGCATTACTATTTTACTTTCATAACTTCATTTAAGCATTTTAATTGCTACGATTTCTTACTATTAACAATATCTTAAAATGAGAATGAATTTTCTTTTATCTATATAAATGAAATTGAAAATACATCTGTCTGTCTGTGTGTTTATCTATCTCATCATCATGGTAGAACAGCTGCATCGAATTTCATGAAAATTTTGTGGGTAGCCTTGAAATAGTCCCACTTAAAATTTAGTCTATGTTTCGAGTTTCTAGGACCAGGGATTGTCGGGATATAAATAAAAAGCCCACAATTAAATTTTCCATAGAAATAGCATTATGCAGATGATATATTTTCCGCAAATTTATTAAGAAAATTATATCACGATGCTTAGCAACATAATTAAATCAAATGTGTTTATTAGGCAGAAGATTATTATTAAATTTTTTCCCATAATTAAGAAATTGATATAAAAGAAAATTTTATAAATGATCGGATTTTCATCTTTAGCTAGATTACATCAGTTACAGCTTTCGGGTTTAAATATTACGGGAATTAATAACATTTTCAATTTAATGCCTCATACGTTTTATTTTGGCAAAAACTCATGATGTGTTTAGTCAATTAGTTCATATATTTTGTTTAGTTATTTAACTCATATGTTGTGCTTAGCCAAAAGTTGAAACAAGATAAAAGTGATAATATCATTTTAGCGATTTCATTTTAGTATATATTGACCCAATTTCATATATATTTTATAATTTGTTTGCAAACGGGATCAGGATGTTTTATTCTTCAGATCTGCTTGTGCAGATAATTTTGTATAGAAAACAGAGAAAGGAGAATTAAATTTAGAAGATTTAAGTGAAAGGAGAATTAAATGAAATATTATAATAGAATGTTTTGAGTAACAATGTCATTTAGAATACTACAGGAATTCGAACATATTTTAAATTATGAGCAATGTCGGATATATGTGCTATTAACAGTATACATAAAATTGTAAGTTATGCATCTATCTGTTTGTTTATTATCTCAGCACGGTGGAATTCACCTATTTCCTTTCCGTTAGAATTATTATAAAATTTCAAAAATAAAGACTCCAAATATTTAAACGTCTGCAAATTCTGAATTTTAAGTTTTTTGTATTATATAATCTGTACGAAAAACGGGCATACTGCTAGTCTATTATAAAATATCACAAAACTAACAACATTATTAAAATAATTTTAAAATATGTGCAGGAAATTGAATGATTTATGACAACAAATTACGTACATTAGGCAAATGCAATGAATGACACAAGCTAACCTGATAAAATATACATTTTAAACATTGAATGATTTCAAATACTTCACAATTATTTAGCAAAGCTTAATTTTACAAGTGCCTAGGCAGTTTTCTTAATTAATGTGACAACAATAACACTTTAAAACAAGATAAGAAAACGTTAAAAGGTTTGTTGACATTATAATTTGCAACAAACAATTTAGAATCCAGTTAGCTTTAATTGAAAAGAAATTTAGACAAGAAGGAACAATATACTTGAAATAATTTGAATGCCATATATTTAAAATTACAAGTAATTTTAAATGACATGATAATAATCAAAAAATGGTAAGCACTTACTTCTAAAGGGCATTTGTAATATATAGTAATATATCCAATGTAATAAGGTATGTAATCAAAGGTATGCAGGTCAAAATCCTTATTAAATCATGGAAGTAAATTAGACACTCAAAACTACGATAAAGGACCACTGTCTAGAAAAAAAAACCGTTGTACATTTACGAGACACATGCTTCTTTGTGTGGGCTGCTGGGGAAGAATTTTCCAGAAATGGTCAGGAGGAGAAATTCGAAGACCAGGTTTGGGTCCACAGAGCACTACCCGGTCCATTTACGGGGAGAGGGGCAGCTCCAGTTTCTTCTATCAGAACTGACGCACAGGGCCTCTCCTGATAATCTAATATCCACTTTGTAGACAATACGCATAGACGAACATAGACAATACATGTAGACGAACATAATAAACATAGATATATAAAAATTACACTATCCAGACTCCAGATTAAAACATTGAAGAGTATATTTTCATATACAAGTAGCTATTTATATTCATTTATACACAAAATATAGAATATCAAAATTAAATTTAATTATTTACAGAAAGAAATTGCAATGCAATAATAGCAATGCAAACCACAAGCCAACAGTAGTGTAGCTGGGGGGGGGGGGGGTTTGAAAACATAGACAACTCCAGTCACCCTAGGGTACGAGCAGTAATTTGAATGGCCGGAATAGCTAGGGGGGGGGGGGAGTTCATAACACTCCCCACCTTAACTCATGGAATTTTGTAGAAATGATATTAGAAGAAATGGGAAATGAGATATTTTGTTACTCCCCCCCCCCCCCCAATTTTATTTTTTTCCTACCGACGCTACAATAAGTATCTAGGTTATACCATCTGCAATGTTCTTGGCAATAAGAAAACTATTACTGATCCTAGCTTCATTTTTGCAGACGTTAGAATACCAAAAACAGGTTGATTTATTGTAGTTGGTTTAATTAAATGAAATTTTCGGATTCTGTAGGTATTCGGAAACAAAATAATTAACCAGTGTCATCGTCATCCAAATGCATGTCTAATTCCTCTAAATTCATTGTTAAAAAGTGGAAAAACATGTCACATACCCAAAATGTGATTAAGTGTCTCCATCTACCGGTGACAGTACGAATAAGATTAAAATCATTGTACAAAGTATCTTTTGGAGTGAATATATAAAAGACGTCCTTGTTGCACGTATTAAGATGTTGAATGCATGTCTAACAGAGCCATTTTATTCCGTTTCAAGGTCCATACTCTTGACGAAGATTCGGAGTAAATAGTTGATGTTGCGTGTGTTTTATTCGCACTAACAAATTAAAAATATTTCAGGACAATAATAATATTTCCTAAAACATTTTGAGGTAGGCGTGGCTTAGTGTCCCTATTTTGACAAATGTGCTTCCACTGCCGATACCGGAGGACTCGCCAAAGGCTTAGAGCAGCATAAGAGAAATTGTGATAATATTTTAAAAAATTGGTTCTAAATTCTAGGCGCACCCAAAATTAAAATAATCATTAAAAATCTGAGTAATTGGAAACTTCGTAACGCCTTGATTCAATAATAAAATAACTTACTTAAATCGCCATTATTTCGTATGGTTTAATGTTTTCGTATGATAATGGTTTTGTCTGGTAAAATGAAGTGCGACATGGGATTTTCATTCTTTTGAAAGACATAAAGTATGTTTTCAGTTTGTAAACCACGCCCGCTATATTTGTGTGAGATTTGCATTTGAGAACATTTAAATGAATATATTTATTTATTTATTTCTAATTTGGCATGTAAATTTGATCGGTGACCAGTATCGTGCTTTTGGAATAAATACTATCATGCTCTTTTAGAAGAAAAACACACCACAGAACGGTTGTGTTCTGAGATTCGGCTTCTAATCGATTACAAAATCGGAAAATATTTAAGCCACACCCACACCAAGCCGATACTGGATACAATAGGAATTACTTCCTTTCACTTTTGATTTTGAGTGATTTATTTTTGGTATTTCTTACGTTTGGACTAAATACTTTTCAAATATGTATTGCAAAACTGCTCAAGTAGAAGGCACTTTTCTATATACTCCCCATCTTAATTTGATCTTATATCCTTAACAAAATTATTTTTTGATACCACGGACAAGCAATTATTTATTATCCTTGTCTTATGCCTTCTTAAGTAAAATATTTTTCTTTATTAAGAAATGCAACTCTTACAATGTTAGCTCTGTAATCGGCATGTTTTCACTAGCAAATATTGAGAAGAAAGTTATTTTTTCATTGTTGGATGAACTATAAATGATTCAAGCATTATTTTTCTTGAATAAGAGGGTAAAACAAGAAAATTGAAAAATAAAAATATGCAAATAAATTTATTGAGGCCATTGTAAACTGAAAAAAATAATCTTTTTAGTTAATTTCTTCTATCAGAAAGTTATCTGAGAGTTTGCTTTTAACGGAATATCTACTTTTCTCTCCAAGGAAAGAAAACCCCCTTAGAAACCTCAGTTGAGTTTCGTCCCGCGGTATATTTTTATTTAGACTTTTTACATCACTTTTCGCATGTGAATTAAGGGGGCGCAAGTACATTTTGTCCATCACATGTGGGACCAAATTCGTTAAATGCAACTCTGGAACTTTAATGACATCACTAAATTTCTTTGGCCGTCTTTGTTCATAGTATTTTTAAAATTTTTCGCCTTGATATTGCCACTTCAAAATCAACAAACCAATTTTTACTGTAATAATACGTCCAAATGGGTATTTTCTCGGAGCGCCTAGCCAAGGCCACCTAGAATAAGAGGCCCGGACATTGACAACTCAACCGCAGCAATGGAGGGAACGTATCTCCTGTGCGTAACACGTACTGGATCTGACACAGATGAATTTATACAGTAATAAATAAGACTAATATGAAAAAATATATCTATACTTGTTAGTTTACTAACAAGTAAATTAGAATAAATTTCAAACTGTGATTCTAAAATAAAAAATGATCTACATTGAGAACAAATATTTTTTCACTCTCTTCTGTAAACATTTATGTTAAAGTTACATTAATATAATAAACAACTATATTAATATTTATATAATATTTAAAATATATCAAAAAACAAAACTTATAAACCTTAGAAATTCAAATAATATTTTATAACTTTAAATTAGGAAAAAAGTAATTACATATTATTCACTATAGTAGGAGAAAATGCTGACACTTACCTATGACTTTAAAATACATATTTTATTAGCTAACATACATATATATATATATATATATATATATATATATATATATCTCCAGATTTAGCATTTAGTTTTAAAATATAAGCAGCATAAAACGCAGTGAAATAGTTATGAATATATATTTCTAAATTTAACTTTTCTATTTTGTGACAGTAACTTTTGCAACATTATTACTTTTATACTAATACTATATTTCAAAAACTCTTGATACCTACCTATTTAACTTGAACAACATTTTATACTGTAAATCTAGAATTCATAAAAAATGCGAAGAAACATGCCTGTTTAAAAAATCTGAAAATTCGTCATTTAAAATTCAATCAAATTTGTGCATAATTTTCTGTCGGACTTTAGATGGGAAAATAACTTAATAGAAATTTATTAATCATTTTAATTTTCTGACTAAATATAAAGCTTTTTAATTTAGTAATGACAATCACCACAATAGTTACACCTCAGTATGCATGCTATATGCTAGTACACACCATTTATTGATTTATATCTTCATGAAATTTAAATCATTTTTTCCTTCTTGAAATGTAAATTACCTTTACTTGTAATGACATGTAGTATATGTACAAATTTTAATTATCCATAAGTTAGGTTACCACACTAAGTAGAAAATCGTTGTCTTTCTACATGCAATAAAACTATTTAAATTATTAAATCCATCAAAAAATGTAACAGCATTTCTTCAAATAAGGAAGTAAAATACAAAAACAGGGCTTTTATGAGTTGTAAAAGCATTTTATCTTACAAACCTAATTAAGTGACATCAAATTTATTTTAAAATGTATCATACTGTATATGTAGCAATAAATAGCTAGATTTGTATTTTGTCTGAAAAAAGTATATTCAAAATTAACTCAAATTTTCTGAGTATCTGAGTACCATGTATGTGTGTATGTTTTAACTAATTCACACCATTAATATTGTGTTGAAATTTGAAATTATTTATTATTCTTGTTGAAATGTGAAGTTATTAAGTTTTCTTGAAGCAAGTAAATAAAATACAAAAAAGAAGAGCTTTTTATGAGCATATAAAAACTTTATTACAACAAATTTATAAATCCAAGTAGTTGGAGTTAACAAAGTTACATAAAAATAAAATGTATCTGCAGCAAAAGCTAGATCCATAGTTTGTCTGAAAAGTACCTGCATATCATACGTCACACTCAAACAAAAGTTACCCCCCTCCCCCATTTATATCTACTGAATACCAACCTGATATATATTAAATGATGTACATAAAGTATGGATTATAAATAAATACTACTGATTTTACAGTAAAAGCATTTATATTAAATCCAAAAAAAATTTGACATTTGCATACCCCCCCCCCCCCAATTGAGTTCTGAAAAACATTTTCACTCTACGGATTAGGACATTTTCATTAGATACAAAAACTATTTAATCAGTTAAATCTAAATGACACATTAAATACTTTGAACATATTTAATAACTTTGAAACTTACTACACATATTTTATATTTTTTTCAGGATTTACCTACGTGCAATGATACTCAAGTTTTATAAATATATCGAGTTTCGCTGCACTTTCCTTTGGAAGAGCATACTCCACATACTCTGGGATTCCCCCCCCCCCCCCCAAGTAACATCAAAACATCTAAATAAGCTTCAATAAACTTTATTTACACATACTCTGAGATCCCCCTCCCAAGTAAAATCAAAACATCTAAATAAGCTTGAATAAATTTTATTTACACAGCATGTGTTGAAATGAAACTTACTGCATATATTTAATAATTTCTTCGGGAACGGTGTACTGTAAAGCATTTACCTATGTGCAACGGTACTCAAGTTTTACAAACATATCGAGTTTCACTGCATTTTTCTTTGGACGAGCATATCTGGGATTCCGCCCCCCCCCCAGGTAACATCAAAACATCTAAATAAGCTTCAATAAACTTCATTTACACATACTCTGGGATCCCCCCCCCCCCACCCACAAGTGAAATCAAAACATCTAAATAAGCTTCAATAAACTTTATTTACACATACTCTGAGATCCCCCCCCCCCCAAGTAAAATCAAAACATCTAAATAAGCTTGAATAAACTTTATTTACACAGCATGTGTTGAAATGAAACTTACTGCATATATTTAATAATTTTTTCGGGAATGGTACACTATGTGCAACGGTACGAAACAATTATACAAAGGCATATTGCGCATATTTTATTTGTAATACAGTTTCTATGTTCTATGATTTATCAAGGCTGCAATTTGATTAATTGATACTTTAGATTAACTTAAAATAACATATCATGGTGTAAGGAGTAATTTGTAACAGATTTTGTTTTCTAACGTCTAAAAAATGTACGATTCACGATCTCAACAAAAAAGGCAAATATTTACTTCACAAAAGTCTGTAATAAAATTATGCTTAAAATGCAAGGTTCAGTGATGAATAACAAGTCATTCAGGCAATATTAAACATGAATTAAGAGTACTTTTCTCAAGATATAAGACTATTCGTACAGATATAGCAACATTCGGCGCTACACGTGCTATGTGTTACAAAAATGTTAAAATTGCATGCATAAAATAAGACAAAATAAAAAATAACTCACCATTTATGAAGTCCTGTTTTCAGTAGACACTATAATCCTAGTGGGCACGTATTTAAATTATTTTTTTTATTTAAAAATATGAATTTTTGAAAGTCACTCCTGAAACTTCAATACACTTTCGTACACGCGGAGTGATTGCATATCCCTCCGCGGCTGACGTCACGTATCCCATGATTCCTAGATGTCCGAGCCTTGTTTTAGATAGCCTTGGCCTAGCGCAGAGCGCTGTAATCTCCAGTAATGCTTTTTCCTGTATGAGTTTTTGGCATTATTTGAGTGCATTGAAGATGAGTAAAGCAGAGTATGTGCAGGCGTAGGAGCTGGAGCCAATAGAAAATCAGCGTCGGCGAGGAGAGATTGAGGATTTCAAGGATGGTGTTGAGACCCAATCAGAAGCCAGCCAGAGAAAAAGCAAAACTTAATTCTGGGGGGTTTGAGGTTTTTGAAGGTCAGAGATGATATTTACAATTTGAAAAAGTTTGTTTAGGGGGTCATCATTAGTTTTAAGGATTTCAGTGATTTTTTGGAATAAATTTTGAATATTAGATAAATTGAAGAGCTGTTCCATTTCTTTAAAAAATTTTAGGAATTGGAAAAAGGAGTTAGATGAGGAATTTTCAGAGTTTGAGTTTTTAGGGTGTGAAGTTTGTTCAGGTAGCACTTGGGAAATGCTCTCTCCGGCTTGGGCCGTCTCGGAGCATACCTGTGGTTCCTGAGCGGTACTATTTTTAGTGGGAAGAGGAGGAAAACTAGCAGGGTCAAGACCAGGGGGAGAATTGTTTTTTGGAGTTTGAGAATTTTGGGTGGGATGTTTGTTAATGAAGTTTTTGTTCCTATTCCAAGGGTTTTGTGGGCATTTCCGAAAGTTTGCGGGGTGGTCACCACCACAGTTAGCGCATTTAGCTGGGCAATCTCTGCTTTTGACACAATCACGAGTGGGGTGGCCATCACCACATTTTAAACAACGGGGTGGGAGCGAGCATTGGTCGCTGTGGTGGTTGTGCATTTGGCAATTATAGCAAATTTTTAAGCCTTTACTGACAAAATTTTGGACCTTAACCTGAAGGTAAAGGAGGTTTTTGATTTCTAGGATCCTCTCCCAGTTCTCGGAGGGCACGAGGCCGACCAGGAAGATGGGGAGGGGGGATTTGTCACGGTGGTTACGAAGCTGGGAAATTCTATTTATTTGGAAGCCTTGAGCAAGAAGGGCAGATCTAATTTCTTCTATATCAGTATTCGTAGGGAGACCCTTAATGACGATTTTCTTGGGACGATCGCTTTTAATGTTCATGGAGCTGAAGGGAATTTTGCCCAGGGTTAAATAATCTTGAACCTTCCTGAAATCCTCAACGGATCCAGGAGTGATCTTAATTACTCTTCCCAGGAGAAGGCCTGAAACATTACTATCGAGAAATTTGTTTAGATCGATTATGAGGGCACCCCAATTTATTGAGGAGTCCACATAAACGGAAGCAACTCTAAGAGAGAGGTCAGGGGAGGTGTCATCAGTCATCTCGACCGGCACGGAGTTTAGGTTGTCAAATTTATTAGAAGTGGGAATATCAACAGTTTGAGATTTAGAATTATCTTCGGTAAGTTTAGCCTTTTTAAGGTTGGGTTGAGTAAAGCCCTCAAGGACGTTAAAGTACTCGTGTTTAAAGGATTCGTAGAGGGTGGGTTCGGGAATTTTACCTATTCCTAGGCTCATTTTATGAATGATAGGATAAGAATCTCTGGCAATTAGAGTATCATAGTCAGGGTGGCTGGCTAAAAGAGAGGAATCTGCAACAGTACCTGTAAGAATCCTGTTCAGCATGGCCGCTTCTTCGTATGGGATGTCATCTTTTTCAATATCTTTCTCCAGCTTGGTGATGAGGAAGTCGTAGCAATTTAGATGGCTTGCAATTAGTTGTTCCAGAGGTTCTGTCCATTTGTTTCCGACTTTCTTCAAATATTCAGTGCGGAGGTATTTCCTCGTAACAGTGCTGGTATTGTTGCTGATGCCTTGTGCGAAGTATGAGACAGTGTTTGAAGTTGAAGGTGGCTGCGAGGTGGAATAATCCATCTGAACCGAGGCAGGCATAGTTTGATCTGTACCCGACATGCTCAATCGAAACTCGATATTACATGTCCAAGCACAAAACCACTAAAGGAACGTCGAAATACCAAGAAGGTAGGAGCTCAGAATCGTGCGACTGATCACCGTGGTGTCCACTCGTCGAAATCCAAATTCGAGAGCCCTGTAATAATACGAGGACCTTTTGTGTTTTTGTACCTCCTTTCGCAGATTTTGGTTCCTCCTCTGGACAGTGACATCACGAATGACGAAAATTTATTCTCCTTACAAGCTGTCAAGCAGACAACTTTTTGATTGGTTGCGGCCCTGAGTACCCAAACTTATATTAAAGAATCTTGGTTGTGACCACTTGCCGAATCACCATTTGTCAACTTTTTCATTGGTTGTTTTCGTTGTTGAGGGCGCAAGCTTATATTAAAGAACCTTTCAATCCCCAACAAATTTATTGTTTACAACCAAATTATTGCACTGGCGTTTTTGTATGTCTTCAATGCGTGCGGTTCAGCAAAGTATGCTCTTCGTTATGTGCAAAATGAAGAAATTCATAATGATCTCAAAGTCCTTAGCGTTGCAGAGCAGAAAGGACTATTCACTCGAACAATTCTACCGATATTTTCCTCTGATCATGACCCAAGGGTACAGTGTCTAAAAGTTTTTTCTAGGCACTATACTACCGCTTTCATATACGTGACTTACCATTATAGATACTCATACAATTTGGAATAGGGTGATTCGATCTGCCGTAAAACTCACTCAAACTACAAGTAAACTACAATTTCAAAAATTCGTAAACTGCTATCATAAGAAGCAGTTTACCGTTATAATATACACAATTATGTAACAAGTTGATTGCAAGCATACGAAATTTTTTTTAAAAAGAGTATTCTATAAATGTATATGTGGTAGATAAATAAACATAACATTTTAAGAAATTGTATGAAAATTTTGCAACTGAGATGAATGTACCATGTTACTAAATGTCCGTCTATGAAAACGTTTGAATCATTTTTAACATTTTACAACATAGTTGAAAAGTGTTTATGACTTTGTTCATTCATTCATTCTGTCTGTCTGTCCATTAGCACGATAACTGCCGTAAAAACGACTTTTTCAAAATGAAATTTTAATATGTTGTTCAGACGGTCTGTGGGACCTAAGGAATATAAATGAATAATATCACTCAATTAGTTTTAGATTGATCCCGGGATGAAAAAATGAAATACATTTAACCCTATGGGACCTAATTTGTCAACTATTTTTTAAGCAGATTTAAAATTCACTAATTGCTTCGAAAATTTTAGGAAATATTTAATTACTCCATAAAATATATAAAAAAATATTTCAGCAAAATATATTCAGTAGTTTTTTAAATAAAAATTAAAATAATAAGTACACCTTTTATACGAAGCGATCACGTGACCCACTTCAAAATAAAATATGACATCTATGTTGTGTCAAAATCGCCATTTCTACAGTTCTTAATTCATATTTAGTGTTGTATCCGTCCTAAAGCCGCTTTATTTTTGCTTAAATTCTGTACATTTACATTCTAAAACAACGCAATTGCAATATATTTGAGTTTAAATAATCATCCAACTTTGATTATTCCTACAACAAAGCCTACTTTTCACTTATGGAAAATGTAAACAACAAAATATGTAGAATGAGTTGTAAAGGAATTGCTGCATTTCTTTAACGCAAAATTATTTAGCCCATGGCGTCTGCAATATAGCTGATATGAATGAAATAGTCAATGATTTTACAGAGAGAAGGACGATTTTTTCGATGAAGTTTTAAGCATAGAGTTCAATTACTTGTGTCTCCATGGTCCTAAGTTTTTAAATAAAATAAATTATTTTAGTTTTGTGATGAATGAAATGAATGGAAATATGTTTATGAATGAGATGTTGCTTTTATAGAGAGAGAGCCAGGCGTGTAATACTTCGATGACGTCATTTGAATAAATTTCGAAATGAGTCGAAAACCCAGACTACTCGACTCACCCTAGGGTACGAGCAGCAATTTGTATGGCAGGAATAGCTGGGGGGGGGGGGGGGTCATAACACTCCCCACCGGAATTCATGGAATTTCGTAGAAATGATACTATAAGAAATGGGAAATAAGATATTTTGTTACTCCCCGCCCCCCCAATTTAATTTTTTTCCTACCGACGCTACAATAAGCATCTAGGTTATACCATCTGCATTGTTCTTGGCAATAAGAAAACTATTACTGATCCTAGCTTCATTTTTGCAGACGTTCGAATACCAAAAACAGGTTGATTTATTGTAGTTGGTTTAGTTAAATGAAATTTTCGGATACTGTAGGTATTCGAAAACAAAATAATTAACCAGTGTCACCGTTATCCAAATACATGTCTAATTCCTCTAAATTCATTGTTAAAAAATGGAAAATCATGTCACACACCCAAAATGTGGTCACTACCCTCATTACCTGTTCAAGCATTTGGACTTTCGCTACGTGCCTCATCACCTGTTCAAGCATTTGGACCTTCACTACGTGTCTCAACACCTGTTCATCAACAGTTCAAGCATCGGGACTCCTCCCACATGCCTCATCATCTGTTCACCACCTGTTTCAAGCATTAGGATTCCCACGGTCTCACTCCGTGCTGATTGTGTATGGACTTGTTCTCGCGTGCTTCAGCACTTGCGACGATGCCCCGCCTATCAGGGGACGTTCTACTTCTACGGACTTTTCAAGTATACAAGTAATGTTAAAGCTACAGTACAACGAATCACACAGCACAGAAGATAAAGGCGGCAACGCCAGGTGCTTCATCAACGACGACGACGGAGAGACCCAAAATGTGATTAAGTGTCGCCATCTACCGGTGACGGTAAGAATAAGATTTAAATCATTGTACGAAGTATCTTTTGGAGTGAATATATAAAAGAGATATATAAAATATAAAAGAGAGAATATATAAAAGAGAGAGTTGCCCGTATTAAGATGTTGAATACATGTCTAACAGAGCCATTTTATTCCGTTTCAAGGTCCGTACTCTTGACTAAGATTCGGAGTAAATAAGTTGATGTTGTGTGTGTTTTATTCGCACTAACAAATTAAAAATATTTCAGGACAATAATAATATTTCCTAAAACATTTTGAGGTAGGCGTGGCTTAGTGTCCCTATTTTGACAAATGTGCTTCCACTGCCGATACCGGAGGACTCGCCAAAGGCTTAGAGCAGCATAAGAGAAATTGTGATAATATTTTAAAAAATTGGTTCTAAATTCTAGGCGCACCCAAAATTAAAATAATCATTAAAAATCTGAGTAATTGGAAACTTCGTAACGCCGTGATTCAATAACAAAATAATTTACTTAAATCGCCATTATTTCGTATGGTTTTATGTTTTCGTATGATAAGGGTTTTGTCTGGTAAAATGAAGTGCGACATGAGATTTTCATTCTTTTGAAAGACATAAAGTATGTTTTCAGTTTGTACACCACGCCCGCTATATTTCTGTGAGATTTGCATTTGAGAAAATTTAAATGAATATATATATTTATTTATTTTTCAATTTGGCATGTAAAATTAATCGGTGTCCAGTATCGTGCTTTTAGAATAAATACTATCATGCTCTTTTAGAAGAAAAACACACCAGAGAACGGTTGTGTTCTGAGATTCGGCTTCTAATCGATTACAAAATCGGAAAATATTTAAGCCACGCCCACTCCAAGCCGATACTGGATACAATAGGAATGTAAAGAATTACTTCCCTTCACTTTTGATTTTGAGTGATTTATTTTTGGTATTTCTTACGTTTGGACTAAATACTTTTCAAATATGCATTCCAAAACTGCTCAAGTAGAAGGCACTTTTCTATATACACCCCATCTTAATTTGATCTTATATCCTTAACAAAATTATTTTTTGATACCACGGACAAGCAATTATTTATTATCCTTGTCTTATGCCTTCTTAAGTAAAATATTTTTCTTTATTAAGAAATGCAACTCTTACAATGTTAGCTCTGTAATCGGCATGTTTTCACTAGCAAATATTGAGAAGAAAGTTATTTTTTCATTGTTGGATGAACTACAAATGATTCAAGCATTATTTTTCTTGAATAAGAGGGAAAAACAAAAAAATTGAAAAATAACAATATGCAAATAAATTTATTGAGGCCATTGTAAACTGGAAAAAATAACTTTTTAGTTAATTTCTTCTATCAGAAAGTTATCCGAGAGTTTGCTTTTAACAGAATATCTACTTTTATCTCCAAGGAAAGAAAACCCCCTTAGAAACCTCAGTCGAGTTTCTTCCCGCGGTATATTTTTATTTAGACTTTTTACATCACTTTTCGCATGTGAATTAAGGGGGCGCAAGTGCATTTTGTCCATCACATGTGGGACCAAATTCGTTAAATGCAACTCTGGAACTTTAATGACATCACTAAATTTCTTTGGCCGTCTTTGTTCACATCATTTTTAAAATTTTTGGCAAATTTTTCGCCTTGATATCGCCACTTCAAAATCAACAAACCAATTTTTACTGTAATAATACGAGGACCTTTTGTGTTTTTGTACCTCCTTTCGCAGATTTTGGTTCCTCCTCTGGACCGTGACATCACGAATGACGAAAATTTATTCTCCTTACAAGCTGTCAAGCAGATAACTTTTTGATTGGTTGCGGCCTTGAGTACCCAAACTTATATTAAAGAATCTTGGTTGGAATTAAAGACCACTTGCCGAATCATCATTTGTCAACTTTTTTATTGGTTGTTTTCGTTGTTGAGGGCGCAAGCTTATATTAAAGAACCTTTCAATCCCCATCAATCTTATTGTTTACAACCAAATTATTGCACTGGCCTTTTTGTATGTCTTCCCTGCGTGCGGTTCAGCAATGTATGCTCTTCGTTACGTGCAAAATGAAGAAATTCATAATGATCTCAAAGTCCCTAGCGTTGCAGAGCAGAAAGGACTATCACTCGAACAATTCTACCGAAATTTTCCCCTGATCATGACACAAGGGTACATTGTCTAAAAGTTTTTCTAGGCACTATACTACCGCTTTCATATACGGGGCTTACCATTAAAGTATAGATTTTTGTAGACACTCATACAATTTGGAATTGGGTGATTCGATCTGCCGTAAAACTCACTCAAACTACAAGTAAACTGCAATTTCAAAAATTCGTAAACTGCTACCATAAGAAGCAGTTTACCGTTATAATACCAATTAAATAACTACTATAATGTACCAAGTTGATTGCAATCATACGAAATTTTTCTCAAAAAAGTATATTCTATAAATTTATATATGGTAGATAAATAAACATATCATTTAAAGAAAATATATGAAAATTTTGCAACTGAGATGAATGTACCATGTTACTAAAGGTCCGTCTATGAAAACGTTTGAACCATTTTTAACACTTTACAACATAGTTGAAAAGTGTTTATGATTTTGTTCATTCATTCATTCTGTCTGTCTGTCCATTAGCACGATAACTGCCGTAAAAACGACTTTATCAAAATGAAATTTTAGTATGTTGTTCAGACGGTCTGTGGGACCTAAGGAATATAAATGAATAATATCACTCAATTAGTTTTGGATTGAACCCGGGTTGAAAAAATGAAATACATTGAACTCAATTGGACCTAATTTTTCAAACATTTTTTAAGCGGATTTAAAATTCACAAATTGCTTCGAAAATTTTAGGAAATATTTAATTATCCCATAAAATATATAAAAAAATATTTCAGCAAAATATATTCAGTAGTTTTTTAAATAAAAATTAAAATAATAAGTACACCTTTTATACGAAGCGATCACGTGACCCACTTCAATATAAGATATGACATCTATGTTGTGTCAAAATCGTGATTTCTACAGTTCTTCTTCATTCATATTTAGTGTTGTATCCGTCCTAAATCCGCTTTATTTTTGCTTAAATTCTGTGCATTTACATTATAAAACAACGCAATTACAATATATTTGAGTTTAAATAATAATCCAACTTTGATTATTTCTTCAACAAAGCCTACTTTTCACTTATGGAAAATGTAAACAGCAAAATATGTAGAATTAGTTGTATAGGAATTGCTGCATTTCTTTAACGCAAAATTATTTAGCCCATGGCGTCTGCAATATAGCTGATATGAATGAAATAGTCATTAATTTTACAGTGAGAAGGACGGTTTTTTCGATGAAGTTTTAAGCATAGAGTTCAATTACTTGCGTCTCCATGGTCCTAAGTTTTTAAATAAAATAAATTATTATAGTATCGTGATGAATGAAATGAATGGAAATATGTTTATGAATGAGATGTTGCTTTTATAGAGAGAGGGCCAGGCGTGTAATATTTCGATGACGTCATTTGAATAAATTTCATTTGTTTTCGATGAAGTTATCAAATACAATAAATCATTGTAGTATTGTAATAATTTTAAAAATATTACAGAGGAGTGTATCGCACTTTAGAGATGTTTAATCCAGGCAATTTATAATTCAATGCCTTCATTTGAATGAAGTTCATTTTTTTCGATGAAGTTTTAAGTTTTCAAATATAATAAATTAATGTAGCATTGTGATAATTTTAAAAATATTACCGAGGAATGTATCGCATTTTAGAGATGTTTTAATAAAATTGCATTGAAGTTGGAAAGTGTTTCATAATCAATGCTTTATGCACGATTGATCATCCTTGTTTCTTCGTATAAACCGACGCGTCTCTCGTCCCGAAACATTGGTAACTTCTCAAATCGGAGAAAGATTAACCATATTGATTCATTTTTTCAAAATTTATTTCATTTGTATTTTGGGGTAGTAATGCATTGAAGTTAAAAAATTCCTATGGGTCTATCCACTGTTGCACGTTCACCTTCGTGCTAAATTGCAAGTTGTTCATTTTCACATACACACATATTATATATATATATATATATATATAAATATAAATTAGTAAATCCAATGTTAGAATGTATGTAGTAACTCATAAAACACTATTCCAAAATTTTCTACAAAATACAAAGAAATATAAGAAATTAAGGCATAAAGAGGAAATAATAAAGCGTAATGCAGGTCATAAAGACAAAGACAATCAACAAATTTCAAAAATGAGGAATGAAAATAGGAAAACTAAAAAATCAAGCAAAAAAGCTTGCACATGGAAGAACTTTAGGCTTAAGATAAGTTCATTTCGAAAAAATTCTCTTCAAGTCCATATATCCCTTCGAAATGAACACAAAAATGCTTGTTTCTGAAACACAAGATAGATTTTATCTATAAACTTGTGTTATATGGACGACAAGCATATAGATTGGAACAATAAAGGAAACATAAATACCTCAAAACACACCTCATCAGCGCAACCATGACGAGCAAAATATGACTAGACCAATGTTGCCATATGCCAAAATGAAAAGATGTGATTTGCTGTTGCCAAAGAGAGTAATAAAAACTGTACTGCGCAAAAGCAATAAAATGAGTTATTCAACAGTTAAAGCTTCAAGATAAAAAGATGAAAATATAATTTCAAGAAAATGAAGAAGTACGGCTAAAATAAAATAATAAGGGGAGAATATGAGAATTTTAGGCTAATCGAAACTTATTAACTATACTATTTACTAAATATGCAGGATATTGATACATTTTACTGGTAATTTTGAGGTTATTAATGTGCAAAGCATGAAATTTTTTATCTGATAATCTATAAATTCTAAAAAGTTGATTAAGTATAATATTTCTAAACAATTGAATCGAGTTGCAGGAATTAAAAGGTAATAATTTATTAATATTAAATTTAAAAAAATCTGTTTTATCATATAAATTAGTAACTATCCCATGAGCAGGTTCTATAATATATATATATATATATATATATATATATATATATATATATATATATATATATATATATATATATATATATATTATATATATATATATATATGTATTATATATATATATATTATTATATATATATATATATTATATATATATTATTATATATATATATATATATATATATTATATATATATATATATATATATATATATATATATATATATATATATATATATATATATATATATATATATATATATATATATATATATATATATATATTAGATATAATCTATCTATTTCTTCAGAAACATACATGTTTTGTGTCTGCTTCGTAAAATACTTGGACTTGCGAACGAATTTTACGAAGTGAACATTTTCATTTGTTTAGGCTTTGCCCTTTTCCCACGTGTATAGCGATATAGCTTGCTTTATTAAGTTTTTCTTTTTTCGTTTCCATACCTTTGAATTTTGTTGATTTTCTGTAACTTGATAGCTTGTGTTTTGTATTTTTTATCCATTTGATTGATGATTTGCTATATTATATTTTATTCTGTGGGTGTTTTAGAAAGTTAGGTTTATCGTGTTACATCTTCTTACTTTTCGTTCATTGGATTTTCAAACTACTATTATTATATATATATATATATATATATATATATATATAGAGTGTCTCAAAGATTGAAACACGCTTTAATTCTATACCTGTTGGAGATAAGTGGGCACTGTGTATTGCAAAAATGTTGAAAGTAAGGTAGGAAACAAGACTACGTTAATAAGACTACGTTAATAATTCCTCTCATTCATTTTCAAAAAGTTAGACTTTTTAAATTTTTATACAACCTCCTTAGACAAATTTGGTCGATCAAAAAATTTTTATTTTTAATGCAACAAGATCGTTAAAAAAACTGCATACCTGTATCTTTAAAATTGAGTAAAAATTATATAACTACATATAACGTGAGATACCACTAATATTAACCTATAAGATGTTTTAAATACCAAAGTATTCTAGCATACAAATAGCATTTGAAAAATTGTGATACCCAATTTAGCGAAGTTAACTGAAATATTTAAAGTAGAACTAGAAGAGGAGAAATTTAGCACCCAAAACCAAACAACAGAATTCCACTGATTACTAGATAAATATCATGGAAATGCATCTCAGCTAAAAGAAATCAGAGAAGCAGTCTGAATGAATTATAAATAATTTAATAAAGAGAATGAATAACAATGGATAAAAGGTAATGAAATTATAAAATCATCAGCAGGCATATACAAAACATTTACCTTCCAATATTACTTTTCATTGAATGGCCGTGTTACTTTGAACGAAATGGAAATTTTACACCTCTGAGTACTATAAAACAATGAATATTGGAGAAGGTAAGAGAAATTTCTAAAAATAAAATAAACCTATTTAATATAAACCCAGATAAAATAAACCTATTTAATAAAATAAACTTATGCAGATAACTACCATACATTTGCCACACATGAAGTAAAAAGACTGTGCTGCCATTCATAAAGATTAAAATCAAATAATAAAACAGTGTTGCCAATCTTGAATATAAGAAAAAAGAAAATCCTATTAAAAGCAAAAGTAGGGAAAACACTAGATATACAGCATTTAAAATACAACAAAAGCCAAGTAGATACATGTAGAAAATAATTAATTAATCCCATAAATTGTAAAACATTGGCATTAATAAATACTAATGAGTGTAGTGTAAGGTATGTGAAGTGAAAAGTTGATAATATTAAGAATAAAAGCCAAAAGTAGCAGATAGTTAATTATAGGCGGCTGGTGGTGAAAATTATCACAATTAAGATATGCACAGTTACCTTACACCTTTCTGGTAGGTCGGACGGTCTGGGTCTCAACGACAACTATGATATGCCAAATGAAAAAGATTCAATGCTGAGTTATCCAAATAATTTACTAAACTATTTACCAAATACAGTAAGTAATAATTATTTTGTAGTTTGAATAATCCTGTTAATATGTAATTTATGAAATTCTTTATTAGATAATCTATAAATTCGAAATAACTGATTGATAAGGAAATTACGAAATAATTGAAACGAATTATAAGAAGTATGTACCAATCATTTATTTATATTAAAACTATAATAGTATCTAAATTATTAAGTATCTCATTAAAAAAGTGAATACCTTGGTTTAAATCCAGGAAATTAGAATCATTATTACCAATGAAGGCTTAATTCGGTAACAGTTTCAGATTAATCGGATAGAAATCTGTTTGGATATTATTGTTTAGTTCCGAATCAGATGAAAATAATTCGTAAACACAATCTATTTCGATCTGTCCTTGAAAACTGTCATAAACACAATAGCAATGCAAGTCACAAGCGAACAGTAGCGTAGCTAGGGGGTGTCATAACACCTCCCCACCGGAACTCATTGAATTTCGGTAGAAATGATACTAGTAGAAGAAATAGGAAACAAACTGTTTTTTTACCCCACCCTGTAATTTTCATTCTTGCAGACGTTAGAATACAAAAAACAGGTTTATTTATTGTAGTTGGTTTAGTTAAATGAAGTTTCGTTTTCTGTAGGCATTCCAATATAATTAACCATAGTCACCGTTATCCAAATGCATGTCCAATTCCTCCCACTTCATTGTTAAAAAGTGAAAATCATTACACATTCTCAAAAAGTGGTTAAGTGTTGCCTACTACCGGTAATAGCACGAATAAGATTTAAATTATTGGATACGAAGTATCTTTTGAAATGAAATGAAAGATATATGAAAAAACATCCATGAATGAATATGAAATAACATAACCATGAATGAATGAATATGAAAAAACATCCTTGTTGCCCGTATTAAGTTGTTGAAAATATGTCTAACAGAGTCGTTTTATTCTGTTTAAATCTCCATAATCTTGACAAAGATATTGAGTAAATAGTGGATGTGGCCTGCGTTTTATTCGCACTAACAAATTAAAAAAATATTATGTCTTAAAAGTGCAGTTTAATACTAATTCATTGCGATATTCTCATCTATTAGCTTAAAGCGGAAATTCATGTTGGAAACAAATTGGACAAAACAGAATTATATTTGAAAGTTTAAAATTCAAATTGAGTGATATATGATAAAAAAGGAGTGTTCTCCAGAAATATTTGATTAGCAATTCAGTGGAAGTGGCTTACGTGTGTGCTTGATACCTTATATTATAGTAGAATTATTTATTCGCAATGTTAAAGATTGCACTTCATCAATGTATGAGGCACGGAAAACGGAGCATTGTCTCATAAAAATATTTTAGGACAATAATAACAATTCCTAAATAATTGTGAGGTAGGCGTGGCTTAGTGCGCCCTATTTGGATAAATGTGCTTCCACTGCCGATACCGGGGGACTCGTCAAAGGCTTAGAGATGTGCCTACATTTTAAAAATATTAGTTCTAAATTCTAAACGTACACAAAATTTAAAATAATCATTAAAACTCTGAGTAATTGGAAACTTCTTCCGTAACGCCTTGGTTTAATAACTAAATAATTTACTTAAATCACAATTTTTCGTATGGTTTAATGTTTTCGTATGATAATGGTTTTGTATAGTAAAATGAAGTGCGACATGAGATTTTCAGTCTTTTAAAAGACATAAAGTATGTTTTCAGTATGTAAACCTCTCCTACTATATTTCTGTGAGATTTGCATTTGAGAAAATTTATATGAATATAATTATTTATTTCTTTTAATTTGGCATGAAAATTAATCCGTGCCCAATATCGTGCTTTCAGAATATATACTATCATGCTCTTTTAAAAGAAAAACATAACAGAGAATGGTTGTGTTATGAGATTCGGCTTCTAATCGATTACAAAATCAGAAATATTTAAGCCACGCCCACTCCTAACCGATACTGGATACAATAAGAACGTAAAGGAATTACTTCACTTCACTTCTGACTTTGATTAATTTTTGGTATATCATACGTTTGGACTAAATACTTTTCAAATATGTATTCCAAAACTGCTCAAGTAGAAGGCACTTTTCTATATACTCCGCATCTTATTTAGATTTTATATCCGTAACAAAATTATTTTTTATTACCACTGACCAATTATTTATTTTCCTGGTCTTATACCGTCTTAAGTAAAATATTTTTCTTTATTAAGAAATTATACTTAAATCGCCATTATTTCGTAAGGTTTAATGTTTTCGTATGATAATGGTTTTGAATGGTCAAATGAAGTACGCCAAGAAATTTTCAGTAAAAGATATAAAGTAAGTTTTCAGTATGTAAACTACGCCCGCTATATTTCTGTGAGATTTGCATTTGAGAAAATTAAAATGAATATATTTATTTATTTATTTCTAATTTGGCATGTAAATTTAATCGGTGCCCAGTATCGTGCTTTCAGAATAAATACTATCATGCTCTTTTAGAAGAGAACATACCAGAGAACTGTTGTGTTCTGAGATTCGGCTTCTAATTGAGTACAAAATCAGAAAAATATTTAGGCCAAGCCCACTTCAAGCCGCTAGTTGATACAATAAGAACTTAAATATACAGTAAGTTCTGTGAAGATCCGACAGGAAGTGGTAGTTCAGTGGTTAGAATGCGAGAATAGAAAACACGCGGATTCACTTCCGATAGCACTCTTCAACCTTCATCAGTTGAGTATCCCTGTCTTCTTTCGGAAATACACCCACAATTACCAAAAAGTAATTCCTCAATTGAAAATAGAGTATTTATGAAAAGCGCTCCCATTGCAGATGCCACCGTCCGTGGACCAGTTTCACGATTATTATAAGCTCGTCAACATGGAATGAGCAATATCTGCAATGGCAGCAAGAAACTTGCTACAAGTCACACCTTTTGTGAACTTCTATGCGTATATCGTACGTATAGTGTCGTGCGTATCGTGCGTATAGTATCGTACGTTGTCAGGGTTTTTTTGGGACCTGCTCGTCAGGCCCTGTTTTTCTCTCTTCTAGAACTTGTATAAATTTCATTTAATTCTGATAGGTTAGCTCTGGATCTCCCTCCCTGTTGGCTCCTCCCTCTGTCCCGCCCCTCTGCTGCACTACAACGCGCTCATCGTCTCAAGCCTGAGTTCCACGGAACTCACCCCGTTTTCCAAATTCTCCTTTTCTTCTTGGAGTTATTTCTCCTTTTCCAAATTAAGCGACACAGAAACCCAATTGGGACTTGTCTCAATTCGGAATCATGTGCTCAGCTACGATCCACTGGATCCCTACCATATTTAAAAGTCTTTATTATGATTCTCAAACCACTTCTTATGATCGGAGGTTAAAGCAAGCTTTCTAGCTTTGCTAGGCACTCCTATAACCTACCTTGAGACCTTGAGAATAAGAACTTAAAGGTATTACTTCCCTTCACTTCTGATTTACTGTGATTTATTTTTGGTATATCTTACGTTCGGACTAAATACATTACAAATATGTATTCCACAACTGCTCAAGTAGTTTGTACCTTAAATACCTCCATTACATATATGATTTATATCAATACTTTCATCTTAATGTGTTGTAAAAAATTTATTCACCCCTCTTTACTACATGTAATTCTTATTCAATTCCTTAACTTTTATATGGAACAGGGAAAAAGGGATATTTTATACTAATTTAGTACTTGTTTTATTTATAATGTTTTCTTATCATGTTTTTTGGGAGCTAGAAAAGGCTTAGCTCATCGTGCAAAACAGTGTTTCTGTTTTGCAACTTTTCATCTTTAAGCACATTTCTTGCATTTACACCATGTATGTTTATGCAGGGAACAAGGGGCTTAGTATCTTAAGTACCTGCATTACATATATGATTTATATCAATACTATCATCCTAATGTGTTGTAAAAAATTTATTCACACCTCTTTACCACATGTAATTCTTATTCCGTTCCTCAACTTTTATATGGACAGGGAAAAAGGGGTATGTAGTACCTGTACAATTTAGTACCTGTTTCATTATAATGTTTTCTTATCATGTTTTTTTTAATATTCAAAGGCTTGTCGCATAGTATTTTGATGTCACATTTACATTTCAGTCCATCTTCCTTTCACTTATGATATACAGAACATTTTCTATTCATGACCAATCTCAGGTATATATAATACAAGTAAAATAAAAATTCTTCAATTATATATATATATATATATATATATATATATACACACACACACACACATACACACACATATATATACACACACACACACACACACACACACACACACATATATATATATATATATATATATATATTAGATAATGTTTTATATGTTTTACAAATTATATCTAAAATATCTTTGGATTTTTATAAACTATTTTTATTTATTATTCTTTCATTAGCATGTAATTTGGCAAATATGCAATGCTTTACTTCTTCCTATTTATAAATCGTTTGGTCAGTGTTTCAATTTGGTTTCATACGTGGCTATCTTATATTTTAAGTTATGGTTATATGTGTTATAATTTATCTGTAATCTTTCATTGGAATTTCATATAATATTTTTATTATATATATATATATATATATATATATATGTGTGTGTGTGTGTGTGTGTGTGTGTGTGTAATTTACATATAGGTCATTTTCTGTAAGCGTTGAAAAAGCAGCGTGGTCAATTGTGTGTAATTACCATTTAATTACTTTAAAAGAAAAGAAATCTAACCTTTACTTATTGCTTAGCGGTTTCCTGACAATTAAATAACAACAAAAAGAATTAGTAACATTATTTTATTTTATCCTATATTTTAATTGCATTTTATTGAAAATTAATAAGTGTGGTCAATAACCAGAATTCATTATTAATTTTTTTTCTCAATTATAAATATTTTCACTTCACTTTCATTCGGGGTTCATGAGTGGTGGTGCAAGGTTGTCCTAGTGCTCCGCTCCTGCTCACCACGTGTTACACTTGTCCGCACATGTTTGTACTGCCTTGAGCGTGCATCATGGCTGAGGGTGTAAAGACATCTATTGCTATTGCATCTACTTCTAATGCTAACACATCGACTTCTAACTGGTCTGATATCATGGAGGAACATGACAAGCTCAACAGCAACAACGAAAAAGACATCTTAGATGAATCCAGAGAGACTACTTCGTTCAAGGAGAAATTCGAGCAATACCTGGTTGGCAAACCGAACTCAAGCTGCCCAAGAGACAGGCTGATCCGCTCTCACTTCGAAGCCTACGACTTTGTTATCTGGAAATTGGAGACTGACCTTGAGGAAAAAGACATCGAGTACAGTAAAGCCATACAGCTGAAAAGGATACTCACAGGTAGTATGTCTGATGCTTCCTTGTTACTCAGCCAACCCACCCTAGCTAATCTTGAAAGTCTAATTTGCACAGAGTGCATTGATATAATGATAGATGAAGTCGGTAAAAAAAAAGCCTGAAGAGGAGTATTATCAGAACTTTAAACATAACT
Organism: Amaurobius ferox; assembly: GCA_951213105.1. Classification (NCBI taxonomy): domain Eukaryota; kingdom Metazoa; phylum Arthropoda; class Arachnida; order Araneae; family Amaurobiidae; genus Amaurobius; species Amaurobius ferox. The sequence goes on along the minus strand of OX578155.1, from coordinate 58,792,631 downwards.
CATTCAACAAAATTGAAGGTTTTAAAACTCAGGGCCCCTGTAAAAGACCCAAAAAAGATGTTAGTCCTCCTAGCGACTCCCCAAATCAGACTGTCCCTCTCTCAAATAAATTTCAAACTCTTAACGTGGACTCAGTCGAAATGGCTGATGATCCCCCCCCCCCCCGTTAAAGAAAGAGTCTCGTCATTCTACGTGGACTCCTCAAGTGATTGGGGAGCCCTCATAGATGAACTAAACCTTATTCTCGATACTAAAATTCAGGGCTTTCTCGCGGGAAGAGTGATTAGGCTTACTCCTGGGTCCGTTGAGGACTTCAGGAAGATGCAGAGTCACTTGACCCAAAAGAAAATCCCTTTCAGCTCACTTAATCTCAAGAAAGACCGCCCTAAAAAAATAGTTATTAGAGGCCTCCCTGCAAATACTAATATTGAAAGCATAAAATTGTCCCTTTTAAATAAAGGTTTTCAGATTGATCGCATTTCCCAGCTGCGTGGTAGGCGCGATAGAGCTCTCCTCCCCATTTTTCTGGTTGGCCTCGTGCCAACCGAGAACTGGGCCAAAATTTACGAAGTCGGAAGCATACTTTGTATGCAAGTTCAAGTTAAGACCTTCATATCCCGCGGGATAAAAATGTGTTATAATTGTCAGGGATTTAATCACCACTCTGACCAGTGTTCTCTTCCCTCCCGTTGCCTTAAATGTGGTGAAAACCATCAGACCAGAGACTGTGAAAAAACCCTTGAGACCCCGGCTAAATGTGCCAACTATAGTGGTAACCACCCTGCTAACTATCGTAGCTGTCCTCAAAATCCCTGGAACCGTAAAAAGTTCCAGGACTCTAATATTAATAAACCTAAAAATACCCCCCCCCCCTCCTGTTATCTTAAATAACGAAAACTTCCCAGCTCTTCCTAATCAAAATGTCAGCTCCGCCCAGGCTACGCAGGTGAGTACCGAGACGGATTCAGGAAAATCCGGAGAGTACTCATCCCACGCGCAGCCAGGTAAATCAAATCCCCAAAATACCAATCTTTTTATGCAACTTCTTGAGTTCTACAAAGAACTCAACAAAATTTTCGACCTCAGTAATGTTCAAAACTTACTTAACCAAGTTCTTAAAATTTTTAAATCGGATGAATCTCCTGTAGAGCAACTTTTTCAAATCGTAACTATGCTTGCTAAACATAAACTTCCTAGCACCCCCCAAAATTAGTTAAAGTTTCTTTTCTTTTTTTGTGGCTGTGTAAATTGGAACCATTAGTTTACTACCTGCATCACCGGCGTATCGCCCTTCTAGCCAACTGCTCATGTTTCTCCAGCTGATTTTCTATTGGCTGCTGGAAATCCCGCCCACCTGGGAAGGAACTTCATGACTCCCACTCGACAATCAAGTAGATGAACAAGTCACAGACAAGAGCTTTCAGATCGAAGATTAAAGCAACTCTGATTGCTAGGAGCTTCAAGTGTGGCATAATTCGACTTTATAGTCCGAAAATATTTGTAAATCAACGGAAAATGATTCTCTCTTTCGCAATTATATAACAACGTTTTTATTCGGATATTTCCATAACAAGAAAAACTCAGAAACTTGCATTGAAAGCCAACTATTTCATGTTATTTTGTATATTCGTATAATTATGCATTGGGATTGTGTGTTAAATGGTATGAAATATTTTATTATGGAATTTTCAATAAAATTATTTGAAAGTGATATCACAGAACGGAGCGTTTATGTTGCGAATGTCGTTAAGAAATTTCGTTTCCAGTCATGACCGTTTTCATTATGGAACAGAAATGATTTTGAAGGTGGCATTTAGACAGTCAAAACTAGTTTTAATATATGCATGAGACTAAGTATTCGTATAGAAAGTAAAAATTCGTTTGTATTATGTACCGGAAATATTTTGGAATTTAAATACTTCATAAAATACAAGTACTTTAGCTGAAGCAAAAGCGTTTTGACAACAACCCAAAAAAATCTATAACGCTGTTCTTAAAATATGAGCAGCAAATTGAAAATAATAAAGCGATCCATGCCAAACGGGAAAGGTTGGCTTAACACTTAAGTCCTTATTACACGACAGCAATTTGGTAACATACCGTTCGCACAACAGCTTTGGAACGTTTGTAATGTCACTCCACGCAGCACAGAACGAACGTGACGTCACTTCACTCAACAAGTAGGGGAAGCTTTTCCCCCTTGCATTAGCTTCGTAATTTCCACATAGGAATACCGTTTTAGAGTTCTCATACTGCAAAGTTCGCTTTTAACATCCCAAAGGTTCCGATTGGATTGAATAATGGTGTTATTACACAGGGTAATTTTTATTACAGAACTTCGCCAATTCCGCCCGTCAATCATACTTTAGGCTCCTCCTCTTTAACAGGTCCATTTTCTCTAATGTCGATGATTTCATTCCAGAAACCATTCATCAGTGTGTTTTTCGTATAATATAAATCTTTTATATCTCAAAAAAGTCTGTAATTTGGTAAAAATTATTTTCTCTTTTCCCATCTGCATTTCCAGATTTTAGCAATTCCGCCCGGTAATGATACTATAGGTCCCCGCCTTTTTAACGTCCCCCTCCTCTTTAACGTTGTCGATTTCATTCCAAGAAACATTCTTTAGTGTTTTTTGCGATTATTTGGATCTTTTATATTTCACAGATGTCTGTAATTTGGTAAAAGTTCTATTATTATTTTTCCATCTCCAGATTTTATCAATTCCGCCCGGCAATGATACTCTAGGTCCCCACCTTTTATGGAAAAATAATATATCCAGACTTTATTAATTCCGCCCGAAAATGATACCCTAGGCTCCCCGCCTCTTTAATGCCGCTGATTTCATTCTGAGAAACATTAGTATTTTTTGAGTATATTGAATCCCTTATATTTCACAGATGTCTATAATTTGGTAAAAGTTCTATTATTATTTTTCCATCTCCAGACTTTAGCAATTCCGCCCGGCAATGATACTTTAGGTCCCCGCCTTTTTAACGCCCCCCTCCTCTTTAATGTCGCCGATTTCATTCCAAGAAACATTCTTTAGTATTTTTTGCGTATAATTTGGATCTTTTATATTTCACAGATGTCTGTAATTTGGTAAAAGTTCTATTATTATTTTTCCATCTCCAGATTTTATCAATTCCGCCCGGCAATGATACTCTAGGTCCCCACCTTTTATGGAAAAATAATATATCCAGACTTTATTAATTCCGCCCGGAAATGATACCCTAGGCTCCCCGCCTCTTTAATGCCGCTGATTTCATTCTGAGAAACATTAGTATTTTTTGGGTATATTGAATCCCTTTTATTTCACAGATGTCTATAATTTGGTAAAAGTTCTATTATTATTTTTCCATCTCCAGACTTTAGCAATTCCGCCCGGCAATGATACTTTAGGTCCCCGCCTTTTTAACGCCCCCCTCCTCTTTAATGTCGCCGATTTCATTCCAAGAAACATTCTTTAGTATTTTTTGCGTATAATTTGGATCTTTTATATTTCACAGATGTCTGTAATTTGGTAAAAGTTCTATTATTATTTTTCCATCTCCAGATTTTATCAATTCCGCCCGGCAATGATACTCTAGGTCCCCACCTTTTATGGAAAAATAATATATCCAGACTCTATTAATTCCGCCCGGAAATGATACCCTAGGCTCCCCGCCTCTTTAATGCCGCTGATTTCATTCTGAGAAACATTAGTATTTTTTGGGTATATTGAATCCCTTTTATTTCACAGATGTCTATAATTTGGTAAAAGTTCTATTATTATTTTTCCATCTCCAGACTTTAGCAATTCCGCCCGGCAATGATACTTTAGGTCCCCGCCTTTTTAACGCCCCCCTCCTCTTTAATGTCGCCGATTTCATTCCAAGAAACATTCTTTAGTATTTTTTGCGTATAATTTGGATCTTTTATATTTCACAGATGTCTGTAATTTGGTAAAAGTTCTATTATTATTTTTCCATCTCCAAACTTCAGCATTTCCGCTCGGCAATAATACTTTAAGCCCCTCCTTTCTAACAGGTCCTGTCAAATGCCAACGATTTCAGAAAACATTCTTTAGTGTGTGTTTTTCATATAATTTGGCTCTTTTATATCCCACAGGTGTTTGTAATTTAGTAGAAGTTCTATTATTTTTTCCATCTCGAGATTCTAATTCATTCCAAAGCAGTGTATCTTGGTCGCCATTAAAACACGTGACCTGTGACGTTCGGATTTACGTACTTCTGATTGGTCGACTTTCGCACAACCTTTTCCTCAACCACAACATTTTAGGTTTGAACCTAAAATGTTGAGGCTAGATTTGTTGAATGCACTGTCTTCCGAACGGTTTTGTTGTGACAAATACTGTCGTGTAATAAGGACTTTAACTATCGCCATCTGGCTACTGTTGACGAGATGTTAAAAGGAGAAGTAGCAGTACAGGGGTATTCCCTTCGGGTAAAATTCCTTCGTGATGGGCTTTGGTTTGATTTCGCGCAATGCATCTTGGGTGATGGAAAGAGATTCCTTGTCAAGGAGGGGAAAATGGGTTATTCCTTTCGCAAGTCAATGTGTTTGTGTGTTGTAATTCCACGTGGGTCGACTTTATTACAATTTTAAGTTGTTAATTTAATATTTTTGTCACTTCATTTACATGGTTGACATGTATTTAATTGTGCATTACAATTCTGCGCTGTGTACATTTAATTTTCCGATTGCGATTGTCTTACGACCTATTTGCGACCTATTTGCTGAGTTTTTTGCAAACACAAAAGGTACGTGAATTATTTCGATCCTAAAGGTATTTAATGTATTGTTTTAATTAGTATGCATACGTAATCGCAATAAACACCTTTAGAAATAAATGATCTTGTCGTTTAGGATTCTTATCATGATTATATTTACTTATTTGTATACTTAGAACTTTTAATTTTACTAATCTTAAGCCAATTGAAAAGCTTGACATAAGCCAGTTGATTAGCTTGTTTGAGATAGAATTATTTTTAATTTTCTGTCTGTTCAGGCTGATTTGCTGGATGTGTTGAAGCAGATAACATTAGAAATAAAATACATTTAAATTATTTATACTGTGATTTTCTTTTTATGTAAATGTGTTTATATAATAAATATGTGTAAATAAAAATTGTTTGATTAAATTTTGCTTAGCTTTACTCATGTTCCATTATTTTCTTTCTCTTAAATTATTTTTATAGGACATTTTTTTCTTGGTAGGAACCGTTATTGATTTTACAATTATTACAGGATTTTTTTTCTTCTTAATTTCTGTAGTTTAAGTTACACTTTTGCTGAAAGAGTTTATCTGAAAGAAATATGTGAAATATAGAAGAGTTTCATTCTTAAAAACATTTCATCTGCAACTTATATATTAAAACTTATATATTATAACTGCTGCATTATTAAAATTAACAAAAAGAACGCTTCTATGAAGAGTATAAAATATGTCTGTGAAATGAAATCTGAGAATAAAATATATCTGTAGAGCGAAAATAATATTTAGTATGAAAAAAATTGCGGAACTTCTTACTCTTTATTTGTTTTATCTTATCATGTCAAAGGTAAGTGCATTTATAATTTCTATTTTATTAATATTACATATAAGAGTGCACTTGAATTTGAGTGTAAAAGTTTTTTGTAAGATCATGCATGCAAAATAATATTCTTATTTTAAGTATAATTAGATATGAAATAAAATATAATTTTATTTTACCGTAATATCTTTTAATGATAACGAAAAAATATCTTAAATTGAAAAAAAAATTATACAAGGACAAAGCATGCAAATTTAAATTCTTATTTTGAATGTAATTGGAGGTAAAAAAAAGCATTAAAATTTTTTTATTTAGCTTTAAAAAATCTTTATGTAAATGAAAATATGTTTTCCATTTAAATTGCATCACTTATCATACGATTATCAAATCAAAGTATCATACGATTATCAAATCAAAGTAAGTTACTGAAAATTAGTCTTCGTTGTAGAAATGGCCAAAGTTTGATGATCATCTAAACTAAAATATATTGTAATTGTTTTGTTTCAGTATGTAGATGTACAGAATTTAAGCAAAAATAAAGCCGTTTTAGGACGGATACAACACTAAATATGAATTAAAAAGAACTTTAAAAATCACGATTTTGACACAAGATATATGCTATATTTTATTTTGAAGTGGGTCAGTTGATCTCTTCTTATAAAAGGTTTAATTATTATTTTAAGTTTTATTTAAAAAACTACTGAATATATTTTGCTGAAATTTTTTTTATATATTTTATGGGATAATTTGAATATTTCCTAAAACTTTCGGAGCAATTTGTGAATTTTAAATTTGCTAAAAAATGTTTGAAGAATTAGGCCCCATAGGGTTCAATCCATTTCATTTTTTCAACTCGGTTTCAATCTAAAACTAATTGGTTGATATTACTCATTTATATTCCCATATGTCCCACAGACCGTCTGAACAACATACTAAAATTTCATTCTGATAAAGTCTAAGATTTATGGCTGTTATCGTGCTAATGGACAGACAGACAGAATGAACAAAGTCATAAACAGTTTTCAACTATGTTGTAAAGTGTTAAAAAGAATTACGTACAAATTAAAGAAACGTGCTTAGTGATACTGCTCAATAAAATCGGTTGAAAAAAATCAGGTGAAATACCAATTTTCTATTAAATTTTAGAAACCGAAAAAGCCGAGTTCTGATTGGATGTTAGAGGAGTCGTGGGTTACCAGATTGATTAGGAAAACCGAATGGGATGGAATACAGGGAGATGCCCTATGTTTCGGCTTGTATGGAGAAGACGTGAAACACTGTGGGCGCAGGAGGGGGTGGGGGAGAACAGCGAACGACAGTGGTGATATTGGAGTCCCCATATATTGCGGAATCCTTGTACACTTTCTACTGAAAGAAGATAGATTTTACAGTGATATTTTAAAAAGAAATATAGCTTACTCAGCATTTCGGAATAATAATACTTACTGTGCATTTACAATTATTCAATATAAAAATATATATAAAATAATACAAAAATAGATGGCGAATGCAATTTTTATCCTTACATGAAATCGATAATAAATTAGGTTAATTGCGAATGTTCAAACTCAGATAACTGTAAAATAAATATTTTAGCGGTGGGGTCACAGCTCCGCCCCTTCCTCTATGGGAAGAATATTGCAGTAATTATTAAAAGTGATTCATATTGGAAAACGAAAGTTAGCACTCGATCTTCTCCTTTCCCGACTTCCTGGCCACGCCTATGATACAATTTGAGCTCGGCATTTTAACACATAGTTTAAAAAATATATTAAAATTATGCATATCCATAGAGGTAGTTGTATTATCGTGTTTTTGTTTTGAAGACCCTTCAGAAGCCTTTAGTGATCTAGAATGCTGAATCTTAGCACACTTATAGTACACCTAACAGAGCAGGGTTTTCAATTTACCCCCAGCCGTGGAGAATATAAGGACAGGGGCTATTCTCAAGATTGTGTGTTAAATGGTATGAAATATTTAATTATGGGATTTTCAATAAAATTAGTTAATTGATGATTTGTTAAATTTACAAACAAACACATTTAGTTCTTCCTTAAAATTGGCAAAAATTTAAAATATTACAATTACAGTATGAATAAAATACTTTGCTTCAAATGATTGAGAGATCAAAATTGTTCGTATAATATGGAAAAATATTTTATGTTATGAAGAAATTCAAAAAAAGTGCATGGTATGTAATTGTTTTTCAAATTCCAATAATTTAAAATTATATTCATGTTTTCTGATTTTGTTTTAAAATACTCAAATTAATTTCATATTGATAAAAAAATTAGTTTTTTCACAGATTGTAAAATATCTTAAAAAAAGAAGTTATTTACTTATTGATAAAAAAAAATTAGAATAAAATTTACATGTTAATGAAATGTGGGAAATTTTCCATAACGAAAAGGAAAACCCAATCAATCCCCTGCCTTCACTTATGAAATGGTATAAAAATTATTTTTTACCGATTATTATTTTATATATATATTCCTTAATTTTAGTAAATGAAGAGAAAAAAAGATTTAAGGGTATAATCATATTCCTGGAAATAATTTTAATTCATAATCAAATTAATTTTGCAAGGATAACTCAAATTTGTATATTTTGAGTAACAACATTAACATATGGCTTTAAAATATATCAAGTACAGGTTGCGGCAGAAAGAACGTTCTGATTTGGCAGAAGCGTTGCTTCGCTTATAGTAGGTACAGCAGTGGGCGTGGTAGAGGTACAGCAGTGGGCGTGGTAGAGGTACAGCAGTGGGCGTGGTCTCTTTTGACTTGTTTGCGCATGCCATTTTTAGTTACCGTCATGGTACAGTGTCTAGAACTAATAGTGTGCCGACCGCCTATACCTCCCAATGCTGGGAGATGTTCCTGAAAAGCCGCCTCCTCCAGACGGCGTTGGTCTCGAATAAGCGGTCTAAAGCGGAGGAGTTAACATTGAAACTAATGGGAATTTATTGCAAATGAAATGACTGATATCTTTCGAAATAACTGAAGAATTTGTGTGAAATTTGGTGTGATTATTGTAAGTGGTATACACAAAAAGTCATTTGATTTTCAGAGAGATTGAGCTAGGGATATATTCGTATTTTTAAAATTTTATTTAACTTGATCTGGTGTTCGTTCAAACCTTTGAGGTCCAAAATAATCAGGTTCATTTATCATAGTAACGTGAAATTCGTTCTGACGTTTCCTCTTGTGGTACATTTCAATTCTTTCGATTTTGAAGCTTATCGGGCTAGCCTGTCCTGGGTCCGCCATAGGACTTTACCTGGTTTTAGAAAATAACTCGAAAATCAGAGAACGTTGGAAATCTAAATTTAATATATCGTTTTCTTTTGGGGTGTATTTTAATTCTATCAATTTTGAACCATACCGGGTTAGCCCGTCTTAGGCCCGCCTTAGAAACTCACCCGTTTTCGCAGCATAACTCAAGAGCAGGTGTATCTAAAATTTCGAAGTTTAGAATATCCTTGCCATTTGCTGTATATTTTAACTTTTTGGATAAAAAATCTTATCGGACTAGCCCGTCCTGAGCCCAACAAAAGGAATATATCGTTTTTTGAGAATAACACTGTAGTTATGGCTTGGAGCGGAGAGCATCGTGCTTTTGTTGAAGAAGAGTTTGTTACGAACAGTGAATCTGTGATAACCACGCAACGGGTCTTCCTAGAGCTCCTCTACTACAGGCTGACTTATCAAGCATATTGAAGCCCATAGGGTTCCATACTATAGTTACAGAAATTATAAAATAAGTGTTTAAAATAAATACTTTATATAGAAAAATATGTTTAAATTAGAGTATTGTAGAATTTAGCTCAAACAAGTATGCTCCAGTGCCTGGTATCCAATTATTTATTAGCCATTGTTTTCCTCTTTTTTCGTTTCTAAGAAAGCGAAATAGCCTAAAACCCTTTCTTGAATGATTAGAGCAGTTCGGTGCAGGACAACCACCTATAATTATTTCAAGTATACTTCCTAAAGTGAAAATAGGAATAGAGCTAATGCTAATGGATTGCGCATCCAGCTACGGCGGGCTTCAATATGCTTGATAAGTCAGCTCGTATATAGAGGAGCCTTAGGTCTTCCTAAGGCTCCTCTATATAGTAGAGGAGCTCTAGGTTTTCCGAATACGCTTTTAGCTCGGACGTCATGATCCTGTTCCGGCTGCACAAACAATTCGTCGTTGGGTTTCAAATTTTAGACGAACAAGTTCGGCTTTAAAAAGACATAGTCCTGGCCGCCCTAGAAGCGTAACAAGACCGGAAGATGTGGCAGCTGCTAGAGATTCCATACTGCAGTCTCCCAAGCGATCTGCACGCAAACATGCAGCTGCATTAAACATGTCTAAACATTAAACATGGGGCTATCTCAAATCAAAAGTGTACCAACACTGACCAACAAATTTGCAAGCACTCAAGGCAGCAATTACGTAAGAAATCACGGCGATTCCACGGGACATGGTCCGCAGATCACTTAAAAGTTTCCAAAACAGACTTCAAAACTGCATCGACATTGATGGTCGCCATTTAACTGATGTACTTTTCAAAACTTAATGGATAACAATGGCATACTGTGTACTTCTCAAGTACAAAAGATTTCTTTATCTATCTTGCTTTGTATTTTTTTTATTGACGTTCCAAATAGGTACGCTCTTTTGCCGCACCCTGTACTATTCTCAGATTAAAAAATAAAGAAAATAAGACTTCTTTACACCGACCACTCTATAATCAAAAATGCAATTAGCAGATTAGATAAAAATAAAATTTAAGCTTTTTAAATTCAAAATTTATAAAACTAAATTTTTAATTTCACTTAAAATTTAACACAACTAAAAATACTAAATTGTATGAATTAAATATTTTGCTTTAAATGATTGGGGGGACAAACTTTTTAAGCAACGGCAATGTTTCAGAAAAAAAAAACAGCCATTCCAGTCTTTATTACTTTCCTTATATATAATAATGTATAAGGAAAGTATTGTGACGGGGTCGAACATTCGAATTCCAGTTTTTGACGGGAGAGCAAGTTTCAAGCATCCCTGATCACGACTCGAACATTTTTGAAGTGATGTCTGTGTGTGTGTGTGTCAGTGAGTCTGTGGAGACGATAACTAACGAACGAATGAACCGATTCGAACCAAATTCAGTATAAAATTACAATCCGTAAACACTGGAAGCCTATTATTTTTATACGCAATGGAATGTTCAGAACCCCCCTAAATTTTCGATTGAAATTTTGAAAAAAACGTCAAAAAATCAAAACCTCTAAAAAAGTTATGCAAATAGACATTTCTTATGTAATTTTTCATTAGAAAACGATTAACATGAATTTTAGAACGCTAACATGAACCGTTCTCGAGATATTGCACATTTAAAAATTTTTTTTCAAAAAGTCATATAAAATAAAAATATTTCCTATTGAGAAACATGTTCACTTTTTATACGTAATACCTTGCGATAAATTTGGTGACATCATTTTCATGGATCTAGCTCGTTCCATTCATGAAAAAAGATACTTTGAGTAATACTTTTTTATTTGAACGCCAATAGTCGTTTATCTGCTGTAAGAATAACTTATTTCTTAGTGCATAACGCTTGGTGAGATTTTGGCGACGAATTTGGCGGAATGTCGCTAACTTGGCGACTTTTTTGAAATGTTGCTAAATTAACGAAAATCTCGCCAAATGGATAAAAATGACGCTAAATCAATGAAAGTGACGACTCATTGAAGAAAATTCAATATCTTTGAAAGAATATAAATATCTACTATAAGAATAATCTTTTTTTTTTTTAACTGTAAAAGTAGTAAATTCATTGCATTATATAAGGAAAGTCATGTGCTGCCCACGTCAGATTTTTTTTATCAAATAATCCAAATAAGAAAAAGTGTTGTAAACTAATGTATTTGGAGACTCATTAAAATCAGTAGAAATTAAAAATATAACATAGTCATTTCATAGTATAAATAATCTAAAAGTATTTTATTTCCAATGCTATCTGCTTCAACGCATCCAGCAAATCAGCCTGAACAGATAGAAAATTCAAATTAATTCTATCTCAAACAAGCTAATCAACTGGCTTATGTCAAGCTAATCATCTGGTTTAAGTTTAGTAAAGTCAAAAGTTCTAAGTTTACAAATGAGTAAATGTAATTAAGATAAGAATCCTAAACCACAAGATCTCTTATTTTTAAAGGTATTTATTGCGATTACATATGCATACTAAATAAAACAATAGATTAAATACTTTTAGAATCGAAATAACTCACGTACCTTTTGTGCATTCAAAAAACTCATCAAATCTGTCATTTTTACTTTCCTTATATACATAATGTATAAGGAAAGTATTGTGACGGGGTCGAAAATTCGAATTCGAATTTTCGACGGGAGAGCACGTTTCAAGCATCCCTGATCACGAATCAAACATTTTTGAAGTGATGTTTGTGTGTGTGTGTGTGTCAGTGAGTCTGTGGAGACGATAACTGACGAACGAATGAACCGATTCGAACGAAATTTGGTACAAAATTAACAATCCGTAAACACTGGAAGCTTATTGTTTTTTTACGCAATCGAATGTTCAGAACCCTCCTAAATTTTCCAGTGAAATTTTGAAAAAATCGTGAAAAAATCAAAACCGCTAATAAAGTTACGCAAATAGACATTTCTTATGTAATTTTTTATTAGAAAACGATTGACATAAATTTTAGAACGCTAACATGATCCGTTCTCGAGATATTGCACATTTTTGAAAAAAATTATCAAAAAGCCATATAAAATTAAAAAAATATATTTCCTATTGAGAAACATGTTCACTTTTCATATGTAATACCATGCAATAAATTGGGTGACATCATTCTCGTGGATCTAGCTCGTTCCATTCATGAAAAAAGATACTTTTGTATTTGATCGCCAATAGTCATTTATCTGCTGTAAGAATGTAAGAATAACTTATTTCTTCGTCCATAATGCTTGGCGAGATTTTGGCGAAATGTCGCCAACTTGGCGACTTTTTGAAATGTTGCCAAATTAACGAAAATCTCGCCAAATGGATAAAAATGCCGCAAAATCAATGAAAATGACGACTAATTGTCAAAAATTCAATGTCTTGGAAAGAATATAAGTATCTACTATAAGAAAAACCTATTTTTTTACTATAAAAGTAGTAAATTCATTACATTATATAAGGAAAGTCATGTGTTGCCCACATCAGATTTTCAGATAATTGCAATCGGAAAATCAAAAGTACGCAGCCCAGAATTGTAACACACCATTGAATACATGTCAAGCATGTAAAAGAAGATACAAAAATATTAAATAAAAAGCTAAAAATTGAAATAAAGTGGATCCACATGGAAATATAATACACTCAAACGCACGTTAATTGGCAAAAGAAATAACTACTACCGTTTCCCCTCCTTGGTGCATTCGCGTGAAGATCTACTGATGCTAAGGCTCCTCTATATACTGATGCTAAGGCTCCTCTATAAAGGCTCCTCGTAGTAGAGGAGCTCTAGCTGATGCTCATTCGTCACGGGAGTTGGAGTGAAATTGTGCGGGATCAAATTCGCCTGTAAGTTTACTTCACCTTTACACCCCAAATATTGAGAATTTAAGGGTACTGTTGAAGTCTTTCTGAACTTTTTCCCCGTTAGCCCTGACTTGATTTGAAGGAGTATTTTGCTTTTCAGCGGAGTAATTTTTAACAAATGTGCAATTGCCCTCTAATGCTTTTGTTTGTTTGTTTACAAAATCGGTAAGTAAAAATACGCATGACTCAATTTATAAAGCGTATTTGCTTATTTTATAGCGTAAAATACGCGTGTAGTGAGTGGCGTTATCTCCATCTCTGAGAGGAACTATTAGTAAAAATATTGAATACCGCGACAGAACAGCATGATGTTCATTTTTTCGAGGTATAAAAATGCGACAATCTGTTTCTGTTTTATTTCTCTGTGTTTTGAAAGTGGCTCTTCCACACCAATTTGACGGTGAACGCGGTAGGCCAATGGTTAGCGCGTGGGAATTGCACTCGGTAGGCCCGGGTTCGATTCCCACCGCTGCCGTGTTCACGCGGAGTACAGTCTTGTTAAACATGCGGGTCCGAAGCCTTCCAAGAGGTTGGTGATAGGGGAAAGAGGGTACGGTCACTGTGGATGCATCCCTCCCTGGGTTCCGGTCTAAATTGGGTGGCTCTTCCCGGCCGTCCAAACAGTTACCTTACACCTTTTTTGGTAGGTCGGACGGTCTGGGTTTCAATAACAACACCAATTTAAGGTATTTTCCCACGTTTAAAATGGGTTCCTCCTACCACTGTTGTTGTTGTTGAGACCCAGACCGTCCGACCTACCAGAAATGTGTAAGGTAACTGTATGGACGGCCGGGAAGTGCCTCCCAATTTAGACCGGAACCCAGTGGGGGAGGCATTCACAGGGACCGTACCCTCCTTCCCCTACCACCAACCTCTCGGAAGGACTTACGGACCCACATGTTTAACGTGATCGCACTCCGCATGAACACGGCGGCATTTGTGGTAGCGTGCAAATCAAGCGCGCAAACCACGGGGATACCGCACCCGAGATGGCCAACAGCACGCGGTGTTCCGAGGTGGTCACCCACCAAGTACTAACCGCGCCCGATGCTGCTTGACTTCGGTGATCTAACGAGAACCGGTGTTATCAGCACGGTACGGCCGTTGGCCCCCTCCTACCACTGTGACGAGTCTGAAATATAATTTTAAACCTAATTTATAGTGTAATTCAATTTGAATAAAAATGTAAAATACTTATATAAAAACAAATCATCTCGTTATTATGCTATCATAGAAAAAATAAAACTATATCGTTATACACCACCTTGAAAATTACCAGCATGATGTCTTCGTATACACTCGACTGTATTAGTGCACGTCGGAAAATCATTATGAATCCAAGAATTAACTATGTATTCATTCACATCTATTCAAAACACCCTTTTTATAAAATACATATCATTTTAATTAAAATACAGTTCCTTTTAATAACTCTATTTCATAACTCCATTCAAATTTCTTAAGACATTGGATAAATCCCCCATTTGCTTCTTCCTTCTCATTCACAGAAAAGACTTCACTCAGAAGCGCACATCGAGCAAGTCTCAATAGCATAACGGTCAAGGCATGTGACTACCAATCTACTGGTCTCGAGTTCGAACCCGGTTCGTTCTAAACGGAAATATATCCTTTTACATTCAGAAATTAGAAAAATTGCCGATAGATGGCGACACTCTTCCTTAACCACCAAAACTTTCCCCAGGAGGTGCCACCTCACTTCAAGTACGTCACGACGGTGAAGTCGTACCAGTACGTCATCAGCAGCCGAGGAAGAAGGTCGTCGTCCACAGCGCTCCTGTTATCTCATTGCGCAAGCGGGTCAAAGTTTATCTCCCTCGGCCAAAAGATCAGATTCACTATTCAAACATTTACTCATGACGTCATCCATCCCTCGGCCAGATTATCCGCGTTCAAATATTTCACCTCATTGTGACAAGGTCATAACCTCCTTTGCATCAAGGTTAAGTTGGCGTTCCATGCTGATAGCACGCCCCTTTCGTAATACTTCCTCCGATAACAATTTACCTCATTGCGATATCCACCCAAGACATTCCTCAGCATCAAGGTCACGTTGGTTTTCCATGATGGCTTTCCACACCCCTTTCGCAATATTTCCTCCAATAACAACCCTCCTCCTCCTCAATGAGTCATCGGCAGGCGAGGTCATACCGCAGCTCCGCCTGCGGGTCTTCAACTCTTATTTCTCTTCTACTACCGAACTGTGTTGCGTATGGGCCTCCGAAGCAGACGGGTGGTCCCTGCACCTATGCTAACGATGGTGCATCGGAGGAGGGTTGTTAAAAGGCTTACATTTGCACGGCAGTATCGGAATTGAACCTCCGCTAATTAGCAAAAGATTGCCTTCTCCTATGAGCCATGTTTTCGGCTTCATCGAACGGATGGACTCTTTCGTATGCGGCGTGAAAGAGCGCACTCATTAACCACTGCTGGAAGAACACAAGACGGTGCGGAGGCATCGTTATGGTCTGGGGAGTGTTTTAGTGGCATTTTCTATGTCTACTCATACCTGTGCAAGGCACTATGAACCGAATTCGTTTTGAATCTATCTTTGCAGACGACGTACACCCATCATACATGGTGATTGTCTTCCCTGGGGCGGATGAGATCTACCAGTTCGACAATGCGATGTGTCACACAGTGAAAACTGTCCGAGAATGGTTAAAGACCCAGACCGTCCGACTCGTCCAGAGGACTTAGAGTAACTAGTTGGACGGCCGGGTCCGAGAATGGTTGTAGGAGCGTGATGAAGACTTCAAAGGACTTCCCTGGACCTCTAATTTTCCGTATTTAAACCCAATTGAGCATCTGTGGGACCACTTCGATCGGATTGATGAACCAAATTCGGAATGGTTGGCTTTGGCATGGTGTTTATGGACGTTGAATAAAAATCAGGTTTTGTTGTGTGGCCGTACTTGGATCGTAAACCGTAGTTTGACCATCTCTTATATAAAGTAACTTACATCACTAATGCTAGATTTAGGAATTATTGGAGTTTTATTTTAATGGCGCAAAAAATCAATTATGAAACTACACTAAACATAGTATAAATCTATAAACGTTCATACCAACATAAAATAGTGAAATAAGACGAATCTGCAGAAATTAGCTATTGCAAGCAGTATTTTAAATTTAAATATAAAATCAAATCTTTTTTCGGTGAAGAAATCTAAATCACCTCTGCTGAAATTCGCTTCTCATTCTCCTGGCAAATTTAAACAAGAAAGATCAATCATGCATAACGCATTGATTATGAAACACTTTCCAACTGAAATGCAACTTTATTTAAGCATCTCTAAAATTCGATACATTCAGCGATGATATATTTTAAATTATCACAGTACTACAATAATTTATTATATTTAAAAACTTAAAATTTCATAAAGAAAAAAATGAACTTTTTTGAAAGGACGTTATCGAAATATAAATCGTCTGACTCTTTATGTAAAAGCAGCGAACATATCATTCATATGCTTTTATTTTAGTCTCCAGAGTTGAATAATTTTGAGTGAAAACAATTCAGCAATTCTTATACAATTCATGTTACAAATACGTCACTCATCGGAGCATTAATTGTTTACATTCTGCATCCATTAAAATTAGGCTTCGTTGTAGAAATAATCAAAGTTTGATGATTATTTAAACTAAAAAATATCGTAATTGCTTTGGCGCAGAATATAGATGCACAGAAAATACGCAAAAATAAAGCGGTTTTAGGACGGATGCAACACTAAATATGAATTTAAAAGAAATTTAAAAATCACGATTTTTACATTGGGAAAAAAAGATGGATGCCATATTTTATTTTGAAGTGGGTCACGTGATCGCTTCATATAATATAGTTGAAATTATTATTTTAATTTTTATTTAAAAGACTACAGAGCATATTTTACTGCATTTTTTTTTATATATTTTATGAGATAATTTCAATATCTCCTAAATTTTTCGAAGCTATTAGTGAACTTTAACTTTACTTAAAAAATATTTGAAAAATTAGGTCTCATATCTTTCAATGTATTTCCTTTTTTCAACCCGGGTTAAATCCAAAACTAATTGGGTGATATTATTCATTTACATTCCCATATGTCCCACAGACCGTCTCTCAACAGCATTCTAGAATTTCACTTTGATGAAGTCATTTTTACTTTCCTTATATACATAATGTATAAGGAAAGTATTGTGACGGGGTCGAAAATTCGAATTCGAGTTTTCGACGGGAGAGCACGTTTCAAGCATCCCTGATCACGAATCAAACATTTTTGAAGTGATGTCTGTGTGTGTCAGTGGGTCTGTGGAGACGATAACTGACAAACGAATGGACCGATTTGAACCAAATATGGTACAAAAATCACAATCCGTAAACACTGGAAGCCTATTGTTTTTATACGCAATCGAATGTTCAGAACCCCCCTAAATTTTCGAATGAAATTTTGAAAAAATCGTCAAAAAATCAAAACTACTAATAAAGTTACGCAAATAGACATTTCTCATGTAATTTTTCATTAGAAAACGATTGACATAAATTTTAGAAAGCTAACACGAGCCGTTTTTGAAATATTGTACATTTTTCAAAAAAAATATCAAAAAGTCATAAAAAAAAAAAAAAAAAAATTCCTATTGATAAACATGTTCACTTTTCATATGTAATACCATGCGATAAATTGGATGACATCATTCTCGTGGATCTAGCTCGTTCCATTCATGAAAAAAGATACTCTGAGTAACACTTTTGTATTTGGACGCCAATAGTCATTTATCGGCTGTAAGAATAACTTATTTCTTAGTGCATAACGCTTGGCGAGATCTTGGCGACGAATTTGGCGGAATGTCGCCAACTTGGCGACTTTTTGAAATGTTGCCAAATTAACGAAAATCTCGCCAAATGGATAAAAATGACGCTAAATCAATGAAAATGACGACTAATTGTCGAAAATTCAATGTCTTGGAAAGAATATTCGTATCTACTATAAGAAAAACCTATTTTTTTAGTGTAAAAGTAGTAAATTCATTACATTATATAAGGAAAGTCATGTGTTGTCCACATCAGATTTTTACAGAAGTTATCGTGCGAACGGACAGACAGACTGTATGACCAAAGTGATAAACACTTTTCAACTATGTTGTGTTAAAAATGAGGAACATTTCATTTAAAAAATCTTTGTGTCTATTAACTGCCAATCAATGGTTGAAAATGATAATAATTGAAGATTTTTAATGCAAAATGTTGTAAGAAAGCAAAATATTAAGACAGCTGATAAGATTGATATAATTTGAATATTGAGCTCTAGTACTTTACAACTACTGTACTCAAATGGCATCAATATAACATTTCTCAGCATTTTGAGACGCACTATCATTTTTACTGGCACTTTATTCTAAAAATGTAAGATTGTTTAATATTTAGATTGTTTATTAGATTGTTATTTATTATTGTTAATTCTTATAAAATCCAACTGTGTAGGTTCTTAAAACAAAATAATTGCAGTTGCCTTGTAGGATGAAGAAAGTCATGTTAAGGAATAATTTATACTTTTGCTGATGTATTGAATTATTTTGGTACTCTATTCTCGTTCTATAAACATGAGGACTGCTTTCAGATGTACCTATAATTTAGTCATCGCGAACTTTATTTCTGAACCGAACAACATTTCAAACGATCTACATTTCAAACATGGCGAGCCATGATCTTAATAAACACATCCCCAATAATTCACAAATGTTACAATCTGTAAATTGTATATACGTAACTCTTGTTTGTAGAAAGTCAGAAAACAGTGCAGTTGAACTAAAGTATCAAACATCTGTGCATTTAATCGATGTATTTTTCTACATGCACTTGTTTCAAAAACATTTATAATTTTTAATATTTCTAGAACAGATTACAAGTTCTTCAAAAATATATTTTAGCAAAACAGATAATTTGTTGAATTGTTTCTATCATTATTAAACAAAATCATCACATACTTATTTCTAAAACTGAAATAGAACTACTAAAAATAAATATGATCACAAATTAAATAGAATCGTTGAAACGATATGCATCGAAAACTGTTGCATTGATGCAGAGTAGATATGTAGATATAGTACACAAGTGAATCGATATAAAATATTGATGTATCGCAAGATCATACATCGATACAGCAAAGGTCACTCATGCAAATTGTGGCCTCCCTATACATTTTGATATTTCCTTGTTTGTGAATATTTCATGTCTTTCCCTCCCTAAGAAAAATGGGATCTTGGCATCCCTCTGGAGAGCGGGTCACTGCAATGGTATTCTCCCCTTCTCCTACGAATATCGTACACAAGTGAATCGGTACATAGGAGGTGTCACGAGGGACGCTGGGGTGCAGCAGCACCCCCATTACAAATTGCGCAAACACTTCTTTTTACTTCACAATTGCCCTTTTTTTCAACAATATTCAGTTTCTCTTTCTCTCACTCCTGCAAGTCGTTATTTCATTTATTACTTTCCTTATGTACATAATGTATAAGGAAAGTATTGTGACGGGGTCGAAAATTCGAATTCGTATTTTCGACGGGAGAGCACTTTTCAAGCATCCTTGATCACGAATCGAATATTTTGAAGTGATGTATCTGTGTGTGAAAGTATGTGTGTGTGTGTCAGTGAGACTGTGCAGACGATAACTGACGAATGGACCGATTCGAAACAAATTTGGTACAAAAATCACAATCCGTAAACACTGGAAGTCTATTGTTTTTATACGCAATCGAATGTTCAGAACCCCCCTGAATTTTCGAATGAAATTTTGAAAAAATCGTCAAAAAATCAAAACCGCTAATAAAGTTACGCAAATAAACATTTCTTATGTAATGTTTCATTAGAAAACGATTGACATAAATTTTAGAGCGCTAACATGAACCGTTCTCGAGATATTGTACATTTTTCAAAAAAATTATCAGAAAGTCATATAAAATAAAGAAAAACATATTTCCTACTGAGAAACATGTTCACTTTTCATATGTAATACCATGCGATAAATTGGGTGACATAATTCTCTTGGATCTAGCTCGTTCCATTCATGAAAAAAGATATTTTGAGTAATACTTTTGTATGTGAACGCCAATAGTCGTTTATCTGCTGTAAGAATAACTTATTTCTCAGTGCATAACGCTTGGCGAGATTTTGGCGATGAATTTAGCGGAATATCGCCAACTTGGCGACTTTTTGAAATGTTGCCAATTTAACGAAAATCTCGCCAAATGGATAAAAATGACGCTAAATCAATGAAAATGACGACTAATTGTCGAAAATTCAATATCTTGGAAAGAATATTAGTATCTACTATAAGAAAAACCTATTTTTTTTTACTGTAAAAGTAGTAAATTCATTACATTATATAAGGAAAGTCATGTGTTGCCCACATCAGATTTTTTTTAAGTGTAAAAGTAGTAAATTCATTGCAGTATATAAGGAAAGTCATGTGCTGCCCACTTCAGATTTTTTTTCTTACGGATTTACAAATCTGAGATCAGCTATTTTTAGGGTTTTTGGCTAGACCCAGTCCCAAATGACTGCACATGCGCAAATCTTCAATAAAGAAATCTGTCGTGAAATCGCGCCTATCGCGAAAAGATACAGAGATGTTAGTTTCGTATCCAGTTTCGCAGAATTTTGTCAATATTCCATTAGCGTCTGTGCTAGCGTGTTCATAGTTTTCAAATTTCCTTTTATTAATACTTTACAACAAAGTTGAAAAGTGTTTATGACTTTGTTCATTCTTTCTTTCTTTCTGTCTGTCTGTCCGTTAGCACGATAACTGCCGTAAAAATGACTTAATCAAAATGAAATTTTAGTATGTTGTTCAGACGGTCTGTAGGACGTATGGAAGTATAAATGGGTAATATCACCCAATTTGTTTTGTATTGAACTCGGTTTGAAAAAATGAAATACATTGAACCCTATGGGACCTAATTTTTCAAACATTTTTTAAGCGAATTTAAAATTCACAAATTGCGTCGAAAGTTTTAGGAAATATTCAAATTATCCCATAATATATATATAAAAAAAAAAAATTCAGCAAAATGTATCCAATAGTTTCTTAAATTAAAATTAAAATAATAAAGTGACCATTATATGAAGAGATCACAAATTGTTCCATAAAATATATAAAAAAAAATCAGCGAAATATATTCAGTAGTTTTTTTAAATAAAAATACAATACTAACACAATACAATCTTATATGAAAGGATCACGTGACCATGATATGAAAAGATCACGTGACCCACTTCAAAAAAAGTATGGCATTCATCTTGTGTCAATATCGTGATTTTTAAAGTTCTTTTTAATTCATATTTAGTGTTGCATCCGTCCTAAAACCGCTTCATTTTTGCTTAAATTCTGTGCATCTACACACTGAAACAACGCTTTCTGGTAGGTCGGACGGTCTGGGTCTCAACAACAACAACAACAACACTGAAACAACGCAATTACAATATATTTTACTTTAAATGATCATCTAATTTTGATTATTTCTACAACGAAGCCTAATTTTCACTTATGGAAAATGTAAACACCAAAAGATGTAGAATGAGTTGTAAAAGAATTGCTGCCTTTTTTTAACGCAAAATTATTTAGCTCATGGAGTCTGCAATATAGCTAATATGAATGAAACATTCATTGATTTTCACAGAGAAGACGATTTTTTCGATGAAGTTTTAAGTATAGAGTTAAATTACTTGTACCTCCATGGTTTTAAGTTTTTAAATAAAATAAATTATTGTAGTATTGTGATGAATGAAAGGAATAGACTAAAAGTTTATCAATGAAATGCTGCTTTTATATTGAGAGCGAGGCAATTTTTATTTCGATGACGTCATTTGAATAAAGTTCACTAGCTTTCGATGAAGTTTTCAAATATAATAAATTATTATAGTATTATGATAATTTTAAAAATATACCGAGGAATGCATCGCATTTTAGAGATGTTTAAACCAGGCAATTTATATTTCAATGCCGTCATTTGAATGATGTTCATTTTTTTCGATGAAGGTTTAAGTTTTCAAATATAATAAATTAATGTAGTATTGTGATAAGTTTTAAAATATTACCGAGGAATGCATCGCATTTTAGAGATGTTTAAATAAAATTGCATTGAAGTTGGAAAGTGTTTCATAATCAATGCTTTAAACATGATTGATCTTTCTTGTTTAGTATTTTTTACGAATTAAGGTCATGGTTATATCATGCAGAAATCGGTGGACAGAATATAATGAATTAAAGTTCCAGAAGTAAACTATTTGCTATTTTTAAACTGTACATGCTTTGCATGAGCTCTCACAATTGTGAAAGCCCGGCGACGCCTTTGAATCGATATGGAATATTGATGTATCGCAAGGACATATCGTAAGGACCATTGATACAGCAGGGGTCACCCCCCCCCCTCCTCATACATTTTGATTTTTCCTTGCTTATGAATATTTCATGTCTTTCACTATCTAAATGCATGGAGCCAACGGCCCTACCATGTGAAAACACCGGTTCTAGTTAGATCACTGAAGGCAAGCAGCATCGGGCGCGGTTAGTACTTGGGTGGGTGACCACCTGGGAACACCGCATGCTGTTGGCACATTTCGGGCGCGGTAGCCTGGTGGTTTGCGCGCTGGATTTGCACGCTGCCACAACTGCCCCTGTGTTCATGCGGAGTACGATCACGTTAAACATGTGGGTCCGTAAGTCCTTCCGAGAGTTTGGTGGGAGGGGAAGGACGGTACGGTCCCTGTGGATGCCTCCCCTACTGGGTTCCGGTCTAAATTGGGTGGCACTTCCCGGCCGTCCAGACGGTTACCTTACACCTTTCTGGTAGGTCGGACGGTCTGGGTCTCAACAGCAACAACTATCTAAATGCATGGGGTCTGGGCTTGCTTCTGGAGCTCGGGTCCTTTACTGCAATGGTATTCGCTCCTCCTCCTACGCATGGACCTAGTATATTACTTTCCCTGCAATACATGGTAATGTATAGGGAAAGTATTGGAATCATGCCGAAAATCGCAACTCGAGTTTTCGACGGATCTACACGTTTCGAGACCTGTAGAATACGAAAAAACTATTTTTAGCGTGACGTGTGTGTGTGTGTGTGTGTGTGTGTGTGTGTGTCTGTGCAATGTATGTATTCACTCTAACTTAAAAACTAATAGACCGAATCTCATAAAATTTAGTATGGAAGTCATTTGGGTATGACCCTGCTGCTGATTAGTTTTTGGTGCGATTCAGAAAAAAAGAACCTTTCTTTGCGAAATGCCCCGCCAAAAATTCATGTATCCACTCTAGCTGAGATACTAATTAACCAAATTTCACAAAATTTGGTAGACAAGTTACTTGTGGGATACTCTGATGCTGATTAGATTTTGGTAGAATTCGATTTCTTTGCGAAATGGCCCACCAAAAATTTTTTGTATCTACTCTAGCTGAGATACTAATTGACCGAATTTCACAAAATTTGGTAGACAAGTTACTTGTGGGATACTCTGGTGCTGAATAGATTTTGGTACGATTCGGAAAAGAACAACCTACCTTTTTTATGAAACCGCCTAAATCTGAAAAGAAAGACTACGTATGCTCAAATGTATTAATTAAATGCTTGTTTTGGTGATTTTTAAAGAGGAAAAGAACAAGACCATTACTCTAGGACTAACCGTTCTCGAGATATTTGAGATTTTTCGCACATTCTTTACGCTGTCCTTGTTGACGAGCCGGACGGTCTGGGTCTTCAGCACATTCTTTACGCTGCCTTTGAAAAAAAAGTCCAACTACCAAATAAGAACAAAAATTCAATTAAGGGCGCAATTTCAGTGCTATTTTGTGCAATTAAACTCAATTTAATGAATTATTAAAGATATAGATAAAACATGAGTTTGAGTCTGTAGGGAAAGTCATGAGCTTCCCACATCATATTTTATTTTAGTTGCTGTATATATGGCCCCATCATTAGCCTGGTCAGTTGCCCACGTGCACCCACGCCAAAAATCTTTCTCGAATTCAACTTCGCAGTAAAACAACCCGCCACTGCCCGAAACGATTGCGGAATTCCATTCACGTCCGCGGAGGAGAAAAATCGTCAGGATGTTACTGGGCTCCCATTAGCAAGTGAAGTGAAGAGAGCAAAGACAAATGCAGGAGACAATGGATTACAATATGTTCTAAAGATGTTCTTTCTCCGGTCACGCGACTGGGGAAGAGGGAAAGTGTATAAATTCTTCTGTATTATCTCAAGTGCAACTGTCTGGACAATGCAAACGGTCCAAAGAAATGCTTTTTTTTACCGGAACAAATGAAAATACAATGGCGGCAACTTTTGTTCTGTAATGGTTTGTTTTACTCTTGATAGTTAGGAGAGGTGAAATTCGGTTTCAACGGAGCTCGTGCGTTTATTCTGTTCCAGCGGAATGAAGATATAATAGTAATTAACACAGTAATTTTCAGCGCAATGAACTTATGATTGTGTTACTACTAGACCCTTATAATATATGGTATCTAGGGGCCTCATAGGATCTATATAATGCTGCTCTATTCTAGGGTCAATTTTAACCTTAGGGAAAGCAGACAAATGCTAGAGCACTGCAAAGACCTGGGGGGCGCATCTTCGACTCTCAATGTATCTTCTTTTGTATAAAAGTTTTATGGAAGGAACCTAGAATTTACTTTTGCCTAGGGGCGCCGACAGGAATTTAGTTAGCCATACCCTATTTGCCACCTCTAAGCAATAATATACTGTAGTATATTATATTTAAAAAGTCAAGTATGCTAAGATATAATCATGATATTCAAGTATGATAAAGTTGAAAAAAAATTATCGTCAATCTGCTACCCATAAAGTTATAAAAATCCCCCCCTCCCCCATCTACCCCCCCTTCAGCACATGCGTATACGCTCCTAATATCCACAAATGGATACAAGACATCAGGGGTGTCCCAATTTTAAAACTCATTAGGATATTATACATTATACCTAATCCAATGTTTTCTTGGTGTTTTATATAATTCTACATTTTATTATTAGGCACTTGTGTGTCAGTTTATAGTGTTCTTACAACGTTTTCAACACAACCTGCTTATGGAATTGTTCTTGAGCATATTGAGATCATGACACTCTAATTCCAATGTTGGGCTTTGTAATATAACCAGGGTTGGTTTATTCAATAGGATATGGTAATTTCGGACCCTTGAATATTTTAGGTTATAAAAAAGCCCCCAAAATATTGTCGCCCGGGGGTTTAAAACTCTAGTTGTAGTCTTAATAAATTTGTATGTATACATACAATATATATATATATATATATATATATATATATATATATATAATTAATAAAACGAATGAAAAAGGGGAATGAAAAAAGGGGGGGGGATGCCATATGAATTGCATATAAATGGCAGAGAGGGATAGCGACCTCTCATTCCCGTTTTAAGTACTTTTACGTCTAGACAACGCCCACGGATACCAATGCAATTCAATGACAGATCCCCGTACCATGTGCAAAAATGAAGGCACCAGAATGCAGACGGAAATGAAACAACGAAAAACACAAACCATTCTGCCTGCCACACCAACAACTAATACGGAATACCTGCAATGCTTCTTAAAGCCTATTCCCATACGCACGCGCACATCGATATGTCCATTATGATGTCATTCTTTCAAGTCATTACTGAATGAATAATCTTCTTCTTTAAAGAAAGAATTATAAATATCTCTAAGAAAATTCCAAGGGTAATCTTTTTTAATTGCTTCCTGCAAAATATGTTTATTACAACCAAGACAATCTTTTTTGAAAGTATTATTATTAATATTTCTTCTTAGATGTCCTGTGATGATGTTACGGAAAACGTTCCTAGTTAAATTCGACTTCCATCCAATTATTTGGTTGATCTTCATGTCATAATTATTACGTTTATTGTACATTACTGTATGAATTCCATTTATATGATTGTATCTTATGGTTATGTCAAGGAAATTTACTTCGTCCTTGACGCTATTAAGGTTTTTGATTAGTTCCAATTCCGGTGGATAAAAGCCAAATTCAAATTCAGGAGTATTTGAATAATGCCCCAAAATCACATCGTCCACATATCTGTAATATATATATATATATATATATATATATATATATATATATATATATATATATATATATATATATATATATATATATAAATAAAAATTGAAAGATTTTAATCGAAAATTATGCATAAACTACTGCATGTACAAAAAAACCCATCTTGAGCATATCTGTTACAAATGAGTAACTATAGACCAAGACTAAGGATAAAGATAGAAGGTAACATATCACTACAATGGAAAGGGGGATGAGATGAATATTAGGATACAAAATTCACAATTAAAAGTATATAAATATAAATAAAAAGAAAACACGGCAAAAATGAGAAAAGGCAATAATAATTAGCTCAAGATAAAAGATTAAGACATAGAGAACAATCAATTGAAACTACACAAAAAATGGCGGTTAGTTCGAAATTGCGTTCTCATCAGGACAGCCATACAATTCGAATTAAAACCGATAGAATAGCCAGTTTCTGACAATGGCGATAGTATTTAACTATAGACACCATTGGAACTGTCTACTGGCTAGTGGAAGGAGAAAAATAAATCAATTGAATTACAAATCAGAAAGATAATACCTCCTCGAACAGAAATATGAACTCACAAGCATTGTTACCGCGTGTAAGTTGAACAAGCAACTGAGCATTTCACCTCACTTCGTCAATGCGAGTGGGCACCGGAATGAATACATATGAACGATACATAATATGTATGCAGACTTTCAAAAATAGTAATCAGTATAGGACTCAGGACAAGTGGAAAATAGTCATTCGAAAATAGTAAACAATATTAGACTCAGGCCAAGTGGTAAGTTAGGTGATAAGAATGGGTGAATTCTCAAAAATGAGTTATCCAATCAAAGATAAATAATGCATGGGTAAAATTACTACGTGGTATATTTGAAATTATTAATAATATTATTTACGAATACTTCCGGATATTGGTAATTTTGACAAAGGCGTTTAAGATTATTGATGTGGAGAACGTGAAACCGAGGATCAGAAAGTCGATGTATTCGAAATGGCTAGTTTAAAATGATGTTTCTAAACAATTGAATAGAATTGCAAGATTGATATGATAGCAGCTTTATGATAGTGAAGTTGTAAGAATCTTTTTTATCATATAGATTGGTGATTACATGATTATTGAGGGTATCTAAATTTAGGTCTAAAAAATTTACAGTTTGACTAACGCTAGGTTTAATTCTAGGTTAGGAATTAATTCTAGGTTAGATGAGTAAAAATCAATATTAATTGGATAGGAATCATCAATGATAATACAAATTAAGTCATCAACATATCTATATATAATATATGAATTAGAGTTAAAATGACATTCATAATAATAAAGATATAGGTTAGCGAGTATGCTACTACTGCAGCCACCTTGTGGTACACCAGATGTTTGTAAATAAATGTTATCACCTTGGATAATATAATTGTTGTATAACACAAAGTTCAAGAGCATAGGAAAGTTTTTGACATTAAATGCAACATTATTGGAAGATAGATAGTCATGATAAAGAGAGATAATAACTTTATATAAATCTTTAATGACAATATTACTAAATAGGACTTTGAAATCAAAGGTATGGAAACCAAGAATTTGTGGAAGCTTGCTAAGGTGATTTACTAAATCAAAACTATTGTTCAAAATGAAATATCCTGAATTCCTAAATTTAACAGATTCATTAATTCTACTTAAACAGTTAAGCAAGTACTTACTAGCTGTAGTGGTAAAGGTATTATGTCCACAAGTGACTGTTCTAAAACTGAGAGGTGATTTATGGAATTTAGGAACCAAAGTAACATAAGGAAATTTAAAAAACTTATAATTAATATTTAATTGTGTATATAATTTTAGCATTTTAGTTTTGATTCTGATAGACTGATTATTAATGGGTTTAAAAATTTGATTATTTTTTTAAGTAATTCTGTAACAGAGAAACATAATATTTTTTACAAATGATGGCATAATTATTAGAAGCTTTATCTACATAAGTTATGACAAAATGTTGTTGTAGTTCTTTAATAGCAGATAGGAGTTGTTTATAAGGATACCTAGGCTTCGTTAATTTAATGTTTACAATAACATTTTAAAGTAGATGTAAGGTAGTACACTTCCATAGATGGAATGCTTCAATAGGAATGGAATGCTTCAATAGGAATTATATATATATATATATATATATTGTATATTATATAAATATAAATATATTGTATATATATATATATATATATTGTATATTATATAAATATAAATATATCGTATATATATATATATATATATAATTGAAGATTTTTATGATTACTTGTAATATATATATACGCGAGAAATATATATATATATATATATATATTTCTTAGACTATGATGACTCTTCATGATTTCATGGCTCATTTGATACTTTGTTTTGTTTAAAACTTGTAAAAGCAACATGATTAAATGGCTGGATAATCGACTTTTCGGATTAACAATTTTCGGATGTGTGACGTGTTAATATAGCTATTCTTTTTATGAAAGTTTACTTGGGACCTCAGTAAACATCGTGACCACTGCTATTTTTATTTTATACGACTCCCTATTAAAACATTCATACTATACCATCCCTTAACGTAGCGCACTTAATTTAAGTTCTGCTAGATCCGCTGATAAAACGTAACTGTCTTACGAATAGTGAAACTCACTATATTTTGAATGACGAAAATAAAAGTAAAAATTTCCCCAAAGGTTGTCAAAGAAGTTCTATTAAATCAATGGTGAAGATTTTCGGTGTTATTGAATTTTCGACGATTTGGCTGCATTTTTTTTCTCGATTTGGCAATATTTTGTCACGTTCGTGAGATTGTTCGTCAGGTTTGTAACCATGGTCACCAAATTTATCGCCAAGTGGGACAGATGGGCAGACAGACAGACTGTATTCAAACATAATTAATGTACCACCCGTTTAGTTATTTGCTGGAATTACTATCCATTGATTACTAAAATTTAAAAGCAATGTCCATTTCTAAAATTTAATATCAAATGACGCCAAATTAATCTTTAATTTTATCAATTTTGCGTCATTTTCATTAAAGGTCCATAAGTGTATATGTCGTGTAGTATAGGTCATGAGTGTATATGAGTGTATATACTCCAAGGTCGCCAAATTTGTCACCAAGTGGGACAGACAGACTCTATTGAAACATAATTAATATACCATCCATTTAACAATTTTTCTGAATTCCAACCCATTCCCAAAATTTAAAATAAATGCATACATTCCACGAGTGTATACGTTGTATAGTATAGGTCAGTGTATACGAGTGTATAAGTTAAGGACGCCAAGTTTGTCGCCAAGTGGGACAAACGGACAGACAGACAAACTCGAAATCAAACTCTCACTTCAATTGAAGCGTAATTAATATACTACCATCCGTTTATTAATTTGAAGTCCAATCTATTCCTAAAATTTAAAATCATATGATGCCCAAATTGATTTTAAATTTTATCAATCATTTGTATCAATCATTTGTATCAATCATTTGTCAATTTTATCAATCATTTGTTGTTTTTTATCAATCGTAATGTCATTAAAAGAGTGATAGGCTATGTCCATGAGTGTGCACGTTAGTTCAATCTATAGTAAAGTGACCACGCCCTATCAAGCAAAAGTGATTGCAGCGCCGCTTAGAAGTATTTAAAAAAATTAGGATAACGAGCTCGGTAAGAGAGTGAAATAGACAAAAAAGTCAATTAAAATGCTTTAGAGCTTTTGCTAGAGTAGGAATCGGCAGTAAAACCGTTATAAAAATTACTTATCTTACATAATATGTTTACTGGCGTATTACTGTCATATTCAATAATTAAACAACATAATTGCGAGTGTGAGTAATTTACGCATGCTATCACCGTTTGCCGAATGGCAACAAGCATGTGCACATGTTCGTCGAATTGGGGTTGCTTACGTTACTTTCTTTTAATAAAGTAAGAAATTGCGTTATTTGAAGATACCCTTTTGCGAAAATAACACTTTATACTCAATAATTTTGTCTTATTTTATAACTTTTAGCTGATTAATTAAATCCTAAATCAGAGAAAAAATTCAATATATTCCCCAAAGATGCTTCGTAAGAGTACAGTTACGCTTAACCAACACTCAGCGTTTACGACAATCTTCTCTGGTCACATGAGATAGAAAAGAACAAAACCGATTTAATGAGATAATTTTAAGTCGTCTTAAGAAGATAAATAATACTATTTGAACATTTATAAAAAAATGCTCTTTCTGAAGATAACTTTGGCATATAAAAAAAAATAAATATATTTTACATGTATTAACTTTTAATGAATAAAGATTGTCCTTTTGGTTTTTCATGTGTACTCACTTGCACAAAAATAAACAACACTTAAACTACACTGGAACTTAGTATAGAATCTAGTTAATTTCTCAGGTGAATCACAGGCATTATTTGCATTCGCCAGAGAATCGTTCAACAACTTTTAACACTATTGTGACGTATCTGAGAATCTAGTCACCGATTAAGCATAACTGGTATTTATTGCCTACCGTATAAGAGAATGATCTACAACTTTATAATGGGCTTTTTTCGGCGATCTCGCTTTGTGGCCTAGCTCATTATACTATTTGTTTAAATTCTACGCTAGGTGTGCGTTGCAATCTCTTTCATTCGATCGAGCATGATCACTTACTATTGCTAGATGTATATTCATTGCCTTTTCCTCGCAAAGTTATTGGGACTTAAGGACTTTAGTAGGAACTTTGTATATGAGATATGTATGAATATGTAGCCAGATATGCATGAATATGTAGCTAAATACGTATGAACATGTAACTTAATATGTATGAACATGTAACTTAATATGGAATCTGTATGCATGAATATGTAATTTAATATGAATTCTGTATATTAGATGTGTTTGAACATGTAACTTAACATGTATGAACATGTATCTTAATATGTATTAACATGTAATTTGATATGAACTCCGTATATGAGATATGTATGAAAATGTAACTTAATATGCATCAACATGTAACTTAATATGTATGAACATGTAACTTAATATGAACTCTGTATGTGAGATATATATATATAAATGTAACTTAATATGAACTCTATATGAGATATATATGTACATGTAACTTAATATGTATGAAAATGTAATTTAATATATACTCTGTATATGAGATATGCGTAAACATGTAATTTAAAATGTATGAACATGTAACTCAATATTAATTCTGCATATGAGATATGTATGAACATGTAACTTAATATGTATGAACATGTAACTTTATGTATGAACATGGAACTTAATATAAACATTGTATATGAGATATGTATGGACATGTAACTTAATATGTATGAACATGTAACTTAATATGTATAAACATGCAACTTAATATGTATGAACATGTATTTTAATGTGTATGAACATATAACTCAATATGTATTAACATGTAATTTAACATAAACTCTGTATATGAGATATGTATGAACATGTAACTTAATATGCATGAACATGTGACTTAATATGTATGAACATATAACTTAATATGAACTTTGTATGTGAGAGATGTATGTATATGTAATTTAATATAAACTCTGTATATGAGATATGCATGAACATGTAACTTAATATGTATGGATATGTAACTTAATATGTATGAACATGCAACTCAGTATGGATGAACATGTAACTTAATATGTATGAATATGTAACTTAATATGTGTGAATATGTAACTTAATATGTATGAACATGTAGCTTTATGTATGAACATGTAACTTAATATGTATAAACATGTAATATGAACTCTGTATATGAGATATGTATGAACATGTAACTTAATATATATGAACACGTAACTTTATAAACTCTGTATATGAGATACGTATGAACATATAACTTAATGTGTATGAACATGCAACTTAATATGTATGAACATGTAACTTAATGTTTATGAACATGCTCCTTGATATAAGCTCTTTATATGAGATATGTATGAACATGTAACTTAATATGTATGAACATTTAACTTAATATGAACTCTGTATATGGCATATGTATGGACATGTAACTTAATATGAATGAACATGCAACTTAATAAACATGTTGTTTGATATGAACTTTGTATATGAGATATGTATGAACATGTAACCTCTTATGTTTGAGCATATAACTTAATATGAACTCTGTATATGAGATAAGTTTGAACATATAATTTAATATGCATGAATATGTAACTTCATATATCTGAGCATGTAGCTTAACTATGGTTCTGTCATTGGAAATGAAGAAAACGCGCCCGATTCTAGTTTGTTGCGATAATTATTCTAGTTTGTTGAGATAATTAGTCTAGTTTGTTGCCATCGTTATCGATTTGACACCTGACTCCAGTCTGCCGGTCCACCGAATCAGAGACATCAAACTCCTTTCTAACCTGTATCCTTCCGCAGATCTAATTTGTACAGATTTCAAACCTTAAACGATCAATATATATATATAGAGAGTGTGGCACTGGAAGTAACTTGTAACCGGTTTACTATCATATCTGTTAAAACAGGTGTTATATTTTGCGTCAGGAAAGTCTTGCTCCTTATAACAATTTTAGAAGCATTCTGCTTTCATTCCAATCCGTTTTTAGAATTGTTCTACGTGGAGCGGTTTTTAAGTTGAATGCTCCTTCCAGTACCATGCATCTGCTTATGTAAGAACAATTGAGTAGTTAAACACACATCGATGTCGAAATTGATAAGCGCCATTGGGAAAAGAAAAATCTGATGTGGGCAGCACATGACTTTCCCTGCAGACTTATATTGACGTTCTCTTTATTTTAATTAAATTTTATTCACTTTTAATTCAATTTTGGTTCTCATTTGATAACAGGACTTATTTTCAAAGGTGGCGTAGAGAAAATACGAAAACACTAAAATATCTCTAGAACAGCTAGTCCTAGTGTAATGGGGTTGGTCTTATTCTCTTCTTCGTTAAAAATTACGTATTAAACAAGCATTTAATGGATATATTTGAACATACGTATTTTTTAATTTTAGATTTCTACGATTTTTGAGGACCATTTTGCAAAAAAGGCAGGTGATTTTTTTTCGAATTGTACCAAAATCTAATCAGCACCAGGGTGTCCCACAAGTGACTTATCTACCGAATTTTGTGCAATTCGGTTCATTAGTTTTTTAGCTAGAGTGGATACAAGCTTCTGCGGGCCATTTCGCAAAAAAAGGCGAGTTCTTTTATCCCGAATCGTACCTAAAACCAATCAGCACCAGATTCGCTCACAAGTGACTTACCTACTAAATTTTATTAAATTCGGTCCATTAGTTTTTTAGTTAGAGTGGATACAAAATCTGTACAGACAGACACACAGACACGCACACAGACAGACATACATACAGACAGACAGACACGCACACAGACAGACAGACATACAGACAGACATACAGACAGACACACAGACGTCACGCTAAAAATAGTTTTTCGTATTCTAGAGGTCTCGAAATGTGTAGATCCGTCGAAAACTCGAGTTGCGATTTTCGGCATGATTCCAATACTTTCCCTATACTTGCCCATGTATTGCAGGGAAAGTAAAAAACAAAACAAAAAAAAAACTGCAAAGTTTCATCACCTTATCTCTTTTTTGTTGCATTAAGTGACAAAACGAAAATTGTATGTATTTTTGTGGACAAACAGTTGGATTCCTTTTGATGTGCACTATGCCAAGGCTGGGAGATTTATATATTATTCAAATTCAAGAGACATAAATAAAATACGAAACAAAAAAATACAAAAGGGAAATACAAAATATAAAATATAAATGAAAAATACAAAATGCGAATGGAAAATACAAAATACAGAAAGAAAACACAATATTTTTTAAAGTTTATATTTCTTCTACTCATTATATTTTCAGAAGTGCTTTGTATTTTCCTAAATTTGCAAAAGTATTTTAATGTAAATAAAAGAAAATGCAGTGAAAACTCTTCGTTTTCTATTCCTTACTTGAGTTTTGCATTCCTATACTACTGCTTTTCAAAATTTTGAGATTTTGACTGATAGAAACGTTTAAAGACCTCATAGACGCATTTCGAACCCTTTTGGAGAGGTGTATACGTATGCATACATGATCTGTGTGTATGTATGAATGAGTGGATGTGTGAGTATTTATATATACGTGTGTGTATGTATATATTTGTGAGATTAAGACACAATAATTTAAGAACAAATGCCCTTCGCGCTTTCAAAATTTATGTGTAGATACCGAGGGCCTCCATACAACTTTCTTCAGGTTGAGGGAGGAGGGGAGGGGGCAAACTCAAGGATGTAACGTACAACATTGAGCAGATTGATGTCGACATTTATGACCTTGAACGTATAGGGGGGTATAAGTACCCCTGTACCCTTCTCTATGGATGCTCATGGTAGATATGTTATGTGAGAAAACTTAAACCAACTATTCATAATCTCTTTTAAGGGGGAAAAATATAGATAACATAGTACATTTATAAATTTTTAATATCTCCTTGAAGAAAACATGTTTAGGAATATTAGGTAACTACAATTGTTTCGAGTGATTTTTGAGCCATTTTCCTCAGGTCAGAAACGGTGTGCTTTCTTACAATCGCTGAGAAAGAACTGCAGGTCTTTTTTAAAGGCGGTTTTTAGGAAAGCACAAAGACGGATGCATAACGTCCAATCAGTAAAGCTTGAAGAATATTTAAATAAACTTCAAAAGAGGTAAGTTGACTTCTTCTTTTTATCATTTACGTAATTTATTAGTAAATCTAACTATTGATTTATATAAACTGTTATGAATATCATCATAAATTTAATATATATATATAATATATATATATATATGTATATTTATATATATATATATATATGTATATTTATATATATATATATATATGTATATTTATATATATATATATATATATATATATATATATATATATATATATATATATATATATATATATATATATATATATATATATATATATATATATATATATATATATATAAATTTTGCAACATTAGAGTCATTATTACTTGCATTTAATTATAAATTATTAGGATAAAAGTTAAATACTATAGGGGTATTATTAACGGATACACATAATATGTCATCTACATATCTAAACATGTGCATATTATGCAAGCTTGGATTAATGTTCTTTTCATAGAAGAATGAAGAATACAATATATGTATGTATGCATATATATATATATATATATATATATATATATATATATATATATATATATATATATATATATATATAAATTTTGCAACATTAGAGTCATTATTACTTGCATTTAATTATAAATTATTAGGATAAAAGTTAAATACTATAGGGGTATTATTAACGGATACACATAATATGTCATCTACATATCTAAACATGTGCATATTATGCAAGCTTGGATTAATGTTCTTTTCATAGAAGAATGAAGAATACAATATATGTATGTATGCATATATATATATATATATATATATATATATATATATATATATATATACATACATATATCTATACATGTATGTGTATACACTACGTGACAGTGAAAATGAGATACTAAGAAGGAATGGTCAGAAAGTAATGAAAATCGGCAAACAGAGAGAGACAGCAACGAACAATAAATGATGTTTATTGCAACATGATATACCTATACACTGAATCATAACACCGTCTGATCAGTTGGTTGTAGGATCACCGCGGGCGGCAATACAGGAAGCAACACGTTTAGGTACAGAGTCAATGAACGTGCGGGTGGTGTCCTGAAGGATGGCTGCCTATTCCCTGTCAATCATTTGCCAGAGTTCGTCTTTTAAACGCGGCATAAGCAGCGCACGCAAGAGACGTCTCATCACGTCCCATATGTGTTCGATTGGTGAAAGATCAGGAGAGACTGGTGGCCAGGGAATCACCTGGTTACCTTGCATTGCATGTTCACTGATACGTGTTCGGGCGTTATGCTGCTGGCACCCCCTGAAGGAAGGTTTAGTGTCATCGGCCGCAGCACGTCATCCATGCATCGTTGGGCTGTTATAGTGCCCTTAATACTGACCAGAGGTAACCTGATATCGTAGGCGATGGCGCCCCAAACATTATGCAGCGTTGTCACGCGGTGTGGAGTTCCACAGATGCGGCCGGACTGTACCTTTCACCACTTCGGAGCCAGACTTGTATACAGCGACTGTCATTGCTGAAACAGAAACGTTGGCTGTCATCTCAATACTAACCAGAGGTAACTTGATATCGTTGGCGATGGCGCCCCAAACATTATGCCGCGCTGTCACGCTGTGTGGCGTTCCACAGATACGGCCGGATTGTACCTGTCACCACGTCGGCGCCAGACTTGCATACAGCGACTCTCA
Source organism: Amaurobius ferox (assembly GCA_951213105.1). Lineage (NCBI taxonomy): Eukaryota > Metazoa > Arthropoda > Arachnida > Araneae > Amaurobiidae > Amaurobius > Amaurobius ferox. The sequence continues at coordinate 58,755,995 of OX578155.1, read as the reverse complement.
TTGCTGAAACAGAAACGTTAGCTGTCATCGTGCCCTCAATACTGACCAGAGGTAACCTGATATCGTAGGCAATGGCGCCCAAACATTATACCGCGTTGTTGCGCGGTGTGGCCTTCAGATGTGTCAGGATTGGACCTGTCACCACTTCAGCGCCAGACTTATACACGGTGACTGTAAACAGCTAAAACAGAAACGTGATTCGTCTGAGAACACGATCCTGTGTCATTCCGCCATCCACATAGCTCTATCCCGTCACCATTGCAATTGGAGGCGTCTGTGTTGTTGGGTCAATGGCCGTTTTCCTAACGGCACTCATGAGTGCAAGTCGCCGACTACCCATGGGCGGATAATTGTCCTGATCGATAAGGGAGCATCAAGGGTGTCTGTCTTGCACATGCTGCAAAAGGACGACGAAGGTGGCCGCTTGCGCTTGCCGGCGGATGCGTCAGTCCACGCGTGCTAACGTTGCTCTGGCCGTACCGGCACCAACCAAACTTGCTACATTCCCTTGTTCTAACCACTTATCCACAGCCGGTGAAGCGTGGATGTGTGTTGGTGGCTGTCCGCTGAGATTTGACGTATGGACAAACACGCCTTTCTGAGTCAGTCCTATCATTATATCCCTCGTGAAATCGTCTGTCTGCTGGAACTGCCTCGGTTGGCGGTGACCTAGCATTCTTTACTGCTACATGTTTCCCCTGAGACAAAATAAAATGCAAGATGATTTCCCTCACAGACAAAACGGCGCGACTATTGTCGATTCTGCAGGTTTCTTCCTTTATATCTCACTCAACGCCTGCGGGACGACTGCACATTTCGCATCATTTACATAACTCAGTGAGCAGCGTCTACCCTGCAATTTGCATATTTTTCTGCCCACTCCTTCTTGGTGTCTCATTTTCACTGTCACGTAGTGCATATATATAATAAAAATACTATGTGAAATTCTAATGATAAATTAGAGATAAGTTGTAACGCATATAACCATAACTTAATATACATATGACCATAATATATATATATATATATATATATGTATTTAATTAAAGAATTTTAATTTACTTGTATTATATATACCAGAGATGGATCATATATATATATACTTCGATTTTACTATTACATCAGCTTTATTACATTGTTTAACATACGAGTTTTTTTTATTGATATTTTATATTATATGTGGTTTCCTGATTTTTTTTAGTATATGGCTGACATTCTCTTGAGTTATTTCTGGTTACAAATAGAATTCTACTGTTTGTTAGGAATTCATCACTGTATCTCTTCAAATTCGAAAAATAAATATCGTTGGAGGAAAAGAAAACGAATTGCTTTTAAAATGTAATTTTCGAGAGTTTCTTTGAAAATAGTAAAAGTTAAAAAAATAAATTAAATAATAACATTTAAAAACTGTTAAAAACTTTCAAACAAAACGAGGACATTTTACCTGTTTTCCGAAACACGAGGCGCCACTGGTTGAAAGTTGATTTCCTGTTAAGCAACGGTCCATGATCAGGGGGTCAACATCTCCAGTTAACCCTTTACGCCCACATCCCGACTATCAGCAGCGCATTCTTCGATTGTATCACCTCCAGAGGTTTAAAGACAATCGTCTTAGCGATTCACTCTTCGTTGATAATAATCCGGAATATATGATCCGTTCCGGCAGGTATTGATTTATGAATGGAAAAGTGAAAGTCCATCTGCGAATGAAGAAGTGTTTTAATGAAATGTCATGGACGACTATTTAATGTCAATTACAAGAAATCACACATTCACAATTTTAAATTTGGGTTATTGTTCAGAACCAGCAGCTATTAATTTCAATGGAGAAGTAAAAGTCCATCTGCAGATTATGAAATCTGCGTTTTGATGAAATGTTATGGACGACTATTTAATGTCAATTACAAGAAATCACACTTTCACAATTTTAAATTTGGGTTATTGCTCAGAACCAGCAGCTATTAATTTCAATGGAGAAGTAAAAGTCCATCTGCAGATTAAGTAGCGTTTTGATGAAATGTCATGGACGACTATTTAATGTCAATTACAAGAAATCACACATTTACAATTTTAAATTTTGGTTATTGTTCAGAACCAGCAGCTATTAATTTCAATGGAGAAGTAAAAGTCTATCTGCGGATAAAGTAGCTTTTTGATGAAATACCATGGGCGATTATTTAGTGTCAATTACAAGATATCACAGTTTCATAATTTTAAATTTGGGTTGTTCTTCAGAACGAACAGGCATTGCTTTATGAATGGAAATGTAGAAGTCCGTTTGAGGATAAAACAGCCTTATGATGAAATGCCATGAACGATTATTTAATGTCAATTACAAGAAATAACACATTCACAATTTTAAATTTGGGTTATTTTTCAGAAACAGCAGTTATTAATTTGAATGGAAAAGTAGAAGTCCATCTGCGGATAAAGTAGCGCTTTGATGAAATACCATGGACGACTATTTAATGTCAATTACAAGAAATCACACTTTCATAATTTTAAACGTGGGTTGTTCTTCAGAACCAACAGGCATTGCTTTATGAATGGAAAAGTAGAAGTCCGTTTGCGGATAAAGTAGCCTTATGATGAAATGCCATGGACGATTATTTAATGTCAATTACAAGAAATCACACTTTCACAGTTTTAAATTTAGGTTATTGCTCAGACCCAGCAGCTATTGGTTTGAATGGAAAAGTGAAAGCACTCTGCGGATAAAATAGCATTTTGATGAAATGCCATGGATTATTTAACATCGATTACAAGAAATCACATTGTCAAAATTTTAAATGTTGGCTGTTCCTCAGAACCAGCAGGCATTGATTTATGAATGGAAAAGTAAAAGTCCATGTGCGTATAAAGTAGCATTTCGATGAAATGCCTTCGACGATTATTTAATGTCAATTACAAGAAATTACACTTTCATAATTTTAAATTTGGGTTGTTCTTCAGAACCAACAGGCATTGCTTTATGAATGGAAAAGTAGAAGTCCGTTTGCGGATAAAGTAACGTTATGATGAAATGCCATGGATGATTATTTAATGTCAATTACAAGAAATCACACTTTCACAGTTTTAAATTTAGGTTATTGCTCAGACCCAGCAACTATTGGTTTGAATGGAAAAGTGAAAGTCCATCTGCAGATAAAATAGCATTTTGATGAAATGCCATGGATTATTTAACATCGATTATACGAAATCACACTTTCAAAATTTTAAATGTTTGTTGTTCCTCAGAACCGGCAGGCATTGATTTATGAAAGGAAAAGTAAAAGTCCATGAGAGCATAAAGTAGCGTTTTGGTGAAATGCCTTCGACGATTATTTAATGTCAATTACAAAAAATCACACTTTCATAATTTTAAATCTGAGTTGTCCTTCAGAACCGGCAGACATTGCTTTATGAATAGAAAAGTAGAAGTTCATCTGCGAATATATGCGGACACTTGAAAATTCAGAAATTGAAATAATCGTTTAGTAAAACCAAATTCTTAATGTTCACACACACACACACATATCGTCGTTTTATCACAGAGTCGTTTTATGTATTAAATACTCTCTTACTCCATGCTTTGTCGACCGCAGTTCTGCGTCGATCGATAGAGGGCGCTATCAACTAATAATCAGGGTTATTTGTACAATTAAACTCAATTATGAAATAAAGAAGTGAATTATGAAATAAAGGAGAAAATGAATTTAAGTATGGGACGAAAGTCATGTGCTTCCCACATTAGAGTTTTTGTCACTGTGTTAGCAGCTCTGGAATGTTCAAAAGAGAACAGTATCGACCAAAGCAGAACTGCGAACAATACGCTTAATGTAAGGTCAAAATTCTAGCTAGAATTTTATACGAACAGCTCAAATTGCTGCTAATACAATATTAGTAATAAAACTTTGTTTAAAGTAACATCAACCACTACAAAGTCATACTATTGAGAAGGAAACAAACATCCTCTTTCGTCAGGATAATCAAAAGTGCAACCTACACTCGTAAGGCCAGAAACTGCAGTTATAACAGCAGATCAGACGGAGGAAAGGAGAGGGGGGTTCCCACCGGTGAGAGGAGAATATGGAGTTAAGAACCACGAGAGAAGGAACAAGAATTAGAATACCATAAGTGAAGTGCAAAAACCAGAAAGGAATGTTAATTTCCAATAAAACGATTTAAAGCACCTATCCAGTGAGCAATGAGCAAAACTACGAAACTACAATAAACTAAATTGAAATAAACAGGTTTCATAAAATACAAGAATCGTTTTTAAACCATCTGTAAAATGTTTATAAACAGCAACGAAAAATAGGTAAAACAGAAAATGAAGAAAATAGCTAGTATTGGAGACGTCATTAACAAATTTTTCGTCCATTCTAAAAAAAAAAAAAATCTGTAAACGGGTAAAAAAGTACCGGAAAAAGAATCATGAAGTAAACGATACAGAAAAATGTAAACATGGATTTTTTAAGCAGATAATAGGAAAATGCAGTTATCGTTGATGAAAGATCGTAACTGAGATACAATCGAGAAACTCTAGAAAAAAGTTCAGTTTAAAAATAAGTGTAAAAATAAGCTTATATGAGTAGCTTCCAAAGAGCTTAGCTACCGAAAAATTAAAAACATGAATAGAGTTCAAGAATGTCTAGCAATTGAGAACTTAGATGCTTCTTGTATTGAGTAATATTCACTTTAGGACTCATGTGTTCCTTAATACGAAAGAAAACATATGACACTGAAACACACACACACACAGATTACACACACACATATATATATATATAATAGAAGTTTGAAAATCCAATGAACGAAAAGTAAGAAGATGTAACACGATAAACCTAACTTTTTTAAAAACACCCACAGAATAAAATATAATACAGCAAATCATCAATCAAATGGATAAAAAATACAAAACACAAGCTATCAAGTTACAGAAAATCAACCAAATTAAAAGGTATGGAAACAAAAAAAGAAAAACTTAAGCTAAATTCAACTATCTAACAGGCTTACAAAACAAAAGTAAAAATCAACTAATCCTCAAGCAAATGGGAAAAAAATAAATAAAATAAATATTGAATCAACAAGTCAATGAAAAATATAAAGGTATGGAATCGAAATAAGTATAACAAACGAAATCAAGCACAAACGCATTACACGTGGACGAGGCTCTAAGCCTAAATCATGAATTGTTAACCTCTACAAAAATCTAATCATGTCCAAGTTTTTTGTAGAAGCAAACACAAAAATGTATGTTTCTGAAGAAATAGATAGATTAAATCTATAAACTATTTCTACTTGGACGACATACATAAAGAAGGAATAAAAAAGAAAAAATGAATACCTGGAAAAAGCACAGCGTATGTACAATCGAGTCAATACAGGGTACACTGATAGAAGAGACCAGTGTTGCCATTCGTAAAGAAAAAAATAAAAAACCATTTACTGTTGCCATTCATAAGAATTGAAAAACTGTGAAGCGAAATGTTAAGAAAAAGTATTAATATACAAAAAGAGCTACTAAAAAGAGGGGCAAATAATAGTAATGCTGAAGTGGGAAGTGAATGAAAAAAAAAAAAAAAAAAAAAAAACACAAGAGAATGGAGATGTCTGGCTAATATAAGATGCTATGAATAGAATTATATGATACTATGAAAAGAATTATAAAAATCCAGCTATTTTAAATTTTTTAACAATACTATTTACTAAATAAGAGGGCTATTTATATAAATTACTAGTAATTTTGAGATTATTGATATGCATAGCATGAAATTTTTTATCAGATAATCTATAAATTCTAAAAAGCTGACTGAGTATAATATTTCTAAACAATTGAATCGAGTTACAGGAATTAAAAGGTAAGATTTTATTAATATTAAAATTATAAAAGTCTTTTTTATCATATAAATTTGTAACAATTCTATTAGAAGGATCAATAAAAAGATTTAAATCCAAAAAATTAACATTTTTACTAATAGTAGCTTCATTAGGAATTAATTCCAAATTGTCTGGATAGTAATCTATATCTATGAGATAATTTTCTGTATGTACTAAGCAAATCAGATCATCAACATATCTGTAAAAAGTATAATCTATTGAAGTAAATGACTTTTCATAATGATAAAGGTATAAATTAGCTAGCATACTGCTACTGCAGCCACCCTGTGGAACTCCTGAGACTTGTAAGTATAATTTATTTCCTTGAAAAATATAATTATTGAAAATAACAAAGTGAAGAAGTTTAGGAAAATTTATAAATTTAATTTGATTTGAAAGAGGTGTAATATAAGCATTATATAGAGCTAAAATAACATCATATAGATCAGATATCTTAATATTATTAAAAAGATCTTTAAAATCAAAAGTTTGAAATCCTATTATTTTTCTAAGAGATGTTAATTTATTCTTTAATTCTTTACTATTATTTAGAATATGGTAATTATTGCTAGTCTGGCTTAAACTATTATTTATTAGATTTAAAGAATTTAGTAATAATTTACTCGCAGTAGTAGAGTAAGTATTATGGCACTAGTAACTGTTCTAAATTTAATAGGATTTTTATGAAATTTTGGAATAAGCACTATATAAGGAAATTTAAGATATTTATATTTAATATTTAAATCACTATACATATTGATAATTTTCAATTTAATACTATTGATGGAATGTAAATCAGGTTTAAAAAGACTATTATTTTTTAAATAATCTAACAGAAATTGAATATAAAATTTTTTACAGATAATAGCATAATTATTAGAGGCTTTATCAACATAGGTGATAACAAAGGATCTTTGTAAATCATTAATGGAATGTTTAATATTATCAATATTATATAAAGATCTAGACAATTTAATATCTCTAATAGCATTTTTAATTGATTCTAATATAGTAAATTTCCACATATTAAATGCCTCTAATGGCAGAGCGTATTTACAAGCTAATTTATATATATATTTATCAAGATCTAGATTAATTGATTTTAAAACTTTAAAAGAATTATTACAAGAAGGTATCCTAAATTTAGTGCCAAATGACATAATGGTTCTTAACACATTGTCACTAACAATGTCTAAATCTCCTGTAACTATATGCCCCAAGTCTGTATTTAGAAATTTAGCAAATTTATTTAATTTACAAATACATTCACTATCTACAATTGACTGAGAAGAATGATCAGTAGAGAGCGATTGTGAAACTTCATTATAATTAAATATAGACCTACCAATAGGCTTATTGTATTTGAATGTCTTTGAAACAAATAAATCACCAATAGGCAATAAATGTTTAAACTTGTTAAACAGATGTCCAAAATTTATAGAATTATATATAGGATGTTTGAAAGAGATAACACAATAAGAATTAGTAGTTGTATATTATTATAATGAAATTGATTTAGTTTTAAATTTAAATACTGTGATCTTGTAATAAGCAAATCAAAGAAAATATGATTAAAATGTTCATTAGCAAGATTTAATTTTAAAAAAATGGCATAAACCTTATTTAAATGTTTTTTCCTTACCGTAAAAACCCAGGATCTTATGAATTTCCATTGAAAAGTTCTATTAAATTGATTATGTAGAGTTATAATCTCAGATTTATGATCATTAAGTATGGAATGTCCCTTTCCTCGTTTAAATCTTTTGAGTTTGATTGATTCACTATCATTTAAATGGGGTTTCAAAAAAAGGTGATTAAAAATAGAATATTTATTATCTACAAAATTATTTTTTACAACATTACCATTTAGATACATTTGATTTATATATATATATATATATTTTACAACATTACCATTTAGATACATTTGATATATATATATATATATATATAATCTCTTCTTTTATTTCTTATGGTTAGGACATATGCAGTATTATCTCAGGTATTTTTGTATACCTATTTTATTTTTCAATCTTTTTGCTTGTAGTCCAAGTAGACAAAGTTTATAGATATTATCTATCTCTGTCTTCAGAAACAAGCATATTTGGTTCATTTTGAATAGATACTCGGACTTGCAAAAGAGAATTTGTTCAAAATGTACAATTTTTTAAGCCTAGTGCTTATCCACGTGTATAGTTTTAATGCTTGGTTATTTTCTTATTCCTGTTCTAAGGATGGGACCACCCCGAGCAATTCGTCATCCTGGGAATATTGCATCCAAAGGGTTCCACACAATCACGCTGAAATGGGGTGGTGTTCCGTCGTGTTGGAATCAGCAGCGTAGCGTGATATTCTTGATTGGGGAGACTAAGCGGTTGTCATTTTAACTTGGGAAAGGTTTTTAACACTTTACAACAAAGTTAAAAGTGTTTATGACTTTGTTCATTCTGTCTGTCTGTCCGTTAGCACGATAACTGCCGTAAAAATGACTTAATCAAAATGAAATTTTAGTATTTTGTTCAGACGGTCTGTAGGACCTATGGGAATATAAATGAATAATACCACCCAATTAGTTTTGGATTGAACCTGGGTTGAAAAAATGAAGTACATTAAACCCTATGGGACCTAATTTTTCAAACATTTTTTAAGCGGATTTGAAATTCATAAATTGTTTCGAAAATTTTAGGTAATATTCAAATTATTCCATAAAATATATAAAAAAAAATTCAGCGAAATATATTCAGTAGTTTTTTAAATAAAAATTAAAATAATAATTACACCTCTTATATGAAGCGATCACGTGACCACGATATGAAAAGATCACGTGACCCACATCAAAATGAAACATGGCATCCATCTTGTCTCAAAATCGTGATTTTTATTCTTTTTAATTCATATTCCGTGTTGTATTTGTCCTAAAACCACTTTATTTTTACCTATATTCTGTGCATCTACATACTGAAAAAACGCAATTTCAATATATTTGAGTTTAAATGATCATCCAAATTTGATTATTTCTACAACGAAGCCTATTTTTCACTTATGTAAAATGTAAACAGCAAAACATATAGAATGAGTTGTATAAGAATTGCTGTATTTCTTTAACGATAAATTATTTAACTCATGGAGTCTGCATGGCTGATATGAATGAAACATTCATTGATTTTACAAAGAGAAGAACGATTTTTTACGATGAAGTTTTAAGCATAGAGTTTAATTACTTGTAGCTCCATGGTCTTAATTTTAAAATAAAATAAATTATTATAGTATTGTGATGAATGAAATCAATGAGAAAATGTTCATGCATGAAATGCTGCTTTTATAGAGAGAGCCAGGCGTGTTATTTTTTCTATGACGTCATTTGAATGAATTTCAGTTGTTTTCGATTAAGTTTTCAAATACAATAAATTATTCTAGTATTATGATAATTTTAAAAATATTACCGAGGAATGTATCGCAGTTTAGAGATGTTTAAACCAGGCAATTTATATGTCAATGCCGTCATTTGAATGAAGTTTATTTTTTTCGATGAAGGTTTACAAATATAATAAATTAATGTAGTGTAATAAGTTTTAAAATATTACCTAGGAATGTATTGCATTTAAGAGATGTTTAAATAAAATTGCATTGAAGTTGGAAAGTGTTTCATAATCAATGCTTTAAGCATGATTGATCTTTCTTGTAATTTATATCGAAATTCGCACTTTCAATAAGTTTCATTTCCTTGGTGAGTAAAATAACATAATTTAACATAAAAATACTAAGAGTGAATGAAATGCTCAATATTTTAAAATGTATTATCTATGTGAGATACATACATATAAAGTGTAATATTTTAAATGTTTGCTTATTTCTAAATAAGTTGACCTTTTACAACCATTTTATTAAATACGAAGTCATAGTCGCTCATGGGGGAGGATACTCTCCCCCTTGAATGTTCAAGATAACAAAGGCAAGCATCAATCTAGACGAAGTTTTAGATTTTATTCTTGAGTTTATACTCTCCCACCCCCACCCCACCAATCTTTTCCTCAAGACGTTGTGCATGCGGCCATGTATTAAAAAGTGCGCTGAAAATATGTGAGAAATCTGGAACATAAGCTTAGTTGAAAATCACTGTAGTCAATGTCCCTAAACAATATTGCTTATTAATTATTTACAAATACTGTACTATGAAAACTTAAAAACATCTTATAATTACAATATGCTAAGAATCCTTTGAAAATTATCAATCACTTTTATTTAACTGAGATTCTCGTACAACAGAGGCTTTTAACGGGAAATGAAACTTATCCTATCCAAGGTTATCCTATCTACAACTCCCAAATACGCAAACGGATGCTTCCCCGTATTAATGCCTATATAAAGAGCTAAGTCCACTTTGCAAACTACTTAAATTTAATGGTAGTCAATATTAGTATATTTTTTCGTCTGGAGATTGTTTAAAGTTAGATAAATCCTAGGTTATTCGTGAAAAATTACTCAAATTCTTTAGTATTACAAATAATGATTATTTTCCAGAAATAGTACTTAATAGAATCATGTTTGACCCTAAATGGAGGACTCATTAGGTGAGCACTACTCACCTTCATCCACCCATTATTGATAAAACGTCACGCCCCACATCTAATCATTGATTGTTTATAAAGGTTGAAAATGGGGAAGCAATAGCCACGCCTTTCTCTAAGCTAGCTTCTCATATTAGTTTATCAGCTACGGAGGAGTTTAACAAATGGGTGGTCTTAATGTCATGTTTCTCCTTATAGAAGACGAAGGCTGGATGATTTTAGCTTCTAAAACATTAAAATATGCATTTTAATGGGGAAAATACTTAGTTTATCAACAAGGGAGGCGTTTAACAAATGGATGGTCTTAATGTTATATTTCTCCTTATATTAGACAAAGGCTGCATGATTTTAGCTTTTAAACCATTAAAATATGCGTTTTAATGGAAAAAATACTTTGAATAGTGTCACTTTAAGGAAGGAAAATGTAACAATTTTCTAAATAATACATATATCTTCGCAAAATTATTTAAAAATTTTTAATAAATAAAAGTATGTTTAAATAATTCTTTAAATTACATTTTAAATTGGGGAGGCTCAGCTTTTCAGCCTCAATGGACGCTACGCCACTTGTTGGAACCACATACGTGTTTTAATACTTGTTGGAACAAGGTTCAGTAATTCTGTCAAGACGTTTTGTAAGAAAATGAGATAGTTTCCTCCGTCCAATAGGCCAGGGAGAAGATATGAGCCAATCAAATGGTCATAGGCGATTCCAACCTAAACAATGATTAAGAAATGTCGCTGGTACGACACTGTACAGCTACCTCTGGCGCTTAACAGCTTACGTTACAACTATGCATTGTATGACGAAATGTGCTTGTTTAGGTGTGTTCTATCAACTCTTAAAGTTTGGTCCGGTCGTTTTGAATCCCCCTGTAGTTTCATATTTTAAATCAGCGATTTCCAACATTTTTTGTTTGGCGGAACCACGGAGTTAGAGAGGAGATAACACTTCTGTGCTATGTTCATTTTTATTAAAACTTTACAACATAGTTGAAAAGTGCTTATGACTTTGTTGACACTGTACAACATAGTTGAAAAGTGTTTATGACTTTGTTAACACTTTACAACATAGTTGAAAAGTGTTTATGACTTTGTTCATTCTGTCTGTCTGTCTGTCCGTTAGCACGATAACTGCCGTAAAAATGACTTTATCAAAATTAAATTTTAGTAGGTTTTTCAGACGGTCTGTAGGACCTATGGGAATATAAATAAATAATATCACCCAATTAGTTTTGGATTGAACCCGGGTTGAAGAAATGAAATACATTGAACCCCATGAGACCTAATTTTTCAAACATTTTTTAAGCGAATTTAAAATTCGCAAATTGCTTCGAAAATTTTAGGAAATATTCAAATTATCCCATAAAATATATAAAAAAAAATTCAGTAAAATATGTTAGGCAGTTTTTTAAATAAAAATTGTTTAATATAGGGAGAAAAACAAATTCAATTAAATTCTGACTCTTGCTGTATTCTCCAGAAAGAACAAAGAGACATATTTTATAATAAATATCTTTCCAAGAGTTAAGTTATTTTCCTTATGCCCACCAGCAAATTATTTTCAAAAATCATAATCAAGTAGCTTATATGGTACGAAAGATAGAATCGACGCCGTTATATGTAGAAATGGGTGAAAAACACTTTTCTCGAATTCAAGGATTCTAGTCAGGCTGTGTAGAGTTAGTGAGTTTGTCGCAAATGTTAATTTGAAGCAAATTTGCGCTATTTTGTAAAAATGTTAAGATATTACATAAAATAGTTCTTCACTGCTGCTGGACTGTTAAATTAAATTGCGGGCAGCAATCAGAAATAATTTTGCCATCAGCAAACCCTCCAAGCTTTTAATATAACGAGAAATTTTATATATTTTAATTTTCTACAATAAATTCTAGCACAAATTAAAAATGTTTATGTTTAAGTGAGATGTTTGACAAGGGGAGGCGTATTGGCATGCATTTAATTAGTATTCTTTTTTTTCAAATGTTTGTAAAATGTATTTAATCTTTAAATGTTAGTAAATTTATTTTCTAATCTACATTTTAAACGTGTTTTAATATTTATTAGCTGCGCAGGCTCTTTTTCAGCAACTACAACAAATGATATAGTTCGCCGATATATAAAATAAAAAAAATATTTCCTATTGAGAAACATGTTCACTTTTCATATGTAATACCATGTGATAAATTGGGTGATATCATTCTCGTGGATATAGCTCGTTCCATTCAGGAAAAAAGATACTTTGAGTAATACTTTTGCATTTGAACGCCAATAGTCATTTATCTGCTATTTTAAGAATGACTTATTTCTCTGTCAATAAGTCTTGGCGATATTTTGGCGACGAATTTGGTGGAATTTCGCCAACTTGGCGGCTTTTTAAAATGTTGCTAAATTAACGATAAACTAGTCAAATGGATAAAAATGACGCTAAATCAATGAAAATGACGACTCATTGACAAAAATTCAATATTTTGGAAAAAATATAAATATCTACTATAAAAATAATCTATTTTTTTTACTGTAAAAGTAGTAAATTCATTGCATTATATAAGGAAAGTAATGTGCTGCCCACATCAGATTTTTTTTTTGCGTACTATCTGTTTATCTAAATTCTGAGCCAACGCAATTAAAATATTTTTTATTTTTTTGATGATATTTTTGATATTTTATGATATTTTTTATTTTCATTGATTTTACATGGTCGAGCTGTCAGGGGCATGCGTTTTCATCAGATCGTTGGATTGCCTGGTTGCGGGTTCGAATCCCGCTAGCGGGCATGGATGTTGTCATATCGAGTCCAAGTCAGACTTCCGTCCTTCGGGGAGCCTCTATAAAAGTGAAGTTGCAAATCTCCCCCCTTCGCCATGGGATACCCTGGGAGGTCTTGTCGACGTGGTGCGTAGGCGTTCCTTCACCACGGGGGAATTAGTAACGAACGAACATATAGAGGCAGACGATTTATATTACAATGGCGTTATTTGAATAAAATTCATTTAGTGTAACTAGCACGGAGTTAGAAAGAAGGAGATAAAACTCTTATGGAAGATATGCTTAAAAATGCCATAATGTTTTGAGAATTATATGTAGGTGTCGCTAGTGCTAGAAAAGTGGCTGCTATTGCTAATTGACGCAACAGAAAGACTTAACATTTAGTACATGTATTTTTGATTAGTTTTAAATTAAGAGTTAACTAATTATGTGTATAATTAACCAGTAGTTTTTCATAGTAGTAGGATGGAGTACAGAATCTATGGATATAAAAATAAATTGAAAGGTAAAATAATTTTGAATGAATAGGAATATTCGTTATTGTTTCAGTTCTAACTTGCATTGCGTTAATTATTTATTTTTACAAAACTGACAGTTTAAAAAATAATTTTAGGTCTTTCGCCATAGAAATTCATGCAATGCAGCTTATCCCAGTGCCACCTAAATTATTGTCTTACACGATATTGGAATTTTCTTAATGTGAATTTCTAACTCCTTACTTTTACCTCCATGGTTACTGGCACTGTAATTTTTTAATGTCTTTTATGAAGTTTTAAGTTTTCAAATATAATAAATTACTTTGATATTTAAAAAAAATATCAGCGCTGAATGTATCACAATTTAGAGACGTTTAAATAAAATTACATTTCCATTTGGAAAGTGTTTTATAATCATTGCTTTATGCATGATTGATCTTTCTTGTTCATTAATATCTAAACAACCCCTGGTTCCAAAAACTTGAAACATTGACTATATTTTAAGTGGTGTTATTTCACGGTTACCCTCAAAATTTCATGAAATTCAGTGCAGCCGTTCTTTGGGATGATGAGACAAACAAATATACAAACAAGCAAACTTTCATTTTTATTTGTGTGGACTACGTTGTTTAAGATTTCGCTCGGAGTCAGAGTACGATTTTTTTGTGTATTTTAGTCAGCTGCGCCTCTTTTCGGTGCAGCGCTTTTGAAAATGTTTTGGATGAGTTTAACGTGCGAATTACATAAAAACAACATTTTTTATAAAACATATATCAATAAAATATTAACGGTGTATATTAACTGTCCGCATAAATATTATTTTTTTTATATTGTAACAATCTCATGCTCTGTGGGGCGGTTACTATTATATATTTAGGGCGTAACAAATGATGGATGTTTAATCAATTGACTAATAACCCTACTGGTTATAAACAAAATAAAATAAAAATTTGGACTTAATATGGCAGAATGAGTGCCGATACGAGATGCATACCCAAAAGTTATTTGAATTTTTGAAAATTTTCTTCATCCCCGTTTTACTTGCTGTAATAGTGAGATTTGAAATGAAAACATCTTAATTAAAATTTTATCTACTCCTCACTGTTATATTTATTGAAAATAAACCCTACATGACTATATGTCCTATCAAAGGATCAGAATATGGATTATTTTCACAATTACATGTTGTTATATTTTCAGTTTGTAGATTTTTACTTAAGAAGTTATAGTTAAAAATTCTTCTTCCCAATGGAATTTCATATCTGTAAGTTGTCTTGATTTTTAAGTTAAGTATAGGAAGATGATGTTGATGTTCTTTCAAAATTCTTCTAAAAGGAATATGATTGAAGGTTTTGTTTTGAAACAGGATATTAAGATATGCAGAATATTTAAATTGATCCACTTCATCATTTTTCAAGTTAAGATTAAGAAATTTTGATCGTTTTTTTAACCAATCACTGAGGGTGGCAAAATTAAGTTTTTGGAATAAAGTTGATTCTTTAGTTTGCCAAATTTTAATTTGTTTGGACCAAATTGTCCAAAGGGTTTGCATATATTTTTTACGTATACTCAGAACATAAATACGTATGATATCAGTTTTGTGTGTATCAAATCTATAAACATCCTGTAAAAAACTCTTAAAAGATTCAATGCAATGATTTATATTTTTCTTTTTCCTTTTAGTACTACGGAACCATCTTTTACGTCCTGTAACATTGCTGTAGTTAATACTAAAGTTTTGGGACGAAAAATAATAATCGTTGTTATAAAGTTTGTTGAACATAACAGAATTGAGTCCGTAGGGGTATACGGTGTTACGCTGTAGAATATGCACGTTCTCCCACTAAATGCGATTTTCTTGTTTGATCACGAAGTCTAATATTGAAACTGTGATATTACTGAATGAATGATCGTGAAAGTGTGAGTAAAGTAAATGGCATTTTTGATTATTGCTTGAATTTTTCTTGATGTGATTTCGATGTAAGTTGATACGTATATTCAGAGGGTTTTTTGTTTGTCCAATATAGGACAGAGCACAAGCATTGCATTTGATAAGGTATATGCATTGATATGCCTTACAAAATAGGCGAAATTTATTTGATTTGCTAATAATAAGAGAATCTGCACAAGGGCAGAGCATGCATCGTTTTGATTTACAAGTTTGAAATTTGAAGGTCGTCATAAAACGAAAGTTATGTCTGTATAAGGTATCAGATGTAGTTGAGCGATTGTTTGCCGCCAATTACTGTTCAGAGGGTTGTACACAATTTACACTTTTTTGTTGTATATTACTCTCTTCTATAGGTCTAAAATACTTTCTGATAGTATTAAAGGCAGGTTGCATAATATCGATCCTGCGGTTACCTGATTCCGTATTACCGGGCAATTTAAGTAAATATTAAAATATAACTCAAATGTCGCCAGTCGTTAGTTAATAAAAGACTTTTTTCATCATAATAAAAGATTATAGTTTATACTCCTATAATGAGTGAAATGTAGTTATACTTCATCTTTAAAAATAACTTTGACAATAAATGCAATAAAGAAATACTCCATATATCCAAATTCAGAAAGTGTATAAGCTGTTGCTATAGATTTAGAAGTAATATACGTTTTTAACAATATCTAATAATTTTTATGTTTAATTTAATATTTTATCATTTTTAAGTTTTTTTAAGATATGTACACATAAGATTATCATATATGATGTATACACAAACAAAACACTACTTACAAAACTTACTATCAAACACAGCAATACACAAAAAATCAAGATATATTAACACATAGCAAGCTCAGCAAGTCAGCAAACAAATCATCCTGATCAAGTCATTTTACGACACACGGAAGGCCAACTCCAACACGCCAGCGGCCCGAGAAGAACCACAACGACAATATGACCGCTCATTAACTTCGGAATGTAAAGACAGATTCAAGATATGTGTATATGTAATTAGCGCAATGCAGCTTGATTACAATACTCAAATATATAAGATGTAAAATGGAAGTTATTAAAGATATTGAAGTGTTATAGCATATATGCGCAAAGCAGCTACACATACTATACACGATATAAATAGTATAAAAAGAATTTTAGAATTGAAAAAAGAAGGAAGGCTTAGCGAGAAGCTTACTTAATGGCGGTAAGGGGTTGTGACCTTACACCCCAGTTGTCAACAAGCTTGTCGCCGCGGCATTGCACTCCTGGACGCCAGCCCTGGCTGAAGCCAACCCCCGGAGTGGCAATAACAATTATCACAAGACCGTTAAAAAATAAAAGTCCAATGGTAATATGAAGACCATCACTGGATGAGCAACTAGTCCTTTAGACCACAATGACCTGTATATAACTTCGTGTTATCGTTCTGCGGTCCTGTTATTCATATTATGCGAGCCTTCATCTGCTAAATGATATAAAATAGATTTTAACTTTGAACAATAAGCATTATTGTTACTGTATAAATTATCAATATAATGTAGCATAAAAGGTATGGGGTATTGCTGTAGATATGCTTGCTGTAGAAATGTCCGATCAAAATCAATACGGATGTCTTCATTATAGATAATTCTCTGAATTTTAGCCAATCTCCCCAAGAATACATTCCTAAATATATTCAAGTGAAGATTGGAATTCCAATTGATCAGACCGTTTATAGGTATATTAAAACTTTTTCTTTTATCAGCCCTGGCTGAAGCCAACCCCCGGAGTGACAATAACAATTATCACAAGACCGTTAAAAAACAAAAGTCCAATGGTAATATGAAGACCATCACTGGATGAGCAACTAGTCCTTTAGACCACAGTCACCTGTATATAACTTCTTCTAAGTTTTCAAATATAATAAATTACTTTGATATTTAAAAAAAATATCAGCGCTGAATGTATCACAATTTAGAGACGTTTAAATAAAATTGCATTTCCATTTGGAAAGTGTTTTATAATCATTGCTTTATGCATGATTGATCTTTCTTGTTCATTAATATCTAAACAACCTCTGGTTCCAAAAACTTGAAACATTGACTATATTTTAAGTGGGGTTATTTCACGGTTACCCTCAAAATTTCATGAAATTCAGTGCAGCCGTTCTTTGGGATGATGAGACAAACAAATATACAAACAAGCAAACTTCCATTTTTATTTGTGTGGACTACGTTTTTTAAGATTTCGCTCGGAGTCAGAGTACGATTCTTTTGTGTATTTTAGTCAGCTGCGCCTCTTTTCGGTGCAGCGCTTTTGAAAATGTTTTGGATGAGTTTAACGTGCGAATTACATGAAAACAACATTTTTTATAAAACATATATCAATAAAATATTAACGGTGTATATTAACTGTCCGCATAAATATTATTTTTTTATATTTTAACAATCTCATGCTCTGTGGGGCGGTTACTATTATATATTTAGGGCGTAACAAATGATGGATGTTTAATCAATTGACTAATAACCCTACTGGCTATAAAGAAAATAAAATAAAAATTTGGACTTAATATGGCAGAATGAGTGCCGATACGAGATGCATACCGAAAAGTTATTTGAATTTTTGAAAATTTTTTTCATCCCCATTTTACTTGCTATAATAGTGAGATTTGAAATGAAAACATCTTAATTAAAATTTTATCTACTCCTCACTGTTATATTTATTGAAAATAAACCCTATTTCACTACTTGAAGAGAACGCAGAAAGAAAAAGTGGGCGCGGCCAAATAAACAATTGATACAATTGTTGCCCATGCATTTTATAATTAAATCTTGTCGGTAATGATATTTAACACTTTCCAACGTAGTTGAAAAGTATATTTATATGCCCGTGAATCTGAGGACGCGACACCTTACGAACGAATTAGGCATTTTGAAAATAATTTTGCACGATTAGTCAGTTAGTCAGTTAATATCGGAACCCTATTAATTCTAAACGTGATCTAGTGTTTGGAAGATCCACCATTTTTCAGACGAATTTTTCAAAAATTCATTAAAGAATTTAGACTGTCACTAATGCTAAAAAATAATGATTTCATCA